>JADLZK010009527.1:0-653831 GCA_015847255.1 Hyparrhenia diplandra | reverse complement strand
GACGTGGGTGAAAGATCTTAGTTTGTTTCACCAACAATTGACCGAGCTCCATCTAGTTGGTTGTACAATGTGTGAGGAATTTCCTGAATTTTCGCATTTCAGGGCTCTTCAAGTTCTTCACTTGATTAGACTGTGTAAATTGCAGCGCTTGTGCGGCAATATAACATCTATGGAGTCTCCATCATCAAAAGAAAACAAGTTACATGACTTCAATATGGTGGCAACAAACAGAAACGAAGAACTAGCATTTCCAGTGCTTCATGAGCTTGATATTCAGAACTGTCCCAGATTGATAGATCTACCTGAAGCACCCAAGATCAAGGTGATAAAGATAAAAGAAGACAAGGCACAACTGTCTCTTTCACTATTTTTATCCAGATATTTGTCTTCATTGTCTTTGTTAGAATTGTCTGTTAGTGACAATGATGCAACTCTGGAGCTTGATCTGAATCACGAGTTATCAATTCCAGAAATGAAAATTACCAGCTGCAGCTTTTTATTTGCCTCAACTCCACAACAAAAAAAGTGGGAATTTGGAAATTTTTGGACAGCTTAAAGCACTGGAGGTTCATAGATGCAGTTCTTTCAAATACTGGCCAGAGGAAGAGTTCTTAAGCTTGATATCCTTGACAAAATTAGTCATTATTGGGTGCTCTGAGCTAACTGGCCGTGCACAAGTGAATGGAGTAGCAACACGAGCAAGGGAGCAGCTGCTACCACAGCTAAAGAAACTAGAGATACAAAGCTGTAAAATGTTAACAGAGCTGTTCATCCTTCCTCCATCTATCACACATGTCGAGATATTTAATTGTAGTAGTTTTGAGTTCATATGGGGAAAAGATGATAAGGAATCAAGGAATATACAGTTGGAGCATGACAATGCCCCTCGAACCCAGAAGAGTGCCAGAGCAATTGCCAAGAAATAACTCTTTACCTTGTCTACATACTATATCTATAAATCATTTCGATAAGTTGGCAACGCTTCCAAATCTACCGCATTCTCTCAAGAAGTTACAGGTTACTGCCTGTCCAGAGCTTCGTTCCATATCAGGGCATTTGGATGCAATTGTTGACATTATGATTGATGGCTGTAATAAGTTGGAATCCCCGGACTGGGGAACATGCCCGCATTAGAACACTTGAGACTTGGCTGTTGCAAACGTCTGACATCCTTACCTGATAGCCATGGGAATTACTCTGCCCTTAGGGGGGTAAGAGTTGAGCACTGCCCAGCCATGAACATGAAGCCTCTTTACAATCACCTCCCACAACGGCGTGACAGCATGGAAATGGAATACTGTCACTTGGCGCTTGCTCATTCAAGAGATCCTCGTGAAGGTATCCGTCTATCTCCTCATCTTGTTTTTTTTTTTTAATTTCAAGCCATTAGTACCTAATAGTACTGCCTCTTCTCTATATATCCTTGTATCTTTAAAGTACTACCTCTGTCCCAGAATATAACTGTAGTTCTATCTGTGTTGTGAACTGCAACGTGCCCTGTTTGCAGCATCTACTTCAATAATTATCGACGAAGTATGTGTTTGAATACTCTTAAATATAAATATTTACCATCAAGGGCATGTAAATGTTTCTATTGCAATGAACAATCCATTATGGCTGGTGTAGCTCAACTTTAGTAAGATATAGATATTTACCTTCTTTTTTTTACCATGGTGTGCACAAAGAGAATAAAGAATTCTTAATTTCTTATATTGTTGTCCATCCATCTCAGGGCCTAAACTAAAGGACCCAAAATCATGGAAATACGCTCTCCTTCGTGTAAAAATTGATTGATCTTGCATCACAGAAGTTCCTGAGTAGGGATCTCTCCTGATACTATTGAAGGTTTGACTAACACCAACAAGCTAGTTTCATAGACTGCAAAACTTAGTTTCTGCTTTCTTTCGTTGACTATATGTGCCTTCATGCAGCATCCTTCCTGGACGATACGAAGCATCGACTTAATCTTTTGAGTATTATCGGAATCATGGGAATTTCCTACATTGGCTAAGTTGTGATGAACAGAGGTGTGTTCAAGTGCTGAGGTGTGACAGCACGAAATCCAAGCTGCCAAACTTGAGAAGCTGCACCTGTGATTTAATTAGTTTATGCATACTGAACGGTTAACAAGGCTGTTAGTAACTTTCTACCGGATCTTCAGCTCCACAACGTCCCCAGTTATGGATCACACTCTGTGTGTTGTGTCGGCGTCCGTTAGCGTTTGGTGCTCACAAGTCACAACACCACTTCTGTATCTAAGTGTACAACATCAGTTTGCCAGTGAAATCTTTCAATTGTGAGCACTTGAAGGGTAGATACATGTATTCCTCTCTGCCATGAGCTACAAATGATTCTCATAACCCTCCCATAATTGTGAGAACATATAATAATAATAATTATCGTATGTGGGTTGGTGATAGAAATTAATGGTATGTGTGCATGATAATGTTGTCTTTAAAATCTCTTATAATTTAGGACAATTTCAGCAGACACATACAAAGCACTACTGCGTTAAAGCGATAGTGTTGCTAGGTAAGGTCCTCATCATTCCATCAGACAGTAATTCAACCAAACATGGAGATAGTAAAACATATTCTAGCTAATATAATTGTCACTGGCATTCACACCCCATCAAACGATTGATGTCTACAGAATGGATATGCTAGCATGTGATTCTTAGTTTGGATACAAGACACGTAGTGTCTATTGAAACTGGTGGTGGATAACATGCGGTACTAGCCTAACAAAAGTCAACGACAACAGGTAACTACTGCAGATTGATGATGCTGATACAGACATTGACCCGGATAGCATCCTCCTTGTTCTTGTCTCCAAGAACGGAATCTGGCACAACGAAGTGGAAGCAGTCAGCAGGGTCAGGCGGCCCATTAGAGGGGTCCATGCATTCCACATTGATCTCAGATTGCAGAGAATGACTGGCCAGGAACTTATGGCTCTCACCAGGGTCATAGACTACCAGTGAGTAGCTGAACACACATCTTAGTATCTCTGAGGGTGACTCCTGACCGATGAGGTGCACGGTGATGGCACGGCCAAGCAACTGCCTTGTCACATTCAGGAGGAACAGGTATTTACTGCGACTGATGGTGGTGGTAGTGCTTCCATGATTGTCATCCTCAGAGCAGTCAGCAAGGAGGAAGTTGAAGCCATCATAGAGGCAGATGCTGTGCTTCTCAAACACACTGATATTGATGATGGAAGGCCAGCCATGTGCACTGGTCAAGTGGTCCAGGAGTGCATCCTTTGAGCCGAGGAAGCCACATTCCTTGCCCGACAGCAGTGTGGAGCATATGGACATGTCTTGCGGTGGCCATGCTGGTCGTAGTAGGGTGGCCTGGTATTGCAGCCATAGGCCGCGCTCGACATGGGACACGGATGATTCCACTAGGCGCCCATGGCATGACACCTGTGGTAGTTGCTTGTGGCAGTGCCACATACATGACACTTGCCTGTCGGCGCAAGTTTTCATGGCATGACGAACAAACCACATGGCCCTCGTTACACTGTAGAGGTATACATCAGCATGTGTAATCAAGTTGAAATTATCCATCAATAAAATAAATAAACGCTTATAAACATATATGGCCAAAGATAAAACCAGAGGTAACCGAGAACTTTCCAAAGGAACATTCAAAGAAAATTCTTTTTTTAGCCAGATTATGTTGGGAGTTCAGTAATCTGTGAGCTATATCTCAAAATGTATATGCTTGATACACTATCAGTTTTAGCCAAATGGCAAACTATAACATTGACAGATTCCACTACCATGATCAATTCTTAGGATATGTTTGTGATAATATGTTCCTTTTATATGTGATAATTTCTTTGTAGTATAAAAAAAGTAATGAGTATGGAGCACAGTGCTGTTATAACATTGAAATCAGGGAAAGTGTCTCTAAATTAGTATGGAGCACTGTACAGGGTGTTTCAGGAAACTTGATCTGAGATATAACACAGACAAATAGACCCCACATGTCATTGAGACATCGAGTTCAATAAATCCTGAATTATGACTATATTTAAATATATAGTGAAATATTCCAGTCTGTTTGCTTGCTGTTTTTTTTTCGAAGTAAGGGCAGGAGCTCTGCCATTCATTGAGGGGGGGAAAGAGGAGTTATATGTACAGAGTGGCACCAAACAGGGCAGGTAACCACACCGCCAAACTGTGGAGGCAAACTGTACGCCTTCAGCCTGACAGCAGAGGCTACTAGGTGTTGTGAAAGCCCTTCTATATTGCACTAGATCACCTTTGGCTCGCCTGGTCACCTGGAGTTCCTTCCACAGATTCCACATTATACGAATAACCATTCCATTGAACTCCCGCCTCCTCTCTTCGGGGCTGAGGGCAAGGTCGATTCCCACCATTCAATTAAGGTGTACGCCTGAGTTTGAAGGGCTTGCTGGAGGTTGCTGAAGTTTTCCCAGGCTGCAACTGTAGCCCATGTCAGATCTTGTCTATCTGTTTTTGTGCCCAGACAACGATGGGAAGACGTTCAGATGGTAGGTTTTGTAGTGCCCTCGTGTGTAGTTGTAGTCAAGGTAGCGGCAAGGGAAGTCTTTACAGGCGCCTGGGTAAGGTTCAAGAAAGCAGAGGGGGTGGATGGAGCTCTTGTCAAAACTGGTAATCAGGCGTGCTATAATAACCTAATATACAAATTACAGTGTAGGTAGACTGGTAGAGGCTCATAGTTGGATTTAAAGAGGCACTGTTGAAAGTTGAAACTGAGTACAATTAACTAATTATCATCCAGTAGGCACAGATAACAAAGGAAATCTGATGAGGACAAGGGGGGAAAAGGGACTGGCAATTTTAAGTGGCTTGGCTGAGTTGGTAACGGCATTGCTGATGAGAAATATGTGCCTTCAGGTAATATGGGTACTTTTGATGCTCTAAGACTAGAGCTAGTGGTATGGCCAGGCAATAATAACATCGATGGAGTTTGGACTTTGGAGAAGTCCAATTCCAAATTAAGAGATTGGAGAACGAGCATTTTGTTTGTTGGAGGGAGAGGCTCCTGTCTAAGCCAGTTTGATGACAATGATCAGGAACAACACTGACTCCTGCACACCACAAAACAGTAGGTGCAAGATAACAGCATCTTACCTCCTTACAGCAGACTGAACTTTAAGAAGCGGTTATGGTCTTTTAGATAAATTCACAGGAGTTTGGAATTCGTGCTAGGAAATAGTAGAAAGTTTGACATGAGACTGCCCTTGTTGAAATCTGAATTCCCTGAACTGTGTTTATTGTTCATGATCCTTACAGGAATGTAGCTTAAAGTCTGGAGCAACTCTAGACTCACAGATATTATTCATGGCTAGTAAGGACCAGATGCATGTGTAAATCTAATAAAAGCATGTTAAATAATAAATAAGTGGCAAAAAGGAAGATTCTATTGAAATATTAAAGTCTGGAACTGGAAGTACTAAATATCTTGAAGGAATATGGTATTCTGGTTTTGTTATGGATAGAAAGTTTGGGATCAAATGTCAAAGGAAAAAATAAATTTCCTGGAAGCAGTAAACTCAGATTCGGCTGGACCAACAGCATACAAGTACATAGGCAGCATTGACAGTATTGTCCTAGTTTATTTGGCTTCCTCTTTCTGTTACCTCATCAATTTCAGAGTTTTCCTCCTACTGCCCCCCTCCACCCCTGTGGTGTTTCTCCTCTGATCACCATAATAAGCAGGTTCTTTTTAACCGACACTCACTAGATATCAATTATGCAGGACAGCTACCATTGGTTTATAAAATGTGATTTGTGACAAGGATGAGCTTGTAGACCATCTTTCTTTGGGGAAGAATTTATTTCCTTACTGTGCTGCTGTACCCACTCAGGGATGGGCATGTTTGCATCAAATTGGAGCTGATAAAGCAACTTCCTTACAATTTGGGGATCATGTTTTTGGTGCAGGGTTATTGAATTGCAATTTGGGCAGAATTTTGTGGATGTGAAGTAAATCTGGGAGTTAAGGAGATTGCGTAAAAAACATGACATATAAGAAGAAACACATGCACTTTGAGTCCTCGACCATAAACTTTCTTGTATGCAGCCAATTGTTTGCAATAGTGGGCTGTGTCGCTGACTACAGTCTACAGATGATAAAGATGCTATTATGCAATCTGCAGGGCATTATCTAAAAAAAATGCAATTTGCAGGGATAGAAATGTTGCTTTGGCTTTGCGGGATGCGACGGCATCCATGAGCCACGAGTACTCAATTCGCATAATGTAGCACGTCTGCAGTTGTGTTTACTGACAGAAAGTGTCCTATGGCTTCAGCTCGTGGATGCGTTTCTTGGATGTCACAAATGTGCCCCCTTTCAAAAGGATCTGCTCAAAATCAGGTGGCTAGGGTACTCGTACTAGAGCGATGTGTACTGGTTGCAGTTGCAGGACTTGGGTTCCATGAATTAGTTACTATACTAATTTGTATGGGATGGATCAGGGCAATGTGTGCGCGTGTGTAGGGTTTAGGGTTTACCTGGAAGATTGGAGGCTTGAGCGGGTGGTAGCAGACGCCGCAGTCGAGGGCTTCGGCGTCCTCCACCGGCACGTACCCGACCGCCGCCGATGCGCCCGCCAGCCGCTGCCCGGAACATCCCTTCTCCTTCTCCTTGTCCTTGTCCTTGTTGTGGGCGCCATCCGCCGCCTCTGCGCCCGCCGACCGCGGCCCTGAGGGTCCCTTCTCCTTCTCCATCTCCTTGTTGTGGGCGCCACCAGCGCATTCCGGAGAAGGCGGCCTCTGCCGTTTCAGGCGCATCCCTGAGCTCGCTGGAGCAACCCTCTGAAGATGTGTTGTGACTTCTGAAACACTGATAGTGGTAGTGGCTTTTTGCAGCTAAGGAGCTGTATGTTTTTAGTTTTACCCTGCAGACTTTTGCATGATTCAAGAATTTTTGAAGGTTCACATTACTTTCCAAGATTTTGCCTGGCCTTTGAAACATAGAATTCCCACAAGAATTCCTTCCCAATTTATATAGAACAGGTTCCTTCATACAAACTGAACTTAGATTTCTTCCAGTACAGAATCAGCATTGGGCAAACAAATTCTTCAGTGTCCAAATGCACATATGGCGAATTTTGCAGAGATAAAAAAAAAATAGTATCGGTACAACAATGCAAGAGAAGAAAATTCAAAGGTAAACTGGGACAGTTGGAGCCTTGTTCTAGGTACAGTACAGGAGGACTAGGCATATTATGTACTAGTAATAAGTCCAAAGCACAACATGGATTCAGTAAGACTAACAAGTAGCAACGTCCCTTAATCTACACCTCTCTCCAGTCCTCACAACAGGGGAGCATAAGGGATTCATAACTGTCTACTAGCACGAACATAAGCTGTTCAACAAAAATGACCACAACATATAAACAACAGTAGTTATATAAGCTTCTGCCTAAATTAATTACAGACCAAAAGTGGAACTCCTGATCCGTGACTATGATAGTCGTCATGAAAATATCAGGAAAGAGCATTCCTCCATGGCTTTGTGTCAGGTGCGAGTAGTGTTGTTTCAGCGTAGCCATGTGGTGAGTATTTTATTCAGCAGAGTGGAGAACCCTTGGTGATATAAGTGGAAAAAGCTCAAAGCTTTCAACCATGGGATATGAGGTCCTCAACACCAATGCTGCTACCGCCTGCATGAGTTGCTGCTAGACTCTGCTTCTTTTAAGGTCCGGTTTATGTACAGATGTAACATCTCTGCTTGAGGGCCTGGTCTCACGATATTCACATCGCCCCACTGGGAACATGGATCGGTGAACCATCTCTTCCTGCCTGTGCACCACGCACCAGGAACTGGTCCATGGCTCCAACGCTTGAGTATGTTGCCATCGATCTGGTCCAGCAGAGGATCATTCTCCTGAAACGGCCTTGCAAAAGGCGCCCCACTATCCACCATGCGGCCGTAATGTTCCCTACTCAGGGAAAGGCGCTTTGCCTCAGCAGTATCATCCCGCACCACGAACCTCAAGTTGTTGTTCACAGTGAAATTGCGGAACTCCAGTGAGTTGCAGATGACTGACTGGAAATATCCTTCCTGGGGTTGTATTACGTTGTTGAAGTACATGAGAAGAATTCGAGGAAGATTCTCCCAAGCAAGAACGCAGTACTCTATAAATTGCCGGTTCAATATGACCCATGGAGAACCTATTGATAAGGAGATAAATTGGTGAGGAAATTATTAAGACCAATGGAAACAAACAAAGCACAGAGAGCAAGAAATGCCTGTAAAGAATTTAAAAGCCTCAGGAGCTGGCCGTTTCTGTGTTCCTCGAAAGAAGTTGGTCCTCCCTGACAAGTAAATTCCAGCATCAACTATAATTTGTTGCACTTTCTCAGGTCTGCATAGGAATTTTGATCAGTAACAATGCTGCCAACAGCTAAAATTATTTGCAAATTTAGATGTTCCATACTCCTTTGATCCAATGTCACCGGTGTGGTCAATGAAGTTAAGATCCCTTGGAACAGAGGAAAGGACATGAATCAGGTCTGCAACAGGGAGAAAAACATAAAGATCATTAACATAAAGATGTATAATGATCTCCATTGATTAATGAGGAAAATCACAAAATAATGACTTGCTGGAATAATTAAGAAGCATCCAAGCAGATTTCTTTAAAATATAATATTCTTTTATGTGGACAACCAGAATAAGCATGATATATTCTACCACTCAAGAGTGATGTAAACAGAACTTGCAATCATGCACATCATTTGGCATAAGCTCTACAACAGACCTATATATTTGGGCGTGCTATTTTGACAGATATAAGTATAGCAGGAGCACAAGTTTTGGCATGTGCACAACTAAAACTAATCAATAAATAAGAGGAGCCTCAACCTATTATTACTGACAGTACAACTTTCAATGCAAAGTAAGACTGACAGTGTGCCTAATAGGCAATTGGAATCATATGAAATGTGCATGGTTGACTCGTGATTGATTGTGCAGCTCTTCCAAGTTCTAAGTAATTGTTATTTGCTATCTGTCAGGACAAACAAAGAGAACTTACATTTCCATTCAATGTCATAGCTAGAAGAACTACTTGCAATTCCCATATAATAATAAAGGAAGAATACTACCAAGTGACATTCTTTTTAACCTAGATTGGACCAACTAATCCAACCAATTAGAAACCCCCATGTGCCACATTCTAAGACCATAAAGTGAAATCTGTGCAGGAAAAGAGATAAGTTTTTTTCCTGATCCAGAGAAGCATAGATTGCCCTACCATCCTGCGTGACGAGGGGGTAGTCTGCTGCATTGAGGGTGAGGAACCAGTCCCAGTCAGCGTGGAGCCGGAGCAACACGGCCGCAGCGCGGAGCGTGCCGGCGAGCCCGGAGGACCCCACGGGCGTCCCGGCGGTGGGATTGCCGACAACAGCAACGTTCTCGAACGCTCCCACGGCGGGCGCGGCGGCGACGACCCCGGCAGCGAGACTCCGGCGCTCGTCGTCGGGCGCGTCGGCGGAGAGGTGCAGCACGTAGCGGTTGCGCGGGTGGTAGACCGCGAGGAGGAGCCTGAGGAGGCGGCGCCCGTCGCCGCGCGCGCCGATGAGGAGGTACGCGAGGCAGGGCGGCGCGTCGGGCCCGCGGCTGACGGCGGAAGCGGACGCGGCGGTGTAAGGCAGGACGACGCTCGGGAGGCGGAGGCGCGGCGCGGAGAGGAAGAGGAGGATGAGCGAGATGAGGAACGAGACGGACGCCAGCGCCAGGAAGAGGACCCGCCGCCACCGCTCGCCGGGGAGCCAGCCCCCGCGGCCCCTCTCGCGGCCCCCATTCCCATGCCCGTGGAGGGGAGGGAGGGTAGCGGGGGCGGGAGAGGAACGAGGCGTAGGATTAATTAATTTCCCTTCAGAACGATGCCGTGGCGTGGCGGATCGGCTCGCCGGCGGTGAGTCGCCGGAGGATTTGGTGCGGCGGCGCGACGTGGAGCGTGGAGCATCGCAACTTTGTCTTTGGTTTGTGCGAGTGGGCGGAGTTCTCGGGGAGCGTGTGGAAGCTGGGCCGTGGGCCTGAGCTAGCTTGCAGTCAACACTTTGGGGCCCAATTAAAAGCCCAAACTCTACCAATGGATCCACCTGCGTGTACTTTGCAAATGATTTAAACCGTTTGATTTAGCTCTCAATTCTCCTAAAAAAAAAATGCTCTCAATGATTTTGAAACCTCAATGATTTAGCTCAAACTTTAAAAATGATTTAGCTCTCAATGATATTGAAACCTTAATGATTTAAAAAGTTCTACCAATGGAGCCCAAACTAAAAAATGGGGAAAAAAAATGGTAGGCACCTCAAACTTGAAAAATCGTTTGATTTAGCTCTCAATGATTTTGAAAATGATTTAACTGATTTACGGCCACGTTTGTTCGCTTACTTAGTGTCATGTCAACCACGAGGGAGATAGTTAGACTTCGCAATAGTTCTAGACTCTATTATAATTTATGAAATAATTATATAAAATGATTTAAAAAATATCCTAATATTTTTGAATTAAATGCATCTAAAAGTATTAAATTCTGATTTAATATTATAAAGGTTCATAGATAGTTTTTAGATAAAACATAGAATCATGCTCTGGTCTTTTAAAATTTGAAACGGGTACAAATATGAAACGAATGATGTAGGACAAGAAAAAAATTTTGCATAGCATAGTGTGAAAACACCGTGAGTAAGCAATTATACCAAAGGGAAAACCCCCAAAAAAACAAAAAAATCATATTTAATTTGGTGCAATAGTCGTTTCCAACCTCTCTACCCGGCCTTGTTCTCCCATCGTCTAGTCGTCGCACCCACCCCGCCTAGTCGTCTTCTTCCTTGACCCGTTGGACACATTCTTCGCTCCCCACCCCGCCAACGACCATCGCCTCGCTATGGGACGCTAAGGTTCGCCAGAGCTCCGTCCAACCCCTAGCATCCATGGTGGCCACCTTCTTCCTCTCCTCATCTGATCACGGTGGGCTTCGGTAGCGCCACCCTCCCTCCGGGCCCCTAAGTCGCTTGACCTTTCCCCCCATTGTATAGTGGGCCCCTGGACGGGATCCTTTATACCCACTAGAGTTGGAAAGGAGAGGGAGAGAGTCCGAGGCTGACGTCACCAATTCGATCGTAGACGGGGACCTACGAAGGTCTCTACTTCAGCGCAGGTCGCACGAGTGATCGACACCTCCGCCTTCCACTGATCCTGCACAAACAGAATGAGTCAAGCATCTTGGGTCAGGGTTAAACTTTGCTAATTTGTGGGGCTTTGTCGTCGAATCCTCTCGCAAGGGTCCCCTTTGCTTGTTGTGCTTCTAGAACTCACAGTGCCCACAATATGAGTGATCCAGGGGTTACATTTTGAGTAGGCAAGGGCCGTGGGGCTGATTGGGGGTCTCAATCGGGGTTCCTCCCCAATTGGAACCGCCACGTGATTGGAGGAGAGCGGGAAGATCACATAGGTGTCGTGATTGGAGGAGAGCGGGGAGGAGATCGCACGGGCGGGCAGAGCGAAGGTGGGATTTTTTTTGCACGAGTGAAGCTAAGGCGATACGAAGGTTTTGTTGCACGATGTCGGTGTCTCCTCTTTAGGCTTTTTATAGTTGTGAGAGAAGAGGTCCAAGAGGATATATAAAGATGAGTAAATTAGAAGATGGAAGCCCTGTTCCGCTAGGGCGCCGCCTAGGCGGGATTCGGGCGCGCGCCCTAGACGCTTAGTCGACGGGGTGCCGTGGAGCCTAGGGGGTAGTCGGACCCCTAGGCGGGCGGAGCTCGTCGCCGGCGCCGGCGGGGTGGAGGAACTTCCTGGTGGAGAGGAGGAGCAATGGGGAGAAGGCGCAGGGCGCGTGGCGGGCGGCGGGAGCAGACGGGCGTGAGCGGCCCCGGAGCAAGCTTGGCGGGGAGGAGAGGGAGGCGTGGGATGCCGAACAGAGGAGGACGAATGCAGATAGGGTTAGAGTAGAGATGTGTTGACTTTTCCTTCGAATGGGCCTCTAAATGGGCCTTTTCCCCTTTCTCCATGGGCCTTTTTTCTTTTCTCCTTTCCATGACCCCTTATTTCCTCTCTTTTTCTTTTCTTTTTAAGTATTTATACATGATTATTCATCGTTTAGAAAAACGCCTAAAAGCATGATTACTCCCGACTAGATGCTAGTCGGAGGGTAAGCGTCTAGAATCCGCCCTAGCGCCTAACGAAAACAGGGGATGGAAGTTGTGCAAACGGTAGCAATTAGCATGTCTAGGTCCAGGATCCATCTGCTTGGTTATGATGAACGGATGGAAATCAAAGCAATGACATACTTTGGAATTAACGAAGAACTGGAAGGAGGCGTTGGGATCCGGGAGAGCGTGTTCGCAAAAAGTATACTATTTAGGATTACAAAAACCTTGGGATTTATTAAAAAAAAAAAAGACCCGAGCAATATCTAGCAACCTTAACTAACCATCTAGAAACAATATAAAAAGTATAAGAAATAAAATTACGAGTCACGTATATGTTTCTTTGCCTTAAAAAAAATTGAACTCAAAATGCCATGAACAAATCAGAACCTTCTATTTCTCGCATCTATTCTGTCAAATACAAGATCCGATCGCTGTGGGTTGTGTTGTTTGGTTTGATTGTTTTCTAGTTTCTCATAATAATAAAATACGTGCTTTAACAAACGTTTGTGAAAAAAAAAATGATAGCTGATCACACAAATACTGTGTGGCCCTTGAAATCAAAGTGAAATACAACCATAGAAAGACATTTCTCCCCATAAATTCATGGCAAGCCAATTAAATAACAAAAGCCTTTCCAAAAACAAAAGCTTAGCAACATAGGGGTGTTCAGTTGCCCCTACAAGAACCCAAAAAGTACGATTTAACTTGTCACATCAAATCTTGTAGAACGTATTTTTAAAGCATTAAATGTAGGTAAATAAAAAAACTAATTACACAGTTTGGGTGAAAAGTGCGAGACGAATCTTTTAAGTCTAGTTAGTCCATAATTGGACACTAATTACCAAATACAAAATAAAAACGCTTCTGAACTCCAACCCAAAATATTTCACCAACTAAACACCCTGATAGATCTACAAATATACAAACCAAAAACAAAGCAACAAAAGAAGGGGAACATAGCACACTTTTTGCTTGCTTGCTTGCCTGGTCATCTCACCCCTGATTTGTACTGTTGCCTCTACTTGTGCCATTGTGTGGCACCATCTCCTCCCAAAATTACACGCCAAACCAAGTAAAAAACCCATCTATAGTATTTTTCCAGCTACAAAAATCTGGGATCGGAAGAAACCCAGATATGTATATATATAAATATCCCGGAGATAATTTTACTCCCCAGCCTGACCTAAAACCCTCCCCTCACCTTATCTTCTCATCGCCTCCCCTCCCCTCCCCCTCCCCCACCGGCTTCCTTCCCTCGAATCCTACTGCTGCTTTCTTGCTTCGTTGCGTGCTGGCGGAGCAAGAGGCGGCCATGGCTACCACCACCACCACGACGCCGCCCCAGTCGCGCCGCCCGTGGAGGAAGAGAGCGCCGCCACGACGGCCGCCGAGGAGGAGCCGCCCAAGAAAGTCGAGGCGGCCGCCGTGGCCGTCTCCGACGCCGCCGCCCCTCCGTGGAGGGCGAAACCCCTGCCCCAACGGCGGTGGCGGCCGAGGAGGAGCCCACCAAGAAAGTCGAGGCGGCGGCGGTGGCGGAGGAGGAGGAGGAGGATAAGGAGGCGGCGACGAAGGTCGTGGCGGGTGGGGAGAGAAGGAGGAGAAGGAGGCGAGATTGGAGGGGAAAAGCGAGGGCTCTGGGGTTCCGGAGGCCGAGAACGGCCAGGAGGAGGGTGTCGGAGGAGGAGGATATGATGGCGGGGATGCAAAAGAGGCGGAGGAGGATGAAGGTGTGAATTTGGGAGCGGCGGAGGCCGAGAAAGGATGACGGCGGCGGCGAGGAACCGGCGTCGGAGGACGGGGAAGCACCCGTTTCAGTGGCGGCGCCCGTGCCAGAGGTGGATTCCAAGTCGGAGAACGCCGAATTTGTGGAGGGGGATCCTTCTCTGGCTTTCCATGATGCGCTGGAAGGTGATGAGAAGGGCGAATTGCAGCAGGAGGAGAAAGGTGCTGCAGTGGAGGTAAAGGTTGCGGATAAGGTGGCAGATGTTGTCGAGTCGCCGGTGGCAGAAGAGGAGAAACTGGAACCAGAAGTTGAGAAGGGCGAGGTGGTAGGTTCTGGGAGGGAAGATGGTGGTGAGTTCAGCGATGCGAAGGAGGTTGAGGTCTCCCCCCCGAGCGAGGAGGCGGTGGAATCAGAGGATAAGGTAGCCCATGTTTCTGAAGCTAATGGTGAATTGGGTGATGAGAAGGAAGCCAGTGATGATGTGGTGGCTCTGGGAGGTGAAGAAGCCCCAGAAGAATCGACTAACAAGGATGCTGATGGTGATGATGTGGTGGCTCTGGGAGGTGAAGAAGCACCAGAAGAATCAACCATTAAGGATGCTGATGTTGAAAACGAAGCCACCAAGCCTGAGCCTTCGAGTGAGGCGAGTCCAGTGGTAAGTGAGCATCCTCAATCTAATTTTGTAACTTTTGTTGCTAGTTGTCTCGATTATAGTGGGGATGTAAACAATTCAAATGTTACACCGACCCAGGTTCTGAATGATGGAAGCATAGAGGATATTGCTCCTGTCAGTGCTGACAGTGTGGTTGAGGAAAATCCTGAGAAGGAGCAGAATGCTGATGTCCAGGCCACTGTCAGTGAAGCGGTGGAAGATGCTGGTGTCGACAAGCCCACAGAGGTTGAGATCGTTGCTGCTCCTAGTGCTGATGGTATCTTGTCTCGAGAGTTAGCTCCAGAATCAAGCAATGAAAATAATGGTGCTGATGAGATTGAAGGTGCCACTGAGGTTGTTGATCGTGAAGTGGAGCCTGCTGATAATGACATAATTGAGGTTGAGCCAGATGACGAGGACGGGGTTGGTAATGAGGCTGACGATGATGATGAAGGGGCAAACTCTGACACGAGTCCTGCACGGGTTGCAATCTTAGAGAGCTCTGAAGCCGCAAAGCAGATCATGAAGGAGCTTGCAGAAGGCTCTAGTGGTAGTGTCTCAAGAGACTTCACCAATAGCATGGATGGGCAGATTATGCTTGATGATTCTGAGGATGACGAGGACGATGATGATAATGATGACGGGGATGAGAAGGGATTTGATTCTGCTGCCTTGGCGGCCCTTCTGAAAGCAGCAACCGGTGGATCCTCAGATGGGAATATCACAGTTTCCTCACAAGATGGTTCTAGAATATTCACCATGGACCGACCTGCTGGTCTTGGCTCATCAGCCCCTTCTCTGAGGCCGACTGCGCCTCGCCAACCTGCCCGGTCAAACCTATTCAGCCCCTCGGAGGTAGCAGTTACTGCTGACCCTACAGAAGAGATGACAGAGGAAGAGAAGAAGCTACATGACAAGGTTGAGTTGATTAGAGTAAAGTTTCTGCGCCTGGTTTACAGGCTGGGAGCTACTCCTGAAGAAACGGTTGCAGCACAAGTGCTGTACCGTCTGAGCCTTGCTGAGGGTATCCGACATGGTAGGCAGACAAACCGAGCATTCAGCCTTGATAATGCACGGAGGAAGGCCTTACTTCTTGAAGCAGAGGGAAAGGAGGATCTGAACTTCTCATGCAACATACTTGTTCTAGGAAAGACTGGAGTTGGCAAAAGTGCAACTATTAATTCTATATTTGGTGAAGAGAAGTCCAAAACTGATGCCTTTAGCTCAGCAACCACCACTGTGCGGGAAATTGTTGGTGATGTGGATGGTGTCAAGATTAGAATCATTGATACACCTGGTCTTAGGCCCAATGTTATGGACCAAGGATCAAACAGAAAGATTCTTGCTGCTGTCAAGAAATATACCAAGAAATGTCCGCCAGATATTGTTCTATATGTGGATCGTCTGGATAGTCTGAGCCGTGATCTCAATGATTTGCCTCTTCTGAAGACAATTACTGCTGTCCTTGGCTCATCCATATGGTTCAATGCCATTGTTGCACTCACACATGCTGCCTCTGCTCCTCCTGAAGGCCTCAATGGTGCTCCCATGACATATGAGGTCTTGATGGCTCAGAGATCCCACATCATCCAGCAGTCCATCAGGCAGGCTGCTGGAGATATGCGGTTGATGAACCCAGTAGCCCTTGTTGAGAACCATCCTTCGTGCAGGAAAAACCGTGAGGGCCAGAAAGTGCTTCCGAATGGCCAAAGCTGGAGGCATCAGATGCTGCTTTTGTGCTACTCCTCAAAGATATTATCAGAAGCCAACGCACTTTTGAAGCTTCAGGATCCTAACCCTGGAAAGCTTTTTGGCTTCCGTTTCCGCTCCCCACCTCTTCCTTTCTTGTTGTCCTCACTCTTGCAGTCTAGAGCCCACCCGAAACTTTCTGCTGAGCAGGGTGGCAATGAAGGTGATTCTGATATTGAATTGGATGACTACTCTGATGTAGAGCAAGACGATGACGAAGAAGAATATGATCAGCTTCCACCCTTCAAGCCCTTGACCAAAGCTCAGCTTGCAAGGCTCACAAAGGAGCAGAAGAATGCTTATTTTGATGAGTATGACTACAGGGTCAAGCTTCTCCAGAAGAAACAATGGAAGGATGAGATCCGCAGGTTAAAGGAGATGAAGAAGAGGGGAAAAACTGACCTGGATGATTATGGGTATGCAAATATCGCTGGCGAGAACGATCAGGATCCTCCTCCAGAGAATGTATCAGTTCCTTTACCTGATATGGTGCTGCCTCCTTCATTTGATTGTGACAATCCCACATACCGGTACCGCTTTCTGGAGCCAACTTCGACTGTCCTAGCAAGGCCTGTTTTAGATGCGCATGGATGGGATCATGACTGTGGTTATGATGGAGTGAGTGTTGAAGAGACACTAGCTATCCTTAGCAGGTTCCCAGCAAATGTAGCAGTTCAGGTCACCAAGGACAAGAAGGAATTTAGCATCCATCTGGACTCTTCCATCGCAGCAAAGCATGGAGAGAATGCATCATCACTTGCTGGTTTTGATATCCAGACTGTTGGGCGGCAGCTTGCATATATTCTCCGTGGCGAGACAAAAATCAAGAATATCAAGAAGAACAAGACCACTGGAGGTTTCTCTGTAACTTTCCTGGGTGACATTGTGGCAACTGGACTGAAGGTTGAGGACCAGCTCTCCCTTGGGAAGAGGTTGTCACTAGTTGCCAGCACTGGTGCGATGCGAGCTCAAGGGGACACTGCATATGGAGCTAACTTGGAGGCACGCCTGAAGGACAAAGACTATCCGATTGGCCAGTCCCTCTCGACCTTGGGCCTCTCTCTGATGAAGTGGCGTCGGGATCTTGCTCTGGGCGCAAACTTGCAGTCCCAGTTCTCCATCGGAAGGGGGTCGAAGATGGCAGTTCGACTTGGTCTGAACAACAAACTGAGTGGGCAGATCACCGTCAGGACAAGTACCTCAGAGCAGGTCCAGATCGCCCTTCTGGGTCTCATACCGGTTGCAGCCTCCATCTACAGAAGCTTCCGGCCCAGTGAACCGTCCTTCAGTTATTAGCTTTTGTCATCAAGAGGAGTCTCAGATTACTTATTTCATAACCATATTTTTTTTTTTTCTTAGCAATTTTCCTTTTCATATTATGAACCATGTTTCCTGCTGTTTCAGTTCGCTCCGTTGTAATTCCTATCATAATTTTGTCTGAAGAGGGTTGTGAGATTTATCTGGAACTATAGCTGAATAAATAATGTCGTGGGATGTACGGTCCTTGTGGTTATCAATCTATTACGGCATTTCTAAGTCTGGTCAAATTATTCTTGTGGTAATCAATCTGCGTATTCTGATTATTCTGTCAGTAGTTCTGCTTTTTCTACTAATGCTGATGTGGACATGTGATTATATTACTGGGAGTAGCAGGCGATGGCATGCCTTGTATCTAGCAGTATATAGTTGTACGTCGTCAGTATACATTACTGTGCTGGATGCTGATGTGGTGGATCCAAACAGCCAACTACTAAACTTGCTGATCTTTTTTTCAATGCTTCTTTCTTAGGAGCACGTATTCCTGCATTTGCATTGCTTCATAATATTGTAGACATGATGTTTCTGCAGATGTATCAGTAGTTGAGGTGCATTGTTTTTGTATCTGGATTTTTAGATGCCATTCATGATCGGTAATGCTGTCTGCAGAAGACAACAGTCCTGCTGAACGTGGAAGCACTAAAATGGATTGACGTTCACCTGACTAGCTAGCCCTTTTGTTCACTTATTATTAATACAAATATATGAGATTTTGTTCACTAAAATGGGATACAAATATATGAGATTTTGTAATTTCAAAATTCCATTTTGCTTTCAAAGTTGAAGTTAGACCTCAATACGATTGAATAAAAATTACCGTGCCTGTTACCAAACGTGGAACATAAACAAAACAAAGGTGTACAACGATATAGTCTCCAGTTATCTCATTCTATGCGAACAAACCACAGAAGTGATCTCTTTTTAGTTTCCCTTAACAACTATATCTACCCGCACGAAGCCCGGAGTCTCTAGCCAGTTTTGAATTGGTTTTCATGTTTCCACTTGGTTGGTGGTTGCTACCATATATTTTTATCATTTTAGTGGCATATATATAGAGTTATTGATATTCTTTTATATATATAAATCTAATCAAAATTAGAATATTTTTATTTAAAACAACTCTAGAAATTGATTTGATTTGGGGTGGAGGGAATAGATGGTGTGCAATTGCAAAGCGTGTTGCCGGGTTAGGTCTGGTTTCCGTTCTCTGTGTTTTGTGAGCTGGAGTCTTGTGAACACGGCAAAATCGCAGACATGATGGAATTGTGTATCCATACACGGGCCGCATGATATCCGAAGGAACGGGGAAGGCGTAGCTTTGGAGTCCGGCCCATAGACGTTGCACGTGCTAGTGCGACCAGCTTCCTGGCCTCCTAAGCTTTGGTCTTTCTTTTTCTTCTTTCTAATTCAAAATATCTTAGCACCATTGGATTGCGGGGAAAATTTCTTGCTTTTTTTTTAAAAAATGAACTGATTCAGTTTCGTTAAAAAATTTCTGCATTCTAGGGACCCTTATCCTGTTTTTGTTTTCCTATTTCCATGCATAAAAATCACGAACTCTAGTGCACACTAGTGCTTAGATGCACTCACTAAATTTTAGGCTAATTTTAGTTGTGGTGCATCCAAACAACCGACACCTAAACCTAACTAAATTTTAGCTAGAAGCTAAAATATACTCCAATCCTTTTACTCTATCTGTTCACAAATAACTTATCTTTTTTTAACTTTAAGACATCATATTTGACCACTTTCGTCTTATTTAAATTCTTTATACAATTTATAAAATAAATAGATTATTATTAAAGTATATGTAATAATAAAATAAGTCATATCAAAATGGATGATGTTTATATAAAATTTTTGAATAAGACAAGCAATCAAAATAATGTCTTAAAAGTCAACATGATGAGTTATGTGTGAAATTTAGAGAGAGTAGTTGTTTGACCTAGTTTAAGCCTGATAAAATGGCTCAATAACCATACTATCCCTAGCTAAAGTTTAGCTAGAGGATCTAAACACCCCATAAATAATTTAGCTATCTAAACAATGGAATTAGTGAGGAGTAGTATGTTCATGAATTTTAATTAGCTAGAGCATCCAAACACCTCTAGTTGAACTTTACTAGGTAGCAAACCGTCTTTTTATGCGCTTTGATGTTGGAAACGCGAATTTTATGCCGTAGGTACCGAGAACCATACAGTATATAGCTAGGAATTTAGAGCCCAACGAAAGAGTTAAATTGTTGGCAAACATTTTGCAGACGAAAGAAACACATGAAACGGTTCAGCGTATTGGTAAATACCTAATGTTGACCTTGTTACGGTCAACGAGGAAGGCAGATCCCGCACGTGAGATGTCATTTCGTTACTTGAGAGAATAGTAAGCACAAGGCTCAAGCACAAGTTATGTCCTTTGGGGTGACATGTAGTTGACTCTTTAAGAAAAGTTTGAATACTTTATGGTTTATGGCACAACTAATAGATTTATAATCAAATTTATTTATAATTTATCTGATTATACTATTTGGTAGTATGAATTATTAGATTTTCAAAACAATTTACCTTTTTTTAAACCACAGAGATTTAAATATTTTGAAACCACAGGGATTCATTCATATATTTTTCAGTCAGAATAGAGAGAGAGAATCGTTGGCTGCCCTCCAGAACCTTCGCCTAACTTTCTCTCGTTGTTCCCCAAAAACAAATATAGCTTGGATCAAAAAATTTTTTAAAAACAAGCAAAATTCCATCTGACATGGAAAACCCAGCGGACGACGGCGTTCACACTCTCACCGCGTGAACAAGAGCCGCCCGCACGTCACATCCCACCACCCCACCCCCACCGACTGGCAGGCCCCACGTCCACCGTTGCCCCACCCCAGCCACACGGACGGGCAGCAACCGCCCTTCTAGAAGCCGCCACGTCACCACGCGGTCGCGGGACGCTTCGCCAGCCGCTGGAATGGAAACGGAAGCACAACGCCTCAATTAAGCTCCTTCACAACTAAGCAATCCATTTATATTAATATTAAAGAATAATAAAATAAAATAAGTAAATAGAATAAAGTAAAAGTCATTCGAACCGTCAATAAACTGAATTCGCTCGCCTCGCTCGCCGCGTTATTTCCTCCCTATAAAACGACCCCGATTCCCCACCCCGACTTTTCCTCATCAAACACTCCTCCAAATCAAATCAAAATCCCCAAGAGAGAAGAAAAAAAAACCCAGAATCCCCAACGAACCCAAGCCAAAATCTCCTCGATCCATCCAATCCCACAGAGAAGAGAGCCATGGCCGCCGATTCCACCAGCAACGACGCCGCCCCGGTCACCAACATCCAGCTCACCACGGAGGTAACCGACGCGGTCCTTTCTCGATTCGATTTGGCTGCGGGGGTTGGTTACGCGTGATTCTCAATCAATTCTCACATCGCGGTTGTTTGATTTGGTTTGGTCACAGGAGGAGGTGACGGTGGAGAGGGCGGATGCGACGACGGCGGAGGAAGAGGAGGAGAGGCTGAGGTACCTCGAGTTCGTGCAGCAGGCGGCGGCGCAGGCGCTGGTGCTTGCGGCCGCGGCGTACGCCTACGCCAAGCAGGGTGCCGGACCGCTACGTCCTGGCGTTGACCATGTTGAGGGCACTGTTAAGGCTGTCGTTGGCCCGGTTTATGACCGGTTCCATGCCGTCCCGCTTGATCTCCTCAAGTTCATCGACCGCAAGGTAAGGAGAAGTCTGATTTCATTTTCGTATACGTATGTGTGTTGAGACTGTAGATTAGGGGGCAGAGGTGGGTGGGTTCAATGAAATGAAAGTAGCAGGTGTCGGTTTACCGAATGGAGTTTTGTGTGTTCTTTTTTGGAGTTGAGATCTTGTTAGTTTAGCCTTCTTGGGGTTTGCATTGGTTGTTCTAGATTATATTAATTGACCTGATGCTGGAAATATGTTCGTCACCTATAGTAGGAGTCTCACATAGTTTAATTGCAAGGAATTGGTATGATGGTAGTATGGCATGATAATTTTACAACCAACTAGGTCTGTAATCGGTTTGATGAGGATGGAGGGCACTTATTGTTCAAATGCAAGTTAGCAAGAAGGGTCTGGTCAGAGTTGGGGCTGGAAGTCATCTGCCAAAAACTCGCAAACATGTCTGATGCAAAAGAGGTTATTAATCTCATCCTGCAGGAAAAGGACGAGAGGATGACTCTTATTTTCACTACTATGTATAATCTCTGGCTGGAAAGGAATCTGATTCGAGAGGAGGATCGAAGAAGACCGGCCCAGTGTATTGCTCGGTCGATCAAGGCCTATGCCCAAGAGATGTGCAGCACACAACTACAACGTCTAAATGCAGATGTACGTCAGCAGGAGACATGGAAACGACCCCCTACTGGAGTACTGAAGATAAATTGTGATGCCTCGTACATTCCAGGGGAGAGGTGTGGTGGTTGGGGTTTCATAATACGGGATAGTGAGGGGGATGTTGTGCTGAATGGATGGGGGCGTGTCAACCATCTGCTGAATGCTTCTCAAGCGGAGATTATAGCGTGCTTGCAAGGTGTTCAGGCGGCATGTAGTCCGGGAATTGGCCACCGATTTTGGAAACGGATGCCTTGATGATTCAGCAAGCTTGGAGTAGTGAACAGACGGACTTCTCAGTCATTGGGTGTTTGGTTGAAGAACTGAAATTGTTCTCTTCAAAGCAAATTTTATTAGCTTTGTTTGTTCACATGTGTCAAGAAATTGTAATAAGGCAGCACATGTTCTTGCTTGCTGCTTGGTGTGGGTAGCACCGAAGGGGCTGAGCACACTTCGTGCAATGTCCCTGGATAGTGTCGGTGTAATCGTTGTTGACGATTTGTCAACCTCAGTGCAATGAATTGATACCCGAGTTCAAAAAAAAAAAAAAAAAACAAATTGGGAACACATTGGGATTTTGCAAGGCAGAGCATTATTGATGAATTAAACAAAATGGGTTTAGTTTAGCCAAGATTTGAGGCTTATTACATGTAGATAGATTAAATTGGTGTAAAGTGTAAACACTACTAGCATACACATACCCAGCCTTTTAGGGACAACCACCAGTGGCTTGATTTTGCCTACCCATGTAGAATTGGTCACTTGTGCCCAAGATATTGATCATTGTTCATGCACTTGCAAGTCTGCACGTTTCATTACTTATTATTATCCCTTTCCATGAATATTGTATACACCCTACGTACTGAAATCAATTGTGGTTGTCAGTTTCTTACATTATTTAATTTAGATATCAGGTTTGTGACACTGAGCAAAGATGAGATTGATAATTTCTTTGTTCCCAATTTGCAGGTTGGTGAGTCCGTTGAGGAAATTGACCGCCGTGTCCCTCCAGTGGTGAAGGAAGCCCCCCTCTCGCCCGCTCAGCTGCAAAGGAGGTCCGTCAAGCTGGCCTTGTGGGCACTGCCACTGGCCTCGCCAAATCAGCCATTGCCTGCGCAGAGCCAAAGGCCCGGGAGCTCTACACCCGCTATGAGCCTGTGGCAGAGCGCCGCGCAGCTGAGGCTTGGGTGGCCCTTAACCGCCTCCCGCTGGTGCCTAAAGTCACCAGGGCTGTCCTCCCCACAGCTGCGCAGCTCTCAGCAAAGTACAATTCAGCGGTGAGTGATGGTGCCAAGCGTGGGAACACTGTGGCCACCTATCTCCCGCTTGTGCCCACTGAGCGGATCGCCCGGGTGTTCGCGTACCCCATGGCTGACGTTGCCCCAGCACCAGAGATGCAGCCTATCCCCTCCCAGTAGAAGATGGAATGGAATGGAATGGAAACTACATAATCAATCATATCAAGTATAAACAGAGATGTTGGTGTAGCAAGTATTACTCTGTTTTGTCTTTGTGTATCCTATATGTTGAACTAGAGCTGGCATGCGTGGTTTAGTGTGGTGGCATTGCTTGTTGCAATGAACCTACACAAGTTTATCGTGTTCTTTGGATAATGATTTGTACATTAATGGGTATCTATTAAATTCTATAGCAATGTTGATGTTTGTTATTTGCCATCACATTTTAATTCTGGCTGACATTGGGGGTGTACTTGGTTCATTACTATCTAAAAGTGTTTCTGCAATTTGAATACGTCTGTGTGTAACATTGGACTGACCGAGTACAACTGGAGCTTATTTGGTTGGGTTTTGGTTCCAAAACCTTGCATAGCAAAAACCATGGCATGCTAAAATGATGTCAAAAATCAAGGCAAAAATCAAGGCATATTTGTTTTAGTGTCAATATGATAGCCAATATCCTTTTCCCTCGTGAGATTTAAGTTCTACAAACTCACCGTGGCAGGCCATAAAGAAAAAAATGTACCAGTTTTTTGGTACTAAACCAATTGATAGCCAAAATATCTAGGTATGCTCTAATGATGGCTGGCAAACTTTGGAACTCAACCAGCATGCTCTTTGGCTTGGTAAATTTTGATACCCAACCAAGCAGTCCAAAATGTGTAGGAAGTTTTTTGACGCTGTATAATTGAATTGTAGACATTCACCTATGACTTATATCAGTTAAACACAAAATTGCTCGGTTTTTTAGGCATGCCCATCAAACCGTACACAGAGAAAGAAATTTCTTATTACTGAACATTCTGATTAGAGGATAACGTCTGTAATCCAACACCCGAAGGATGGAGATTCAGGCTGTGCGCTAGATCTAAACACAGAATGCACTTTGAAGAACAACCATAGAACTGAGTAATAGAACAGAGCAATTTTATTATTTGAAGATCGTAGTCCTAGCTGAAGAATCTGTGTGGAATCAAATGTTCTCATTTAGCAGACTTTGTACCATAGCTAGGATTTCTAGGTAAATTTGGTGTTAACAATGGCATTCTTTTCATGGCAAATAAAAGGAATACAAAGAGAATTCAGTTTGGCTGAAGCATGTACACCATAAAGTAACAGTAATACAAAACATATAAAATCACCATAAGTAAGTTCTATGAAATGTGACACAAACAAATAAATTTGAATGTGAATGCAGTCTATAGGAAAAAGCTTGTAGCTTGAAATTCCTCCCTGTTGTCATTGCAACCCATGATAAAGCCTAGGATGGTTGGGATTGGAACTGACTGCTATCTTAATAGCATCCCACGCAGGGTGCTCAGGCTCATACTCTGCATTTACAAAGTAGCCAAGGTCACATCTTACGATAGCAAGGCAAGGGAGATGCTGAATGCCGAAATCAAATTGCCCATTGGTGAGAGACCCGGTTTTATCTCTGCTCAACTCGAGATTGAGCTCTTGTAGCTTCGGCATGGCCCCAACTTCGAACAACAACCCAAAACCACAGTTAATCGAACCAACTCGGAACATTCTCAAGCTAGGGAATCCATGTGCGCCACTGATCTTAACCCGTTGTGTTTCTTGAGAAGAGGATAATCTATCGGCCACTTCAATCATTACCCAGAGACAGAGGCTGGACAAAGTGTTTAAGGTCCCAAGCAATCCAACATCTGCAGGCCCAAGTCGATCAACACTGAGTTCCAAATGCTGGAGGTTATCAAGTGAGCCGATCCATCTGGGGACCCTAGGGAGCTGAATACCCAATATTCCAAGTCGTTTGAGGCTGATGGGGGTGGGGTTCCATGGCTCCATCACAAAGTCAATGGACTCTTCATTGGTTCCTACAGTCAAAGAATTTAGGCTTCCTATACCAAGTGTACACAGGCATGAGGCCAAATCTTTGGTAAACACATCTGTCCACACCCTCAGTCTTCTAAGATTTCTTAGCTGGCAGAGCTCCTGCGTGAAGTTAGGCATCTGACTCCAGACTGTGATGTCTTCCAACCTCTGCAAGGCTTGCATGTTACTGAATCCATCTGGTAAATGCACACCAGAACTAGACAAAAGATTGACCAACCGTGCAAGTTGAACAATACTGGATGGCAGCTTTTTTATATGAGTAACTCTTAAATCCAGTGTTTGTAAATACTGGAGCTCTCCAATTTCTTCAGGAAGCTCATTTATCCATGTTCGACGTAAGCTCAAGTACCTCAGTGCAAATAAACCGCCCAAATGTGCCAGACGATGGGCTTGTAGTCCCTCACAGTCTTCTAAATCCAAAACACGCAAATGCTTAAACTTTTGCAGAGATGGGAGGCTATTAAGACTGCCTGGAAACATTGAAACTGTACGGGTATGAGAATATATAATATTCTCCCGTAAGCTTACCAAACCATCATCACCGACTTCATTCCTGTCTTGGAGAGAGAGACGCCGAATTTTCCTTCGTGGATCAACTGTTATGTTTGGAGCACCAAATAGAGTTACAAAATTTTCTTCCACAGCCTTTGACACAATGAACTCAAGAATTGTGTCATGGACTCGACACGACATCAGTGTACCCGATCTTTTTGAAGTCCATGGCTGAATCAAACTTTTGTTTATGAGCTCATTGAAACACCTCTCACCTATCTCATAATGGGTGAAGCCATTCTCTTCATGAATGAATCCCTCAGCAATCCATCTCAGTATCAATCGCTCCTTTCGAATCTCGTAATCTTCTCGGAATATACTCAGATATAGAAGACAACTTTGTAGGTGAGTTGGAAGGTGAAAGTAACTCAGAGACAATATATGTATCATTTTATTGACATCTGATTGCCTTTCAAGTGCATAACCAAATGAACTTTGAACTTTGTCCCATTCATCAAAAGTTGGTGATTTGCCTGCCAATAAACCAGCAATTGTTATGATTGCCAAAGGCAAACCATCACATTTCTTCAAGAGGTCATCAGAAACTTCAGTGAGGTGTGACGGGCATGCTTCTTCACAACCAAATATTCTCTTAAAGAACAATTTTCTCGAGTTCACTGCGTTAAGAGGACGTAAAGTATATATGTGACCCCAAAGTGAAGAGCAGCAAGATTCAGCAACTTCATTTATATGTGTGGTTGTGATGATTCTGCTGCCACAACTTTTTTTTATAAAAGCATACTTAATGGTTTCCCATGATTTTAAATCCCATAAATCATCCACAACAATGAAGTACCTGCCAAATTAGTTCATGAAGTCTATGAGCGAGGATAGCCTGTTATTATTAAAGTAATAAAACAATTAACAAAAACTGATAATGGAACATAGAGTTTTGGACAGACATAATCTTGAATTCGTGGTGTAAAGTGAATGCTTAGTTACAACCTAGGTTTTCTTCAGTTCTGGTGTAGCAAAAGTTCAATTATCTACTTTTAGTCTTTATGTTATAATCATCGCAAAGCGTGTTAGAAATACAAATCAATCCTCACTTTTTCTTTATAAAAAGCACAAAACAAAACTCTTGTCTTTAGATTCTAATCATAATTGACAATGATAACCATTGGATCTAATCTATATATAAACTACCCACCTTTACCCTAGAGAAAAAATTAACCAATAGTACATTATCCATTTACCATCCTATTATTGTACCTAAAATGCCATTAATTCATGTTTCTAAATTACTGACGCTGTCATTATGAAAGAAACCCCAATATAACCATAATTTCCACTTCAAAATTATCTAATTTTGCAATTAAAAATCAACTCAAAAGTACCTCCAGTATTTTCTTCTAAATTGTATTGTTCTATATGTTTCCACCTAAACATTAATTATTAGGTCTCTCTGAATTACAAGGTAAAGTTCATAAACCAAGCAAAAAGAAAACATTCTGCTATCTGCAGTGCATCATGAATGAGAAAAACCAATAAAAATAAATTTGTGCAAGAATATGATTCTGTGGAGAGTTATTGTAACAAAACATAGTTTACATGCATAGTCATTTCAGGCAACCATTTATCCTAAACTATAATCATTTCACAAAGTTGCATTTTCAAAAAAAAAGGTAGGTTATCGTGCAAGCACACAGGCCAATGAACTTGTTATCGTCAAATCAAAATAGTAATGATAAAGTAACTTTTGAAATCCTCTGTAGAGGGCAAAAGGATACAAATAGATGCCACACCCGTAACTACTACTAGTTAAGTCTAAGAATTAGTAGTGCTGGAGCTGAGATCTGATAATGTAAAATGAAATGTCAGGAAACATAGTTGACACATGCATAGTCATTTCACACATAAGCATATAATGAGCACATGGCTAACAGAGGATCAGTTTGTTCGCATACCTTTTATCTTGAAGGAAATTGGAGATTTTTTGACAAGATGTTGTATATCCCCGGCTTCTGTGTTAGTGTACTCTTGCCCGCTAACGTCACTGAGAATAGTTCTCAAGACTTTCATCATGTCAGGATTCCGTGACACTGTTACAAAGGCATGACAATCAAATTCTTTATTAAGTGACTGGAACACTTGGTTGGCAAGTGTTGTCTTGCCTAGCCCACCAAATCCAACAATGGAGACCACCTTCACCGAATTCTGAGATGAAGAGCCATCTTCTGTCAACAAGCTGATCAGCTCATTCTTAGGCTCATCAATGCCCACAAGCTCTGATGCTTCCTGAAAGATAACAAGAGCTCGACTGTCAACCACCTTATTGGGGTCCCTGCAGGTGCTCTTGACACCAGTCCTATATCTCTGGTTCCTGTCCCCCACCTCCTTGATCCGTGTCTTGAAATCATGTACTGCCTTGGAGATCCGTCGGTGCGCCTTCATCATGTCCAACAACCTCTTGCACTTCTTTATCAGGCTCAGGCCCTTCGCCTTAGAAGACTTGTCGTCACTACTAATATGAATCATAAAGTCATCGAGGCTATCCTCAATGTCATAGGACATCTCCCGCACATCAGTCATCCATATCTTGTCTTTGTCAGTAAGATTCTCATCATTCGACATCTCCACGAGGAAAGCATGGATGCAGTTAAGCTCCTCAGAGAGAGGGTCGATCTCCTTGCGCACATCTTTCATGTTCTTGAACTCGTCACCAAGGAAAGTTGCCAGCTTCATGGTGACAGCCTTCAATGCCCCCGTTGCTGCGCTCACCAGAAGCCCTTCCATTTTCTCTCTCCCTACCTTGTTGGTGCCTAGCAAGGTTGTGAAGATAGTGATCAATATCATGGAATTGTTCGACACAGGTTCGTTTCATACTGAAGCCAAATGGGACAGAATCCTGTTAACACCTAAATTAGACCTGGGAACAAGTATTTTCCTTTTTTTTTTGAAGTAGTTACATACAAGTATTTTCCTAACACCGTCTAATTGGTGGTGAATACCTGAAGATGAGCAGATTGTGTGGTGAAAGCAATATGAGGATTAAGTCATACAGTGAAGCCTTTGCAGTTTTGCAATTGGAATTTATGGTGGTTTTGGTTCGTTGTCAATTGTATATTATGCATAATGGTGTACTGCTATATTACGCATCATTGTATATTATGTCTGTTTACTTTATTCTATCTACCTTTTGAGTTTCACACCACATCTAGGTTAGTAACAATTGTGCCTTGCTAGTTTTCTAGCAAACCTGCTCCTGCTGAGCTTTGGCGAGACCGAGTATTATATACCTTTACTAGTTTGCTGGAAAAGTGGAAAAGTAATCGAAAATCCCACTCCAAAGCTAGCGAATTTAGTAGAGTTGGATCGAATTTTTGTCGAATCGCACGTTGGTTCGTCAGAGTCGTACCTGTATCGCGGTTTCACAGGATCCGGAAACCCCGGGCACCGATTGAAGGCGTTGACGTGCGCACGACGGCAGATGGATGGCCGGATCTGCTGGGTCTGGGTCTGGGTGAGCCAGAGAGCTCGAGGACAACGGCGGTGGCCGGATCTGCTGGGTGAACCCGACTAGCACGACCTTGGGCGTGAGCGCTCATGGTCGTGCAGGGACCACGGCGGCGGCGTCTGCGACTGCTAATCTCATCGTCAACCAAAAGGGTCAACGGTCAACTTGGGTCAACGACCAACGCAACGACGCACGGGCGAGCTCCGGATAGCTGCTACGAGAGCATGGTCTCCAACTCGACCCGCGCGTGCATGGCCGCGCCCTGCCCTGCCGTCGTCGCCGGCGCCGACGACGTGGGCACGAGCCGGCGCCCTGCTCTTCTGGAGGGGGAAGAACGTGTTAGAGTGGTTGACAACCTGGCCCCGCCCGTCAGAAAGAATTGGAGGATGAGGCACGAGAGGGGTATTTTCGACGTTTAAACTCACCGGGCCCAGGCATCAGAGCTCCCAATTGGCAAGAACCGGATGGATGGAGGGCAAAACGAAGTTCAGGCTCTCTCGTTTGCTTGCCAATCCCTCTCTAAAAAACATTACTTTCATCAGCCATGCCCTTTTCTCCTAGCAAATTTTCCGTTTCATATCACGATGGGGATGGTTAAACCACGGTTCAAACCGCAGTCGAACCACTGACCCATTTCCATTTAACTGGAGCACCGGCGGTTACCATTTAAATATAATTTCCACCCGCGGTGCACCATCGGATAGGGTGGTTCGACCCACCTACATACAAGATACACGTACAGACTGCGAGGAGGCGCCGCCCGCCGCCCGCCCTCGCTGTCCTGCAGCTGCTTGCTCTTGGCGGCGATAGAACTTCCACCGGGCGAGGAATCCGAGCTGACCCCGACCTTGCCCCCAGCCAGGAACCCATCTGTGCAGCAAGCATCCGCCAGGATCCCATCCTGCTTCCCCGCAAGGAACACCGTCCGGCCGGCTCCACCGGTCTCAGCAGCCGGCGCCGACGACGGGCGACCTGCATCCCGGCTATGCACTCTCCCATGCCGAAGGCATGCAAGTGTCCCAATCGCGCGGCTCCGTGAGTCACCGCCTCCCAAGACGAAGACAAGTTTGGCATAGCATGGCCTGGGCCGGTGCTCGTCAAGCTCGGGAGCGACGAGGAGTTCGAGCTGGACCTCGACTCGCCCAGTCGGGCAGCGATGGCGGAGACCATGCTCCTGGACCCGCCGGCCTGGGCCACCGGCGTAGGCGAGGCCGAGGTGGGATCACCGGGGGCGGCGCAATGGCTCGGCCGCCGCGAAGGGGAAAGGACGTGGATCGAACCGCACTATCCTTAGGTTTTCGTGGCTTTCGATCCATAGAACCGGAGCTACTATTTGGATCCGAAGTGGGGCCCATTTGGATAGAAATTAAGGGTCGGTTTGATGAACCGACGGGGCGAACCGACCCACGCCCATCGTGAGTTTCATATATGGAACTTGTTAACGTTTCAATGCATACAGCCTCCACTCTATAGAACAGTAGCGCTTTAAACCGTTTGGGAACAGACCTACAGATTTTCGCTGAAGAAGGTTATGACTAAATCGTCCTTGTCGTTTATCATGGATCTAATACTTCCTCCGTTCCAAATTATAAGGCATTTCAAGGTAGGCGACGTCCCCGTCGACAACGAGGCGTCTGTGGTGACTTCGTGAAGATTGCCGGCTCAGTCCTTCGAAGGTGCTCATAGGGGTAGGGTTTGCGTACGTGTGTACATAGGGGTGAGTGTGCGTGCATGTTGAGCGTCTGCGTTATAATTGTGTAATCTCAAAAAAAAAAAAAAAAAAACAATCTTAGAAAGTCAAAGCATCTCAAGTTTGACCAAAATTATATAGAAAATCTAGGACGCCTAGACGACCCATCAGACGCTCCTTCGACCACTAGACGTGGTACAGTGACGCTCACGAATCAGCCCTTCCACCGTACACCCAGGCCCGCGCCGTCGGACGCACTCGGCCTCGACACCAGACGCGGTCCACGGATGCTCCCAGCCTGACGTCGGACGCAGGGAATTCAACGTCCGTCGCTCGCTGGCCACTCCTAAGCGGGCGCCGGACCGTCCGAACTTCAAGCGCGCCAGACGCGCGCGCCTTCTTCTGCCTCTAGCATCCGGCGATATGTCTTGCTGTTTTTGAGACTTGCTGATTCCAAGGTTCGATTGATTCTAAGATGATTTTGACAAATGAAAACTACTAAGAAACCAAATCGGACAATTTTGGATGTCAACAAATGGTCACCAGATTTTCTAATTATACATGGTCGGCCAGAGCGGCGCTCCGCCGGTGCGTTGTTGAGTAGTAATAATCAATCAAAACGTAGGTAGGAGAATAGTGTGTGTGTAGAGGTACATAGCATCGCCACCAAGTTATAGATTTCAATTCAAACAAAAAATGTAGTATTTGTTCAAAGCTGGACAGCTGATGAATTTGGATCATGTAATTAATATGTGCTTTGGACAGTGCAGAATAGATGCCTTTGGGCACTATGATAAATCATGATGAGGTCCCTGAAGTTTGTTAATTCTCTCCAAAGACGTTTGTCTTGGTTCAACACACGTAGGCCTAGCTGGATCCCGGCCATTTGATTACTCCAGTCCGGCGTACGTAATTGCTTGTTGCTTTGGTTAATTTTTTTTCTAGTGGCATGCAACTAATATTGGTTCTGGTAATGACGTGCAACAAATATTGACGTTGAACTAATAATATTCTGCTGACGGTTAAAGCCTTATTTTTGATGGTCTAACTCAATCCATCACTGTTAACCCGGCCTGATACTCGACAGGACAATGTAACTGTATCCGGTGGTAGCCGCAGGCCTTTCTGACTTCAAGTGCAGGGATTCCCTTCCTTCCAGGCGAACGCAATTACGCCTTGGTGCGCTGCGTCATCATCTTATCTCTGCTCGAATAATAAATCGAGCTGCTACGATGCGAATATACGATACATCCAGAATTCCACAGTCCGGATCCGGTCGGTCACTTTCGCAATAAGCTATACTCCCTCCGTCCCTTTATTTATATCGCCCGGAAAATATGTTTGTGAAGGAAACATGGTTTTTGCGACAAACATTTAAAACGTAGGGAAGATTTCGAATAAACATGTTCACGGGGTCAAGCATGAACACCAGATTATGCCATCACAAATTAAGGTTGTGATATCATGTAGGGCCCGGCCCTGCCGCGAGCACCACGATGCACATGGCAGCATGGCACCACGGCGTGCCCAACTCGTGCTCTCTTCGATCGATCGGGTTATACGTGCAAAGCAACGATCAACACGCCCTACTACGACTCTCCCTAGTTCTACTGCCAGTAGTGCAGTCTTGCGCGGAAAGGGAACGATGTGCGGCCCTTCCAAAACCAGGAGAACGAAACGATGCCTCCGTCCGTACGTGCTAGGCATGGCATCCCGAGCCGCTCCCACATGCCTTTCACAGGGTTAATGAAACGAAAAGCTCTGATCCAAACATCCATGCACGCACGCAACGGCGGTGGTTATCCCTGGGGTTGGACAGTGTCGTGATCAGGCCTCGTCCTCTAATTCCAGCATCAACTATTCTTCCCCGTACCTGGAACATTACGGCTGTCAGGTGTTCAACCATTGCCATTAAAAAAAAATGAAAAAAAATTTTTGACCATCCAACTCTTACCTCAGTTTGGTTTTGGCCATCCAACTCTAAAACCGGATATCTTTGGCCATCTAACTATCAAAACCATTCAAATTTGGCCATCGGGGTGGTTTTGATTTTTTTTATACAATTTAGTTCTTAGATCTTAAAATGATTATTATTACTCATTGTTCGTACCTCTGATTTATGTGATTCTTGCGTTTACGCATTCATAATGGTGAGATTTATCTTTTAAAATGTCATCATACTATTTTATCACTAATTGCTATATTATTATTATGTTGTTATGTAAAAATAATAATATAAAAAAAAGTAAAATAAATTGTTGGGTTCATAATAATGGGCCCCTCAAGAGGGCGCATTAGGCTCTAACAGCCCTAGGGCAATCTTAAAATGAAAAGGCCCACCACGGAATGTTGACCTGCGGTCGTTGTTTCAGTCACCCAAGGAACGGGCCATGAGGGGCTGTGAGAGCACGGGTCTCGGCCCCGACTCCGTGCGCCCGAGCCTCCCTGAACAAGAATCGAGCCCCGCTTCCTCCCTTCGCGCCAGAAGAGACCGGTTCCCCGCTTATCCCTTAGACGACACTTGGAGCCCCGGCTCTTCTCTCATCCGCTTGTATCCCCTACTACGAGCACTTCCATGTAGAATAACACGAAGGAACTCCAACCGCTGACGTATGGTATCCATGCCCGAATAATATAAAAACATTTTAAATATAAAGCTCACCATTATGAACACGTGATCCTAATAATCACCTAAATCGGAGGTACCAAAGAAAAATCATTTTAGGACCTAAGGACTAATAAATTATAAATAAGAAAAATCAAAACCACCCATCAAAACAGCCCGATGGCCAAATTGGAACGGTTTTGATAGTTGGATGGCCAAAAATATTCGGTTTTGAAGTTCGATGCCAAAACCAAACTGAGGCAAGAGTTGGAAAGTCAAAAATGTACTTTTTTAAAAAAAAAATCAGCACCAGGTCACTTACCAACAGGATTGTATACACCCATAAGGCCATAACGGACGGCGATCAGATTTCAGTCAAGTACTGCCAGCGGAATCAGCACCAGGTCACTTGCCAGTCTGCCGGGGACGGTATTGTGCCAGCCCAAGTTTTTTATCCGACGCCTCTCGTTGCACGCGTGTCCCCGGGGTCGGTGGCCGCCTCCCGGGTCCCGGCCTCACCGTACTTCCTCTCCCCTACTCGGGTACTGAGTGTTGAGAATATTCTTAATATTCTAATGATCAATTAAAGGATAATTAAGGGATGGTTAGCAACTGCTCCAGCAGTTGCCAGATCCAGAAAACTGCCTCTTTAGGCATGTACTATATATATGTAAACCATGTTCATCAATAAAGTGAATCACTGATTCCACTATTCCCTGTTTTACATTCTACTGCTCCTCTACGAGTTACAACACGTTATCAGCGCTCTACATCCTGAGCAAAAGGCCGGATGCGAAGTTTGCCGGAGTTGCTGTGGAGGACGTCCCTGTGAAGGCCGTCCGTGACCAGAGCAGATCACCGGCGTCGATCGTCGGTGGCCGTCCGTGACAAGAAATCCGATCGCCGGAAGGAAAGCGAAAGATCAAGGTAGTAATGCCTCGTATGTTTCTTCGGCGATACTTTCTTCGACCTGTGATTGGAGCATCTTCGTCTCCAATGGTGGCTTCGGCTTCGTCCCGACGGCAACGGAGTCGGCTATTGCAGCTGCGACTCCATTGGCCAACGGCGACATCGCCATCGCGTCTTTGCCCTCCACCGCCTCCACCATCTCCGTCTTCGTGCCATACAGCATGTCCACGCGTTGGCGTACCACCATCGCGCAAAACGGCGACAGGCCGCGGGTGAACAGGCACGCCAGCCCGGGCATGAACAGCGGCGCCGGTGCCTCTTCTCCCGAGGAGGGCCGCGCCTCCCCTTTCTGCTTGATGCGGCAATCGGAGGTGGGAGGGGGAGCGGCTGACCGCCGGCCCGGTCCGACGCGACCGAGTTGGGGTCACCGGCTCGGACCTCTCCCCGATCCACGCCAGTCGGAAGGGGAGGAGGACTCGCCGGCGTTGAAGACGTCCGGGGAGCCTCTTCTTCCCGATCTGCGGCGGCGCGTGGGCGGCAAGGCGGCGCTGGACCTCATGCGGCGGCGCCGTGAGTCGAGGCCGTGGCGGCGGACCTGCGGCAGGGGCCGTGGCTGGTAGCGCGCTGAGCCAAAGCGGCGACGGCGGCTGCCTGCAATCCGCGGCGGCGCAGCGAGCCAACCAAGCAACAGCGACGGTGGCTGTGCATGCCTTGCCTGCCTGGGCCACGCTGTGGCATAGATGGGCCACCCTTGTACCTGCTGTTGCTTAAGGCCGGCTGGGCCAGTTTATGTGCATGGCCGATCTTTTCATTTATCTCTATTTATTTAGAGTTTACGAATTTGCAGTAATTTTAGTCTATAATTCTTGTGTTAGACTATATTTAGTTACTGCTATTCCATCAGTATTAGTGTCTATGTTCTTGTAAAATAGACCTCTGATGTGATTATATATTTGTACAAATATGTGTTATATTTGTACCCAAGCAATTTCAATTCTAATATAGAATGCAAGTATTTTTGTGTCATTTTATGTGCACTTTAATACTTGATTTCGTTATTGCAAGAATTTTATCACATACCCCATCACATTGATATTCATTAGAGTCACTAGTTTTTCTTTTATTGGAGTCACTAGTTACCACTCTCTAATGACTAATAGCAATTAATTTAGACATTTCTCTAAGTAATTTTGGGATAAAAACATTAGGCAATAGAGATCATATCCATGTATATGGGTTTTGAAGGTATCTATTGCTAAAGGTCTACATCATGCTCATTTTGAAGATTGATGATTACCTATATAATGTTCCCAAAACAAGGATTTAATATTAAAAATATTAAAATGGTTTACACTATTGCAAAGTTGATTACCGTTGAGAATTTTGGCTTACACTATTGCAGTGATTACCAAATTAAATGCTCAATCATTAACTTTAGTATACATATGGTGTGGTAGAGACCTTAGCAAAGGCTGCATTTAATTCAAGATGGATTATTTGCCTTAAAACCGTGCTTTGGCAAAGCAATTTATTTGCCTATCATTATGATCTACTCTATGTCCTATGGCATTTGAGACTATCTACCATGTATACAAGTTAATGAGATTTAAAATTGAAGGTTTACATGTTATTTGTTTACCTTGTATCTTTCTTAATCCTTGAAGAGTTATGTTATTCAAATTAAATTGCAAGTATTACAACATTGTTTACCATTTGATTGCAATTATTTCAAGATTGAATTATTAAATCAGATGGTCCTACTTTGTAGGCAATGACCATGGTTAAGGAGTTCGATGAACTTGCCTTAGATGGTCATAATTACCCCACATGGGCCTCGGACATAAAGATTAACTTTGCATCCCGTGGACTCTTAGCTTACATTAATGAGCCTATTGAAGGTGTCATTCTTGAAGAGCAAAAGAAGTACGGTGCCTTAATGATATTAAGGTATTACATCCATAAGGATCTTAAACAAGAGTACCTTATGGAGGAGAACCCCGTGTTCTATGGCTTTGCGCTAAAAAGAGCGTTATGAACAAAGAGAAGGAACTCATTTGGCCTCGAGGCCAACCATGAGTGGAATCATTTACGTTTGCGTGACTTTAAGTCTATTTGACATTACAATCATGTTGCTCATAAGATTTGCTCTAAGTTGAAGTTTTGTGAGAAAGAACCAACGGATGCCGATAAGATAGAGAAAACTCTTTCTACCATGCTTCCTCGCGGATCGAGTCTTGCAACAACAAAGATCGGGCGAGTAATTACACTCAAGTATTCTCAACTTATTCATACACTAACTCAGCCGAGAAACATGATGAGCTTCTAATGAAGAACCATCATAAGCATCCTATCAAAAGACCTCTTCCCGAAGTTCATAGTGTACGCAGAATAATAAAAGGTTCAAGGGATCCAGCTCGTGACCCGCAGAACATGCCCGATAAACGCAAATTTAACAAGAAGCAAAAAGCCAAATCCTAAGCAAAAGGGTGATACTAAGGCCAAAAATGACACTAAATGTCATAGATGTGGCACTTTTAATCACTTTGCTAAGGATTGTCGTATTCCTAAGCACTTGGTAGCCCTCTACCAAAAAGTCCTTAAAGGAAGCAAAGCAAAGCAAAGACAAGGGAAGCGAAAATGAAGCACATTGCAATGTTGCTCCATTGACTACTCATGAAGTGGGTTGTTCAAGCATGGCTCCTAAGGATCCAAATGACAACCTTGACCTATCGAAGGTGGTGCTTCCAAGTACGACAACATGGTGGTGGAATTCTCCTCCAATGACCTGTTTGGAGATTTCTCTTGAAGAGTCTCACCCATGGCGTATACTTGTTTAATTCAAGTGTGGGGTGTGATGTGTTGTAATTAAAGTCATGTAAACTCTATGTCATTTGAGATGTAACAAACTAAGTAGTGTGATGGGTGTGATGTGAGAACACATATGTATTGTAATACATAAGTGAGATTATGTATGTAATTCTATATGTTTAATAAGACGTTCTTTAGATTGCATTCTTATTATACTATAGATGCCTTTTGTTATCAATCCAATGGAGGATGGAATTATGTTTTGTTGATAGTGGTACTACAAACAATATTCTTAGGGAGTAGAAAATTTTTTTTCTGACTCTTAAGGAAAGAGAAGGAAATGTTATGATCATCATTGTATGATGCTTTAATAGTTGGTTCAGATAGAGCCACTATTATTTTCCCTAAGAATGCTCAATTAATGAGAGAGAGGATACCTTATTGTATCCGTAACTAACTTGTACCCTATTATACTATACAAATATCCATAAGTATGGTCTTCATGTGGAAATACACATAGACGGGAAATCTTATGGGATATGGCAAAATAATTTATGAAAATTCCATCTCTCGAATATGGATTGTACTATACATACATAAAACTTATATATCTTGTTGCATATAAAGTAATCTTCCGAATGTAAATTCATTCCAAGTATGGCATGATAGACTAGGTCATCCCTGAGTTGGAATGATGAGGAAGATTATTGGCAATTCCATTGGTCTTGTTTGCATAAAGCAAAGTTCCCACAATCTTCAGATTTTGTATGCACTAGATGTGCTAAAGGGAAATTGAAAGTTGAATCAAAACAAATTTCTTGAAAGAATTCAAGGTGATATTTGTGGACTGATTCAAAGATGAAAGTGGATTGTTCGGATAATTCATGGTATTAATAGATGCATCTATAAGATGGTCTTATGTGTCTCTTTTATGGACATGAAACCATGCATAAGCTAGCCAAAATATTGTCTCAACTAATATAGTTGGAGACTCATTATTCCTAACATCGATTTCAATTGATTTGAATGAACAATGTTGCTGAATTCTAGAAATTCGTGTTCAAAGCATTTTGTACCATATATCCACACAAAAATGGCTTTCTTAAGTCATTGATTAAAGAGATTTAATCTCGTAGCAAGACCAATATTGATGAATTGCATGTTGCCTACATCGTGTTGGGATCTCATGCAAGCACTACACACACCGCTAAATCAATCCAACTACGACTAACCGCATATTATAAAAAAATCCCCTTACAATTGGTACGTGGAAATTTACCAAGTATTTCCCATTTGCGTAAGTTTGGGTATGTTATTTATGTACCCATCTCACCATATCGGCGACAACAATGGGGCCATTAAGAAATTTGGGGATCTTAGTGGGATTTGAATCTCACTCGATCATTAAGTATATACAACCTATGATAGGTGATCTATTTACGACCCGTTTATTTATAGTATTTTTTTAATAAGGATCATTTTCCGACATTAAGGGGGAGAATTGTACCATGATATTGAATGCCGGAAATTAATTGGAATGCTGAAAGCATGCCATTTTTATGATCCACGTACTATGTAAACCGAACTTCAAGTTTAGAGATTTATAGATTTGCAAATGCCGCAAATAATCTCGCCATATTTGTTTACCAATTATAAAGGTATTGTTAAAACCCTTTTATCTTGCAAGGAACATGCCCGAAAGAGTGGAGGATCCTAAAGATAACCACTCGAATAATCCCTCTTGGACGCAAGAGGGGGAGAGGCAATTCTAAGATGCAAGATACGATACAAAAAAAAGCGGTAAACAAAGATCAACTTTTGTTGATATAAATCTTTTAGTAATCAATTCTTTTTGATAGAGATTTGATTGTTTACCCAGTCCACTTATGCGCATAAATGATGTGGTGGACATCTAAAAAGACCCGAGATCAATTGTTTTGGGAAATCATAATGATCTATTAAGGGTTCGCCATTAATTACATAGACCGGAGAGTCTTATTATCATTATCGACGCTTATTTCTCCGAACAAATTGCTGAAATCCTTCAAAGTGATCCGGATCTAAAATCCATGGTAGAGTGCCCGATGCGCTCGGACCGAACACGTAGAAAAGGATGCAATAGAAACAGAGATAGTCTTGCTCACTAAAAGGGAAGTGTTTCGGTGTATTGCCAACACCTCCTAGTGTCCATCCTATTGGATATAAATTTGTTTTGTCCGTAAACGGAATAAAAACAATGAAGTGGTGAGATATAATGCAAGGCTAGTTGCAAAGGGCTTCACGCAAAAGGCCCCATGTTGATTTTCAACGAAACTTATTCTCCAGCTTATGAGTGGCATAACATTTAGGTACTTAATATCTTTGGCAAAGATAAAATCGCCTATCTATGCAAATTGATGGATGTAGTGACCGATATTTGTATGGGTCATTGAATTATATGATATACATGAAAGTTCCCGATGGAATAAGTATATCAAATCCTAAGGCAAATAGCAACATGATTTTGTGTTAAGTTGCAGAAGTCATGATATGACATAAAACAATCAAGCCGAATGTGGTACAATCGGTTGAGTATATTCCTTAGGCATAAGGGATACATAATCAATCAAACTCGTCATCATTTGAAGATGGAGTTTGAAATGAATGATTTGGATGAAACCAAATTTTTGTTTGGGCTTATAGCTTGAGCATTTTTCATCTGGGGTATTTGTATACTAAGGCTCCTATACCCAGAAAATATTGTCTATCTGTCTGACCCCCATAATGATAGATATAAGACTGATTTTTAATGGTGGAAATACCATTTATTGGAAATCTTCCAAGCAGACTTTAGTGTCTACTTTCACTAATCATTCTGAGATAATTACATAGTATGAAGCATCACATAAGTGTGTTTGACTTCGCAGAATGATTGACCACATATTAAGATCATGTGGAATTGGCGCACTTAATGCACCAACAATTATCTTTCAAGATAATGCTGCTTGTGTTGCACAAATGGAATCAGGTTACATTAAGAGTAACTTGATTAAGCATATTACTCCCAAGTTATTGAGATTCTGCAAACTATGTCATGTGAGTTATTCACAAAATCTCTACCATATTCACCATTTTCACAAATGTGTTGAAGGAATTGGTATGAAGAGACTTATAGACTTGCAGAAATCCGGGGGAGTAAATTTGAATAATAAATCCTTTGTGCATCGTATTGTACTCTTTTCTTTATATGAGTTTTACTTTGATGGTTTCTCATATGAAGTTTTTAACGAGGCAATATCAGCATTATGTATGTCATATCATCTTGTTTTTCCCCACAGGGGTTTTTTAGGGGATGATATTGAAGGGCATACACATGATTATCATGGTGTTTTCTCCTATATTTTCCCACTGGGTTTTAAGGAGTTTTATCCTGATATATCAATGTATATCTAAGTTTTTCCCACAGGGTTTTTTTCAAGAATTAATAACAACGATGAACATTGGTGGTTCCAGAAGATAATTGATCAGGGGGAGTGTTGAGAATATTCTTAATATTCTAATGATCAATTAAAGGATAATTAAAGGATGGTTAGCAACTGCTCCAGCAGTTGCCAGATCCAGAAAACTGCCTCTTTAGGCATGTACTATATATATGTAAAACCATGTTCATCAATAAAGTGAATCACTGATTCCACTATTCCCTGTTTTACATTCTACTGCTCCTCTACGAGTTACAACACCGAGCAATGGTTCCGGAAGCAATGGTTTCTGCATCTTGGGCCGGTGACATTATCCACGTCGGAATAGTAGACGTTGTTTGGAATTTCGAACTTCTGTTTACCTCTGCTTGAGGGCGTGATGTTGAGCCCCGCGCGCGTCAGGCACGATTGATGCCATCGTTCCAGACGAGGAGGTGATTTTCACTCTCTTCGATCGGCAGAGTTCGGTGCAATCAGCGTTCGGCAGGATGTGCGTCAGAGCTCTTCGTTGCTCGTGAACGGATCACGACACGATGGCATGCGTCGTCGGCACCGGCACGGCCGAGAGCCCCGAGACGCTCATCGCGCGGCCTGCTGCCACCAACGTCATTCGTTTTACCAAGTAACTGTTGAAAATATTCTTAACATTCTAATAATCAATTAAAGGATAATTAAGGGATGGTTAGCAACTGCTCCTAGCAGTTGCCGGATCCAGAAAACTGCCTCTTTAGGCATGTACTATATATATGTAACCATGTTCATCAATAAAAGATTACATGCTTAATCTACTTTATCTCTTCATTACATTCTACTGCTCCACGACATATTGTAACACGTTATCAGCGCTCTTCCCTGAGTGAAGGCCGGAGCAGTTCGTGAACAAGGCTGTCCGTGCGGTGGACGTCCGTGAAGGAGAAAGTCGATCGCCGGACCGCCGGAGTTGCTGTGACGTACATCGCCGGAGTTCGACGCCGGTGGCCGTACGTGAAGAAGGACGTCCCTGTTGGTGGCTGTCCGTGACCTGCGAAGTTGATCGCCGGAGTGGAAAGCGCAAGTGCAAGGTAGCAATGCCTTGATGACTTACGTTCTCCTGCGATGCTTGTTTTCGTATGATCTACGCATGTCGCCTTGGTCTGGACTTCGACAGTCACCACATCGACGCGCACTCCGTCTTCGACGATGCCACGCCCTAGCGACCATTGCGGCGCCGTAGGGCCGCACCTCCGCTGCGCCCTTCTCCGAGACGCCGCCGCGGCGTTGTCGCCGTCAACCGGCCCCCCACCATTTCATCCACGCCGGTCACTCGACGCCCGGCGCACGCGTGGATATATCCGTACCGCCGCGGTGCATCCGCGGTCGGTGAGCCCGCGCGACGCCGGACCAAGCTCGAAAGTGGCGGCGGCGGCGTTTCTCCTTCCGGGGAGACGCAAATGTAACGAACCCTTCAAATTACAGGGGCCCACATGTACTAATTATCGGTTCAACAACCTTTAATAGTCACATATGTGCACCCATAACCTGAAAAGTACTATTAACTTTTCCAACCAGATCCGTTATTTAGGTCATTGCAGATTACAATAATTTTCATATATAATCGAGTAAAACAAATGGAAGATTTATATTACAATACTTTTACAACCATTTCTTTAAAACAAGTTTTACAATATAGAGTAGGAGAAGCGGAAAGTTTATTACACAAAAGACACTACTAGACCCCCGCCCACGGGTCTCACCTCTCACTCATCATCACTTTCTTCCTCGATGAACCGTCATGCAAAGACGGTCCGGTGCAAACATGACTCCCAGGTCCTGCAACATGGGTCAACAAACCCCGAAAGCACGGAGTACTCAACAAGACTTACCCGACTAAAGAAAATAGGAGGAGACTCAGGAATGCTGGTCTAATAGGATTTAAGGTAAGGCTTAGCAAGAATCAAGGACTCCTTTTTGCAGAAAAGCTTACTAAAAGTGAGTCCTTACTTCCAATATTTTAATCCCAATTTAGTATCTCACCTATTCTAGGTGATCTTACACTATATCAAACACTTGTAGAAGTTCCATCACTTATTCCATTCTTCCATTGTTCCATAAATTATCTACGATATAAGTCGGAAACCAAGTCTCCATATCCGAGAAGCACGGTGATTTCGAAATCGATTAACCCAAATTGGGAGTTCTTTTCACATGACATATGTAGCACTTAAGCTTGCATATATCAACCCTTTCTTGATACTCAAAACGGAACCGCGTCCTCGCCACCCGAGAATACCGCATTACACCTCCAATCCGGGACTTTAACCCACGAGGGTAACATGTACTCCCGCCATCTCTCCACTCCCAAAGGCGCGGTTGTATGCTTCCGATTTGACACCCCCAAGATCGCTTACCGAGTATGTGTTGCGAACTAGGGTCGACCGTGATGGGATGACACCCATGACAGACGTGCCATTGGTCAAAAGACCTCAGCGCAGATTATGCGTTCCATAGTCTCGATTTACAGGCCTACACGCTTCGGCCCTTAATCGACAAGCCGGAAATACTACACCGAGACTCCATTCTCAATGCAAATTACCCGACCTGGTCTCAAATTCAATACCATATCCCAAAGATGGTTTCATCATATAGCATCCTTTCTCATCAAATGCCACTTCGGGCTGTATAAGACACTTGTCACATTTTGACTCAAAAGTCTAACTAATATAGCAAGGCTAAGCGTTCTAGCATTTGATCAAATCGGGTATCAAGGTAGATATTGAAATAAACAAGGAATGGTAATGCATCAATTAGGTTGTCACTCAACTCCTATCACCTAATGCAAAGCATAAAGCAAAGGTGATATAAAGCTTTGTAAAACACAAGGAAATGTTTAAATGAACCGGGGCTTGCCTTGATCGAGAAGTAGCTTGACTTCGGACGACGGATCACGATATTCGAACTCGAATCAACAAGATAACCTTCTTTCCGAGGCCTGATCAACAACTTCACGATCTTCTTCATTCACTATACGAAAAGAATAATGTATGCTTAATATGATGCCATGCTTATAAACATGAGGTGCGAGTGCATGAAATGATAAACAACTTGAGTACAACTTTCCTTCACGATAAAGTTGCAACCTAACAAAACCAACTTGTTGAACTACTCTACGAGATATCATCACCATTGCCTAAGGAGTTCTCAAGGACCATCCGACAGTGGTGTGGTGTAGGGTTCACAAAACAACCCAAAATCAACCCAAAACTCTAAGTTAGAAAGCATAGAATAATTTATTTTACACATGAAAAGATAGGGCATAAAATAATGAAAATTTTAACTTTCTCAAAACATGCTCAAAAATTTTTGTGCAAGTAGATCAGGTCATAAAACAGTAGCAAAATAATTTTTTTGATTTTTGGATAAATAAAATAATTATTAAAAATCAAGGAAGATGCATTTTTCAATTAAATTTTGTATTTTTTTAAATCATGTCAAAAGTATTCAAAATTCAAGTTTCATATTTTTCATAAATAGACATATCCATGGGAAGGCTACACAAAAATTTTCAGAATTTTAAGCTAGTATTTGAATTTATAAAAAATCTGGAAAATCGATACTATTCAAAATAAGGAAATTGAATAAATCATTTCATAAATGGAAAACGGGTTCTGGGCTGAATTTGGCCCGTTATCGTATATGGCCCAATACTGTTCATGGCCCAATACTGTTCACCATGGGCTGGTTTTATTTTTATTTTGGCCCATAAAAGATTCGCCCAACATCGTTCCTATTGGGCCGACACGCTTGCTACTGATGTTGGCCCAAAGATCGCACGCGTGCCAACACGCGTGCTCACCGGCGACGACGCTGGGCGCTCACCGCGGGCGGCGGCCCAGCGTTCGATGCCGGTGTTGAGCTAAAAGGAAAACTAATTGAAGGAGGGCGGCCAGGGGGCTCACCAGAGCTTGGGACGGAGCTTGGTTGCACCGAGCTTGGCCGAGATGGGTTGGCGACGAGAGCGGCCGGCGCGGCGGCGACGGCCATTTATTCCGGCGAAATGGGTCACGACCGAAAACGGGCGAGTCGATCACGAATACATCATCAAAGGGAAGGAAAACGCAAGGAAAAGCAGGCCCCAAGGCTCACCGTGTCGAAGCGGGCGACGGCGAGGTCAAAAGCCAAGGATTCACGGCAGCGAGGGGAAGACGACGGTGTCGCGGGCGGCTCGGGCGGTGAGGGGGTCTGTCGGTCTAGGCTCAAAAGGAGCGTAGGCGAGTTGCGACGCTGCTGGCGAAGTGGCTTGACAAAAGTGGAGCGACGGCGACGTTCGACTGTGGCGGAGGGAGACGGGTCCCAAGGGCGGCGATTTTGGGAAAAGAACAAAAACGACGGCGACCACGGCCTATTTATAGGGAAGGAGGGGTCGGACAGTGGACAGCGGACGTCGCGAAGGTCTCCAGTGGTCGGCGTCGCGCGGCTTCGCCGGTGGACGGATCTGCGGCGACTCTTGACGGCCGGGCGGTGGCATGGTGGGGTTGGTCGGGTTATCAGAAATGAGAAACCCTAACTTCAAACTTTTCAAATTACTCCCAAAATTTGAACTGAACTCAAAATTTTCCAAAATCCCTTAATTTTTTCAAGATCTACAACTTTCACAATTGGACCATTTTCAAATTCAAATTTAAGTTTGACTTTTTGAAATGCGCTTCAAAATTTTGAAATTTGAATTCAAAATTACTTTTAAAATCATGTAACAACTTGAAAAACTTTGTACATAACTTTTGTTCCTCTCAACAAGATCTACAAACTAACTTTTGAAAGTTTTCCCAAATTTTGCATAAATTTTGAAATATAGAAAAGGGGGTAATTAGGGTTTGAATGAAATTCAAAATTACTTCAAAATTTTGAACTAAACTTTGAAAACTCAAAATACCAACTTTGTTCAATTTTGAAAACTCTACAATAATGCTTTAATGACCGTACCCAAAATCTTGATAAATTTTAAATAAAAGGGAAAAGGGATAAACTAGGGTTTCAAGATTAGGGTTTCCGCAAGGGGGGATGGTTTCCTAATCGATTCCTCTTGCGTCTTTTTCGACCGACATTGCAACCAAGCATAAAATAAACTTATTTTAGTTCAATGCAACACATGGTGGGCTAAACATGGATGCTTTACAATGATCATGATGACATGTCGTTTTAGTGTAAATAACACCGTGGGTGTTACAAAGAAACCTCCTTCGCCTTGAACGGCGACCGGAGATGGGAGCGGGAGCACTGCATCACGGCTCGGTTCATCGCGGATCGAAGTCGGGGACGGCGGCTCGCCCCTCTCCGATCGGCGGATTCGTGGTGGCGGGCAAGGAGATGTGGGGAGAGGTGGAGGACATGGCGCCGGGCGGTAGATTGGGGCTGCGAAGACGGTGGTCGGCCGGGATCGGCGGATGGCGCTGGGCGTGCTGGCGCGTGGCGAGGCCACGGAGGCGAACCTCCGCCAGGGCGCTGGCCGAGCCAAAGCGGCGTGGCGATGGCGCGACGCACCATGGCGCGGCGCACCATGGCGCGCGGGCGAGCCCGCGGCGGCCGCCGCAGCGGCTGCGTGGCGGCGCGCAAATGGCGGCCGCACGGTGAGCCATTGCGGTGGTGCGGCATGCCACGCCCGCGGGCCAAAGCGGCGGCGTCGCGTCGAGCTTCGGCCCGGCGTGCCAAAGCCAAGACGGCGCGGCGCGCAAAAGCCAAACGTTAGCGGCCCTGGTGCGGGAAGCGGCGACGGCGGCGGCGGTTTCACTACCGACTGACACGTGCCGATTGGGGGCTATTGCTCCCGTTTCTACGGGCGGGGAGGTGGTTTGGCCGCCTTGCCCGGGCCACGATGTCTTTGCCGGGCGCTCAACTCTCCCTTCTGCTTTGTTGCCACTATGGTCGGCCGGGCTGCTGTTTGCTCCCTCCATTGCTTGCCACTATGGGCCTGCTAGGCCAATTTCGAGAGCACGGGCAAGAAACAAGTTATCTATTTTATGTTTAATTTACAGCTTTGTAAATTTCAGCAGTTTAGTCCTTAACTATTGTTGTTATGCGATGTTAATTTACTGCTGATCATCACGGTTAGTCTATATACTTTGTTAAGTTTAGACTTATCATGTGTGATGTTATTGTACAAATGTGTGCTTATCACTATTGTACCGATGCAATTTCGAGTATTAATGCAAGTATGTTTGTGTGATTTGAAATCAATCACATACTTGATTTCGTTATTGCAAGAATTTTATCACATACCCCATCACATTGTTGTTGATTAGAGTTACTAGATGATAATTAGAGTCACTAGTTAGCTTTCTAATGACTAGTAGCAATTAATTTATGCATATCTCTTTTTAATTTTTGGGATAAAAAAACATTAGGTAATAGAGATCACATCCATCTATATGGGTTTTGAGTATCTATTACTAAAGGTCTACATCATGCTCATTTTGACTTGATGACTACCTATAGAATGTTTCCCAAAATCAAGGATTAAAAAATATTAAAATGGCTTACACTATTGTAGTGATTACCATGGTTTTTTTAGTTGGCTTACACTATTACAGTGATTACCAACAATGGTTCAATCATTAATTTTGTTATACATGGTGTGGTAGAGACCATAGCAAAGGCTGTACTTAGTTCTAATTTGAATTATTTGCCTTGAGACCGTGCTATGGCAAAGCAATTTAGATTGCCTACCATCAAGATCTACTCTATGTCTTATGGCATTTGAGACTATCTACCATGCATATACAAGTTGATGAGAGTTATAATTGAGGTTTACATGATATTTGTCTACCTTGTATCATTTTAATCCATGATAAGATATGACATTTAAATTAATTTGCATTGATTACAACATTGTTTTATCATATGATTATTTTTCATGAATGAATTATTAAATCATATGATCCTACTATGTAGGAAATGGCCATGGCAAGGGAGTTTGATGAACTTGCCATTGATGGTCACAATTATCCCACTTGGGCTTCGGATATAAAGATTAACTTTGCGTCCCGCGGACTTTTGACATTCACTATCGAGCCTATTGAAGGTGTCGTATTGGATGAACAAAAGAAGTACGATGCCTTAATGATTTTAAGGTATTACATCCACAAGGATCTCAAACAAGAGTACCTTATGGAAGAGAACCCTCGTGTTCTATGGCTTTAGCTAAAAAGAGCGTTATGAGCAAAGAAAGGAACTCATTTGGCCCGAGGCCAACCATGAGTGGAATCATTTACGCTTGCAGGACTTTAAGTCTGCATTTGATTACAATCATGTTGTTCATAAGATTTGCTCTAAGTTGAAGTTTTGTGAGAAAGAACCAACGGATGCCGATAAGATAGAGAAAACTCTTTCTACCATGCTTCCTCGGGATCGAGTCTTGCAAAAAGCAGTATCGGGCTAGTAATTACACTCAATATTCCAAGCTTATTCATACACTAACTCAGGCCGAGAAACATGATGAGCTTCTAATGAAGAACCATCATAAGCACCCGACAGGGTGCAACACCTCTTCCCCGGTTCATAGTGTACGTAATAATGTTAAGAGGTTCAAGGGATCCAGTTCGGTGACCCGGAGACCATGCTTGATGAGCGTAAATTCAACAAGAAGCAAAAGCGAAATCCTAAGAATAGGCAAGGTGATGATGCTAAGGCCAAAAATGACACTAAATGTCATAGATGTGGCACTTTTAATCATTTTGCTAAGAATTGCCGTACTCCAAAATATTTGGTTGCTCTGTACCAAAAAAGTCCTTAAAGGAGCAAAGCAAAGTAAAGACAAAGTGACAAGATATGAAGCAAATTTCAATCTTTCTCCTAATGCTACTAAGGAAGTGGGTTGTTCAAGCATGGCTCCTTTGGAACCAAATGACAACCATGATCTCATGAAGGAGAAGCTTCTAAGTACTAGTGACATGCTCATAGAGTTTACCTCAAATGACATGTTTGGAGATTTCATCTAAGAGTCTCAATCCAAGTTGATATCAATTTGATTATAGTGTGGGATTGTTAAAGTGTTGTAATAATTTAAGTTGTGCAAACTCTATTTGATTTGGAGAGTTGCAAACTTATTAGTGATGAATGTATTGTGAAAACTGAAAACACATATGTATTGTAGTATCATACTCATATGTTGGATATTATAATACATTTACGTGGTTATGTATGTATTTCTATATGTTTAATAAGAAGTTCTTTTAGATAGCATTCTTATTATACTATAGATGCTTTTTTGTTATCAATCCAATGAAGGATGGAATTATGTTTTGTTGATAGTGGTACTACAAACAATATTCTTAGGGAGTGGAAATTTTTCCCGGACTCTTAAGGAAAGAGAAGGAAATGTTATGATCATCATTGTATGATGCTTTAATAGTTGGTTCTGATAGAGCCACTATTATTTTCTCTAAGAATGCTCAATTAATGAGAGAGGATACCTTATTGTATCCAGAACTAACTTGTACCCTATTATGCTATAAAAATATCCGTAAGTATGGTCTTCATGTGGAAATACATGTAGACGGAAATCTTACGGGATATGGCAAACCAATTTATGAAAATTCCATTTCTAATATGGATTGTGCTATACATACATATAACTTATATATCTTGTTGCATATAAAGTAATTTTTCAAATATAATTCATTCCAAGCATGACATGATAGATTAGATCATCCTAGAGTTGGAATGATGAGGAAGATTATTGGCAATTCCTTTGGTCTTGTTTGCATAAAGCAAAGTTCCCGCAATCTTTAGATTTTGTATGCACTACATGTGCTATTGGGAAATTGAAGGCTGAATCAAACAAATTTCTTGATAGAAATCAAGGTGAAATTTGTGGATCGATTCAAATTTTGAAAGTGGATTGTTCGGATAATTCATGGTATTGATAGATGCATCTATAAGATGGTCTTACGTGTCTCTTTTATCGACATGAAACCATGCATAAGCTAGCTACAATATTGTCTCAACTAATATAGTTGGAGACTCATTATTCTGAACATCAAATTCAATTGATTTGAATGAACAATGCTGCTGAATTCCAGAAATTTAGGTTCAACATTTTGTACCATATATCCACACAAAAATGGCTTGCCTAAGTCATTGATTAAAGAGATTTAATCTCATCGCAGGACCAATATTGATGAATTGCATGTTGCCTACATCGTGTTGGGATCTCATGAAGTACGCACACCGCTGAATCAATCCAATTACGACTAATCGCATATTATCAAAAATTCCCCTTAGAATTGGTACGTGGAAATTTACTAAGTATTTCCCATTTGCGTAAGTTTGGGTATGTTGTTTATATACCCATCTCACCACATTAGCGACAACAATGGGGGCCATAAAGAAATTTGGGGATCAATGTGGGATTTAAATCTCTGTCGATCATTAAGTATATAGAACCTATAGCGGGTGATCTATGTACAGCCCGTTTCGCTGATAGTATTTTTAATAAGGATCATTTTCCGGCATTAAGGGGGAGAATTGTACCATAAATTTGAATGCCGGAAATTAATTGAATGCTAAGAGCATGTCTTTTATGATCCACGTACTATGGAAATTGAACTTCAAGTTCGAGATTTATAGAATTGCAAATGCTGCAAATAATCCGCGATTTGTTTACCAATTACAAAGGTGTTGTTAAACCCTTTTATTTTGCAAGAATATGCCTAAAAGAGTGGAAGATCCTAAAGATAACCACTCGAATAATCTCTTGGACGCAAGAGGGGAGAGGCAATTCTAAGATGCAAGATACGAAATAAAAGAAAGTGGTAAACGAAGATCAACTTTTGTTGATATAAATCTTTTAGTAATCAATTTTTTTTTTTGAGAGATTTGATTGGTTACCCAAATCCACTTATGCGCATAAATGATGTGGCGGACATCTAAAGACCCTAGATCAATTGTTTTGGGAAATCATAATGATCTATTAAGGGTTCACCATTAATTACATAGATTGGAGAGTCTTATTATCATTGTCGACAGTTATTTCTCCTCAAACAAATTGCTGAAATCCTTCAAAGTGATCCGGATCTAAAATCCATGGTAGAGTGCCCGATGCGCTCGGACCGAACACGAGAAAGGATGCAATAGAAACAGATAGCCTTGCTCACTAAAAAGGGAAGTGTTTCGTGTATTGCCAACACCTCCTAGTGTCCATCCTATTGGATATAAATTTGTTTTGTCCGAAAAACGGAATAAAAACAATGAAGTGGTGAGATATAATGCAAGGCTAGTTGCAAAGGGCTTCCGCACGAAAGGCCCCATGTTGATTTTCAACGAAACTTATTCTCCAGTTATGAGTGGCATAACATTTAGGTACTTAATATCTTTGGCAAGCACAAAATCGTCTATCTATGCAGTTGATGGATGTAGTGACCGCATATTTGTATGGGTCATTGGATTATATGATATACATGAAAATTTCTGATGGAATAAGTATATCAAATTCTAAGGCAAATAGCAACATGTTTTTATGTTAAGTTGCGTAAGTCATGATATGACTTAAAACAATCATGCCGAATGTGGTACAATCGGTTGAATATATTCCTTAAGCATAAGGGATACATAATCAATCAAACTTGTCATCATTTGAAGATGGAGTTTGAAATGAAAGATTTGGGTGAAACCAAACTTTGTTTAGGCTTATAGCTTGAATATTTTTATCCGGGATATATGTATAGCAAGGTGCCTATACATTGAAAATGTTGGCTATGATCCCCATAATAGCGAGATCCCGTAATGGTTTTGTATTCTTTAATGGTGGAAGTGCCATTTATTGAAATCTTCCAAGCACTTTAATGTCTACTTCCACTAATCATTCGAGATAAATGTATAATGAAGCATCACATGAGTGTGTTTGACTTCGCATGAGAATGATTGACCACATATTAAAGTTATGTGGAATTATCTTTAAAGATAATGTTGCTTGTGTTGCATAAATGGAATTAGGTTACATCAAGAGTAACTTGACTAAGCATATTACTCCCAAGTTATTGAGATTCTCGCAAACTATGTCATGTGAGTTATTCACAAAATCTCTACCATATTCACCATTTCATAAATGTGTTGAAGGAATTGGTATGAAGAGGCTTAGAGACTTGCGTAAAATCCGGGAGTAAATTTGAATAATAAATCCTTTGTGCATCGTATTGTACTCTTTTCTTTATATGAGTTTTACTTTGATGGTTTCTCATATGAAGTTTTTAACGAGGCAATATCAGCATTATGTATGTCATATCATCTTATTTTTCCCCATAGGGGTTTTTTAGGGGATGATATTGAAAGGCATACACATGATTATCATGGTGTTTTCTCCTATATTTTCCCACCGGTTTTTAAGGAGTTTTATCCCTATATATCAATGTATATCTAAGTTTTTCCCACAGGGTTTTTCAAGAATTGATAACTACGATGAACATTCCGAAGATAATTGATCAGGGGGAGTGTTGAAAATATTCTTAATATTCTAATGATCAATTAAAGGATAATTAAGGGATGGTTAGCAACTGCTCCTAGCAGTTGCCGGATCCAAAAACTGCCTCTTTAGGCATGTACTATATATATGTAACCATGTTCATCAATAAAAGATTACAGGCTTAATCTACTTTATCTCTTCATTACATTCTACCGCTCCACGACATATTGTAACAGTAACTTCGCTTGCTCGCTGTAGGATGTAATTCAGAGATGAGAAAATAAAGATACAGAGTAACAGAGAGATACATGTGGCTGTCTTCGGTGCAGTATTTTCTCTGAACAAATCATTTCTCTCATAATAAATATGTCGTACAAATCTGCAAAACATCTGCCGAAGAGACTCAAGTTTTCGAGAGCCCTCGAGCGTCAAGGCCTCGAGGGCCCAACTCCTGAATTGGCCCATTAACTTCTTGCTGGCCCACCAGCTTACGCCCACCTTCTTTCTCCTTCTTAAAACACAGCGTCCTGTTCATCTTCTCTCCTTTTTTTTTTTTTTTGTTTTGAGGGCTTTTCACCTTGGTGGACTCAGAAAGGCTTTATTCATCCAGCCCATTCCAATTGCAAACTAACCACGATCTGAAACGGTAACAATTTTTTTCGGTCGTTCGCCCTCATCAGTGGGCAGCGACGCCACCCAGGCCCATCTACTTACCCTCCCTATGTCGCGTTCACTGCTCGCTGCGCCTCGCCATCCTCCGCTACCGTGGGAGCCCATCCATCTCTCCCCTCGAAGACAGCGGCGACCCAGCTAGCGAGGGCCGGGTCCATGTCGGGTGGCGCCACGCTCGCTAGCGAGGCCGGGCATCCTCCACTCGGCGTCGTGCGGAGGGTCGAAAGCAGCTGGCCCATGCCCTATCCACGGGCGTGTTCGCGGAGGACGCCGGCGGAGTCCTTCTCGGAGATGTCGCGGATGGGGAGCGTCGGCGGCGTGCAGCGAAAGGCGGTGAATATCAACCTGGAGGAGATGGCGCGGATCGAGGTCGGAAGTGGGCGCGATCTGCATCAACCAGCCCCACTGGTAGGTGGTTGTTGCAGTGGCCAAACATTGTGTTTTTTCAAGTGTTTTAGTATTTTGTTTTTCAGTGTTTCAGAAGGTTTTAATCTATGTTTCAGGTGTTTACATGGATGCTGTCAAAACAGATCTTCGTGTTTTCAGTGTCGTGTTTTAGATGTCTTGAAAGCCATGTTTCAAGTGTTTCAACTGGTTGTTTTGTGAAAGTAGATGTTGGGATGTTGCAATGAAGTATCCAAATGTTGTAATCCTATGTTTCAGGTGTTTCAAACTTATGTTGCAAATGTTTTCATCTGGATGTTTCAAAAAGTAGATCTCGATGTTGAGCCTGTTGCAATGACTGTACATGAATGTTTCAAACACAAGTTTTAAGTGTTCCATATGTTTTTAGATGTATGTTTCAAACATATGATATGCTTGCATAAACTAATTAAACATGTACAGGAGTAGCTAATCCTTCGGTGATGATATAACATATGTTTAATTGAAGGACTCTTGTTTCAATTATCATTTAGATAACCCACACAAAAAAAATTGTGAATAAGGGCCTGTTTAGTTCCTTCCCCAAAAGTTTTCACCCCTCATATCGGATGTTCCAACACTAATAAGAAACATTAAACATGAATTAATGACAAAACCCATTTCATAACTTAGGGTAAAATCACGAGACAAATCTAATGAGCCTAATTATGCAATGATTAGACAATGTCGTGCTACACTGAACAATCTCTAATGACGAATTAATTAGGTTTTAATAGATTCATCTCACGATTTCCATATGTGTTTTGTAATTAGTTTTATTATTATCCAAATACCTTTCAGACATTTCATTTTTAATTCGTAAAAATTTTTCATTTCGCGAACTAAACAAGACCTAAACAGAGTAAACTGTTTAAATTTGCTACATATGCATTCTAAGCTTTAAAAAACTGTACGGTCATGGCAAATTAGGTCTATCCTGCCAAACTTAGCTTAAAAGCGCTTTACTTTCTCGCACAGAATTATCACCCAGTAGATGGGTAGGAAGTACAACATTTTATCTATTGCTTAAAAAAATGGTATAGGAATATTTTTAACCTATTTTAATGGGAGGTTCCTTTCTCCTTTTTTAGCAGGCTTATCATATTGATATCTTTTACTGAAATGTGAACATATAAATCGCTCACTGAAAGTGACCATTTTATAGTTTTGGAAATGGAAATTCAATTTTGTAAACTTTTAAATTTCAGAAACAATAAACGATTTACCCTCCCCAACCAGTGGTGTGCATGGGCCAATGCGTGCTGTCCACTCTGCTATCGACAAGTTACAACACCCCACACATTCGACCTGTTTGTTGTACCCTGCCGGGCGCGCCGAACACCCTCGCTCTCACGTCCGGGAAAGTAGGGTCATCCCGGTGAAAGAAGGCGCCGCCCGCCGGGCCTCTCTCCCCTTTTTTATCGAGCTACAAAGATTATAGTCATCAAATCATTGCCCCGGGCATCCCAACCCCGCTTCACGCCTCCACCGTAGGTGCGTGGTAACACCCAACCTGCGTGGCCGCTTCACACCTCTTGGATTGAACCCGGCACGAACGCCGCCACCTCCCACCCGCATGCCAATCCCCACGCCGCATGGCCCACTAGTCACGCAGAAGAAGGGTTCGAAATTTTTGGAATCGCGCTTTATGTTTCTTCGCGACGACGCTGCTCTCTCTTTCTCTCCGCTTCGTCTTCCTCCCGCAGCTTCAAAGGCGATTCGGAGGCGGCGGCCGGCGACGGCGGCTAGCGTCGGCGACCAGGTGACTCGAGGCGGCTCGGCGGCGACCCGGGTGACTCGCGGACGGCGACTAGGGGCGACCGCGGCAATTTGTCGCGGTCGATCGTCCTCGGGCGCCTTCGCCTACCCGTGTGGCAGAGCGTCGCCGTAACCGTCCCCTTCCTCGAACTTGTGCCGCGCGCTGCTTCGAACGGTGTCCCCCCCTCCACGCTCGGGTTCCCCGGGGTACATGCATGCGCCCATAGCTCCCGCGCTCAACCCCAGCTCCTGCCCGGCAACGATCGCCGCTACGCCGTCTTCGACTTGACTTCGTCACCAAGTAACAACTGCCAGAAGAGCAAGATCGCCTAGTACGAATCAATCCCGAACCCTTCCCTCCCAGCCGATCCTGATTTACTGTTAGTCGAACATGCAGTAATTAAGAAATTTTGTTAGGAAAGGTAATACCATTAAATCTGGTAAATTGAAGTGAGAAGAATCAATTAATTCGGTACGGGGATGCTGAAACGATCTGGTCCATTCAAATTTACTCATTGCTGATTTGAGCATTCACGTGCTTACAGAGTAACCTTGCCATGGTACAGTGTAATCAATTAATCATAATTACTGCATGGCCTCTTTTTAAGTGATTTCCACTTTCCTTCCTTTTTATGACAATACACTTAGCAGTGGGTGATGTAGTGGATCTATACAGAAGAAAAACATTTATTATTTGTGTACCAAGTAATTTTTCATGTTTGGGTTAGTTATTTTCTGAATTTGAGAAGGCAATTTCTGTCTTATCTGATTATTTATGTCATGTCTGAGTGTTTGCCTTTTTTTTTTGTACATTAATGATTGCTGATTTCGCTTTTAGGTTATGTGATGTTTTGGGGCACACTGAGGAACTGCTGCTCAATGTACAAAAAAGAAGAAATGGCAAACGAATTCTACAAAAAAGCTGTAAATTTTAGTGTTAACCTAAATGAAACTGCTCATGTTTTATTTACAGTTTCATTTAGGTTTCAATATATTTTTGAGCAACCGTGAATTCTAGTGTATTGTAGCTTTTGTCAATGGTTCAATGTTAACTGTTAAGCAATGTCATCTTTGTTTTCAGCCCACAATTTAGGTCCATTTTCGATGAAGCTTAACTTATGCTTAACTAATTCCATTTTCTTTTGCTATATGCTTATTTCTCTTGTTTGAGGATACCTCCTACAAGACATGAAATTCAGTATAAAATATTTAGAATAGGTTACAATCCAAAACAAAACATGAAGGCTATCTGTAACTTTTTGCCTTAGCATTTTGATGTCTTGCAAAATTTTCTCCCAACCAAATTCTATCCTCCCTTGACTTGAAAACCAGTGAGGCAAGCTCTTTTTTTTTTTCAACCGATTGTTGTAAATTTTTAAATTGCTTTTAAAGGAACAAGGTTGAGTCGAAGCATTGCAAGGGGGACCACGCTGATCAAGCTACTGCTCCAGTTGCCTGTTCTTCGAGGTATAACTCCAGTAGTATGTAATAGCTATAGATGCTTGCGGATCTTTTGTCCACTTCTTGGGAACATGAACGCAGTATAGTATAAGTGAGGCTTGATTTTTTTATAATCTTTTTTGTAGTGTGGTATATAGCATGCTACAGCCTACACTACCATGTCAGAACCTAGAAGAGATTATGATATATACATGTATAAGTTACATTAGTATATTGTTCAGGCCTTGACACCGATCGATGCGTCGGTTGTGGTGTAACCTTGTTGCTATATTGAATAACCAGCTATTAGCTCTGACCTTGCTGCTGTTTTAACCTAGCTAGCTACCCTTGCCTGAAAATTCTAGCTAGGTTCCCCATACTTCTTTTATATTATTCTCTATAATGTATATATGTAGAAAAGCATTTGTTCTTTTTTTATACCAAATAATTTTTTCATGTTTTTGTTAGTAATTTTCTTAATTTGAGAAGGCAATTTTTGAATATATGCATGTATAGGCTACTCTAAATCTGATTTTTGTATAATAATCAATCTTTTCTGTCATCTATATTTTTGGGTGAATGTTTATTTGCCTGCTAATTTTTTTAAAGCAGCAAATGCACTACTGTTTAGTGTTCAAATCCATCTAACAAGAACTGCTTTTTGCATATATTATTCACTTTGCATTTTTTTTGTTTCCATTTAACCTTTGAGTGATACTCTGTTTAATCTTTTGTCAATACAAGTTCTCTCATTAAGTTTTTCAAGACAAGCACTCTGTTAAGGTTTTGTTGCTCTCTCGATGCGAAGGTTGTCATGAACGGGAGGGAAGCAGCTTGATGCCTCTACGTAAGATTTTACAACCTTTTTGTTTCAGTCCATATATTTGAGAGTTTACAAATGCTTCTAGGATGCTTAAACTCGTCTGACTAGTTTGGCTTGTCTTTTTGATTTCAGGTTGAGCATACTTGCGAGCAATTGAACCTTCTTCGTGATGATGTGGGGCCTTCGGTGGTGGTAACAGTGAGTTCGTATAATACAATACGCTACTCTTTAATATTCAGTACCAGATTTATCATTTACGACGATGAGAGCTAGACCCTGATTTGTGTGAACGACCAAGTGCTACAAAACGAACGAAAGATGTACGTCCACTTTAGTGATGGATCTGTCAAGAAGAGCAAGGTTCTTGTGTTTATCCACTAGACATGTAGTCATTTGGGAGGTGTACCAAGAACTCCGGGGTAGAAGGAGCCAACTCTTCTTCTAGCCTTCCCTCTCTCACTCCCAATTCTATGTAGAAGGAGAAGTCGAAAGGAAGAAGAAGGAGAAAAGGAAGAAGGAAGGAAGAAGTAGTAGAAGAAAGGAGGATGAAGACTCTCCTCTACATTGTGCTCTTTGTCTTGTATCTTTATTGGATAGAGAAGGAAGGGCTCTCAAAAGAGAGGAAGAGCTCTTTCCTTGGAATTTTTGTGTTACAAGTGCGGGGGTGTCCCTCAATTTATAGGATTCTACCTATGGGTGCTAACCGTGGCTAAACCATTTGGTACTAAACTAAATCGACCTACTGTGGTGTCATGCACATCGTCTCTGGGCCAGCAACCACCGCCATAGGATATTTGGTGTAAGCATGGGTCTTCTGGAGGAACATGGGCCCGAATGGTGTCCGGGTTGGCGCACCGACGCCAGGAACTCTACCAAATGGGCTGAATCTTCTTGGGCTCAGTGTAAGCTTTCCGAAAGTCCTAGATCGTCGAGGGCGGGACTCGGATGAGAGAGTTATGCCCAAACTACTAAACCCCATTTTTGTGGCCCGATATGATTTTGGATTGAATTTGGGCTTCCACTTCTTGGGCCTGTGTTTGGATATTTGAATTTGGGTTTCTTGGGCTTGTCTCCTCTCTTTTCCTTGCTTTGCTTTGGGTCATTTGGAGTTTGTTGATTCTTGTACATTTTCCTTTGTTTTTGGTCCATTATATATATGTTTTCATCTTTACCCTGCAAAACAAGCGAAGTACCAAAACTTGTGGAAATGGTTTGCTCAAAGCCCCTATCTATGTATGTTTTGGTGATTTTTATTTAATGTTGATGGTATAAAATATGTTATTAGTGACTATCAACAAACTCCCCCACACTTAGTCCTTTGCTCGTCCTCGAGTACAGGTTAAGGACTAAGATGTTGTCATTGCAACCCATGATACAGCCTAGGATGGTTGCGATTGGAACTGACTGCTCTCTTAATAGCATCCCATGCATGGTGCTCAGGCTCATATTCTGCATTTACAAAGTAACCAAGGTCACATCTTACGATAGCAAGGCAAGGGAGATGCTGGATGCCGAAATCAAATCCTTCATTCGTGAGAGACACAGTTTTGTCTCTACTGAACTCGAGATTAAGCTCTTGAAGCTTTGGCATGGCCCTAACTTCGAACAACAACCCAAAACCACAATTAATCGAACCAACTCGGAACATTCTCAAGCTAGGGAATCCATGTGCGCCACTGATCTTAACCCGTTGTGTTTCTTGAGAAGATGTTAATCTATCGGCCACTTCAATCATTACCCAGAGGCTAAGGCTGGACAAAGCGTTTAAGGTCCCAAGCAATCCAACATCTGCAGGCCCAAGCCGGTCAACACTGAGTTCCAAGTGCTGGAGGTTGTCAAGTGACCCAATCCACGTTTTAAATAGCGCGCTATAGCGGCGGCGGAGCAACTCACGCGAAGCTATCACACTTTTTCGCGCTATTTGAGCTATAGCACGCTATAGCGCGCCGCTATTCGCCGCTATAGTGTCGATATTCATGCCGCTTATTCGCGCTATATAGCGCCGCTGTTTGCCGCTATTCGCGCTTATAGCGCTTATTCACGCTTATAGCGGCGGGGTAGCTGGACGCTACTCTAGCATAGCTGCCACTATAAGCTGGCTATAGCGGGGCGCTTATAGCCTCAATAGCATCCAGAAAGGCCCGACGCTATTTTTTTCATAGCCGCTATTTAAAACATGGGACCCAATCCATCTGGGCACCCAAGGGAGCTGGATACCCAATATTCCAAGTCGTTTGAGGCTGATGGGGGTGGGGTTCCATGGCTCCATCACGAAGTCAATGGACTCTTTCCTACAGTCAAAGAATTTAGGCTTCCTGTACCTAGTGTACACAGGGATGAGGCCAAATCTTAGTAAACACATCGGTCCACACCCTCAGTCTTCTTAGATTTCTCAGCTGACAGAGCTCCTGCGTGAAGTTAGGCATCTGACTCCAGACTGTGATGTCTTCCAACCTCTGCAAGGCTTGCATGTTACTGAATCCATCTGGTAAATGCACACCAGAAATAGACAAAAGATTGACCAACCGTGCAATGCGAACTATACTGGATGGCAACTTTTTTTATATGAGTAACTCTTACATCCAGTGTTTGTAAATACTAGCTGGAGCTCTCCAATTTCTTCAGGAAGCTCATTTATCCATGTTCGACGCAAGCTCAAGTACCTCAGTGCAAATAAACCGTCCAAATGTGCTAGACAATGGGCTTGTAGTCCCCTACTATCTTCTAAATCCAAAACACGCAAATGCTTAAACATTTGAGAGATGGAAGGCTATCAAGGCTGCCTGGAAACATTGACACTGTACGGGTTTGAGAATATATAATATTCTCCCGTAAGCTCACCGAACCATCATCACCGACTTCATTCCTGTCATGGAGAGAGAGACACCGAATCTTCCTTCGTGGATCAACTGTTATGTTTGGAGCACCAAATAGAGTTACAAAATTTTCTTCCACAACCTTCGACACAATGAACTCTAGAATTGTGTCATGGACTCGACAAGACATCAGTGTACCTGATCTTTTTTGAAGTCCATGGCTGAATCAAGCTTTTATTTATGAGCTCATTGAAACACCTCTCCCCTATCTCATAATGGGTGAAGCCATTCTCTTCATGAATGAATCCCTCGGCAATCCATCTCAGTATCAATCGCCCCTTTCAATCTCTCGTAATCTTCTCGAACATACTCAGATATAGAAGACAACTTTGTAGGTGGGGTGGAAGGTGAAAGTAACTCAGCGACAATATAAGTATCATTTTATTGACATCTGATTGCCTTTCAAGTGCATAACCAAATGAACTTCGAACTTTGTCCCATTCATCAAAAGTTGGTGATTTGCCTGCCAATAAACTGGCAATTGCTATGATTGCCAAAGGCAAACCATCACATTTCTTCAAGATGTCATCGAAACTTCAGTGAGGTGTGACGGACATGCTTCTTCACAACCAAATATTCTCTTAAAGAACAATCTTCTCGAGTTCACTGCGTTAAGGGGCGTAAAGTATATATGTGACCCCAATGTGAAGAGCAGCAAGATTCAGCAACTTCATTTATACATGTGGTTGTGATGATTCTGCTGCCACAACTATTTTTATAAAAGCATACTTAATGATTTCCCATGATTTTAAATCCCATAAATCATCCACAACAATGAAGTACCTGCAAAATTAGTTCATGAAGTCTATGGGTAAGGATAACTTGTTAAAGTAATAGAACTATTAATAAAATCCGATAACGGAACATAGAGTTTTTTTAGACAGACATAATCTTGAATTCGTTGTGTAAAGTGAATGGTTAGTACATAATGGTGGTTTTTAGCAAAAGTTCCATTATGTACTTTTTGCATCAATGTATTATTGCTGTATAGGACATAATGCTTCTATTGGTAATATACCTTGTGTTACTATAATTGGAGACACATTTTATAGTCTTCATGTTAATCATCACAAAATATGTTAGAAAGACAAATCAATCCTCTCTTTATAAAAGCAAAACATATAACTCTTGTCTTTCTAAATTGTATTGTTCTATATGTTTCCACTTAAGCACTAATATTCAAGTCTCTCTTATTTACAAAGTAAAGTTCATAAACCAAACAAAAATAAAAAATTTGATCTGCTAACTCCAGTGCATCATGAATGAGGAAACCAAGAAGAATAATAAATTTGTGTAAAAATATGATTATGTGGAGAGTTTTAGTAACAAAACATAGTTTTCATGCATATTCATTTCAGACAACTACATATCCTAAACTATAATCATTTCACAAAGTTGTATTTTCCAAAAAAAAATGCAGGTTATCTTGCAAGCACACATGCCAATGAACTTGTTATCATCAAACCAAAATAGAAATGACACAGTAACTTTTGAAATCCGTTGTAGAGGGCAAACTGTAAAGGATACAAATAGATGTCACACCCATAACTACCACTAGTGAAGTCTATGAATCAGTAGTGTTGGAGGTGAGATATGATAATCTAAAATGAAATGTTAGGAAACATAGTTGATGAGCACATGGCCAACGGATGATCAGTTTGCTCACATACCTTTTATCTTGAAGGAAATTGGAGATTTTTTTGACAAGATGTTGTATATCCCCAGCTTTTTTGTGTTAGTGTACTCTTGACCGCTAATGTCACTAAGAATAGTTCTAAAGATTTTCATCATGTCAGGATTTCGTGACACTGTTACAAAGGCATGACAATCAAATTTATTATTAAGTGATTGGAACACTTGGTTGGCAAGTGTTGTCTTGCCTAGCCCACCAAATCCAACAATGGAGACCACCTTCACCTGGTGTGGATATGAAGATCCATCTTCTGCTAACAAGCTGATCAGCTCATTCTTAGGCTCATCAATGCCCACAAGCTCTGATGCTTCCTGAAAGATAACAAGAGCTCGACTGTCAACCACCTCATTGGGGTCCCTGCAGGTGCTCTTGACACCAGGCCTATATCTCTGGTTCCTGTCCGCCACCTCATTAATCCGCGTCTTGAAATCATGTACCGCCTTGGAGATCCGCTGGTGCGCCTTCATCGTATCTAACAACCTCTTGCACTTCTTTATCAGGCTCAGGCCCTTCAACTCAGCAGACTTGTTGCCATTATTAATATGAATCATAATGTCATCAAGGCTATCCTCAATGTCATAGGACATCTCCCGCACATCAGTCATCCATATTTTTTCTTTGTCAGGAAGATTCTCCTCCTTCGACATCTCCACAAGGAAGGCATGGATGCAGTTAAGCTCCACAGAGAGAGGGTTGATAACCTTGCGCACATCTTTCATGTTCTTGAACCCGTCACCAAGCAAAGTTGCCAGCTTCATGGTGACGGCCTTTAATGCCCCTGTTGCTGCACTCACCAGAAGCCCTTCCATTTGCATGTACTTTATCCCTCCCTCCCTACCTCAGTGATGCCTAGCAAGGTTGTCAAGAGAGTGATCAATATCATGGAATCGTTCGACACACTAGGTTCATTTCAGACTTTAGCTGAATAGATAAGAATCCTGTTGACATCTAACACTACTACGGGATTGATTTTTGCGTGGTGTTCGGATTTTATTTTTTCCGTAGCGGGCGTTTGAAAAAACCGCCACGGAAAATAGGTGGCGCACCGCACCCCAACCCGTCGAAAAAAAATTGCCATTACTGTCGATTAACCGTGACGGTTTTATAAAATAACCACCACGGTTAATAGAGATTAACCGTGGCGGATATTGTTAAAAAACCCGTCACGGAAAAGTACTAGAGCCTACACCTGCCACCTTCGTTTCCCGTGTCCGGTTTCCCAAAACAGCTAGCTGTGCCCGTTGTTTTGCAAAACCACCGACACATGACAAGGTATTAGTGGGTGCATCTCTCCATGCCACACATCAGACCACACGGATGACCGCCACAGCAATCGCACCATGGGAACCGCGCCATCCATTCTGCATGTTTGCTCCCACGGATCGTTGACGTGGATGATTTTGTGCTTCTTAACTGAGTATGACGCGTAGGTCCCACCGTCCTTATCTACCCACCCAAGTGGGAAATATCTCCCTCCCGTCATTCTCGATCTGCTCTCTCTCTGCTGGCTCTCTGCTCTCTCTCAGTGCGAGCAACCCTCCCGAGCAACCATGGCGATGGTGCGGCGCGGCCATGGCCGCCCCTCAACCTCCTCCGACTGGCCCCTCCATCTCCCCCGGCCGGCCGGCCCCGGCATGGCGACAGTGCGGCCCGGATCTGGTGGAGCCCGCCGGCGGCGCTGCTCCTTGTCCCCGGTTGCGGCGCATCTCCCCCGACTCAGTTCCGGCGATGGCGGCGGTGCTCCGGCGGTGGAGGCCCATGGCGGCGGCCCTGCGCGCGACCTCTGCGGCGCTGCAGCTCGCTAAGGCGACGGCGGCCCGAGCTCGGCGGTGGAGGGCCATGGCGGCGGCCCGAGCTTGGGAGCGCGCGTCCAGCACCGGCCCGGTGCTCGTCCTCAGGCGGTCGTCCTCAGGCGCTCCTCCTCCGATGGCGGCGCGCGTCGTCCTCCCGCGGCGGTCTGCAGGCGGATCCGGCGCTCCTCCTCCCGGCGTGGGAGTTCACGGCGGCGGCCAGGAAAAACCGTAACGGGCCCGGCGGCCCATATCTGGAGGGCCCGTTACGGTTTCAGATTGATTTTTCTTTTTTTATTATTTTTTTTAATTTATTTACCATGGCGGGCATCGGAAGAAGACCGCCACGGTTAATCTCTATTTTCCGTGGCGGGCATTGTTAAATAACCGCCACGGTTAATCGATTTTGCGTGGCGGACATTTGCCCGTCACGGTTAATCGTGGCGGTTTTTAATGTCCGCCACGGAAAATTAAAAAGTCCGCCACGGAAAATCAATCGTGTAACTTAGGCGCGGAACAAGTATTTTGCTAACACCAACTAGTTGGTGGTGAATATGTGAAGATATATAGCACATAGAGGATTTTCTGGTGAAAGCAAGATGAGGATTAAGTCATACAATGAAGCCTTTTATGTTTTGGTATTTATCATTGTAGCTGGTTGGTGGTTCGTCGTCGATCGTATGTATAATGAGCCATGGTGTACTGCTATGTTGGTACTGGTGTACAACCGATCGATAAAAAATAATCCTGTACCTAATTACAAATTGTAAGTCATTATAAGAATATTGGAGAATCAATGCATTTCAAGTTTGACTGAAATTATAGAAAAAAATTTAAAATATTTGTGATATTAAATAGTTATATTATAAAAATATAATAATTAATGAAGAAACTAATAATACTTAGTTGACATAATGATTATTATTATTTTGTCATATAAATTTACCAAACTTAAAAGTTTTTGACTCTCTGATTAGCAACGGAACGACTTGCAATTTGAGATCCCTCTTTTCATATCGTATTATCGTTCCTAGTCGTAAGACCACCAATAAGGACGATTAGTTGGACGATAGGGTCGATTAGTCGGTCTGATCGAGGTCATATCGGCTAGTTGGACATTTATTGTCCTGCCTGGATGACCTGATCGACCATGTATATACTATATACTATATATATATATATATATATAAAAGTGCTATGCTACACCTAGGTGACACATCCAAACCGACTGCAACCCAGCTAATCGAACCGCCCGACCGCCCGCGTCCCCGGAGTTTGACCCGTCCCGCAGGCTCCTACTCCACACGCTCGGTTCGATGCGCACGCCTTGCACTCGCTGGGCCTGGGCCGCTCCTTATTTTTTTGGCCGTGGACCTGACTCCTGCCCACGTGGCCACGTGCCCCTACTCCCGCACGTTGCTGGTCCAGGCACAGAACGACGGAACGGAGGCGCCTCTCGCTGCCTGCTCTTGTCCAAGAGACCAAGAGATTTTTTAAAAAAATGCAACGCACACACACGACATGCAACAGCCATAACATCTGCTTGCTATTCAAATCCGTTAGCAAGCTAACAGAACTAACGGGCAACAACCTCCTAGCTTGCTAACGGAACTAACGTACCTACCTAGATGTCTCCCTTTACCTCATCTACGAGACTCACACGGTCACACTATTGCAGTAAAGTTATACATGTTCAACGGGCGGCCCGACCGCCCGTGGCCCGCGGAGCGGATCGGGCTGGTTCGCTACGGGCGTCGGGCCCGTCGGACCGTCGAGTACGGTTCCGTTGAGACTGCGAGCGCAACCTCATTATGGCGGTTTTTATCGGCCATTTCACAGACCCGCGATTTGACTTCGGGCGCATTTGGCCGAGGTGATCGGGCCCGTCACCCGATACTGGCCGATCACCGGCGCCCGCTTTGTGGGCGCTGCGCGCCGCGCGCCGGGGGGCCGCCCGCGCCGGGCCCACCGCGCCGCTGCTGGGCCGCGCCCCCGCCCAGCGCTGGTCGCCGCTGCTACGCGCGCCGGCGCAGCTGTCCGCCAAGGCTGGTCGCCGCCTCCCTTGGTCGCCGCTTGCGGCGCGCCGCTGTCCGCCAGCCCGGCTCGCCCGCCGCCTTGTTGTGCCGCGCTGGGTCGCCCGCTACCCGGCAGCGCGGGCTGGCGCCGCTAGCCTTGACCGGCACCGCCGCCTGCCGCCGGTGGCCACGGTGTGAGAGAAAGCCGCTTTGGTGGCCAAGAGTGTGAGAGAGGGACCGAGGGGTGAGGATTTAGGGTTTGAAGGGAATTAGTGATATATATGGATTAGGCCAAATCTATGGCGGGCGGCTCGCGGTCGCGCGAATAACGGACCGGCCACCTACGGGACCGCGGGCGAGGTGCGGCCCATGGCCCCGACCCCCGGCCACGGCCGGCCGCCCACAGCCCGCAGTGCGGATCGGGCCGGCCAGTACGGGCGTTTTCGCCCGCCATGGACCGGGCGGATCACGGCCATTTAATAACTTTAAGTAAAGTTTCCCTAATCGATCATTGCGGGACAATATTTTTCGATCGGTATGGGATAATATTTTCTTTAATAGTTATCGATATTTCGGTTAGTATTTTCTCGCGATTATTTTAATAAAAAGAAGAAACAATATTTTTTCTATCTTAGTTATTAGTATTTCAGCTAGTATTTTGTCGGTATATGGTCGATTATTTCATCTTTGACAGATATTTCATCAATATTTTGTTTGTGTCTTCAGCATTTTATCATTATTTGAATATTTGTTTTATCTCGTAGTATTTCCTCGGCATATTTTCATTCATGTCCGTTAGTATCTTTAACTACCTTACAATAATAGTCGGTATCACTTATGTAGCTTCATTATTTTCAAGATATTCATATTTTATTTCATGTCTATCGATTATCTCGTCAAATGGTGTTCGGTATCTTTAAATATTTTGTTTCTAGTATTTCTCCAAAGATCTTCTAGTAATTGTTAGTATTTTTTACTGTCAAGTAGCTTGTGAAAGGCACTATGACTTCAATAATTAGTAATAGCTAAGTAGTTGTTAGTATTTTTAAGTATTTTTTCAAAGATCTTCAAATATTTCATCGATATCTTCAAATATTTTTAAGTATTTTGCTTTGAGATTAGGTTTTGTTGATTTTTAGTAGTTATCGATAATTGATAAGTTTAGGGTTTCGGGCGAGTGTCTTTTTTGAAAAGCATAGTCCCTCCCGGGCAAGGTTTTTAGAAACAATTTTAATAACATTTGCCGAATTTAGGGTTCATGTTGCTTGCCGAAGTTTACTAATTATTATTGAAAAACACTAGAGTCGTGGACCATAAGTGTAGATATTATTTGGAGTCTTTGTTACTTAAACAAGTCGATATCTTCGATATTTTGTCGGTATCATTAAGTATTTAATTAGTAATTTATTAGTATTTAGTCCATATCTTTTGTATTTATCGATATCTTCGATTATCTTTAAGTATTTCATTAGTATCTTTACTATTTCTTTAGTATCTTCATTAAGTATTTTAATGACATTTGCCGAAGTTTAGGGTTCATGGCATTTGCCGAGATTAGGGTTCATGTCATTTGCCGAGTTTAGGGTTGCCGAGTTCAGGGTTAATGGTATTTGCCAAGTTTAGGGTTTTGAAAAGCATGCCCCCTCCCAAGCAAGGTTTTTGGGAGACACTTTTAATGGCATTTGCCGAGTTTAGTGCTCCTAAGTATTTGCCAATATCATGTTAGTAGTCCGTCGATTATTTGGTCTATATTTTTGCCACAACCTTTCGTGATATGTAGTTGTCGGTATTTCTCAGTTTCATGTACTATTATTAGGATTTCCATATATTTTTCCCAAAAATACCGAGAGAAATATCAAGAAATATCAAGAAATATTGGTAATCTTTTTTGTCGAATTTAGGGTTTTTGGCGTTTACCGAAGTTTAGGGTTCATGGCGGTTGCCGAGTTTAGGGTTCATGCCATTTGCCGAAGTTTAGGGTTCATGGCGTTTGCCGAGTTTAGGGTTCTTTGAGTTTAGGGTTAATGGTATTTGTCAAGTTTAAGGTTTTGAAAAGCATGCCCCCTCCCAAGCAAGGTTTTTGGGAGACACTTTTAATGGCGTTTGTTGAGTTTAGGGTGCATGGCGTTTCTTTGAGTTTAGGGTTCTTTGTTTTTTACGCTTAATGGTATTTCTTTGAGTTTAGGGTTTTGAAAAGCATGCCCCCTCACAAGCAAGGTTTTTGGGAGACACTTTTAATGACGTTTGTTGAGTTTAGGGTGCATGGCGTTTGCTGAGTTTAGGGTTGCCGTTTTTAGGGTTTAGGGTATTTGCTAATTTTAGGGTTTTGAAAAGCATGCCCCCTCCCAAGTAAGGTTGTTTGGAGACACTTTTAATGGCATTTGTCGAAGTTTATTGTTCATGATGTTTGCCGAAGTTTAGGGTTTATAGCGTTTGTCAAGTACAAGGTTTGTTTATTTTCGTGTAGTTATCAATAATTTTTAAATTTTGGGTTTTGAGGCAAGTGTCTTTTTAAAAGCATGCAACCCTACTAGGCAAGGTTTCCTCGTGGCGGTTTGTAATAGCATTTGACAAGTTTAGGGTTCATGGTGTTTGCCGAAGTTTAGGGTTTATGGCGTTCTTAGAGTTTATGTTTCATGGCATTTGCGAGTTTAGGGTTCATGGAGTTTGTCGAAGTTTAGGATTGCCGAGTTTAGGGTTCATGAAATTTGCCGGAGTTTAGGGTTCATGGCATTTGTCGAGTTTAGGGTTTTGGCATTTACCGAAAGCTTTTAGGGTCGATGACGTTTGCCGAGTTTAGGGTTCATGGTATTTCTTTGCGTTTAGGGTGCATGGTGTTTGCCGAAGTTTAGGATTGCCGAGTTTAGGGTTCATGAAATTTGTCGAGTTTAGGGTTCATGGCATTTGGCAAGTTTAGGGTTTTGACGTTCTACCGAAGTTTAGGGTTCATGGCGGTTCTTTGAGTTTAGGGTTCATGGTGTTTCTTTGAGTTTAGGGTTCATAGCGTTTGCCGAGTTTAGGGTTCATAGCGGTTGACGAGTTTAGGGGTTGCTTGAGTTTAGGGTTAATGGCATTTGCCGGGGTTTAGGGTTCATGGCGTTTGCTGAATTTAGAGTTCATGACGTTTACCGAGTTTAGGGTTCATGACGATTCTGCCGAAGAGTTTAGGGTTCATGACGTTTGCCGAGTTTAGGGTTCATGGAGGTTACCGTGTTTAGGTTCATGACATCTGCCGAGTTTATGGTTCATGGCGTTTGCCGAGTTTAGGGTTCATGGCGTTTACCCAGTTTAGGTTTTCCGAGTTTAGGGTTCATGGCATTTGCCGAGTTTAGGATTTTTGGGTGATTGTCATTTGAAAAGCATGCCCATTCCCAAGCAAGGTTTTTGAGAGACACTTTTAATGGTATTTTGCCGAAGTTTAGTGTTCATGGCGTTTCTTCGAGTTTAGGGTTCATGGCACTATATTGTTACTAAAGGATTGTAGTGACCAAAAATAAAATATATTGGATGATACTATGTTGTCTTGAATGCTAACGAAATATACCAAAGCTACTAACAAGAATACCGACAAAATAGTTGAAGAAATCGATCGACCGCCGCTCGGCTCGCGTAACCTTCCCGGCGACCCACCACGTCGTCCACACTAGTCTCACGGGAGGCCCGCCCACCTTCCAGCCATGAGCCCGGTAGGCCTGCCCACCGGGGCTTGCCGAGGGTCATTACTGCTAGCGCCCGCCTGAACTCCACGGACCACTCGCACATAGCTCCTCCCCTTGTCGCTCCCCAAGTTTGCGCCCCAACTGCCGAGCCTGACTAGTACGTCACTAGCCACGAGCGCCCACCGCCAAATCACCTCCTCACATGTACCGAGAGTGGGAGATAATGAATATAAAATGTTCACAAGTACTATGAGTGATACTCGACATTCCAGTATTTTTCCCGTTTTTTTTTTTTTTTAGTATGTCTCGAGTATCTTGTTTATCGGTATCTACGAGTAGTTCTCGGTATCTACGAGTAGTAGTCGGTATGTTCGGTATTTTGTTAGTATGTCTTAGTATCTAGTTTATCAAAGTATTTTTTTTGAGTAGTTCTCGGTATCTCCGAAAGTAGTAGTCAGTGTCTCGAGTTTTTTGTTAGTATGTCTAAGTATCTTGTTTATCAGTATCTTGTCAGTATGTCCGAGTATCTTGTTTATTAGTATCTTCGGTAGTAGTAAGTATCTCCGAGTATATTGTTAGTATGTCCGAGTATCTTGTCGGTAATTATCAGTAACTTCAAGTATTTTATCAGTATTCTTAAGTAATCTGTTTAATTATTTTGTTAGCATCTCTGAGTATAGTTTTCAGTATCTCTGAGTATTTCATCAGTATCTCCAAGTAGTTATTAATTTCTCTAAGTAATAGTCAGTGCCTCCAAGTATATTGTTAGTATGTCGAAGTATCTTGTTAGTAATTATAGCTTCAAGTATTTTGTTAGCATGCTCGGGATGCATGCGGCCATGGAAGGCACACGTACTTAGCCTCAAGCTCTATGAAAGTCTCAACTAGAGTGAAGTAAGGTCGTGCTTGCCACTGCCTACTTCTCTGAAGATATTGAACGAGTACTGCAATACTTTCTCAATATCTTCTCACTTCTGTTATTAGTGGTCATTATTCCTAGATGATACTGAACTCGTCCTAGATACTGAGCTCAGTAATTGCCATTTTACTCAAGTGTATGCCATCAAGAAGCGCTCGCATACACTGAATGATACTTACTTAAATATACTGAACTCATTTTAGCTGATCTGAATCAGCAGCTCTCCAATCCCATCTGCTACTCGTGCTAGCTAGAGTAAAATCCCAATACAATGTGCATGCCCATGTATGAACTGGATCTGGTGCGGCTGCTTCCCACCAATGACGAAGGCACCTGTGGGGGGAGGAACAACGGCCACCGTCGCCGTGCACGAGATGCACCTGTGGGTCTGCAAACTGCATCTGGTATATCCCTGACAGATTTGAGTGCTTGAGTGGCGTTGGCTCCCGTTCAGTCATCTTGCTCGTGCACACATTCAGAACTCGTTCTGTAGCAGCAGTTAGCCGTCGGCGGGATATTCAACCTGGCATCCATGGCAGACGAAACAATTTGGGGGCAGGCTGGGAGGGGGTATCAGCGACGGAGCCAAAGACCGGGCCGCTGGTGGCCAGACCGTGGCTGCCAACGAACGTCAGCCTGTGCCGTTCATGCATCTGTGCTGTGGTGGTCGTAGTTGGGGCGGACTCTTGGGTCCGCTGGGGAGGGGCGATGCCGCCGGCCACAAGCTCCTGGCCGTGGGTTCCCACAAGCGCGCGGTGCTTTCTGCGACGAGTTTGGGGCTGCGCTTGAGTTGCCGGGGTAGGGGAGGCGTCGGGCCACGCGTGGAGGTGGAAGAGGTTGGCCGGCTGCCAGCGGCGCGTCAATTGGCTAGGGGAGGGAACGACAGGGCCGCCGCCGATGTCGTCGGTAGGAGTCGTACACAGCTTGGGTGCGGCTCGGTCACCTGAAAAGCGGTCAATCGTTGCGGGAATAGAAAAGCGGGCTGGTTGGGTGCAACCGGGCCGGCTGCTGGTTGTGTCTTGTGTAGTATAGTTATGCTACACCTAAAAATATAATGAAGGTATAGAATAAGCAAGCCAGTATATATATATATATATATATATATATATATATATATATATATATATATATATATATATATATATATATATATATATATATATATATATGGAAAATCTTTTTATACTTCTGTGAAAGAATTACTCCCATGCGTTTTGTGCAGAAGGAGCCTCCCAACGTGGTGGGATGGTTGATTAGCGGGTTAAGCAAGTTAATTAAGCGGACCCGTTAATATAAAGAATATATATATACGCATCTCGTGATCATTCGTTCGGCATTTGCGGGCGTCGAACGCCCACATCCCGTCTTGGCGCTACTCGTTCAAGCCCTCTTCCGCCCCTTCTTTTTCAATGAGTTTATCTATGATCATCGGAAGGATCTGTCGATGGATTCGGGTAAGGTCGAGAGAGTCCTAATTAACCCAAACGGTTGCGATCCATTTGTTTATTCGAATCTAATCAAGGCGGACGGGGGATGCTCTTGTTATAAAACATGTCGTCGGCGGTTAGGACCTTCCCCTCTCCGTCTCTCATGATCACACAGTAGATGAAAGAAGTAGAACAAGTATACATAAGATATGGAGACTATTCTTTATTCATCTGAATATTCATAATTACAACATAGAGCTCCCACGTATATATAGTCCTCACCAAGGCCTAAGAGTTTCGGTAAAGCCCACATACAACCGGACTAGGATTAGGATTCCTCCTCCTTTCCTTCTAGGACGTCGTCCGTGTGTTTTACAACACTCCCCCCCCTTGGGCGATTACCACGATATGCATATGCCTCATCAAAAACTCCATCCGAAAACCCAAAGGGAAAAAAAAACGGTTCTTGGAGAAAAAGAGTACATCGCATTCGTTAATTGTATTGCACATGTTGTCTCATTAAAAACCATGTGTGAGAAACCTTCAAGTAAAAACTCACATAGGGAAAAAGAGTACAACATTTAACCTTCTTGATCATATATTCTTCGGGATATTCTATTCTTCATAAATAGATATTGATCTTCATAATCTACGTATAAACTTCAATGTTTGGCAAATATGATCTTCTCGATCTTTGTAATCCTAGTGGTTTACCTTAGAGGCGATTCAATAAAATATGCTCCCCCCTCATAAAGCCAAACTTTGAACTTCATTGTTCAAACCACACTTTTTCATAAACATGTGTAAATAAAAGTTGGCTCATAATTCTTCTATGAATTATATGGGAGCAATATGCTTCATGCATAATGACCACCTATTAGTTGTGCAAAACAAATAAATATTATCCTTGAGAGAAATAAATCCTTTCGAGAGGATTATGGGGTTAAATAAATTAATATTCAATATCTTCTAGATATAGTGTATCAAACTTATACTAGAGTTTGGATACTTATAATTAATCCTTAGTGGATTTTCAAAATGTATTCTATAAATCTTGAGATTTTGATTGTATGCGAATCCAAACCTTACATTTGGCATTTAGGGGATAATTCAATTGCCAAAACCACCATTAGTCATATACCTTCTATGGTATATAGAGGATATCAACACTATATTGCTAGCTTTTCATACACTTTCTAAGTGTTTCGATGACACCTTTACTGTGTTTTTAATATTCCTAATTTTCTTTCTATCGGGGTCTATATTCACTTGAGGGGATGAATGGTGTTTATTCAAGAATTGACTGTAAATCCTTCATGGATTAATTCCTTCAAGGATGTACATTCATTCTTATTGAATTATTAATCTCTTCTACGAGATATATTTTCTATTGCATGATATACACAATGACATTGAGTTATTCACTATAAAATCATTCAATGATTGTAATCCTTATAGGACATGCTCTTCTTGAGACTTGAATATTCATTCAGGAATATATATATATATATATCTTAGACTTTAATACTTAGTATGAGATTTCTACAAGTTGTGATTTATATTCTTCGAGAATTATATGGATTTTCATAACCCATTTAATAGCTGCATATTCAATATTCATTCATTTCATTTGCCGAGATATAGCAGAGCATTTATTTCTTTTTAATGGGAGATTCAACCTCAATTGCTTTTTCTTCATTGACCCGATATAATCGCTACAAGCGATTTTGCCATGGACTTTATTTTTACGGATCCGGGTTCTCATAAGAGAAACATTTGCAATTAAAGAGGTAGTTTGTCGATAATTATTTTCTTTCTCCCAATACTCTCACAATGTGAGAATATTCTATCTCTATCATTTCCCAAACAAGAGATGATATATTGTTCTAGATACCCAACACTAGTGAGGTGCGCGCTTATTGTGTTGGATGTCATCTTCATGATGATCCTCTTCATGAGGTGCTTAACCTTCTTCGTGAGACGTTCTCTTCACGAGAATAGAGGGAGTTCCATTTCTTTTCTATTTAACGTGTATACACTAAACTAGAACCCACAGGGCCCCTGTAGATTTTAGATTGATAGTATATAACATTTAGTTTACTACTAGTAAACACAACTTCCTCGTTTATCACTTCAAGTTACTCCTCTCATTTTAAAATATCTCGCATATGCTCGCCTTCAGGCTTCACAAGAGCATTAGTCAAACTATTGTATGACTTAGTGTGTGATACTATTCCTGCTTCAAGCTCCAAGGAATATTTTCTCTTAAGATCATTTTCCTTCTATGGAAATAATATTTGGCATTCAAAATATAGGCTTTCTCTCCCCTAATGCCAATATTAGATCATTAATAGCATATTTTAAAATATATCCCCTATCATGGGCTTAATTTAAATTCATATATCTCCAACTACAAGTGGAGGCCCATTTATGTATGCTATGATTAAATTTTATGAGAAATATTCACACACTTATTTCAACATGGGGGTTATTATTCATTATGCAAAGTGAGCTAGAATACTTAAAAATGCATTTAAGAATGTTCAGCATTCCTACAAAATCGTGGATGTTCTCCCCCCAATATGCACAAAACATAGTTTAGAAAACTATTTCATTCTCTAACTTCTTTATTAATTAGCCTAAAAAAATTGATCCAATTACTCATACAAAAAAATGGATCATACACTTCAAATTATAAAATACGCAACATTCACATTCACATGGAATTTTCTTCTAGAATTTTCTAATTGCCTTTAATGCAAAAATCCCTCGATGCCTTTTCTTCAAAATAAATCCCAAATCATCATAATTGTGTTATCCACCTACTTAGTTTTACAATTATTCATCCCACAAAATAGGCTTCATTGAGCAAAATTTGATAAAATCACTCCCCTTGATTTTAGGCTACTCGGCCCTAGACCAATCTATTGCTTATGCATACGATGCATCGAAAAGCAAATCATTCTTTTTAGTTCAACAGGAACCATATAGACATAGCATGCTAGCTAGCCAATTTGATTGAGGGAAGCGCAAAAGTAGCTACTAGCTACAAAGCTATAAACTGTTATGCTAATATTCATGCAAGAGTGGAGACAGTTGTAGCTCAATGAGATACACATACGGTGTAATGTGGAATGTTAGTATTCAGTCTAACATAATAGATAACAACAAAATACAAAGCTTCGAGCTTACATACAATTAGTGCAATAGAGAAAGTTAACTTCGGCCAAAAGAACGCGACGAGAACTTCAAGTCCTGATACATACACTTAAAGATTGATTTAGGAAGGCTATGCCTATTAAATAATTATTATCCACATTTTCTTATGCCTTTGCCCAAAATTCCTCTCCCTTTTCATGCCATAATTACTTCAAGTAGTATTTTTCTTTATGCATCATCTATGAATAATCACTTCTAATGCTCCATAGAATACAATGATACTTCTAGTACTCATTGATTATAACATGAAATTCATATATCTAATGTACTATTCAATGTACAATAATAGATTTAGGGTAGGATGTAAATTCTAGTTCACGGGCTAAAATATTAAATACTTAGGATTATACAATTTCTTGGCTAAATTGATTCTTCCAAGATCAATTAATATGCCAATATAGTCCAATTGTTCATGTGTTTTAGAAAATTCGGTTTCCCATCTACCTACATGGTAGTGATGCACACAAAAAAAACTATAACCTTCATGGTTAATTGAGGCTTCTTTGTGGATAAATTAATGCAAAATTTATTTTGGTAGGCAATAGGCGCGTTTGTTTATATGTGAAACATATAAATCTAATTTATTCCATGAGAAAATTGTGCATATTACTTCAAGTAAGAAATGCAACTAAGAATATTAAAATTTTCGTATTAGTCTTCAAGCTAACAAATTAACCATTAACCACTTAATTCAACGGAACTAAAACTTTATACTACACCATCACTACTATCAATACTTGAGGATATGATTTTAAAAAATAACAAATATATAAGCATATGATTTAAGTTCTTCAAGAGAAACTTTATATGTTCCAAATAATATATATTTTCGCATGTTTTAACTTCTATACTTGACAAGCGGTAGCTTCATGCTTTATATTCAAAAGTTATGATATACCGTCACAAGCCTTCAAGAGGTGTAACATATATGCAAGCCATTGCAATCGATAATATTCGGATCGTAAAAGGTCGTCTAAAAATTCCAACTCAATTTTCATGAGTAATTTCTAATGGTAAATTCAAATATTTCATGTATTATATTGCTCTTTGATATTCTATATGCAAGAGACATTTCTTCGAGAATGTAAATTGATAAAATCTATTTACCATCTTGTCTTCTAGACATTTAATTAATACAAAGCTTCGAGCTATTCTTTATAGAGCAAATTAGACATACAAACTTGAAAATTCAACTTTCAATGCAATATGATATTTCGTAATATTGAGATTTTACTCATGTAGTGAGTCCCACAATGCATTTGTTACTTCTATCGGCCATATACTCATTCTAGAGAGTAATTCGAGAAATATATATACCGAGTTTACTACACTTCAATGGTAGCAGAAATATCCCGCATGGATTTAATAATGACCATAACAAATATTTTTACTTTTCGGAGTAATTCCGGGATATTGCTTCTTCTTTTTAAAGGCATGCAAAATACCGTAACTTGGACCATGTGCATAGAAATTTATTACATGTAAACAAGTAGCAAGGTACAAAAAAGACAAAGATGGTTTCTCAAAATATTCTTAGGAGCATCCTAGCATCTTTCGAGGATTATGGTATATTCAAATTTTCGAGTTAATACCGAACATTCATTCATCCCAAAATTTCTATGCTAGGAAAAATAAATATGAGCCTCTTAAAGATGACAAGTCTAAGGTCTGCGAGGATTTAGAGAGCTCATCGTACTATTAATAAAAAAAATGATAAACAACATTTCATGTTGTACACAAGATCTTATATATGCGGTATATAAGAAATACAATGAATATGCATGAACGAATGTCTAGAGTTAATTATTCAGAAAACCTGAAAAAACTGAATCTTCCAATAAGGGGTCATTCAAAAACACCCAATAAATACAATTTCTAGAAAGTACAAGATCTATTCTGCGAGAATATATGAGATCATCCATAAAATCTCTACAGGATTTAGTGGCTCGGTATAAAAATTTCGTGATTAATACAGCCTTTCTTGTTTTTCTAGATTTATTTATCTCACCGGCCTAATTTATACGTGATTTTGGTCCGTTTCAGACCTTACGTAGTCCCGGTCCGTTAAGATCTTCCGGCCTTTTCTGAAAGTAGCCCGTTCGAAAGTAGCCCGATTCGGTCTGGTCGATCGGCGGCATAGGCATAGCTTATGTTTTAACCCCGCAGGCGGAGGCCGTTCTCAATCGGCGGCGTGCATGCTAGTTGGTAGGAGTAGTTGCTAGGGTACTCAATGGCTTGCAAGGCTTGCCGAGATCGCTCAGGGCGACAAATGAGATGAGTAACATGTAAGCCCAAAGTCGCGTGCGTGCGGCGATTTTGTTAATCAGTCGAGATTTGTAGGACTCTAAACCCCGATTCGGTCGGACGTGCTTATCCGGTAGGTGCTCCAAAATCGAATATGCTAGTACAATTGTGACGTGCTTGTTGGCGCTCTCTTCGAAACCAACGATGGCTTCTATGCGTGCGGCCGACTTCAACGTGCCGACATAGTGTAGCCGTGACATGGCTTAGGCGCATGTTTAATTGCCTTGATGACACATACGGCCAGATGCATAGTCCTAGTCACGTGCTCATGCGAGGAGCCGATGAGCTTGTTGCGGCTCAAAGCCGGGGAATAAAGGCGCCCCGATGAATATGGCCATGATTTTTTATAGGAACCCTAATACATACGTAAAGTACTAAGACATTGTATATGCATGTATATACTTGAGTATATATACGTTATGTACTCATATGTACAATCCTACATACATAGAATATATCGACCCGGCTCGATAGCGAGATGTAATTCTTTCGTACCTTTGTTTCTTGAATTCGAGAAGAAGCGAAGGCGTCGTGGGACGTTCGGCTAGGCCGTGGGGACTGCCGGCGTGGCGATGAGTCGATGCGGTCGCGATTAGTAGCGCATGCGAGGTAGCAGATCCGTTCGCTAACAACGTCGGGGATGTCGATGTCGTCGGCGAGTCGTCGGGACGGCGGACGTCGGCGCGGCGTCGGTGCGAAGATCGGGCGGCGCTTCAATGACGATGTCGACGAAGGGAGCTTGTTGTCTTTGATAACGTGTTATAAAACATGTCGTGCGGTTAGGGACCTTCCCCTCTCCGTCTCTCATGATCACCACAAGAGATGAAAGAAGTAGAACAAGTAGACACAAGATATGGAGACTTTTCTTTATTCATCCGAATATTCATAATTACAACATAGAGCTCCCACGTATATATAGTCCCCGCCAAGGCCTAAGTTTTTAAGAAGAGCCCACATACAACCGGACTAGGATTAGGATTCCTCCTCCTTTCCTTCTAGGACGAGTCCGTCCTGTTTTACAACACTCCCCCTTGGGCGATTACCCACGATATGCATATGCCTCATCAAAAACTCCATCCGAAAACCCGGTGGGAAAAAAAATGGTTCTTGGAGAAAAGAGTACATCGCATTTGTTAATTGTATTGCACATGTTGTCTCATTAAAAACCTTGTGTGAGAAACCTTCAAGTAAAAACTCACATAGGGAAAAAGAGTACAACATTTAACCTTCTTGATCATATATTCTTCAGGGATATTCTATTCTTCATGAATAGATATTGATCTTCATAATCTACGTATAAACTTCAATGTTTGGCAAATATGATCTTCTCGATCTTTGTAATCCTAGTGGTTTACCTTAGAGGCATTCAATAAAATATGCTCCCCTCATAAAGCCAAACTTTGAACTTCATTGTTCAAACCATACTTTTTCATAAACATGTGTAAATAAAAGTTGGCTCATAATTCTTCTATGAATTATAAAGGGAGCAATATGCTTCATGCATAATGACCACCTATTAGTTATACAAAACAAATAAATATTATCCTTTAGAGAAATAGATCCTTTCGTAGGATTATGGGGTTAAATAAATTAATATTCAATATCTTCTAGATATAGTGTATCAAACTTATACTAGAGTTTGGATACTTATAATTAATCCTTAGTGGATTTTCAAAATGTATTCTATAAATCTTGAGATTTTTTGATTGTATGCGAATCCAAATTACATTTGGCATTTAGGGGATAATTCAATTGCCAAAACCACCATTAGTCATATACCTTCTATGGTATATAGAGGATATCAACACTATATTGCTAGCTTTTCATACACTTTCTAAGTGTTTCGATGACACCTTTCTTGTGTTTAATATTCCTAATTTTCTTTCTATCGGGTCTATATTCACTTCAGGATGAATGGTGTTTATTCAAGAATTGACCTGGTAAATCCTTCATGGATTAATTCCTTCAAGGATGTACATTCATTCTTATTGAATTATTAATCTCTTCTCACGAGATATATTTTCTATTGCATGATATACACAATGACATTGAGTTATTCACTATAAAATCATTCAATGATTGTAATCCTTATAGGACATGCTCTTCTTGAGACTTGAATATTCATTCAGAATATATATATATATATATCTTAGACTTTAATACTTAGTATGAGATTTCTACAAGTTGTGATTTATATTCTTCGAATTATATGGATTTTCATAACCCATTTAATAGCCGCATATTCAATATTCATTCATTTCATTTGCCGAGATATAGCAGAGCATTCATTTCTTTTTAATGGGAGATTCAACCTCAATTGCTTTTTCTTCATTGACCCGATATAATCGCTACAAGCGATTTTGCCATGGACTTTATTTTCCTGATCCGGGTTCTCATAAGAGAAACATTTGCAATTAAAGAGGTAGTTTGTCGACAATTATTTTCTTTCTCCCAATACTCTCACAATGTGAGAATATTCTATCTCTATCATTTCCCAAACAAGAGATGATATATTGTTCTCGCATACCCAACACTAGTGAGGTGCGCGCTTATTGTGTTGGATGTCATCTTCATGATGATCCTCTTCATGTGGTGCTTAACCTTCTTCGTGAGACGTTCTCTTCACGAGAATAGAGGAGTTCCATTTCTTTTCTATTTAACGTGTATACACTAAACTAGAACCCACAGGCGTCCCCGTAGATTTTAGATTGATAGTATATAACATTTAGTTTACTACTAGTAAACACAACTTCTGGTTTATCACTTCAAGTTACTCCTCTCATTTCAAAATATCCGCATATGCTCGCCGGGCTTCACAAGAGCATTAGTCAAACTATTGTATGACTTAGTGTGTGATACTATTCCCGCTTCAAGCTCCAAGGAATATTTTCTCTTAAGATCATTTTCCTTCTATGGAAATAATATTTGGCACAAAATATAGGCTTTCTCTCCCCCTAATGCCAATATTAGATCATTAATAGCATATTTCAAAATATATCCCCTATCATGGGCTTAATTCAAATTCATATATCTCCAACTACAAGTGGAGGCCCATTTATGTATGCTATGATTAAATTTTATGGGAAATATTCACACACTTATTTCAACATGGGGGTTATTATTCATTATGCAAAGGAGCTAGAATACTTAAAATGCATTTAAGAATGTTCAAAGATTCCTACAAAATCAGGGATGTTCTCCCCTAATATGCACAAAACATAGTTTAGAAAACTATTTCATTCTCTAACTTCTTTATTAATTAGCCTAAAAAAAAAATTGATCCAATTACTCATACAAAAAAATGGATCATACACTTCAAATTATAAAATATACGCAACATTCACATTCACATGGAATTTTCTTCTAGAATTTTCTAATTGCCTTTAATGCAAAAAATCCCTCGATGCCTTTTCTTCAAAATAAATCCCAAATCATCATAATTGTGTTATCCACCTACTTAGTTCCACAATTATTCATCCCATAAAATAGGCTTCATTGAGCAAAATTTGATAAAATCACTCCCCCGATCTTAGGCTACTCGGCCCTAGACCAATCTATTGCTTATGCATACGATGCATCGAAAGCAAATCATTCTTTTAGTTCAACAGAACCATATAGACATAGCATGCTAGCTAGCCAATTTGATTGAGGGAAGCGCAAAAAGTAGCTACTAGCTACAACTATAGCCGTTATGCTAATATTCATGCAAGAGTGGAGATAGTTGTAGCTCAATGAGATACACATACAGTGTAATGTGGAATGTTAGTATTCAGTCTAACATAATAGATAACAACAAAATACAAAGCTTCGAGCTTACATACAATTAGTGCAATAGAGAAAGTTAACTTCGGCCAAAAAGAACGCGAGCGAACTTCAAGTCCTGATACATATACTTAAAGATTGATTTAGGAAGGCTATGCCTATTAAATAATTATTATCCACATTTTCTTATGCCTTTGCCCAAAATTCCTCTCCCTTTTCATGCCATAATTACTTCAAGTAGTATTTTTCTTTATGCATCATCTATGAATAATCACTTCTAATGCTCCATAGAATACAATGATACTTCTAGTACTCATTGATTATAACATGAAATTCATATATCTAATGTACTATTCAATGTACAATAATAGATTTAGGGTAGGATGTAAATTCTAGTTCACGGGCTAAAATATTAAATACTTAGGATTATACAATTTCTTGGCTAAATTGATTCTTCCAAGATCAATTAATATGCCAATATAGTCCAATTGTTCATGTGTTTTAGAAAATTCAGTTTCCCATCTACCTACATGGTAGTGATGCACACAAAAAAAAACTATAACCTTCATGGTTAATTGAGGCTTCTTTGTGGATAAATTAATGCAAAATTTATTTTGGTAGGCAATAGGCGCTTGTTTATATGTGAAACATATAAATCTAATTTATTCCATGAGAAAATTGTGCATATTACTTCAAGTAAGAAATGCAACTAAGAATATTAAAATTTTTTAAGTATTAGTCTTCAAGCTAACAAATTAACCATTAACCACTTAATTCAACGGGAACTAAAACTTCATACTACACCATCACTACTATCAATACTTCAGGATATGATTTTAAAAAATAACAAATATATAAGCATATGATTTAAGTTCTTCAAGAGAAACTTTATATGTTCCAAATAATATATATTTTCGCATGTTTTAACTTCTATACTTGACAAGCGGTAGCTTCATGCTTTATATTCAAAAGTTATGATATACCGTCACAAAGCCTTCAAAAGGTGTAACATATATGCAAGCCATTGCAATCGATAATATTCTCGATTGTAAAAGTCGTCTAAAAATTCCAACTCAATTTTCATGAGTAATTTCTAATGGTAAATTCAAATATTTCATGTATTATATTGCTCTTTGATATTCTATATGCAAGAGACATTTCTTCGAGAATGTAAATTGATAAAATCTATTTACCATCTTGTCTTCTAGACATTTAATTAATACAAAGCTTCGAGCTATTTTTTATAGAGCAAATAAGACATACAAACTTGAAAATTCAACTTTCAATGCAATATGATATTTCGTAATATTGAGATTTTACTCATGTAGTGAGTCCCACAATGCATTTGTTACTTCTATCGGCCATATACTCATTCTAGAGAGTAATTGAGAAATATATATACCGAGTTTACTACACTTCAATGGTAGCAAAATATCCCGCATGGATTTAATAATGACCATAACAAATATTTTTACTTTCTGAGTAATTCCGTGGATATTGCTTCTTCTTTTAAAGGCATGCAAAATACCGTAACTTGGACCATGTGCATAGAAATTTACTACATGTAAACAAGTAGCAAGGTGCAAAAAGACAAAGGATGGTTTCTCAAAATATTCTTAGGAGCATCCTAGCATCTTTCAGATTATGGTATATTCAAATTTTCGAGTTAATACCGAACATTCATTCATCCCAAAATTTCTATGCTAGGAAAAATAAATATGAGCCTCTTAAAGATGACAAGTCTAAGGTCTGCGGGGATTTAGAGAGCTCATCGTACTATTAATAAAAAAAATGATAAACAACAGATTTCATGTTGTACACAAGATCTTATATATGCGGTATATAAGAAATACAATGAATATGCATGAACGGAATGTCTAGAGTTAATTATTCGAAAACTGCTGAAAAACCGAATCTTCCAATAAGGGGTCATTCAAAAACACCCAATAAATACAATTTCTAGAAAGTACAAGATCTATTCTCGAGAATATATGAGATCATCCATAAAATCTACAGATTTAGTGGCCCGGTATAAAAATTTCAGATTAATACAGCCTTTCTTGTTTTTCTAGATTTATTTATCTCATCGGCCTAATTTATACGTGCACCGATTTTGGTCCGTTACGTACACGTAGTCCCGGTCCGTTAAGATCTTACGGCCTTTTTCGAAAAGTAGCCCGTTCGGAAAGTAGCCCGATTCGGTCTTGGTCGATCGGCCGCGGCATAGCTTATGTTTTTAACGAGCGGCAGAGGCCGTTCTCAATCGGCGGCGTGCATGCTAGTTGGTAGGAGTAGTTGCTAGGGTACTCAATGGCTTGCAAGGCTTGCCGAGATCGCCTGGCGGCAAAGAGATGAGTAACATGTAAGCCCAAAGCGGCGTGCGTCTGCGGCGATTTTGTTAATCGGTCGAGATTTGTAGGACTCTAAACCCGATTCAGTCGGACGTGCTTATCCAAAGCTCTGCTCCAAAAACGAGAATATGCTAGTACAATTGTGACGTGCTTGTTGGCGCCCATTGAAAACCAACGATGGCTTCTATGCGTGCGGCCGACTTCAACGTGTCGACATAGTGTAGCTTCGTGACATGGCTTAGCCGCATGTTTAATTGCCTTGATGACACATACGGCGCGGATGCATAGTCCTAGTCACGTGCTCATCGGCGCAGAGCCGATGAGCTTGTTGCCGGCTACTGGGCCGGGAATAAAGGCGCAGCGATGAATATGGCCATGATTTTTTTATAGGAACCTAATACATACGTAAAGTACTAAGACATTGTATATGCATGTATATACTTCGAGTATATATCGTTATGTACTCATATGTACAATCCTACATACATAGAATATATCGACCCATTTCGATAGCGAGATGTAATTCTTTCGTGCCTTTGTTTCTTGAATTCGAGAAGAGCGAAGGTCGTCGTGTAGGACGGTTCGGCTAGGCCGTGGGGACTGCCCGGCGTGGCGATGAGTCGATGCAAAGTGCAGACAGTAGCGCATGCAGGGTAGCGCATCCGTTCCGCTAACAACGTCGGGGGATGTCGATGTCGCCGGCGATTCGCGGCGGACGTCGGCAAGACGGCTGCCGGTGCCGAAAGATCGGCGGCGGCTTCAATGACGATGTCGACGAAGAGCTTGTTGTCCGATAACGTGTTATAAAACATGTCGTCGGTTAGGACCTTCCCTCTCCGTCTCTCATGATCACCACAGTAGATGAAAGAAGTAGAACAAGTAGACACAAGATATGGAGACTTTTCTTTATTCATCCGAATATTCATAATTACAACATAGAGCTCCCACGTATATATAGTCCCGCCAAGGCCTAAGAGTTTCGGTAAGAGCCCACATACAACCTGACTAGGATTAGGATTCCTCCTCCTTTCCTTCTAGGGCCGAGTCCGTCTGTTTTTTACAACACTCCCCCTTGGGCGATTACCACGATATGCATATGCCTCATCAAAAACTCCATCCAAAACCCAAGGGGAAAAAATGGTTCTTGGAGAAAAGAGTACATCGCATTTCTGTTAATTGTATTGCACATGTTGTCTCATTAAAAACCTTGTGTGAGAAACCTTCAAGTAAAAACTCACATAGGGAAAAAAGAGTACAACATTTAACCTTCTTGATCATATATTCTTCAGGATATTCTATTCTTCATGAATAGATATTGATCTTCATAATCTACGTATAAACTTCAATGTTTGGCAAATATGATCTTCTCGATCTTTGTAATCCTAGTGGTTTACCTTAGAGGCGATTCAATAAAATATGCTCCCCTCATAAAGCCAAACTTTGAACTTCATTGTTCAAACCACACTTTTTCATAAACATGTGTAAATAAAAGTTGGCTCATAATTCTTCTATGAATTATAAGGGAGCAATATGCTTCATGCATAATGACCACCTATTAGTTGTACAAAACAAATAAATATTATCCTTTAGAGAAATAGATCCTTTCGAGAGGATTATGGGGTTAAATAAATTAATATTCAATATCTTCTAGATATAGTGTATCAAACTTATACTAGAGTTTGGATACTTATAATTAATCCTTAGTGGATTTTCAAAATGTATTCTATAAATCTTCGAGATTTTTGATTGTACGAATCCAAATTACATTTGGCATTTAGGGGATAATTCAATTGCCAAAACCACCATTAGTCATATACCTTCTATGGTATATAGAGGATATCAACACTATATTGCTAGCTTTTCATACACTTTCTAAGTGTTTTTGATGACACCTTTACTTTGTGTTTAATATTCCTAATTTTTCTTTCTATCTAGTCTATATTCACTTCGGGGATGAATGGTGTTTATTCAAGAATTGACCGTAAATCCTTCATGGATTAATTCCTTCAAGGATGTACATTCATTCTTATTGAATTATTAATCTCTTCTACGAGATATATTTTCTATTGCATGATATACACAATGACATTGAGTTATTCACTATAAAATCATTCAATGATTGTAATCCTTATAGGACATGCTCTTCTTGAGACTTGAATATTCATTCGAATATATATATATATATATCTTAGACTTTAATACTTAGTATGAGATTTCTACAAGTTGTGATTTATATTCTTCGAATTATATGGATTTTCATAACCCATTTAATAGCTGCATATTCAATATTCATTCATTTCATTTGCCGGAGATATAGCCGAGAGCATTCATTTCTTTTTAATGGGAGATTCAACCTCAATTGCTTTTCTTCATTGACCGATATAATCGCTACAAGCGATTTTGCCATGGACTTTATTTTCCGGATCCGGGTTCTCATAAGAGAAACATTTGCAATTAAAGAGGTAGTTTGTCGACAATTATTTTCTTTCTCCCAATACTCTCACAATGTGAGAATATTCTATCTCTATCATTTCCCAAACAAGAGATGATATATTGTTCTCGCATACCCAACACTAGTGAGGTGTGCGGCGCTTATTGTGTTGGATGTCATCTTCATGATGATCCTCTTCATGTGGTGCTTAACCTTCTTCGTGAGACGTTCTCTTCACGAGAATAGAGGAGTTCCATTTCTTTTCTATTTAACGTGTATACACTAAACTAGAACCCACAAAGGCCCCCCGTAGATTTTAGATTGATAGTATATAACATTTAGTTTACTACTAGTAAACACAACTTCGGTTTATCACTTCAAGTTACTCCTCTCATTTCAAAATATCGGCATATGCTGCAGCCGGGCTTCACAAGAGCATTAGTCAAACTATTGTATGACTTAGTGTGTGATACTATTCCTGCTTCAAGCTCCAAGGAATATTTTCTCTTAAGATCATTTTCCTTCTATGGAAATAATATTTGGCACAAAATATAGGCTTTCTCTCCCTAATGCCAATATTAGATCATTAATAGCATATTTCAAAATATATCCCCTATCATGGGGCTTAATTCAAATTCATATATCTCCAACTACAAGTGGAGGCCCATTTATGTATGCTATGATTAAATTTTATGGGAAATATTCACACACTTATTTCAACATGGGGGTTATTATTCATTATGCAAAGCTAGAATACTTAAAATGCATTTAAGAATGTTCAAGATTCCTACAAAATCAGGGATGTTCTCCCCTAATATGCACAAAACATAGTTTAGAAAACTATTTCATTCTCTAACTTCTTTATTAATTAGCCTAAAAAAAATTGATCCAATTACTCATACAAAAAAATGGATCATACACTTCAAATTATAAAATACGCAACATTCACATTCACATGGAATTTTCTTCTAGAATTTTCTAATTGCCTTTAATGCAAAAATCCTCGATGCCTTTTCTTCAAAATAAATCCCAAATCATCATAATTGTGTTATCCACCTACTTAGTTCCACAATTATTCATCCCATAAAATAGGCTTCATTGAGCAAAATTTGATAAAATCACTCCCCGATCTTAGGCTACTCGGCCCTAGACCAATCTATTGCTTATGCATACGATGCATCGAAAGCAAATCATTCTTTTAGTTCAACAGGAACCATATAGACATAGCATGCTAGCTAGCCAATTTGATTGAGGGAAGCGCAAAGTAGCTACTAGCTACAACTATAGCTGTTATGCTAATATTCATGCAAGAGTGGAGATAGTTGTAGCTCAATGAGATACACATACGGTGTGTAATGTGGAATGTTAGTATTCAGTCTAACATAATAGATAACAACAAAATACAAAGCTTCGAGCTTACATACAATTAGTGCAATAGAGAAAGTTAACTTCGGCCAAAAAGAACGCGAGCGTAACTTCAAGTCCCGATACATATACTTAAAGATTGATTTAGGAAGGCTATGCCTATTAAATAATTATTATCCACATTTTCTTATGCCTTTGCCCAAAATTCCTCTCCCTTTTCATGCCATAATTACTTCAAGTAGTATTTTTCTTTATGCATCATCTATGAATAATCACTTCTAATGCTCCATAGAATACAATGATACTTCTAGTACTCATTGATTATAACATGAAATTCATATATCTAATGTACTATTCAATGTACAATAATAGATTTAGGGTAGGATGTAAATTCTAGTTCACGGGCTAAAATATTAAATACTTAGGATTATACAATTTCTTGGCTAAATTGATTCTTCCAAGATCAATTAATATGCCAATATAGTCCAATTGTTCATGTGTTTTAGAAAATTCAGTTTCCCATCTACCTACATGGTAGTGATGCACACAAAAAAAACTATAACCTTCATGGTTAATTGAGGCTTCTTTGTGGATAAATTAATGCAAAATTTATTTTGGTAGGCAATAGGCAGTTGTTTATATGTGAAACATATAAATCTAATTTATTCCATGAGAAAATTGTGCATATTACTTCAAGTAAGAAATGCAACTAAGAATATTAAAATTTTCGTATTAGTCTTCAAGCTAACAAATTAACCATTAACCACTTAATTCAACGGGAACTAAAACTTCATACTACACCATCACTACTATCAATACTTCAGGATATGATTTTAAAAATAAACAAATATATAAGCATATGATTTAAGTTCTTCAAGAGAAACTTTATATGTTCCAAATAATATATATTTTTTCGATGTTTTAACTTCTATACTTGACAAGCGGTAGCTTCATGCTTTATATTCAAAAGTTATGATATACCGTCACAAGCCTTCAAAAGGTGTAACATATATGCAAGCCATTGCAATCGATAATATTCTGGATTGTAAAGTGTCTAAAAATTCCAACTCAATTTTCATGAGTAATTTCTAATGGTAAATTCAAATATTTCATGTATTATATTGCTCTTTGATATTCTATATGCAAGAGACATTTCTTCGAGAATGTAAATTGATAAAATCTATTTACCATCTTGTCTTCTAGACATTTAATTAATACAAAAGCTTCGAGCTATTTTTTATAGAGCAAATAAGACATACAAACTTGAAAATTCAACTTTCAATGCAATATGATATTTAGTAATATTGAGATTTTACTCATGTAGTGAGTCCCACAATGCATTTGTTACTTCTATCGGCCATATACTCATTCTAGAGAGTAATTCAAAATATATATACCGAGTTTACTACACTTCAATGGTAGCAAAATATCCTCGCATGGATTTAATAATGACCATAACAAATATTTTTACTTTCGAATTAATTCCGGGATATTGCTTCTTCTTTTAAAGGCATGCAAAATACCGTAACTTGGACCATGTGCATAGAAATTTACTACATGTAAACAAGTAGCAAGGTGCAAAAAGACGATGGATGGTTTCTCAAAATATTCTTAGGAGCATCCTAGCATCTTTCGAGATTATGGTATATTCAAATTTTCGAGTTAATACCGAACATTCATTCATCCCAAAATTTCTATGCTAGGAAAATAAATATGAGCCTCTTAAAGATGACAAGTCTAAGGTCTGCAGGATTTAGAGAGCTCATCGTACTATTAATAAAAAAATGATAAACAACAGATTTCATGTTGTACACAAGATCTTATATATGCGGTATATAAGAAATACAATGAATATGCATGAACGGAATGTCTAGAGTTAATTATTCAGAAAACTGCTGAAAAAAACTGAATCTTCCAATAAGGGGTCATTCAAAAACACCCAATAAATACAATTTCTAGAAAGTACAAGATCTATTCTGCGAGAATATATGAGATCATCCATAAAATCTACGAGGATTTAGTGGCCATAAAAATTTCAGATTAATACAGCCTTTCTTGTTTTTCTAGATTTATTTATCTCACCAGCCTAATTTATACGTGCACCGATTTTGGTCCGTTCGTACTTCGTAGTCCCGGTCCGTTAAGATCTTCTGGCCTTTTCGGAAAGTAGCCCGTTCGGAAAGTAGCCCGGTCGATGCAGATCGATCGGCGGCCGCGGCATAGCTTGCGTTTTAACCAAGCGCAGAGGCCGTTCTCAATCGGCCGGCGTGCATGCTAGTTGGTAGGAGTAGTTGCTAGGTACTCAATGGCTTGCAAGGCTTGCCGAGATCGCTGGGCGACAATGGAGATGAGTAACATGTAAGCCCAAAGTCACGTGCGTGCAGGCGATTTTGTTAATCGGTCGAGATTTGTAGGACTCTAAACCCCGATTCCGCCGGACGCGTTTATCCAGTGCCGGCGCTCCAAAAACAAATATGCTAGTACACCAGACGTGCTTGTTGGCGCTCACCGGAAACCAACGATGGCTTCTATGCGTGCGGCCGACTTCAACGTGCCGACATAGTGTAGCCATTGACATGGCTTAGCTGCATGTTTAATTGCCTTGATGACACATACGGCCAGATGCATAGTCCTAGTCACGTGCTCATGCAGAGAGCCGATGAGCTTGTTGTCGGCTACGAGCCAGGAATAAAGGGCGCAAACGATGAATATGGCCATGATTTTTTATAGGAACCTAATACATACGTAAAGTACTAAGACATTGTATATGCATGTATATACTTCAGTATATATACGTTATGTACTCATATGTACAATCCTACATACATAGAATATATCGACCCAGCTCGATAGCGAGATGTAATTCTTTTCGTACCTTTGTTTCTTGAATTCGAAGAAGCGAAGGTCGTCGTGTAGGACAGTTCGGCTAGGCCGTGGGGACTGCCCGCGTGACGATGAGTCGATGCTGGTGCGGTTAGTAGCGCATGGGTAGCAGATCCGTTCCGCTAACAACGTCAGGGATGTCGATGTCGTCGAAGTAGTCGCGGCGGACGTCGGCACGAGCGTCGGTGCCGAAGATCGGCGGCAGCTTCAATGACGATGTCGACGAAAGAGCTTGTTGTGCTGATAACGTGTTATAAAACATGTCGCCGGGCGGTTAGGACCTTCCCTCTCCGTCTCTCATGATCACACAATAGATGAAAGAAGTAGAACAAGTAGACACAAGATATGGAGACTTTTCTTTATTCATCTGAATATTCATAATTACAACATAGAGCTCCCACGTATATATAGTCCTGCCAAGGCCTAAGAGTTTCGGTAAGAGCCCACATACAACCGGACTAGGATTAGGATTCCTCCTCCTTTCCTTCTAGGACAGAGTCCGTCTGTTTTACAACACTCCCCCTTGGGCGATTACCACGATATGCATATGCCTCATCAAAAACTCCATCTGAAAACCCAGTGGGAAAAAATGGTTCTTGGAGAAAAGAGTACATCGCATTCGTTAATTGTATTGCACATGTTGTCTCATTAAAAACCTTGTGTGAGAAACCTTCAAGTAAAAACTCACATAGGGAAAAAGAGTACAACATTTAACCTTCTTGATCATATATTCTTCAGGATATTCTATTCTTCATGAATAGATATTGATCTTCATAATCTACGTATAAACTTCAATGTTTGGCAAATATGATCTTCTCGATCTTTGTAATCCTAGTGGTTTACCTTAGAGGCAGATTCAATAAAATATGCTCCCCCTCATAAAGCCAAACTTTGAACTTCATTGTTCAAACCACACTTTTTCATAAACATGTGTAAATAAAAGTTGGCTCATAATTCTTCTATGAATTATAAGGGAGCAATATGCTTCATGCATAATGACCACCTATTAGTTGTACAAAACAAATAAATATTATCCTTTAGAGAAATAGATCCTTTCAGAGGATTATGGGGTTAAATAAATTAATATTCAATATCTTCTAGATATAGTGTATCAAACTTATACTAGAGTTTGGATACTTATAATTAATCCTTAGTGGATTTTCAAAATGTATTCTATAAATCTTCGAGATTTTGATTGTACGAATCCAGCCTTACATTTGGCATTTAGGGGATAATTCAATTGCCAAAACCACCATTAGTCATATACCTTCTATGGTATATAGAGGATATCAACACTATATTGCTAGCTTTTCATACACTTTCTAAGTGTTTCGATGACACCTTTACTGTGTTTAATATTCCTAATTTTCTTTCTATCGGGTCTATATTCACTTCAGGGATGAATGGTGTTTATTCAAGAATTGACTGGTAAATCCTTCATGGATTAATTCCTTCAAGGATGTACATTCATTCTTATTGAATTATTAATCTCTTCTACGAGATATATTTTCTATTGCATGATATACACAATGACATTGAGTTATTCACTATAAAATCATTCAATGATTGTAATCCTTATAGGACATGCTCTTCTTGAGACTTGAATATTCATTCGAGGAATATATATATATATATATCTTAGACTTTAATACTTAGTATGAGATTTCTACAAGTTGTGATTTATATTCTTCGGGAATTATATGGATTTTCATAACCCATTTAATAGTCTGCATATTCAATATTCATTCATTTCATTTGCCGAGATATAGCGAGCATTCATTTCTTTTTAATGGGAGATTCAACCTCAATTGCTTTTCTTCATTGACCCGATATAATCGCTACAAGCGATTTTGCCATGGACTTTATTTTTCGGATCCGGGTTCTCATAAGAGAAACATTTGCAATTAAAGAGGTAGTTTGTCGACAATTATTTTCTTTCTCCCAATACTCTCACAATGTGAGAATATTCTATCTCTATCATTTCCCAAACAAGAGATGATATATTGTTCTCGCATACCCAACACTAGTGAGGTGCGGCGCTTATTGTGTTGGATGTCATCTTCATGATGATCCTCTTCATGTGGTGCTTAACCTTCTTCGTGAGAGACGTTCTCTTCACGAGAATAGAGGAGTTCCATTTCTTTTCTATTTAACGTGTATACACTAAACTAGAACCCACAAAGGCCCCCCGTAGATTTTAGATTGATAGTATATAACATTTAGTTTACTACTAGTAAACACAACTTCTGGTTTATCACTTCAAGTTACTCCTCTCATTTCAAAATATCGGCATATGCTCGCTTCAGGCTTCACAAGAGCATTAGTCAAACTATTGTATGACTTAGTGTGTGATACTATTCCTGCTTCAAGCTCCAAGGAATATTTTCTCTTAAGATCATTTTCCTTCTATGGAAATAATATTTGGCACAAAATATAGGCTTTCTCTCCCCTAATGCCAATATTAGATCATTAATAGCATATTTCAAAATATATCCCCTATCATGGGCTTAATTCAAATTCATATATCTCCAACTACAAGTGGAGGCCCATTTATGTATGCTATGATTAAATTTTATGGGAAATATTCACACACTTATTTCAACATGGGGGTTATTATTCATTATGCGGTGAGCTAGAATACTTAAAATGCATTTAAGAATGTTCAAAGATTCCTACAAAATCAGGGATGTTCTCCCCTAATATGCACAAAACATAGTTTAGAAAACTATTTCATTCTCTAACTTCTTTATTAATTAGCCTAAAAAAATGATCCAATTACTCATACAAAAAAATGGATCATACACTTCAAATTATAAAATACGCAACATTCACATTCACATGGAATTTTCTTCTAGAATTTTCTAATTGCCTTTAATGCAAAAATCCCTCGATGCCTTTTCTTCAAAAATAAATCCCAAATCATCATAATTGTGTTATCCACCTACTTAGTTCCACAATTATTCATCCCATAAAATAGGCTTCATTGAGCAAAATTTGATAAAATCACTCCCCCGATCTTAGGCTACTCGGCCCTAGACCAATCTATTGCTTATGCATACGATGCATCGAAAGCAAATCATTCTTTTAGTTCAACAGGAACCATATAGACATAGCATGCTAGCTAGCCAATTTGATTGAGGGAAGCGCAAAAGTAGCTACTAGCTACAACTATAGCTGTTATGCTAATATTCATGCAAGAGTGGAGATAGTTGTAGCTCAATGAGATACACATACAGGTGTAATGTGGAATGTTAGTATTCAGTCTAACATAATAGATAACAACAAAATACAAAGCTTCGAGCTTACATACAATTAGTGCAATAGAGAAAGTTAACTCGGCCAAAAAGAACGCGAGCAGAACTTCAAGTCCTGATACATATACTTAAAGATTGATTTAGGAAGGCTATGCCTATTAAATAATTATTATCCACATTTTCTTATGCCTTTGCCCAAAATTCCTCTCCCTTTTCATGCCATAATTACTTCAAGTAGTATTTTTCTTTATGCATCATCTATGAATAATCACTTCTAATGCTCCATAGAATACAATGATACTTCTAGTACTCATTGATTATAACATGAAATTCATATATCTAATGTACTATTCAATGTACAATAATAGATTTAGGGTAGGATGTAAATTCTAGTTCACGGGCTAAAATATTAAATACTTAGGATTATACAATTTCTTGGCTAAATTGATTCTTCCAAGATCAATTAATATGCCAATATAGTCCAATTGTTCATGTGTTTTAGAAAATTCAGTTTCCCATCTACCTACATGGTAGTGATGCACACAAAAAAAACTATAACCTTCATGGTTAATTGAGGCTTCTTTGTGGATAAATTAATGCAAAATTTATTTTGGTAGGCAATAGGCGATTGTTTATATGTGAAACATATAAATCTAATTTATTCCATGAGAAAATTGTGCATATTACTTCAAGTAAGAAATGCAACTAAGAATATTAAAATTTTCGTATTAGTCTTCAAGCTAACAAATTAACCATTAACCACTTAATTCAACGGGAACTAAAACTTCATACTACACCATCACTACTATCAATACTTGAGGATATGATTTTAAAAAATAACAAATATATAAGCATATGATTTAAGTTCTTCAAGAGAAACTTTATATGTTCCAAATAATATATATTTTCGCATGTTTTAACTTCTATACTTGACAAGCGGTAGCTTCATGCTTTATATTCAAAAGTTATGATATACCGTCACAAGCCTTCAAAAGGTGTAACATATATGCAAGCCATTGCAATCGATAATATTCTGGATTGTAAAGCTGTCTAAAAATTCCAACTCAATTTTCATGAGTAATTTCTAATGGTAAATTCAAATATTTCATGTATTATATTGCTCTTTGATATTCTATATGCAAGAGACATTTCTTCGAGAATGTAAATTGATAAAATCTATTTACCATCTTGTCTTCTAGACATTTAATTAATACAAAGCTTGAGCTATTTTTTTATAGAGCAAATAAGTAGACATACAAACTTGAAAATTCAACTTTCAATGCAATATGATATTTCGTAATATTGAGATTTTACTCATGTAGTGAGTCCCACAATGCATTTGTTACTTCTATCGGCCATATACTCATTCTAGAGAGTAATTCAGAAATATATATACTGAGTTTACTACACTTCAATGGTAGCAAAATATCCTGCATGGATTTAATAATGACCATAACAAATATTTTTACTTTCGGAGTAATTCCAGGATATTGCTTCTTCTTTTAAAGGCATGCAAAATACCGTAACTTGGACCATGTGCATAGAAATTTACTACATGTAAACAAGTAGCAAGGTGCAAAAAGACAGTGGATGGTTTCTCAAAATATTCTTAGGAGCATCCTAGCATCTTTCAGGATTATGGTATATTCAAATTTTCAGAGTTAATACCGAACATTCATTCATCCCAAAATTTCTATGCTAGGAAAAATAAATATGAGCCTCTTAAAGATGACAAGTCTAAGGTCTGCAGGATTTAGAGAGCTCATCGTACTATTAATAAAAAAAATGATAAACAACAGATTTCATGTTGTACACAAGATCTTATATATGCGGTATATAAGAAATACAATGAATATGCATGAACGGAATGTCTAGAGTTAATTATTCAGAAAACTGCTGAAAAAACTGAATCTTCCAATAAGGGGTCATTCAAAAACACCCAATAAATACAATTTCTAGAAAGTACAAGATCTATTCTGCGAGAATATATGAGATCATCCATAAAATCTACAGGATTTAGTGGCCTGGTATAAAAATTTCAGATTAATACAGCCTTTCTTGTTTTTCTAGATTTATTTATCTCACTGGCCTAATTTATACGTGCACTGATTTTGGTCCGTTCTGTACTTCTGTAGTCCTGGTCCGTTAAGATCTTCTGGCCTTTTCGGAAAGTAGCCCGTTCGGAAAGTAGCCCGATTCAGTGCAGATCGATCAGCGGCCGCGGCATAGCTTGCGTTTTAACCAGGCAGGCAGAGGCCGTTCTCAATCGGCGGCGTGCATGCTAGTTGGTAGGAGTAGTTGCTAGGGTACTCAATGGCTTGCAAGGCTTGCCGAGATCGCTCTGGGCGACAGCGGAGATGAGTAACATGTAAGCCCAAAGCCGCGTGCGTGCAGGCGATTTTGTTAATCAGTCAGAGATTTGTAGGACTCTAAACCCCGATTCAGTCGGACGTGCTTATCCAGGCCGGTGCTCCAAAAACAGAATATGCTAGTACAATTGTGACGTGCTTGTTGGCGCTCTACTGGAAACCAACGATGGCTTCTATGCGTGCGGCTGACTTCAACGTGCCGACATAGTGTAGCTTCGTGACATGGCTTAGCTGCATGTTTAATTGCCTTGATGACACATACAGCCGATGCATAGTCCTAGTCACGTGCTCATGCAGGAGCCGATGAGCTTGTTGCTGGCTACAGGCCAGGAATAAAGGCGCAGCGATGAATATGGCCATGATTTTTTTTATAGGAACCCTAATACATACGTAAAGTACTAAGACATTGTATATGCATGTATATACTTCGAGTATATATACGTTATGTACTCATATGTACAATCCTACATACATAGAATATATCGACCAGCTCGATAGCGAGATGTAATTCTTTCGTACCTTTGTTTCTTGAATTCGAGAAGAAGCGAAGGCTGTCGTGTAGGACAGTTCGGCTAGGCCGTGGGGACCTGCCGGCGTGACGATGAGTCGATGCAGTGCAGATTAGTAGCAGACAGAGGTAGCAGATCCGTTCCGCTAACAACGTCAGGGATGTCGATGTCGTCGAAGTAGTCGCGGCGGACGTCGGCACGAGCGTCGGTGCCGAAGATCGGCGGCAGCTTCAATGACGATGTCGACGAAGAGCTTGTTGTGCTGATAACGTGTTATAAAACATGTCGTCGGCGGTTAGGACCTTCCCCTCTCCGTCTCTCATGATCACACAGTAGATGAAAGAAGTAGAACAAGTAGACACAAGATATGGAGACTTTTCTTTATTCATCTGAATATTCGTAATTACAACATAGAGCTCCCACGTATATATAGTCCTGCCAAGGCCTAAGAGTTTCGGTAAGAGCCCACATACAACCGGACTAGGATTAGGGTTCCTCCTCCTTTCCTTTTAGGACAGAGTCCGTGTGTTTTACAACAGCTACTTCGATGTCGTAGACTGCTGCTGTCGATCGGTGAACAGGTTGATGGCTCTCACCCCCTTCGCAACTCATCCGGACTATGCCCGTCGACAATACCTAGATGACATTAGTACGTGTAAGTCCATATATGGTCATTCTAGTTCTAGACTCTAACCTTTATTGGTCTCCAGTTTATCTACCGAGAGATCTCATGAGAAACATGCATACTCTTAATCAGTACGTGTCTACGTATCCATACTTTCATCATTTACATTCATCTGTAAATTTTAACCCAATTCTTTCTAATGGTAATGGACTCTTTCTGATTCAAAAATTAAACATTGCCTTTTGCACAAAATTCCTTAGTATATGCCTGCAGATTCATGGTGCGAGAAAATCCAGGTGGCCGTGAGGCATGCAGACGATCATGATCATCGGCAAAGACATACTGGAGGCTGCAACAGGGCGCGCGACATCGTGAGCATGGACCAGCTCATCCATTGCAGGCCACAAACCTAGACTGTGTATTATTCTCCATTTAAAAAAAGTGTACATATACGACATATAGCACTCTTTTCTAAAGACTGTATATGCACATACTCCGTAATTAAGAAGTATATGTCAATACTCTCTTCGAACCATATGTTTTAGTTTTCATTAAAAAGTGTATATTCTGGTATACACACATACTTTTTGGCTAGAGTATGTACTCCATTCCAAAAAAGTATGTATAAATACTCTATTCTAAAAAGTATGTATAGATTCTATTCTAAAAGTATGTATAAATACTCTATTCTAAAAAGTATGTATAGATACTTTATTTTAGAAAGTATGAATAAATACCATTCCAAAAAAATATGTATAAATACTCTATTCTAAAAAGAATGTATTGATACTTCATTCTAGTAAAAAGTATGAACAAATACTCAAATACTATATTCTAATAAAGTATGTACACGTACTCCCAAGTATGTATAAACAATAAAATAAGTATATCGGTTTATACTGCCAAGTACGTACACGTAAATATACTCCATTTTTTTTGAACGCTTTAGTTCATACTACCGTTTATATATCTTTGATTTAGTATATACACATACTAGAATTTAATGCACATATTCCAAAAAAAGAGGTAGCGAGCGCCATGCCAATCCAACTTCAAAAACAAACAAATAAACCAGATCCGTTTTTCGTGGAAGTTCAAAGCATATACGTCACCTTAGTCCACCGTACTCTCAACCCATTAGGGAGCGAGAACCCGTAAACGGATCAGAACCTGCACGGTATGTATGTAGTAGTAGTTACTCCTGGGAGTAGAAAACCTCACCCTATATATATATATATATATATATATATATATATATGATGCAAATATATTGAATCATGGCCATAATGAATCGTGCTGGCGAACTTATCGGAAGACTTATCGTGATTAATCAAAAATTTATCGGACGATAAGGTTTCTCATCGAACAAACCTAATCGAACGGCCTTATCGAGCACGGAGTTGCGATAAGGACGACTCATCGCGATTAAGTCGTCCGATATGAAAACAGGGTTTGAGATGGAGTGAGTATTTTATTTGTTTACTTTAAGCCTTCCTTGTTTTCTCCCAAACTCTTTTGGTGTTCGGACATATATGCCCATTTTTCGTTATGAGGGAGAGAATGGTGGAAAGACCGACCTTAGTTCAGACTACAATGACGGCGAGTAACCATCATAACTCCGCCCACAGCACCCTACCTACTGGATGAGAGCTGTGGTGAGAATGAGATTGGAGTATTATACCTTTGCTAGAACGCTCGAAAACTAGTCACAAATCTCACAATCTGAATTGAATTTGTCGTACCTGTATCTCGCGGTTTCACAGGACCTGGAAACCGATCGGGCCGATCGAAAAGCGTTGACCCGCGCACGACGGCGTCCCCGCAGTTGGCGACGGCAGATGGATGGCTAGGGCTGGGCAGGCGAGCGCGAGGACAACGGCGGCGGCCGGATCTGCTGGATGAGCCCGTCTAGCATGACCTTCTTGCTCGTGCAGGGACCGCGGCCGCCTCTGCGACTGTAAGTCTCATCGTCGTAAAGAAACAGTCAACTTGGGGAAGCTGAGTGTCAGGACAAGCCATTTCTTTCTACTCGTATAGGAAAGTCTCATCCTTGTTAATATGTCGCCCCCCACTTAGCAAGTCTCATCGTCGCTTGCTTGTTGTTAATATGTCGCTCAAAAAAAAAACAGTCAACTTGATGAAATTAAGTCTGTTAATATGCGAGCTCACCGGAGTATACATGAACCGGACTTGGTAAGGTTTCACTATGAGATTTTAACTTCACAACTCGCTCGTCAATGCTGGATCGGACTGAGGGGGTGAATGCTTGCTTTCATAAACGGTAACGCTTAGTCCAACGTCCGATGCGTCGGACACGCCTTAGCACTACTCGACCGCCTGCTCGTCCTTATCCGTCTATCAGTGGCTTTTCCTTTATTCCTCGCCCGCTCGCTCTCTATTCATCTCACACGCGCTCTCTATCTCGCTCCGCGCCCCTTCCCCCTCTGCCACGACGTCGTGACAGCAGGTGGCTACCGACGAGCGCGCCATCTCTGCCTCCCTCCTCTCTCTTCTCTCTCTACCTCCCTCTCCCTTCCTTTCTCTCCTTCCCTCTCCATGGCGCTGAAGTTGAGAGCGACGGCAGCCGCTTCCGGCGAGAAGCACCATTTGTCTCTTCCTGCCTCCCTCCTCCCCCATCAGCGATTTCCATGTCACCGGACATGAGGGCTACGACGCAGCTTCTCGAGGTGGGTCCTGGATCTGAGCTCTGCTCCTCCTCCTCCTCCTCATGCTATTGCTCCTTGTTCTCGTCCTCCTCCCCTACTTCCTCTAGGTTTAGATCTAATCTCGAGTGTTACAATGGTGTTCTCTAGTTGTTGTAGTACATTTTCAAGTGATGTTGCAGTAGGCTAGGGTTCCCGTGAGCTTGCCGGTTCAGATCTCGCCGTTGTTGCATTGGTACTCTCTAGATGTCGTAGTAGGTTTCTGTCGTTGTTGCAATATTGTTTTGGATATGAGTAGTTTGTTGCGTTTTTGTGGCAACGATTGTTTCAATGTTGTTGTAGTAGTATGTTCATCATGTTTCAGTAGCTGCAACCAAAATGTTTCAACTGCTACAACATATTGTTGCAACAGTTAAATCGGGCGTTGTTTGCAATATCATGTTTATGGTGTTTTCAATCCCTTACGTTGTTGAGGGACGGGCTAGCAGCGGGCAGATGTGCTTGAGGCCAGCAAGGTCGGAGGCGGGGGATCCTGCGTGCGTGTGGGGGGGCCAGATCGTCATCTTCCTTGCGTGCGGAGCGGAGGAAGGGCTTTTTTTCGTAGGGGGGCAGGCAAATGTGCTTAGGTCTGGCGAGGCCGGAGGTAGGGCGGATCCTCGTCTTGCGGGGCTATCTTCCTTGCACATGGAGTGGAGAATGGTGCTTCGTCGTAGGGGGGCGGAGGCAGGTGAGGAGTGGATCCTCATGTGCCGTCGATAGAGGGCGTCCATCGTCGCGGGGGCGACAGTGGCCCACATGGACGCCAGATCTGGCCCGGACATAGGCGGATCTTGAGGTGGCAGTTGCATTTAACGAGCTCGGTGGATCGGCGAGGAGTTCCACGATGGTGGGAGGCGCCCCTCCTCGTCGGCGGCGTGGCTACGGATCGAGGTCAGCATGCACTCGCCTGCCCGGTGGATCCAGCTATCCGGCGGTGGATCTATGGTTATAGCGTGCGGGCCAACCTCGACCTACGGGCGGCGCTAGGGTTTCGTGGATCCGGCGAGCTGATGGCATGGAGGACCTAGATCTGAGCACCCGAAATGCGGATCTGGCGAGCTGGTGATGATAGGTTTCAGTGGATCAGCTCGACAACGGTGGCTCCCACGGTGGACTACCAGGATCGGCCTCGGTGTTTTCTTATTAATCTGTACAATTCTTTAACCGTGGTAGGCATAGACAACCGCCACGGTTAATCCCTGATTAAACATGACTTTGCTTGCATGACGAGCATCTTTGCTTACCACGGATAATGAAAATCACCTACCACGTTAAAAAAAATGTAGTAGTGCAATCAGGTAATGCGGTGGGTGCGGTTGAATCTTATTCCAAAAAGTTCATCGTTGTAGTATGAGTATACCAGGTCGGCCTTTGCCTCTTAAGCACTGAACGTGAGGCCATATTATTCCACAAGGTAGGCAGCTGATTCTTGCGGCGACGGCGGCATGCCTGGGGATGGAAGAAGAGCGTGTTCACGTCCCTTAAGGAAACGGTGGCGTGCACGCTGTCTGGCGATGGTCCGGGCTGAATAAGCAGCAACTTCCAAAGACCGCATGGCGGAAAAAATCGAATAACCAGTCGTTTCCCTCTCTCTTACTTTGCAAATTACGCTTGCACTTTAATTATATCGTTCATTGCATGAGTAGTATAGATGCTTTAGCAACTTAATTTGTAGGGTGTTGTTTCACACTTAGTTCATATTTGGATGTATTCGATTTAACATCAATCCATGTGTGTTGGGATGGGTTGGAGTGGAACTTAAATTAAATTACACCCCAATCCACCCAACACATATGGATTGATGCCAAATCGAATACATCCAAACAAGTCCGTAGTTGTAGGATGCTCTATATATATTTGCTTGCAAAGTACTTGCACGGTCACAGGAAAGTTGAGATTTTCTAAGCATTGATTTCTATGAGACCCCGTTCACCCTCACCTACTATAGGATCCACGTCCGCTGTATACTCGAACTTGCTAGTTAATCTATGCATGTCATAAGCATCGACAAATGCAATAAGATTTAATTAGTTTTCAAGAGAGATGAATTTAGTTCTAGATGAACATTTCAACAAGTTAGCTTACTGTAGTTTGATGGCAACTTTGATCTGCTACATAAAGTATTACAATGAATATGATTAAAAAAAAAAGGTTACTGTGGAATCACACAACACACACAAACATACTGGCAACCTAATTAATAATACATATCTTATTGTCTTGTTTTTGTTCCTTGAAAGAAAGATGTAAACTTCTCAGTAAAACAATACGCAAATAAACGACCGATAGTATTTGTATGTGCGCAAAGGTTACAACCGAGGGTACCTTGCAGAATCCAAGAACTCTTGTTCCATAGTATAGCTTCTGCTTGTTTCCGCCGTGCTTTGCCCTTCACTAGTCTGTTTCATCATAGAAAAACAACTCTCCTTGTTTGTGCCTACAATCATATTATCCCTGCCATACGTCTTGGTTGCCTGGAGGCCTTCAAGGACATGTTCCACTTCTCATTGTAGGGCGGTCCTCACCTCCTAATTTGATACATGATGCTGCAAGCATTGCAACTTCATGCACTTCTTCGCCCCCCTCCTCTACAACTTGGGGATCTAGTAATTCCGTCAGATTTCCTTCAACAAGTAGACTGGCAAAAAGTGCAACAAGACCATCACCTTCAGAGGATAAATAAGAAAATGGTTTCTTCCTAGTGAGTAACTCTACAAGAATGACACCATAGCTGTACACATCACTTTTCTCGGTAAGACAACCTGTGTAGAAGTACATAGGGTCCATGTATCCTATAGTCCCCTGAACCCTTGTTGTTAATCCTGTTTTGTCTGTTGGGATGGACCTAGAAGCACCAAAGTCTGATACCTTTGATGTTAGAGTATCATCAAGAAGTATGTTACTAGACTTGATATCCCTGTGGATTATTGGTACCGAAACTGATGAGTGAAGATAGGCAAGTGCACTAGCAATTTCAGTTGCGATCCTCAACCGGATGGGCCAAGATATTGATCTTGGTTCGTCAACATGAAGATGGTGATAAAGTGTTCCATTGGAAATAAACTCATAAACCAATAGTGGAACCTCTGTCTCCAAGCAGCAGCCAAGAAGTTTAACAACATTCCTATGATTGATCTGGGATAGAATAGCTACCTCATTTATAAACTCATCGATTTCTTTTGAACTGCTATTTTGGACTTCTTGATGGCCACTACATGCAAATCTGATAAAATTCCTTTGTAGACTATACCATGCCCTCCACCACCAAGCTCACGAGCTTTGTCAAAGTTGTTTGTTGCCTTTGCTACCTCATCCACCGATATGATCATTCTTTCTGCAATATCTGCATGTTGGGATACCAATTGTTGCAACAATTGTCCACGATTCTGCTTGAAAAACTTACGTTTTATCATCACTTTCCTCCTCTGTTTCAACTTATGTACCATGAATATTAAAATGGCAACCAAAACTATGTGGGATGCCCCACTACCAATGCCAATGCCAATGCTCAGACCTGAAAATGTTTAAGTAATATTTGCTATTACTTACTTCCACTAATCAAATTTAGATAAATGCCACAAATTGATGCCAAAAAGTACAACAAACTTTATATGTGGTCACACAATATAAACATTTTCACCTCTTTTGATCACATAAACATTTTCTGTACTCTGATTTTTCTTAGAAATAGTTTCATATGGTTAGCTCATAAATTGAAAAGGTAAAATGTTGTTTCAACGAACATAATTGTTTATTTTATTCATATGAGAAAAATAATTTATGTATGGATAATTAATTAATTAGGTGACTACTTTTCGTGCATATAATATAATTGCCTGAAATGACAGAGTTGTGTTAAGATAGAGCAATTCTGAAGTTCTTCATGTTCTTTAGCGCTGGTTGGCTGCAGTAATAACTTTGACCGTTTTTTATGTTCTTTAGTGCTGGCTGGCAGCCATGATAAGGAGGAAATTCTTCAATATAATGCCATAAAAATTTTGACCATCCCCTTGTATGATCACTAAAATAACATTGAACTAACTGCTAAATAGCTAAACACACATAATGGCATACAGAGGAAGGAAAAAATTTAAGTTGATATCATAGAAGGGAAAATAATTTTTGATTGCACAAAATAGAATTGTCAACATTTTGATGGCATTGAGGGAATTTCATGGGAATATAGTAGTACTCCCTAGTCATTCCAAGAATCTTGAGGAGTCAAAGCATCTCAAGTAAGACCAAAATTGTCGAGAGAATTATAAATTTTTTGACATGAAATATGTATACTATGAAAATATAATTAACGAAGAATCCAATGATACTTAGTTGGCATCCTAAATGTTATTATCTTATCATATAAATTTGGACAAACTTGAGATGTTTTAACTCTCCAAGATTCTTGGAATGACTTACAATTTAAAATTGAGTATGTATTAAGGCTATTTGATCATTCAGGCCTCGAGTCAACCAAAGCACAAGAAGAAAACAAAAAAGAACTTCAGAAACCAAAAGTCACGGTTGATCTCACCTGTGATCGACTTGACGCAGCCATTGGGCAGGGTGTGGTTACCATGGGTTCCTCGTGGACACCGGCACTCGTATGATCCAGCTAAATTCTTGCACTCGCCGAAGCAAGCACCTTTTACCTCTGGTAATTCACACTCGTTGATATCTGTGACCAACAATAAGTAGAGGCAAATGTTGAACATTTGATTATAACAATATCCCTTTTAAAAATTTACATAGAAATTATCTCCCAAACCTTAAACTATAGTCATATATACTCTAAAACTTGCAACACTCAATGTAAAATTATTGGATGTTAACAATTAAAAATTGAAAATTCAACATTAATGAAAATTTCAACTTGCAAATTGTACAAAGAGAACAAATAACTGATTTGCTAACATTTACTACAGTGTTTTAGCCTTCCCTTTCCTCAACCCCTCACTCCTTTTTTTAAAACCAACTCTTCGGTGGATTCATGAAAACTCTTAAGAAAAAATAGGTTTACACCACAGGAATCCGCTTCTTTGCCGAGTGCGAAAACCTTTGCCGAGTGGAAAAGTCGGGCACTTTCGGCAAAGAGCATCTTTGCCGAGTGGCATACTCTGCACTCGGCAAAGACTCCTTTGCCGAGTGTCGTCGATCGGCGGTGTTCCACACTCGGCAAAAATTAAACCTTTGCCGAGTCGCGTAGCCCCCGGCAAAGAACTACACTCGGCAAAGAATAACAGCCAAACGGTCACGCTTAGCCGTTACCTTTGCCGAGTCTTGCGGCGTTAAGCACTCGGCAAATTATGTGATTTTTGCCGAGTGCCCCCGATGATATGCTCTCGGCAAACATGGTCTTTACCGAGTGCAACTCTTGGCACTCGGCAAACCATTAATTTTTTTATTTTTTTCGTCCCATATTTTTGTGTGGACTTGGTACAGTAATTACATCTCATGTTCGGGATTTGGGACAATTTCAAGTTGTTTTGCTATATTTCATGAATTATTTCTTTTTTTCTTGCATTTTACGGACCACTCCAAATTTGAACTGCTGCAGGTACATGAAATAATGGAATGTGGTCATTCAAAAATTACTATTCATGATGTTTGGCGTATGTTTAGGCTCAATCCAGGGGACTCGCTAAATTACGAACATTTATGTGTCGGAACATGACGAGTTACGTGCTTGGGAAAAGTGTTTTTTTAAATTCTATAAAATCCAAACGAAGTTTAAAAATCACGAAACTTGGTGAGGTGTAAAATTTGAAAAAGTTTCGAGCAAGTTGTGACGTCGGATGCCTAAAACTCGAGAGATCCCCACACTTGTGATCACCAGGGGAGAACACATTTATTTTGATTCCTTAAATAAAAAATAAGCGGACTTCCATTCATCCTCTGCTATGTCATGCGGATGTGTCCGGGTGGTGCGGCAAGTACCTCGACCGGCTGGGGCCATTGTGGACAAGTGGCTCTTGGAGGAGACGTCACGAGACCAAGAGACTTCGTCGGAGATGTCGCTTGGAGATGGAAGGAAGCCACACCACCAAGGGAGCGTGCCCCTCCCAGTGTACATGGATAGATGGGTACGATTCTGTTGATTTTTTTATTCAAGCTCAAATCTCTTGACTTCTAACCATCTCTGTGTTCTCCTCGCAGTCCGCTTCGCATGAAGGCCAGCACATCGGCATCAGTATGCGGGGTTCGCCTTGACTCACAGCGGCAAGCGGCCCGACAAGGACAACGTCTACGACCGGCGAAGGGGCCCGAGGCGTACACCAACGCCCGCGTCTACACCAAGCTTACCCAGTACGCCGAGGCGGCAAAGCAGCGCTATGGGGACGACTTCGATCCAGCCACCGCGCCCCTAGACACAGACCTGGTGATGAGGTTGGGAGGAGGGAAGCAGCACGGCCGGTACTGGATGGCCAACAAGCGCGATCGACCCGTCCCTCTCTTCCGCAGGCTGAGCGAGATTCGCTCCAGGAGCCGCGACCTCCTCCGACATCCCCATAGCACCTCGGCGTGAGCTCCACGCAGATGATGCGGACGTTTCAGGTAATTACAGTTTCATTCGGCCGTTCACTGGTTTTACACATGTCCGCTGCCTATGCATTGTTTCAACGTTACGGGTGTAATCTTGCGAGGCCGGATGGCGAGTTGGAGGCCGCAGCGGCCCGTGCGAGGGCCCATCGGCGGGAGTTGGAGGCATACCCGCAATACTCCTCCCGCGGGGGACTCCGGTGAGTATATGTTGTTCAAAATTTCTTAGGCTTGTGCGGCCATACTGCAGGTACTAATGAGGTCGCCGCTCTTTTATGCAGCCACTGTCGGCGGGTTCGAACCCGACTCCTCCAGGTGGCCCTTCTCCAACCCATCCGGCAGCCGGCCCGACTCCACAGTACACGTGGCCAGGTGGCGTTCCTCCTCCGGGCACGCAGCACCCACACTACGGCCTTCCACACGTCCCTCCACAGCACGGGTGGACGTTCCAATCGGCGCCGTAGCATGGGTGGTATCCGGGCAAGGTGAGGGCCCCTCGCACTCTTTTGCACCGGGGAGGCCATGGGTCGGGGCAAGGAAGTTGAGTTGGTGGTGATTAGGTTAGATCCTGTGGCACCGTGATGGATTTCTTTTGGATGTTGGACATGTTGCACTGTGATGGATCTCGTTTCGATGTTGGACATGTTAGATTTCGTTTGGATGTTGGACATGTTGATTTTCGTTTGGATGTTGGACTATATGTGTGAATTTATGATATATGTGGATTATATATGTGCATTTGTGAGATATGTGGATTATATATGTGAATTGGTGATATATGTGGTTTATGTGTATATATGAATGCTTATGGTATATGTATATGTGTATTTGCAGCAATAATCAATAGAAACAGCAAAAAAAAAAAAAAAAAAAATGAAACTCCCAGATTTGCCTGGGTACGCCGCAGCTGAAATGGCAGATTTGCCGAGTGCGACATAGCACTCGGCAAAGTAACTCATAGCTTTGCCGAGTGCGTTTATAACCCGCACTCGGCAAAGTTTATTATTTTTTTTTTGTAAATTAATAGTTTACCGAGTACTGACATGGCACTCGGCAAAGTTTATTATTTTTTTGTAAATTAAAATTTCACCGAGAACCCGACATGGCACTCGGCAAAGGTTTTTAATTCAAATCTTTGCCGAAAGTTGACGTCAACACTTTCGGCAAAGGGACGCCCAGTTCTAACGGACGACGTTCCCATTGCCGAAGCACCGACATGGCACTTTTCGGCGAAACCTTTGCCAAGTGACCGATATTTGGCACTCGGCAAAGAATGTTTTGCCGAGTAATTCTTTGCAAAGTGGGCTTTGCCGAGTTTGGCAGTCGGCAAAACCTTTGCCGAGTGTATATAAGCCTTTGCCTAGTGCTTCCTGCACTCGGCAAAGTACTCCTGTAGTGTTAGGAAGTTTAAAAAAATTCTAAAAGGTTACATGTAGAAGCATTGGCAGTGAACAAATATGTGAAATTTCAAGATCAAATCCAACTTGGTTTATGAGATAAAAATTAGCAAATGTCTAATGAACAAGTAGCAAATATGAAGACATTTCATATCTTTTTACTTCATAATTTGTGAATTTTATACATATAGGAAATAATTTGTAAAAATTCTTGTTGCCCTGCCTCCCGCTAGATGTGGGTGGAAGAGGCAACATACACTGCTCCTCCTCCTCCTGCTGCTCTACCTCCACCGGCAACGCCCCGCCTTGCACCAAAACTAGGTGGATGAGACACCAAAACTAGGTGGATGAGACAACGCCACTGCGCTTTACCTCCCACTGCTGCTTTGCATCCCTCGCCGCCCTGCCTCCTGCCCTCTGATCCTAGTGGAGGAGGTGACATTGCTGCTTTGCTTCCTACTACCTCCCGGCCTCAAATCTTGGTGAAGGAGGCAACCCCTCCAAATTTGGGCAGAAGAGCCACCTTGGCTCCCATCCGAACTACTTGACACCTTCCCTTCCACCCCCTTTGCCCTCCACTAAAGATCTAGGTAGAGGAAGGCGATGCCACCGCCTCACAGGCACCCTACCAACCACTATTGCCCTGGCTACTGCCATGAGAGAGAGAGAGAGAGAGAGAGAGAGAGAGAGAGAGGGAGGTAGTGGGTTCCATAAGGCGGAGGATAAGGATGGGAGTAGCCGTGGATCCCACACATGTAAGGAGTGTGTCTTGCCCGCTCAAAGTATTCGGGAACGCGCGCGTCCCCGCGGATAAATGGCATCGGGTGTTCGTTTGCTACCACTGTTGCCAACAATGGGAAAAGCAGCGATGTTTTCTGGTGCTGATCGTTGCGACGAATGATCCTAATGTCCGTCGCTGATGACATTGCGTCAACCCCACAAGAGATGTCATGACTGATGGGCGTACAATTCTTTGTCGCCTTTGACGTCATTGGCGACAAATATTTAGAGTCGGTCGCCAATGACTCTATGGCTAATATGTCTCATTCTATACTAGTGGCATGTTTAGAGAGTCGGTCGCCAATGATCCAACTGTGGAGGAGGATGGTTGTTACTTGTTATGCAGCGGGGGGCACCGTTAGGCTTGGTAGCAGGGAACATACATAATTGTTTGTCGCCTTTGTCGTAATTACCATGTATTTAGAGGTGAGTGTGGATGCATGTTGTGGGCATCTACGTTGTATTGTGTAATTTTTTTAAAAAAACTACTCCATTTATTTCAAATTATAAGTCGTTTTGATTTTTATGGTACATCTGTTTTACTATGCATCTATATATAATAATATGTTTAGATACATAATAAAATGGATGAACTAAAAAAAGTCAAACTTATAATTTGGAACGGGAGGGATAGTTGAATCTTGCTGAGTAGTCTTATCCACTAGTTAGGTGCTTTGTACTTTGAGAGGGAGTTACTAAACCGGGTCAACTCTATGATACCATTTTGTAACATTGCAGTGAAAGAATCGGTTGCTAACCTTGACACCCGCCGGTGATGTAAGGGTTGCCGTCATAGCCGCTCTTGCAGTGGCAGGTGTAGCCGCTCGGGTTCTCCCGCCGGCAGTCACTGAAGTCACTCTTGCAGAGGCGGGCGGCCGGCGACATCTCCGGGGCATTTCTTGCTGCCGGCAGCGGCTACCACCGCCGGGAGGCCCTGCTTGACCGCCCACCGGAGGACCACAGGGGACCCCAGCCGCAGTTCGCTTACGAGCATCTTGCGCCCTAGGACCGCCTCGGTCCACCCCTCCTCGTTGATGTAACCATATGTGGCCACGGCCGTCGGAAGTTGCTGGATGCTGGTGTTGATCCGAGTGAATTGCATCCTTGTCGGAATGCTGTCGCCGGCAATGGGCGCCGTGCAGCAGCCAATGCCGTTGCAGAACTTGGACTTCTTGCCGGCTTTGGCGTCGGCGTCGTATATGGCTTGCTGCCCCGATTGGGTACAGGTGGTGTTGCATCTGCTGATGACGCTCTCTCTGGAGGTGTTGGTGTTGTCCAGGATGCCGAAGAGCGTGGCCTCCATGTCGCAGCCGTTGAAGGTGAACTCGTTCCGCCTCCCCGACACTTTGTAGGACCCGCCGGTGTTGGTGACTACGTCAAGCTGCAAGGTGTCGTTGAAGTAGTTGTCGCGGAGGATGGTCAGCGTGGAGTCGTGGGTGGAGATCTCCGTGACGATGCAGCCGCAGCCGATGAGCAGCCGTGGTCCGCCGGCGCCAGGACCAGCTGCCGTGGTGTTGCAGGTGAGGTTGAAGCCTGGCCAGGAGCAGTGGGCGGGGCCGATGCCAAAGGGTACGGCACGCTCACTTTGCCGCAGCGCGCTGGTGGCGCACCCCGGCAGCCCTATCACCGCCGCTGCCGGTGATGCTGCGGCCGTGAACTGCGACGACGTCACCGACACTAGTAGAGCCACTACTGCTAATGCTGTGCTGGTTAGCGGCGCCATGGACACTAGCTTCACTGTCGGTAGGTATTCAATTAACCTTGCTGAGGTGGTGCTTAAGCTGCGTTTATTTTTGGTTCAATTTTTTTGAGGTGTGTCTTTATATTTGGTTCTATTTGAACTCGTACAATGCAGCGTGTTCCATGCACGAGATCGTAGATTTCACTGACACGCGATCGTCTAAACTATCCTGACCTGATCTCGATCTTGAGACGAAGCACATGGCGCGTGTATCATGCAGGTTGACTAATTACATTCATTAAAGGAGAGAACTACTGTAATCAGTCGTATAGCACTGCCCTGGCGGGCTGCACAAGGCACTTTAATGCATCAATATTAACTACCATTTCGATTGCTATTAAAGTAAGGAGATGCTAAAATGCAGCCGACAGATACTAGTCCCTCCGTTCGAAAGTATATTCAGATAATTTAACAGAGAAGTGCAAGCTACTTTTATCTAAACTTACTGAATGACAAGACTAAAAACTGAATGGCAATACTGCTACTTGAACAACAGCTGCTTGTCAGTTCCTAACTCCGAAAAATGTAGAGAAAACTGAGATGGTGTTCCCAGGTCTGAGAGTGCTACTTGAACGACAGCTGCTACTCCAATGTCGCCCGCATCTGAGAGTTCTATTTTGTTTTCGTTACAGATAGTACTGCTTGTAGTTTCTGTATGTAACTACAATTCTTTTTTCAGTTCCTACTAGTTCTAGTGCTTGTAGGTTGGTTGGCTGTTATATAATTGAGCTTTGCTGGTATCAATGGCTATAGCTTGAGAGGGATTAGTTTCTTAGCTTTTGTTACACACAAAAGCTAAGAAACTAATCCCTCTCTAAAGGTAAATGTAAAAGAACCGATAGCAGGAGTAACATAACTAGAGCATAGGAGCACAACAAAATGGAGTCAAGATACAAGGAGGAAGGGTTGAGGAGCGTCAAGAACAACAATGGTGGCTGGGAATTCAGACAAAGACGTCAAGACGATGACGGTTACAGGTTCTGTTCGATGCCGCTCCTCTAGACGGTTACATGTACTTGTACCCAATCCAGCACGCAGGCCGGTGGAGCAACTGCTGGGCCTCAGCCCAAACCTTGACTTGGCCCAACTACTACCTGTTGGGGGCCACCTGAAGGGGTCCCCCCAAGAGGAGGCTATATCAGCCTGTTAAGGGGCCCAAAAAAAGGTGGCCCAGTCCATGAGCCATGCCGGGCACCCAGCCAGGGCCTCCAAAGGCGATTAGACGGGGTCTCGGCGGGCGCTCCGCCGCCCGATCCTGATGCGTGTGGACACCGCCGGAGGCGAAATAGGAGCTCCCGAGCCTCCGCTCCATTCCTTCACCTGGAAGAAAAGCCACAAGCCTTGGACACCGCCGGCGTGGCTTCGAGGGCAAGGCAACCCCACGCCGAGGGGCCCGACAAGGCCTAGCGTGTTGCCAGGCCCGCGAATCTCGTCGCTGCCACCGGCAAGGCTATCTCGTCACATCAAACCGGCACCGCCCTGCCCGCCAGTGCGTGGTCCGCCACACCGGGCATCATTGCATCGTCAGCCCGGCGGCGCGGCGCTAGGCCGGACAGGCCACGACACGTCCCATCAAGGGCCCAAGCAGGTGACTTCGGGAAGGCCTCAAAGGACGACGTGAAGCACCATAAAGGGTGCTGTAGCAGGCCTCAGCGGGATAAAATGACCTCGGCGACCCACCATAAGTGTCGGCATAAGCCACTACAAGAAAAATGGCCTTTTAGGACGATCTCATTTTGTCATGTATAGCCGAAAATTGTCACAAAAAATAGGGTTATGACGAAAACCCTGCGTCATGGGGTTCGTTATATAACGACTGTCACATAATGTCGGGCGTGACGAAACTTCGTTTTGCGTCACAAAACATGCCAACATTATGTGACGCTACCTCCACTCTGTGTCATACAATACTTGATTTTGTGACACTGGGTCGACGCGTCATGTAATACATTCTATGTCATATATAGTGTGTTAACCATGGTTAAGCCGCCGTTTATGCTCGCTACTGTGACGATAAGAGGCAGTCATGTATGTATAGGTAGTCAACCATAGTTAGAAGTTGTCATATATTGTGAGGCCCAACATTTAGGGTCCAGACTAATATAATGGGCCAATGCAATTGAAACAATAATAATAAACCACATTACCAATTATATTATCATAATGACCATTCAAGAGTGCATGTTCCAGAATGCATGTTTCATACTATAGTACAACAAAACATGAAAAGAAAATAATCTAGCCAACTAAATAAATTCTAGCATGTAGCACCAAGTTGTAGCCAATAATCATCGCCAAGTTGTTGCCATCAGGCAGCGCCAAATTGTAGCCAACAACCAGCACCAAGTTCTTACACCAAACAAGAAGTTCCTACACCAAACAAGATTGGCCAACATCATAGCAAACATAAGAAAACAAAACAATTAAGTTATTATATTGATATGAGAAAAATGTCTTATGCAAATAAGTTCATGTATGTAGTTTCTATCACAGTCTATGGTCTAGCAATACAATAGCTTCCAGGTCTCACCACAAAGTAGAAGCACGTGCACCTTGCAAGAATATGTAGCTCCCATGTCCCTCACTTCCCTCCTTACTACAACTTTAAACTGAATAAAAAACAAAAAAAGAAACTAAGATATAGAATTAGAAAAAAGAAACAAAGTGGCTGCAAGGACACATAGTGCACTAACTTCAAAAAATTTTCTTCACTCGAGAACACGGAACAAATGGACCAAATGTGCACATTTAGGATGTCGTACAACTTATCTTTTTTATTGTAGGAGTGGTTGAGTGGCATAATTGATTGACAGCTTGTTAATACTCGACAACACAATTTCTCTAATAAATAATGCTCTTGTACACATATGGTGAAAGGAAACATCAATAGTAAATTGATCATTCAAGTTTTGGGCTGGCATCAGGTAGTGAAATGATCAGGTAGCAATGAGATGACTAACTACTAAAATATTCTTGAGACGACTACCTTCTATTGAGATAAGTACTAATTAAGTGTATTACCATTGTTCATTTTTACTTCTAATAACTCCCACCTTCTCTGACTATATTTCAGATCTGAAAGTAACTAGGTTTGAAATACTTCCTTTTGACAATATTTCAGATCTAAATGTAACTACCATTGTTCATTTTACTGCAGTCTGAATCTGCTACAAAAAACATAAAATCAATATGTAGAGACCTCTCAGTACTTCAAATTCAGGAAGGAAAAAATAAATTCTACACTTACAATGCAAGGACATGTTTCTGTAGCTGTACATGTTTATCAAAATACACTTTCAGTAGGACATGATAATAGCACAAGATTTTGGCTTCCAATTTGTGTCCATCTGATTTCAATCTTGATACAATAGCACAAGCAAATAAGCTGTTGTCCTCAATATAATTGATCTTGTAAATTCAAGGACATTTAAATTCAAGCTAATATGTTGTCCTCAGTCCAATCCACACATCCAACAAATATAAATTCAACTTGTAGATCAAGAAACTTGATTTGAACAATGGATCAAAGAGGCAAAGGGGTGGCACTTGCCTGGTGTTGGGTGACTTGAATCTGTGCACTGTGCTTGAATAGCAAGTAGCTGAGATCACCACCATCCTTGCTCACAGAATAACATGAATAAGTTGTATGTATATTGTAACTGTGAACAAATGTAAAGGATGATAATATCTTTTGTAGTATAATTGTACATATGAAGGAAGCGACAACAAGACCTACAGAAATCACACCTTGGCCATGAGAGAAACGGCTCCGATTTTGTTTCAACAAGGCAGCCAAACCATCGGCAGCACCACTCATTCTTTTTGAGGTTGTTTAATATGTCCATCTCTATTGTGCACAAACAAAGAATAATGGTTTCAGTATGTGGTCGCAAACTGCTAGTACCTAGATCGCCACTATCTAATTCAAATAAGCTAAGAGAAAGAAATTCTGTCACCACAGCATAAACAAGGCCAAGTAAGAAGTATAGCTGTATTCTACATTCAGTTGAGTCAAAGCAGATACTACTAGGATCCATTGTTATTCAGGTAATTTTTGTATTTGACAAAGTGTTAGGAAAAAATATAGTTTTAAATGGACAACTCTCTCACATAGTTTCATAAACTCTTTGTGAGAAACTTGGTTTTGTGAGTAGTGTTTACTAACACTTTCTCAAAAAAAAAATGACCTATATAAAAATTGTAGATCTTGATAATTTATGAAACTTTGGTATTCAAAAGTTTTTCGACCGGGTCATTTAGTGCTCCGTTTGATCAAGGTTTGACCAAGTCAAACATTGAATTATTTAAAAATGACACCATCGAACGGGTTTTTCGAAGCCCTAGACTATTTCAAATCGAAAAGTCATGAATATCAATATTGTTAAGCTCTTCAAAATCTACATTTTCTATTAGAGTCAGATCTTCATTTTTCAAAGTTTAGACGTCTCGAATTTTGAATTTTGAAATTTTGACGTCTCCGAATGGGTTTACAAAGCCCTAGACGGTTTCAAATTGAAAAGTCATGAATACCAATATTGTTTAGCTCTTCAAGTTCTAAATTTGGTATTAGAGTCAATTTTTATTTTTCAAAGTTTTGATGTCTCGAAATTTCAATTTTGAAATTTTTACGACTCGAACGGGTTTTTCAAGCCCTAGACAGTCTCAAATCGAAAAATCATGAATACTAATATTATTAATCTCTTCAAGATCTAAATTTGGTATTATAGTCAACTTTTCATTTTTCAAAGTTTTGGCGTCTTGAATTTTGAATTTTAGAATTTTTACGGCTCGAATGGGTTTTGAAAGCCCTACGACGGTCTCAAATCGAAAAATCATGAATACCAATATTATTAAGCTCTTCAAGATCTAAATTTGGTATTAGAGTTAACTTTTCATTTTTCAAAGTTTTGACGTCTCGAATTTTAAAATTTTTACGGCTCGAACAGGTTTTGAAGCCCTAGACAGTCTCAACTTTCATGTTAATAGGCTATTCTGTGTTCCTGCACATTTTTTCAAGATAGTTTTTTAGAGTCAGAACTAGCTTTCCATTGTGTGTTAACCTTTATACTTCTGATTATGTTGGTACAAAAAAGTAACCAATTTTCATTCCGATTTGATACTGTGAATGCTAATAGTACACACTGTTGCTACTATTCAGACACAAGCATTTAGACAATGGGAGATATTGATATGGCGGCAACTCAAACAAATCTTGAAAAATCCATAGTCAAGTTGGTGTGTGAGCAAAAAGATAAGAATGACCCTGTTGTTGTACTTACAGGCATCACAATTGTGTCAGAGAATGATTTCTGCTATATAATCGCACCCAAAAGCCATCTTTGTGCTAAAAAGATAACTAATGTGAAGGTTGTTTTTCCTGACACTAGCAAAACAAGTGTAAATGTCAAGACGGAAAATATGAAAGTTGAAGGGGGCTTGCTGCAATATCACTCAGAGTCCCTTCTAAAATGGTCGAACTGGTAAAAATTAGTCTACATGATTGGTTTTACTCCACCAGAATCACTGAGTAGTCACTTTGACGGTGGCTTTGTAACGTAAGTATTTTAACATTTGTTTAGAGACAATTTGTTATTTTTTAGTTGTAATTTCCTTTTATTCCTATTATGCCATTACAAGACTTATCTCTTAAATGACATCCCTTTAGACCTTGCCCTTCTAGCTATTACAGGTAACTAGCCTTGCTCCAGCACCTTCTTTGACCAGGAGCAGCTAGGACTGCTTTGCACTTGTTACATATGCTGAATAGCAAGCAGTAGCAGTAGTTGTTGTTGTTGTTGTATTTGTAGCAACAAGTTGCAACATGGCTGTTGTGAAACCATGAGTGTGTGGGTGAATCTCAAAGTAAGGAGGAAAATATCCAGCACTCTAGGGAATAAGAGAAGAGTCTAGAGTATGGTGGACTCTAGTGAGCAAGAGAAGACTGATCTAGAGTGTAGTGGACATATGTAGAGAGGTAATATCTAGAGGAGATATTTGGGAAGTGCTACTCATAGCCTCTCCCTATAAATAGGAGCTAGCCCCCATTGTAAAAGGCATCCATGAAAGTGACTCAATAATAGAGAGCCTCTATTCCTCCTAACATTCTCTCTGTGCCTTCTTGTGTGCTCGGTGGGTCGCGGTTCTATGACGGATTCTCAACAATGGCAACATTAGAAGGTAGTGGTAGAAGTAGTTACAGCATGGCAACAGTAGTAGGTAGTGATAGAAGTCATGGGCAGGTCATACCTTGCAATGTTTCCTTTTTCTATATTAAAGGCAGTAGAGCACCACCGTTGAGCAGCACCCAGCCTCTGTGCATGTGTGTTCTCTACTCCTCTCCTGAGTCTTCATCCCCAGCCAAATGTGAGTGTAAGTGCGTGAGAGCTAGTGCTCTCTGATCAAAGTGATCATCAGAGTAGATATGAGATCTAACATCCCATATCAATTTTCCATTTCAAAATATCCAAAGCAGCATTCTAAATCTTTGGAATTGAAGAAAAAGTTAGGGAAAACTATGGTAGCCTTAGGTAGTGACATGTAGAGCATATGACTCTTGAACTGGATAAAAACCCTTAGCTGTCTTGTGTCCTCCAAGGGTTGCAGCCTGCAGCCAGTTGATGATAGCATCGACAGCTTGGCTAAGAACTGGAAAGGAGAGGAAAATTAGAAGAATAGAGGAAGATTAAAGGGGTGATTTGGTCCTTTTACGCCTATGTTAGAGTTAATAATGATCTAGAAAGGTAAATTTTACTGTTGGATGACACATATGGGATAAATTATTTGATGGCAGACGAGGATGTGGGAATATTGATTGGTTCCATTTCTATTCTTTACATACAAATATTTTTTTGAAGGCTGTAGAAAGAGGTTATTTTAACCATGACTGCCCTCCCGCCTAAACACTGTAGATTGAGAACCGATTTTTAATAGTGCATCTGAGATGTCAAAATAGAGGTGTCACACGTGCTATGGATGTGAGTAGTATAACCAAAGGGATTTCACTTTTTCATCAAGGAATGAAAAATAAGGTAATAATTTTTCTTGTATGGTAAATTTATATACCAATTCTTTCAATGCGTACCTTGTCTTTTTATGTATAGGATCTTGATGAAATTATAGAATTTATTAAACAAAGCAAAACAGAATGTTGGAGTAAACGGAAACATGAACATTCTACAAGAAGCAGCAGTAGAACCAAAAAAGAAGACAGAGCAGTAGAACCAGCATGAGGAATTGTACCATGTGTCTATAGGGATGATTTTATTTATTTGATATAATGCATTACTGTAATCAGAGTGCTCTTCGTCGAGCTTTGGGCACTTGCAATCAGCCTTTGTACTGCACGCATGACATGGATTAGCTAGTGCTTATGTGGTAGTGGTACTTCGTGCAATAAATGTAAAACTTTAGTGCATTCATACAGTATCAAAAACCCATGTTTGATTATTTAGTCAGTTAAAATATATTTTAAATTCTAATGATCACTTCATACAGCATCGGCCGATCCAGCTGGTACACGTGCGTTCGAAGATCCTATCGGTTCTCTAGTCGATCGACTAAGGCCCCGTTTGGCGGGGCTTCTCCGGCAGTTTCAGGAGCCGTTTTGTGCTAAACGGGGTAAAAATAAAACGGCTACACCAATGAAGCCCCTAAAAATGTGCTCTTACAGAGCTTTAGGGTGAGAAGGAGCCAAAAATAATAGTTTCTCCCGGCTCCAACTCATCCTACGTGGCATTATGTGAGAGCATATTTTAAGAAAGGAGCTGTTTTACCAAACGATTTACCAAAACGGCTCCAGCTCCACCGATATAGCTGTTTATGGAGCTAAAGCACCATAAAATGGATTCGCGTGTGAAGTGGAGCTATGCCAAACGGGGTCTATCCTTTTCCTGTCTTCCTTGTCGATCAATCAACAGATTGCCTCGCACCGTCCGAGGGGAGTCACGTGTGTTGCTGCGTCAAGGGTCACATTCGATTTTTGCGTCAACACCATGGTCACTGTGTGTGCCCTTGCTGCAATCTTGCCCACCGGCAGTGGGGGTTTTTCGTGACATCCTGCAGCATGCTTCTTTTCTGGCAAAAGATGTTATGTCCATGCTGAGTTGTTTTCAGCATGTTTCGTCAACACCAAAAACATTTCCTACTGGACAAACGTTTTTGGTCCTATGCTGGCAAAAGATGCTTATTTTGAATTTTGGTCAAGGTGAGCAAGGATCACATTGCTATTTGTTATTATATTGATCTTCAACCTCTCCAAAATCAAAATACATGCATTGTTCCAACTACATATCCGTGGCTTAGCTAGAGCATGTTGAAGCGAGGGGTGTGGTGCACCACCCTTGGATATTAAATGAAGTAAGACAACAAATTGGTGTCCATCGAGGATGCGGCAGTACATGAAGCTAGAGATTTGCTGTCCCCAAGATTGGTTTTGCAAGTCTCGGCAAGCGAGGCTAGGCAAGCATGGTCAAGACAAGCAAACAGACCCAGAGGTTCATCCATTTTTTTTTCTTGTTGATTTGGCACGCTTGGAAGCGACCCAATGAGATCATGCAATTCCATAGCCAATACAACGTGGGCACAACCAGATGTTCAGGTTTAGACAAAATGAACATACAGGACAAACATTTTCGCTGGCAAAAAGATGCTTGTTTTGAATTTGGGCAAAGGTGATCTAGGATTTCTGAGAGAGAGCCAAAATAGGATCACATTATTTGTAATTAATCGTCAATATTGATTTTCCACCTCTCCCAAGTGCGAGGCACAATTCCAACTACCAGCCGTGGTAAATAAATGGAGGAAGACAAGGAAGAGAAAGAGGGTGAGGGAAACAGAGCAGAAATCAGGGGATTGATCCACAAACAAAAGATACACAAACATAGGCACAATAAGAGGAGAGGACGGATGTTCTTGTCTAACACGAACAGGCCGGATAAACATGTTTCAACGAAATCTAAAGCTACTAGTTAACATCACAATGTTGACATACACAAGACAATGTTCCAACGAAATCTAAAGATAGTACAGATAACATGAGACCATGTTTTAACGAAATCTAATTAACATCACATATATATAACATAACGGCATTGATCTTCCATCCATCCCTTGTTCTCGGCCACGACGCGGTGGCAGTTCCACTTCTTCTTGTTGTCGGGCCGCAGACTTGGCCATCCCGTGGTCCTTGACCTCCTCCACCGGTGCATACGGTTGGAGCAGACAGTAGGTGTTGTTGGTGCGCCGAAAGACATCACCCTGGGGGACAGGAGGGTTGTAGCCGCGGTGACGGTCTTCAGACGAGTCTGTGTTAGTTTGGGTGTCTGAGGAGGCTGGGAATCCACCGGCGAGCTACCAGCTGCTCACCGCCGGCGGCGATGGTGGCTGGTGGGTCGACATTGGCGGGGAATGGGATGGCTCCGTCGCGGTGGAGGTGCGTGGCCCCATAGCCTCTCCGCGAAGAAGCTGGCGAAGAGGTGGGCGTAGCACGGCGACACGCGCACCAATGGGCGCGCCAAGGCGAGAATGAGGCGCTGGAGGATCGCTCGATGCGCGACGGGGGAGCCGGTGGGGATAGGCACAACTGGGGAGCCGGTGGCCGAGGGGGAGACTGATCACCTCATTGCGTCGGCCCCATCACCTCATTGTTAGGAAGAGAATGATGGAGTGGTTCGGAACTGGCCGATGGTGGGGGTAGGAATGGCGATTAATGTGGAGTTCCTCGCCTTCCATGACAAGTTGTGCCAGCGAAGCTATGCAACGGGAATACAATCACATTATTCGAACGAACAACGATCCAAAATAGGAAACAGAGTCCTTTGATCTTACAACCAAAAGATGTATAGCAACATAAACAACAAGGACGGATGTTTGGGTTTAGGAACATGAAGAACAGATGTCCTCATCTAGCAAAGATTTGTTTTGCCAAGTCTTGGTTATTAGGCAAGCATAGTGAAGACAACAAAGCTGACACAGAGTTGCATCTATGGTTTTAATTTTTCTTGTTGATGAGGCACGCTTGGTAACAACAAAATGAAATCATTACAGGATGTTTGGGTTTCGGAAACATGAACAGGCCGGACAAATATTTTTGGTCCTTTGCTGGCAATGACATAGGCAATACAAGATGGGCACAATAAGGGGACGGGTGTTTGTGTTTAGGAAACATGAACATACCGGACAAATATTTTCGGTCCTTTGCTGGCAAAAGATGCTTGTTTTGAATTTGGCCAAAGCTGATCATGACGTGGTGATGCACGTGGAAACAAACTTGATCTTATACGACAAATCTATTTCACAGCATCATTAAAAAGATCAGAAAATACTATGCATACAGTCACAAACACAACTCATAAATAATCTTTTTCACAGTTACGAGAAATTCAGAATCAATCAATTAAGACTACCATCAGTACTGGGTTCTCACGGGCAACCATTCTCATATTTATATTTACAGACTAACGAACTAATAATAATAGAAACACAAATAAGGCGATTGAAGTCCTCACATGGTGACCGCAGGGAAAAAAAACATTCAGGTCGCATCATCCCTTTCCCAGAAAGTATGTGCTGACTCAGGATGTATGTCGCATTGTCACATGCAATTCACGCAGGCCAGTTGAAACATGATAGAGATCGAACCATGTTACATCTTTCACGAGGGAGTTGAAATTTAGCAAGCAACGCTAGGACCCTGACAATCAGCTCAGGAGAGCTTGTGCATCGATGATAATTCAATACTTTCTCCTGCGTTCAAAAATAAAGCGCGGGGCGAGGGAAGGATACCACCAGTATGGGCCAGGCACAGAAAATCTTAAGTCGAATAAAACGTATTAATGAAAATCACTGACTGAATTATTTGTGTGAAACAAACCAAGAATATGGTATTGGCATGTCAAATAATACCTACCTATTTGGATCACTGTCTTCGTTAATCTTAGCAGTAGCAGACCTACGAATAAACAAAAAATATAGTTGTCATCAAATAATTCAGATACTTGCTTAACCAAAACACATAGATTTGGTCACTCAATGAAGTAGCTTAGCATTTCAACTTAACTAGAAGGCTATAGCTAATGTGGTTGATGATGCTCAGTAATTAAGCCAGCATCATAATTTACAGCATCAGTTCAAATCAAATACTTTATGTTCAAACAGCACTGAATGGTATATTTAAGAAAATGCTTGACATCCCACATGAGCATCAAACTAAGTTATAATGACAACCAAGATAGAACAGCCAAACTGACCTAGATTAAACAATTTCCAGTTCATGATACTGATGCCAAAAATTCAAGTAGACAATAAGGGAAAGGTCACAAGTTGTCGATAAGTATACTGCGCTAGAGCAATTCCTTAAACCATAATATTATGTACATGAATCTACCACATGAAAAACTATATAAATGAAAGGCATACCCTTTTCTATCAAATTCCTTCAATTGCTCCAGAATTATGTGTTGGTAGATAAGGGGTTCTTTTTTCGCATCATAGAAGTTCATGCCAATGAATTTCCCACAAAAATCAATAAGGGGGCCTCCAATCCCAGCCTTAAAAAAGAATAGAAATTAACACGTGAGGATGACATTTTTAGTGCAATAAAGATGTAATGTATTAAATTACTAAAAAATTTTGATGCAACAACTAATTCCAACACACGAGAAACCAATGCAGTGTACCTTGGTGATCTTACAAGTAGAGATTCCATGCTCTTCGCTGACAAGATTGCTTGAATTGTCAGTCAGCACCCCATTTGTTGCCATGAGTTTTCCTGTTTCAAAGGTACGCCCAATAGCTACTACCTCAGTGAGAAGACAACTTGGCTTCTCAATGAGTTTTGCTATTCGACGACAATGGAAATTCCTGATGCTGACAACAGCAATATTATAATGTAAATTATAATGTTGCAGTTTCCCTGTGGCACGTTTATTATTTGGAAGCAACACACGAATCTGCAATGAATGACAAGGTGAGAATAAAAATATGAAATAAACAAGTAGGTGTTGATTTTCAGTACAAACCTTCAAGCTGCCATCAATCTCGTTTTTATTAGCAAATCTAACCAAACTTGCTGATTTCAGTATTCTTGTGATGGATTTGTGGCGGCCTATAAGCACACCAGTGCAAGCAAAAAACCTAGTTTGTCCTACAAAGATCATTGTTGTAATCATGGTATTGAAATTAAAATAAAAGAAGCAAATATGGGAAAGTAATATGATCTTATAACAGCAAAATCACCATGGAATGAAGCAAGGGGAGACAACACTTAAAGATATGTCTAAAGCAACTTCTCTTGCGAGCCTTTCCCCACATGTCTCCTGCAAATTCCTCCTCAAAATGTTTACGCAACTCCATGCCGTCTGGTTGAAGAATCATAGAACAATTGAGTGTGCTAGAAAAGACTAAAAATGTGCAACAGAAGAACGGTCAGCAGAAGCAAAAGCAAATAACTCACCATCAAGCATTTTTGGCAGGGGATAGCCACGGGATAGTAGATCGTTAGTAAAATCCTTCATGAATTCTGGTGCAACAAGGTGAAGTGATTAATGACTATGGTTAACAAATGGCTTGCATAACTGAATGCAAATTACTCACCATTATCCGGCAAGGGTGAATCCGATAATTCACTGGTGTCTGGTGCAACAAGGTGAATCAGTAATGACCATGTATTAGTAATACTCAAGTAACAGTATAACACGATATCAGCAACCATAATCTAATAACGGTATCAGAAGTGACCCAGCTTTGATTCACCTTGTGATGATTCGCTTTCTGAATCACTTGTAGAGGATACTGAAGACTTCTCATTCGTTTCTGGGCTCTTGTCACTTCCTTCACCTTTTTCTATTGGATGGTGAGGGGAGACATAAGGTTCATTAGTACATTCTCATACAGCATGTCTAGCGGGCAGTTGGCACATATGATACTAGGTGATATCCAGCGTTGCTGCGAGAATTTTTAAACAAAACTTTAAGGTGAAATTTGAAAGTAGAAACTAAGGTGATTGCATGACAACATTCTTTTGCAAACAATGTTATACATGAAAATATGTTCATTTTGTTGAGAGAGAACGACTATTAAATGATTGAGCCTCCATGTATTTCTGTTGTGAAAATTTTGTAGTGTGGTACTCGCAAAGATGTATATATGCTATTAGTCACAGAAAATCGGTGAAAGAAATAAATTGATGGTCTAGTGGATGGTGACATGACGTAGCTTGCATGTTGAGAGAAATATAATTAATGCCCCTTAGTGGGGTGCATCTATATCCACCTTTTTACTTTTGTTCACATGTATACATATTTCATAAAGAGATAATAACTGAGGGTGGTTTAATCATTTGAATGTCTTCTTGGTCTATGTATAAGTTAAAATAGAGACAAATTTATGGACAGAGGGCACCACAGAAACGCACATTGCGCCACTGGTGAAGAACCTACTCTACAAACGTTCATTAAATTAAACTTAATAAAAGTGAATTTCACAACAGTACACATTAGCAGTCTTCACGAGTAACTACTATTCTCACCTTCTGAACTAAGAACAATCGAAGATTTACATATCTCACTTGTGCTTCTTTCAATTTGGTTAACTCTTCGTTGCTTGATTTTAGCTTCAAGCCTGCGGCGGAATGCTTGCGCCACCACAGAGGTACTGTTTCAAACGAAAATAGATCATGGAACATATCGAAGCTAGGCAAAATGATACAGTTCTAATTCTAAAAAAGATGATACAGTTCTACATATTTTCTTTCTAACGAGATTACCGATAAAGCCAACCATTTTCACTAGAATCCAACACAAACACGACAGTTTAATCGAACTTGAATGCTAAATTGTTTAGGGGATTATTGTCCCGACTTGCCACCCAACAGGTTTCAGCGAAAACAATGCTCCGAATACAGCATGTAAGTAGAATTACTAAGGGGAGAAAACAAGTGCCAGAACCATGTTCAGTCCCTCAAACAGCCCTGCTCGCAGTAATACTCATAGACAGTGCAACAGCATCCATCTTGACACTTGAGTTATGTGTTTCAGAGTAGACCTAAGACTACTGGTTACTGGTTGGGCTTCGACTTAAGTTTTTTTTGTGCCCGGCCTAAATCCTGGTCCCACCTCTGTTTGAACAAGAAAAAATTATAGCAAACATACCAAGGTAACCAACGTGGTACAGTCGTCTCAAGAATTGTTTCCTTTGGCAGGAATAGAGTCCCTTCATTATCCACACGAGACATGTTCATGCCAACAAAGTTCCCCTCAGAGTCGACAAGGGGCCCTCCAATACCAAACTGTCAAAAGGGGGAAAAAAGGGTGATGCTAAACCTATAGCACAAAATAAAGCCAACAAGAAAATGAATTTTTCATAGCCAGTCATATCACAACACAATTATTGATTTCCACTATTTCAAGAGCATAAGGAGAGAAATCAGCAGACCTCAGGAATAATACACGTCGACATAATAAGCTTTTGACCATAAAGTTCACTTGATTTCTTCGTCACTACCCCAGTTACGGACATTATTGCTCCTGTGCTGTTGAAACATATAGCTGTAACAGTGTTATTATGTCCAACTACGCAGGGCTGATCCAGACTTGCTTCTTTAAAAACATGGAAAGGGCCCAAGCCGATAAGAGCAATATTGTAGTCAAAATCAACTGATAGCAAGCACCCCCTGATCATTTGCCCATTTGGAAGGGTCACATGAATCTGCAATGATAAACCAACACAACAGGTTACAGAATTATCACCAATACCTTAAACAGGCTAGCAATGCAGTGGAGAAAAATTGGGAGCACCAACCTCCAGATCCAAATTAAGGTTTCTGCCAGCTTGGTTAGATATAATCGCAGTTGCTGAAGTCAGAAAACGACTACCATATGCGCTACTTTTGATAACAAGGCCTGTGTATTGATAATGTTCGTGGTCTCCTGCACGAGAGATTTTAATTTCAATTTTGGAAATGATCATTATTTATTATATAAAGCTAAAACTGATGATCAAATGCAAATATAGGAAGCCAGTTTGTATTATTACCAATTAATGACAGTGAGACAACACTTTGAGATAATTTTTGCACAATTTCTGTCTGCAGTTCTACCTCGACATCAAATTCCTCATGACATGAATCATCCAGGTCAAAATTTCCTAGTAAAGGAGATGCCGTTGTGAGTTGTGTAAATACATGAAATAAATAAAAGGATGAAACAACAACACACTTATTATATATACCATGACTTTTGCTAGCTTTGTTCTTCTCATTTGAGCTAGATGAGTAATCACCTCTTCGCTTTGACATATTTTCAACCCTGAAGCAAAAAGGAACAACAAATACTAGTTGCAATTCCACGTTTTCACTTAGAACAAAACTTTTATGAAACAATAAAAGTATTGTAAGTTAAGGAGGAAATTATTCTGGCTTCTCTCGGGGAAAAAAATGTTCTAATAGAGAATAATTTATTTTAATAGTTCCAAACAAATTCTTGAACATCAGTAGCAAACAATAATCATTAGGTACAGATGATTATAATGCATGGACAGAAGATTTAATACCACGAACTAGTAGGAAACTAGGAATTGAAGGGGTGGGGGGTTGTACCGGCGTTGGAAGGAGGCGACCTGGCAAGGTCAGAATAGCCCTCGTCGGCGGTGCGCGCTGCGCTCCTGCGTGGCGGGCAGCGGGCCGGCGCGACTGCGGGAGCCGGCGTTCTTGCCCTAGGTGGGCCTCGAGCCGGCGTCCTGCGCTGGGAAGGAAGGAGGGTCCGAGTAGAAGGAGGAGGCGGCACCGCGGCGAGGGCGCGGTGGCGCGCTGGCGGCCGCCGCCGCCGCCCGCGGTGCCGCTGGCGGCCGTCGCTTCTCATTATGTAGTTGAAATGTTTCGGATTGGTAGTGTTTTTTTTTTTTTTTGGACAATAACTAAATATATTAGATTAAAGCAGTGTTCTTACATTTAGCCCCTTGGAAAAGGAGCCAAATACAAAAAGGACCCCAGATCTAGATCCTGGAGCACCGCCGGAGGGCAGGTTGCCGGTGAGCTGCAGCAGGGGCGTCGACGACGTGTGGTTGCAGTGGTGCAGAAGGGCCTCGCCGCACGAAGGCTTGAAGTGGTTCAATACGCCGTCAAGAAGACTCGTCGCCCGGCGACCCAAGGATGTAGGAGAATCCGGCGTCGGCGGGTAGGAAGTCGTCGTCCTCGAGCCGGTGGGAGGCTCGCTTGTCGAGGCGTGTCGGAGGATCTTGCGGGGACAAGTTGATTGAAGAGACGTTGCTTGGTGGCGGGGCGGAGGCGGATGGAGGGGTGGAGGACAAGTGGAGGAGGGAGAGTCGGATCTCGATGGAGGAAGTGGTGGGGGCGAGGTGGGAGGCGCGGGGGCGAGATCCGCCGGGGGAGAGAGAGAGAGAGGGGAAATCTACTTTATTTAGACTCACCACGAAGGAACCGACGACGACATGGAGGAAGCTGAGGAAAACCACGGCGGCGGCGGCAAGCCGGGGGGAAGAACGCCATACGGCCAACTACTACTGGGGAGCAACAAACTATTATCCGGATATACTTTCTACAGGCTGCCCTTCCCCCCCCGCCCTACCCGCTACGGCGAGGCGAGCTCGCCGAAGCCGGGAGGGAGGGGGCCGGGAGGAGGCGGTGCTGAGAGCAGGAAGGAGGAGAGAAGGGAGAGCACGGGTGTCGCACGGGCAATGTGTTTAGCGCAGAACTTTGAAGATCGCTATACAACAGCTTCGGTGGTAGTTGTGGGGGCCTTTTGACTTCTATCTTGCTTCAATGTCCTTCCAGAATTCGTAGGTAATGTTGGTGTAGAGCAAACTACTTGATGCTCTCTCTGTCCCTTAAGTGTTTGCCTTACGATGTACACCGCCTTAGTGTCTCAGATGTGGAGCTAGAAATTGATGGCCTGGTTGGATCTGTTGTTACTATTTGGTTTACTTAAAATAAGATTTGGAAATTGGTTGATCTGTTGAAAATACACTCCATTTCCAGGTTGCATGACTTCAAACCATCAGGGGAAGCATTTGCTGACCGTTTTCAGACTTCAGCTGATGTTAGTGAAAAAATCCATATTCATCTATCAGTAGATAGAATCATGTCAATTATTACAAAGTATTTGGGGTAGTAATATTTTTTTTTCTCAAATACGCAAGAGAGCTACGCATCAATGTATTAAGGTAGAAGAATAGTTTACAACGACGCTCATCGAAGGAGCTGGTTTGTTTTCTCAGCACGGTTTACATGGTTATTGTGATTACATGACGACCTGAATTAGGACCTAACTATGAGCCTAAAGAAGAGTGCAACGATGTGCATTAGTAACTTTGTGGTAGTAACATTGACATCCAAGCTCACAATGAAGCCCTGCTAATGAAATTTCTTGGGAAATTTTATACCAAGGAGGATATCCCATGGGAGAAATTCTATGCAAACAAACAAACTCCACCACAAATGAGATCGATGATCGGGTCTTTACGGGTGGAGAGATGTGCTAAAACTTTTTGACAGATTTGAGTCCTTTGCTAATTGCTCTCCAAATATGGGTGATTCTGTTGCTCTTTGGAATCTTGAACTAAATGACACTTCATTTGCCCAATCTTACCCTCAGCTCCTGTCCTTCAGAGAAAACCAAAGTGTTCAGTCTTCCACTTCCTGAATCAGGACAGAGACAGTTTATTCAGGCTTCCTTTATCACAAGTTGCTGCAACCCAACTTGTTGATCTTGAAGATTTCTTTGATTAACATGACTTTTGACACTCCTGATGTTTGGATCTATACCGGGGTTCCACAAAATACAGTAGCAGAAAAGCATACAAGCTCATTACCGATAATGACGGTGCAAAGTCCCCTTTCTTCAAGTGGCTTTGGAATTCATCTTGTTTGGGCAATCATAAATTCTTCTTTTGGCTTCTTGTCAGGGATCGTCTAAACACTAGAAATATACTTAGAAGGAAGAATATGCACTTGGACAACTACTCCTGTGTCCTTTGCAACCAAGGGGTGGAGGAATCTAACTTTCATCTCTTTTTGAATGTCCTTTTAGTCGGGAATCTTTGGGATGCGATTGATATTCACTGGAATCTGCAATTGTCACCCCTTGACATGGTGCTCCAAGCTAGAGAAGAATTCAACTCCATAATATTCAGAGAAATATTCATTACTACGTGTTGGTGCATTTGGAGAATGAGGAATGGAATCATCTTTGATAATAAGCAAAAATGTCTGAGCCTTTGGAAGACAAATCTCAAGGAGGAGCTAAGCCCGGTTTATATCAAGGCCAAGGGTATGAAGCGTGGGTTAATTGATAGCTGGAGACAAACCTTTATGTAATCTCTCTTTCTTTCTTTTTTGGGCATGTCTGCCTTGTAATTTTTGTAAATTTTTGAACAGTCATTCTTTTTATTAAATTGAAAAAAAAAAAAAATAGGTAGGGAATTCCCCTACTGATTCAGGTAAAAAACATTAAGCTTGCTATGCAGCACTGTTTCTTTAGAATTAATTTTGTAAGAGGATTTAGAAATGAATATTGTGAGAGGATTGGGCCTAATAATGGCAATTCTTTGTGATTGTTGTGGTATTGATTCAATTGAACCATTTCATTGGAATTTCTCTGTATGCATGTGCTTGTACTTAAGTATATGTAAATAATCAAGAAAAAAGGCATAGTGCCTGTTGTTGGGAGGACAGTATATGTTTGTAACCCTCCTTTTATGTTTTGGGTCTAATTGTGAACATTAGAGATCCAATATGTAGAGTTTAGGCCCTCTTGTAAGCCCACGATGACAGTTTTGTAAATACTAATATTTTCTAAGGGCAATAAAGAGGACAACCCCTCCCACCTTCCCTATAAAGGGGGAAGGAGAGAAGGGGTTGGACACTTATTTTTCTTATCCACGCTCTCGCTCGCGTTCGACATTCGGTCGTGTTGTTCAGTTTTGGCCGAAACAACACATGTTTATATTTTGTTCGATGATATAATGTAGTTTTTATTCTCTCTCTCAAATAGGTGTAACACATTTAGTTTATTACTTCTCTTTTCTTCATAGGTTGACTAAGAAAGAAGTACTCCATAATGAATTCGGTTCAGGATGTTATCTTTAAGGCCCCGTTTGGATGTTGACATTGAGCTTGGAATTTGGGGAATTGGCATTGCATCCCTTCAATACCATGCGTTTGGATGCTTTGGCATTCGATCTTGGAATTTGACCCCCAATTCCAAATGGTATTGTCACGGCACAAAACAACACACCTCCAATACAGACTGGATGAGCTCGGTATTTGCTGGAATCGGTACCTGGGAGTAGGGGGCGGAGCCAAGGCATTGAGGGGGCAAACCTCACCGGCATGTGGGGAGGGCGGAGCACCAGCGACGCTCTCACGGTCGTTCCATGTAGGGGGTGGAGCCAGGCATGGAGGGGCGAACCTCGCCGGCGCGTGGGGAGGGCGGAGCACCGGCGGCGCCTAACGATCGTGTTGTGTAGGGGGCGGAGCCGAGGCATGGAAGGGCGAATCTTACCAGGGCGTGGGGAGGACGGAGCACCGGCGGGGCGTGGAGGGGGCGAGAGCTTGCCGGGTGGGGGAACTCGCGAGTTCGTCATGCGTGCAAGGGCTAGCGCCGACGCGTGCCCAGGTGAAGCTTCGCCAGCGCGTGCGCCAAATGGATGTGAGCGTGTGGAGGTGGTAGGGTCGCCGGTGGTGGAGAGGAAGGCACTCGCCTTCCAGGATGAAGACAGTGGTTTGGTGGGGATTTCGATTTCCCGGGACCAATTTAAAGACATCCAAACGCCTAGAATTGGAATCATAGTCCAATATCATTTCAGCGTGGTATTGATTTGGAAACCCAATTCGTTGACCCAATTCCAATGCCAACATCCAAACAGACCCTAATACCTTTGAGCACACGATGTCGCACTTGAGCTTGTGTACTAGAAGCCTAGGTGCCTTTGAGCAGCAGGAATCCCTTGGAAATTCTTGTATCATTTATTGTAAGGGTGGAACATGTCTATTTATAACTTGTAATCACTGCTTGCAAAAAGGAGACCCGGAGGATAACGAATCTAGCATTGCTTTGAGCTGATAATTTGCAGCAAGATCTGGAATGCTTGACATTCATTGAATGTAATGATGTCACTAAAACTGGATCATATATTGTTTTGCTAGCATTCTATGCCATTCATGGATCAGTTTTCGACGAACCAGGGACCATGCCCAGAAAGATAGTGTGAGAATCATTGGATCAAATTCTTCCCGCATTTCTGATTATTTGTTTATTAAGTGTATTTTTTTTATTTCAGGGGACTTCTAGATACCACTAAGCCAAAGCTTGAGCTCATTAGAGCAAACTACAGTTCTAAGCCAGGCACATCAGGTTCCCCTGTTAACTACAGTTCTAAGCCAGGCACATCAGGTTCCCCTGTTATCTTGGAAAAAACGATGGCCATAGTGTGAGTTCACGGATTTGGAGTGGATCTGAGGTAAAAAGTGTACATTTGATATACTAGAATATATTTCTTATGGTCTACATTATGGTTAGAAGACTTGTAATTTTTTCATATTTGATAAGAAGAAATCTCAGTAGGGCTTATGCTAGACATAATTGCTCTAAATGGATGACCAAGTGGGAAGCATTATTATAAATAAAAGAAATGTTTTGGTGAGGTACTAGCTGAGTTGATAAGTATTTTTATGATTATAGTTAATTCAACTAGAACCATTTTATGCACATTTGGAACGATGCATTTTTGTTTGTGCCAGACTAATGTTTATTAACATTGTCATTGCACAAACTTGTTGTGTAAATGTTTTTATTTAACAAAGTTCTCTTCAGACATTCTGTGCATAAATATTGTCTCTTGAGTCTACGTCGTAGTCACCGCGTTCCTGGGTCGACTGGGTCAAGGAACGTGGTACACTGATTTTCAATATTGTTTGGAACGACGAGTATACAGCTTCAGCACACCAGCTTCAGCACACCCCAAATTAACATGGATCGTGATCCAAGTAAATTTGGGACGACGTTCCAGGAACGATGAGAAGGAACGAGGGACACGTACCATGGATCGATATTGTTTGAAGCAATACTTCAAATGAAAATTAACCAAATAGCTTGACTGATAGGTCACAACGACAATCTTAGTTCATACGTAACATAAAAAATTAACTGACTTAATTGTCCATTCTTCTCTAAGGCTTACAGCAAGGCAAATTGTGTCACTGAGGGCACGTCTCTGGGTGGTTTCCATGTGAAAGGATATATATGTGAAGGAAATATATTTCAATCCATATATATGTGTTTGCAGAAATTAAAAAGAATTGAACCTGATCGAGCTTGTGGTGTCCACCGAGCTCACGGTGAGCTCACCTTCTGACCCGTTTCCCAGACCGAATAAGATGATTTGGTACGTTGCTACCTGCTGGCGCTGGCACCACACTTGAGTAGGAGGATGAGATGGCTGAACAGAGCAAGAGCCAAGAGGGGCTCGCAGCTGGACACCGGGGAGCACGGCCACAGAGGCAGGGCACAGGCCATGCCCAACGGCGTGATCAAAGGGGAGCAGCAAGAGATAGACGACGCAGCAGAGGAGGAAGGAGAGGTTGACCAAGGAAGCGGCGCGGCAGCCATGCAAGAGGCGCAGATCAATTTGAGGTTTAGGCTCACGGTCGAGTTCCCACGGCGGCGCGGTCGAAGTTCCGCGGACGGCGCTGGGCGGCCGACGGGGCGTGTTCCGCCGGCATTCCAGCAGGCGCCCGGCGCGTCCGTCCCCCGTTCAGCGATTTGGGACGACGTTCCCGGGGACGGATCGCCGCGTCGACCCAAGCGATCCCGTGACTAGGGTCTATGTTTTGATTAAGCATCGCCAATTACTATGGATAAAATGTTTAATTTAGAGAAAACTCTCCAGTTTAAACTCCTATCCTCCAGCTCCCCTTTTTGCAATTATTTGAATTTTAATTTTATTTAGTCAGTTGATTGTGTAAAGTTCTAAAAAACTAAGAAAAATTAAAAAATCAATTTCTAATTCGTTCATATTCAACTGCTTCACAGGAACCCAAATTACAAATTCACCAGAACTGCTATGTTCTACAAGTATTCAAGAACTCAAGCTCTAGTTTGTAATGTGATCCCTCAAAGCCTTTTGTGCTAGCTAGGCTGGATATCTGGAGTTAATAGGATATCTCATGCATCCTCTTGCATTCAAAATGGCAACGGGCAAAATCCGCGTGGATAGTAAGCTCACAAATCCGCGCCCGCGAGACTATATCTGTGCCCGTGCCCGCGCCCGCGACCCGCCACGGGCAAGAAATTCTGCCCGCACCCGCTACCAGCGGCAAAACATGCCCGCGGGCGTGCCCGCAAACCCGCCAGACTGTATAAACAAGTCACCTTTGCACAATAACAATTCATAAATACACAATCTAAGTAGTTCAAATTCAACACACACACACATTCAATGGTACAGTACAATACATGAGGCACCTGGGCCATGCATTCAAGTTCAACACACACACACACATTCACCGTACAGTACAATCCAAGTGATACAAATAAACAAGAGATGAATAAGTGATTAGTAGGTATCCTCCGTAGTGATGCAAGATTCATCTTTGATATCTTCTTCATTGTCTTCAAGGCATGACCAAAAGCTATTGAACCTTCCATCAGCATCATCTATATTCAAGTTCAAACATTAGTACCTGAAATATACAATTCATATATTAATAAAAGAGTTCATTGTAGATGCACATTTTATACCTTTGAGAGTGTGACGAAGCCAACTTTGCCCACACATCAAAGATTCCAACATTTTAGGAGTTAGGCGATTTGCGATGCTCACTTAAAATCCTCCCACTAGTCTTTGAAAGCTGATTCGAAGCTACTGAGGTTATTGGAATAGCTAAAATGTCACGAGCAATTAGCCTCAAAGTAGGATAACGAGCTCCCTCCAACTTCCACCAGCCAAGAATATCAAAATACTCATTCTCATCATGAGGAAGAGTGTCCTCTTCCAAGTAGCCATCAAGCTCATTCTTACTTCTAACAAAGCTCGTAGTCTTCTTATTTGCAGCAAGGGTTTTAAATATGGACAACACAGCAGTTGCACTAATGTAGAAGGGGCACCCCCCCGGGATGTAGCCACGGTGTCTTGGCTCACATTATAATGCTTCATCAAATCAGTAAGCAATTCATTGGCTTCGCAACATATGTTCCAGCAGCCTCTTCTCCAAAAAGGGCAATATAGCAAGCATGTAACATTGTCATCTTCAACCGTGGATCAAGAATAACAGCAACAACCATAAGACCATGAATATTAGCCCAATATTTATCATACTTTGCTATCATGGCAGCAGACATGTTCCTAATAATTTCATCCTCATCATGACCCCAAGAGTTGAGTTTAAGTTTAATCTCACATACTTTAGGGAAGAATAGGTTAGCGGTAACATATTTTGTCCCGAGAAAAACAGCTCGATAAGCTCATAGAATAACCCTAATTTCTCCACGGACATTAGTAGCAAATGTCCGTCCAGCTGCTGTTGGACAATCATAGTTCTTATCAAGCTCACCCAAACGTTCAAAAACCTTCCTATAAGGTATAGCAATGCTAAGCATGATGTAGGTTGAGTTCCATCTAGTTTTGCAGTCCAAATGTAACTTCTTTTTTAACTCAACATTTTCATCTAGAGCAGTTTTCTCAAACTTTTCATACCTTTTTGGAGTAGCAATCCAATAAGCAACACTTTCTCGGATGTTTGCAACAGCAGTTGCAATTACCTCCAGGCCATCTTTTACAATCAGGTTGAGAATATGTGCACAACACCGCATGTGTAGACATTTTCCTTTGAGGAGCATATTAGCTGCCCCAAGCCCGGTGTTCATTAAACCCATCATATTATCATTTGCACTGCAATTGTCAAGAGTCACAGATTGACACCCTCCGATCAAGATCCCAACTCTGGAGGCAACTATGCAATGTATTACAAATAGCCTCTCCTGTATGGGGGCATGGCACATATATAAACATGCATAACATGAGTCAAATTTAGATGGACAGCAAGCAATAAACCTGCATAACATAATCTGGACAGCAAGAAAATTTAAGATATTCACCTTAATATGCAGCTTTTAAGTGTCCATGAGTCATCAATAAAATGTCCAATCAACGCCATATAACCTCTTTTTTGATTTTCAGCTGTCCAAAGGTCAGTTGTGATAGCAACACGACAACTTGTTCTTTTCAAGAATATCCTAGCTTTCCTTTTCTCTCCCTCATAGAAACTCACAATGTCCCTTCTAATTGTGTTTCTAGTTCCCATTTTGAACAAAGGTTGTAATGCACTAACAAATTTACGGAAGCCATGGTGATCAACAATGGACAACGGGTACTCATGCGGTATAATCATGGAATACAAAGCTTTTCTTGCTACTTCTTGATCAAACACATAGTTTTCTACAGCCATTTGTCCCCTTTTCGGTGGTTGCAAACCTCAAATTAGTTTGTATTTTTGTTCCTGCCTTCTTGTCATTGTAGATGCAAGTTCTCAAATGAGTATTGAGGTGAGTTGTACCATTTCTTGATGTGGTTGAAAGGTTCTTGCCGCAGTGGTTGCACTTGGCCTTCCATACTCCATCAACTTTCACCTTCTCAAAGTCATTCCAGACTTTTGAAGTGAGCTTCCTCTTTGAAGGCCGCTCACCACCTGAATCCTCCCCATCTGATACCTGCACAACATTCACTTGTCCTCCTCGGTACCAAGCTGCGGCGCTTGCTTGGGAGCTTTGAACTTGGAGGAGCTTCCAGGGGTCGCCATTGTTGTCCCGCACAAGATCTGGAATATGAATCCACTAAAAGGACCGGATCTCGCTTGGAGGCATCCTACAGTTCACGGAAACAAAGAAAAATTGAATCAAGACTAAGTGAAGCGGTGACCTTACCTTGCCTTGAAGTGCACGCGGCGGCTGCCGCGCGGCGGAGTGCGGGGGAGGGGGACATCGCGAACTCACGGTAGCGGACGGGATGGCGGGCGGCAGGGGCGGGGAGGGGGCGGGCGGGGGAGGAGTAGGACTACAGGGAGGCGGGCGGTGGGAGGGTGGCGGCGGGAGGGGGCGGCGGCGGAGGGCGCGGCACCGCTGAAAAGCGCGGCGCCGCGACCGCCAAAGCGGGGGCCTCGCTTGGATCGAGGGAGGCTGTTGCGGTGTTATGGCGCCGGGTGTCGGGGTGGCTGGGTGGGGAGTGAAAAATTAGGGTTTCAATCTCGGAATCGATGTTTATATATCTCCTTGTACCGCCCCACATGTCGGTGCGGGTTTGCGGGTTTACGGTGCGGGCAAGCCTTTTCTTACCCGTCGGCAATGCCCTATGGGCACAATCTTCTATCCGCGCCCGTGCCGCGGGCACAAACTCGTGCCCGTATCCGCGCCCGCCGGATTGTGCCCTTGGGCACGCGGATTTTTCTTGCCCGTTGCCATTTTGATCTTGCATGTAAATCTGTACAGGTGTTCTGGTTTCCAAGAGCTGTCTGGTCCAAACAGTATGGCGGCTACATGAAGAAACTATAGCGTGCAATATGCTAATCTTAAGCTATGATTGTAATCTTTTGTTTTTATTGTCGACCTAGCTACTGCAATTCATTTTCTATAAGGCTTTACCAACATTCCTTGGTTACCTTTTAGTTATACTAGTCCATCAACCCGTGCTCTCGCACGGGATATAATCTTAAAATTCATAAGCATTAGTTATTGTTTAGTGAATCTAATTAACTAAAAATTAATTTTAAATTGTATTTTTTCACTTCATTTTTAATAAAACAGACACATAATATACTATTTTATCTCTGTCTATTGGTCACAAACATACCAATTATTGATTTTTATGTTTCTTTTATTTGTATCCATAGTTTTTTTCATTAATTTTCACGGAACCTAAGTTTATCTTTTTTTTTATAATTACATAGTACAACGAAGACACTCACAACACGCACGCACACTCACCTTACTATGCATTTAGTCTAAACATAAGCATAAACTATTGTGGTTCTTGTTGCAGGTCATATCTTATATCTTATTATGCTATGAATCTAAACTTTTGATTTTTTTTAATTCTGATTCATTACAACTTGTTGTTCACCCTAAGGTCAAGTTCAAACTCTTCTTGCATATTATATAAGTTTTTCTTGCACACCTCCTACAACATCATAAATGAATATTTTTCATATATAAACTTTTAATCTAGTTCTTTCAATACATGTAAAATTTAAATTCAAGTGCTTATAACATATTTGGTCCAATATCTTCACTTTTTATTTTATTTTTTAGAAAGACTTTAGGTCCTACAATATCCTTTTAGTTTTTATAGTGATATAAATAGGTGTTTTAGGCTTGCACCGCAACATTTAAAATGTTAAATTAGTTACATCAAAGACTGGTGTTCATATTATTGTTTTATAAATATAGACCGTTGAAAGATAAATTATGAATATTAATGTGACATATTTTTAAAAGTCAAATTGTGTAAATTTATATGAAGTAAAATTAGATTACTATGAATTAAAGTAAGTTGTCGGTGTTGTCACTATGTGGTTTTGTTAAATGTTTTAAAAATAAATAATTTTTCAAATGTATACATGGTTACTCATTCAGTCTACATAATGGAACAAAGCATTTGTTTAATTATTTTATTAAGAGTGTAGAAGTCCGCAATTTAGAGATAGATATATCATATATACTTTATAAACATTGGATTATTTTTCGTGATATTTTACATGATATACTTTATCAGTATCTACATGTAGATTTGATTGCATTGCATATGGCAACAAAGATTCGACATGGATAACTTTAATTCAAAGGTGTTACTTTGTATTATTTTCATAGTGGTATATATGGGCCAAGATGTTTGATAATCATAAATAAGGATAGTTTATAAAGATATTAGAGGTGGATGGTTTAGTTAAAAAATTAGGTCATTATTTTGAATCGTCTTCCATAACGAAAGAGATAGTTGATCTTTCATTTGTTAACATTTTCACAAAATACTCATATAAATATTTTTCTTATCATTATTCACTTGTTATAGAGTTGAATTAATTACCAACCACCATGTATACTTTTCCATCACCATTCATAACTTTCACCATTCCATATTACCTTCACATGTGCTTTCGACACATGTTTTCTCAATAACCATAACTATATATTTGGCTTTAAAATCAGAATTCTTGATACATGTACATATGTATATGCATAGCAACACACGCTCATAATTACATGAATGAATATTTAGACCATTATAAAAGTATTTTTGGAAACTTCTACATAATGCTCATTGAGGATATTTTAGATTTCAGGATAGTTTATACTATTGCTGCAGATGTTTAACATAGATAGAAATTTATATGTCATTTCTGTATAGTATTGTTCACAATAGCATATTTCACATGAATATTAGAGGTTTAACTTAATTAGCCTATTTGTACATAATGGTAATGATGATATTAAAAATAAATATTATAATAATGACTGCCATTGTCAATATACCAATGTGTAATAACTTAAAAATAGAACTTGACTCCAGTGTATTATTTTATTGGTCAACATTAATCAAATAATTAACACACTCGACTGAGATTTTAGATTTATTTAAATAAGCAATCTGTAAAGAAAGAAATATATAATAACCTTCTTTTTGTTAGTTTGATCATGAATATTATAATGAATTTGACTTTGATTGTGATGAGTGAACTGTGTACTTGTTTTGTCAAAAAAAAGAGAGTTAACTTTAGGTATTTGAATTACTTAACATATATATATAGAGAGAGACTAATTGGCGCTGGAAAGAGAAGAGCAAGCAATGTCGTGTTTTCTTTTTGCAAATTTAGAACTCCACTATGTGATCGCAGGATGCAGCGGCGGCGGCAGTAGGTTTCACGCACGTGAGAGGCTAACAGAATGGTGACAATAGGTTTTCTTCCATAGGATATATTTTTTTTAGAGAATTCTTCCGTAGGATTATGTTTTTAATGTGATCTAAATTTTTAATAAGTATTTTTCATAATGGCATTGGTGGGTAAATTATATATACATTTAGGGGTTATTTTATGATGTCTTCATAATGGCAAATGTGGGTAGTATTTAAGAAAATAAAATAGATCGAATGGTTGTTATTATTATAGGCTACTGGATTGATGGCCGGATGTTTCTAATTTTTGTGAGAAATTCTAGAATTTATCAATTTTTCTAGAGTATCTCATCAGGGATTAACGTGGAGCCTCCGTTGGAGCCTCTAATTAGTAATAATAATAAGATCCTGAGACGTGAAGATGATTTGTTTGGCCATTCAGGGAGAAGAAATGGGTTCAAGTTGCTCGACTAAGCAACTGCATTAATTGTTTGATAAGAATACAACTTTTTTTTTTGCAAAACATGGAACAGGTACCATCATATGTGATGCTTGGAATTCCAAAGCCTGTAGAAGAAGCACACCACAGGCTCCTCCTACTCCACAGTGCCCTCTTTCTCCCATGGGAGAAGCCTGTTCCAGGATGGACCTAACTGCCATCCATCAGATCCTATTCACAACACATTACAGAGATGATGAAGGGAGCCATACACAGATCCTGCTCGTTCCCCAGGGCCAGGAGGGCTTCCTCCACGGATTCTTCTTGCATGACGCCGCCTGCTCGTCCCTGCCGCCGCCCGGCTTTCTCTCAACTCTTACGTGGATTTCCGACGACGGCGTCGACGTAGCTTTAGCCTTGGACTACACCCTCGTGCCCCTGGCGGACATCCTTCTCATGCTCCTCCCAGCAGCAGCCTGTACAAGCTCAGCGTGCCGCTGGGACTGGGAGGAGCAGCAGCAGCATGCGTCTGGTTTACAAGGATCCCGACGACCTCCACAACAAGATCATGGAAAAGGTCACGGACTGCTTCCTGCCCTGCTCGCAGCCGGATCAAATGAACCAGACGGCTGAGATGGACTTGGTCGACTTCTTCATGCTTCAGCTTGCGTGTCATGCAGATGCAGTTTAATTGGGAACATGCATGTCCTTCTCCTCAGCTAGGGCTACCAGTACTACCAATCAGACAGAACAACTCCTCCATGCTCCATCCATACAAAAATTTCAGCATAGGACAATTCTGATTTACCAGTGTGCTACCAGAACTAGCACCATTAACATGTGGCTCCTCATACAGTGCTAGCTGCGGTTGTGGGCTGTGGCAGCAAACTTAGAGCAGCTCTAGTCTTGAGCATCCAACTTCAGGAAAGATTCTTTGGTTTCCACCTCTAAGTGAAATCCGAACAATTAGCCCGAGTCTACGTAATCTTGAGACAACCCAAATCCAAGTAATATAACGTCTCAAAAAAGACAACTTGGTTGTTAGTTTGGCTCTACTAAAAATGTACTCTGGTATTTAATTCAGTCACATCCGAACTTGGCCATCAACACACATCTCTGTTGCTACTTGCTACTTGGCCGTCAAATGATACTTAGGTCTTGAGGAAGAACATCCAACATGCACCTATAAGAAATTGAACAATATGTTAATGAATGGTACGATAAAAATAAGCTGCTAGCAGTTGAGGACATCATTCAGGACAATAGCAGGAAATGCTCTGTTCCTTATGCAGTTAGCAGGAAATGCTCTGTTTCTTATTCAGGACAATATCTGATTGCCTTTCAAGTGCATGACCAAACGGACGTTGAACTTTGTTCCATTCATCTACAGTTGGTGCTTTCCTTGCCAAAAAACCAGCTATTGCTATAATTGCCAAAGGCAAACCATCACTTGTAAGCAATTGAGAATGGCGATGCAGAATGTACTCGAACCGATGGAGGGGACTAGCAAGGGAGAAGAGTCGCCAAGCGTTAGGGCTGCTGCATGTCCACCAACTGGGCTATTGCATACTGGGCTTGCTTCTGTAATGCATTGCAAGGTTAGCCGGCTAGACCTTTCTCCGTTGGGCTGCTGAGCGCCCTCGTCGTGTCATCCCATGGCTGTCTGTGCTCTGCCGGGATCGGGGTGAAACTATTTTTTGGTCGGGGTTCTGGCTGGCCAAAAATTGCACGATAGGAGAAGTGGCTGGTACGTGGCTGGGGTCGACGGACCCCAATCACCCAACGTAGCTTCGTTAAATCAGACTAGCTGGAACTGTATGTGGTACTGTGATATCCTCAGGGGACATGTTATCGGTGGTAGTTAGGGGTGGTAAAGGTCCTTTAGTTTAGCTTAGCAAATTTAAGGATCGGGCCGTATTAGAATCGGACTGTAAAACTATACAATTTTGAACTAAGAATGAAAAGGGCCAAGTGAGATTGTGAAAGAAGGCAAAACTGTTATAAATGCGACAAGAGTAAACGATGAAGTAAATCAAAATTTAAATTGCAGGGGACACAAGATTTAACGTGGAAAACCCTCCCAATGCGGGAGAGTAAAAAACCACGGGGCGCCAACCAGCGGACACTTCTCACTATATCAAGAGTCGGGTTACAAAGCCGTATGGCGGCTTACAAGAGAGAATGAATAATTGTGTTGTGTTGTTTCCCGGGAGGATTGGTCTAAATATATAGGGAGTAAAACTCTCTATCTCCACATCAATTAGCGATATGGTACTAATTGATGTCGCTCCGCCTTCATCTTTAAACGGGCTAAATGGGCCTTCAAGTAGTTGGCAGCCCAATATGAATTTGGAACATATTCCAACAAACTCCACCTTGAGACAAATAATTCCTCTTGTAGCATAAATCAACACCTTCATCCCGAACATAACAAGAAAAATATTTCTGGCGCCACATAGCCTCTTGGGCTAATCAATTAAACCAACTAAGCTTCGAAAGCACGACTCAAACCAGAAACAGGCTTTGTCATCATATCGCCAGGATTAACATGAGTACGATCTTGCATACCTTTAACTTACCATCTTCGATCACATCACGAACAAAATGATACTTGATATCAATGTGCTTAGTCCTCTCATGGAACATCCGATCTTTGGTAAGATAAATGGCACTCGATCACAAGATAAATTAATACAAGAATCAACTCCACACAACTCAAATGTACAAACCTTTCAGCCAAATCAATTCTTTGCACGCCTCAAAGAATGACCATGTATTCTCGCCTCAGTAGTAGATAAAAGCAACAACAGATCAAAAGTAGCCCTCCAACTCACAAAGACAACCGCCAACAAAGTGAACACATAACCAAAGAAGTGATATTCTCCCGTCCGGATCAGCAAATAATCGGAATCAACATATCCAACAAGTCCCTTCCGAGTTCTCCCAAACTCCAACCAAGAATCTGCTGTCCCTCCGAGGTACACGAAAATCCACTGAACGCCCTCCAATGTTCTTTACCGGATTAGACATATATCTACTAACCAAACTCATAGCATATGATAAATCCGGACGAGAGCAAACCATGGCATACATCAAAGACCCAACAAACTAGCATAAGGAACTCTTGACATGTACTCAATTTCTGATCTCCGTACTAGGACACCGTATGCGGCCGACAATTTAAAGTGAGGTGCAATAAGAGTACTAACGGACTTTGCATGATGCATGTTGAAACGCTAAGAACTTTCTTAATATAATTCTGCCGACTAAGAAATAGCAAACCAGATTTTACGTCTCTAGTAATTTCCATGCCTAGAATTTTCTTAGTAGCACCAAGATCTTTCATATCAAACTCACTACTCAACAATTTCTTCAATTTAGTGATTTCAACATTACTCTTGGCAGCAATCAACATATCATCAACATATAACAAGAGATATATAGGTGATCCATTAACATGCTTGATGTAAACACAGCTATCATATTTTGATCTCTTAAAACCATGTGACCGCATAAATGAATCAAACCTTTTATTCCACTGACGAGGGGACTGCTTCAAACCATACAAGGATCTCTTCAGCTTGCAAACAAACTTCTCCTTGCCGTGCACTATGAACCCTTCAGAGACTGGTCCATGTATATGTCCTCCTCAAGCTCTCCATGCAAAAATGCGCTTTTGACATCTAACTGCTCAAGCTCAAGATCATGTGAAGCAACAATACTAAAGAAAGTACGAATGGTGCTATGCTTGACAACCGGAGAGAACACATCATTATAATAAACACCAGAATTTGACTCAGTAGCCTTTTGCTACTAACCTTGCCTTATACTTTGGAGGCTCACTTGGAGATAAACTCTCCTTTCTCTTGAAGATCCACTTGCAAATGATCTGTTTCTTCTTCTTCTTAGGCAATGGAACAACATCCCAAGTGCAATTCTTCTCCGTAGACTGCATCTCTTTCATGCATAGCTGAAACCCACTTCTCACGATCACCACAACCAATAGCTTCTTTGTAAGTGGTTGGCTCATGAACATTCTCCACCTGTTCAAAGACAACTCAAGGCATAATAAGATAAGTTACATTCTTCAATAAGACGGGGGTGGAGCACCACAACTTCTCTTTGATCTGCGTTGAGCAATAGGCGAATCGGCGGCTCCTCCTCAAGCCGCACACCAGGAGTTTGCTGAACATCATCATGAGCATCATCATCATCGAACTTCGGTTTCTGAACAGGCTCCACCGCGCATACCGTGCCTCAAAGATCATCATGCTCCACCCGCACACCGATATCATCGCAACTCTTTTTCAGAAATTTCTGGAGCGTGATCTGAGGACAAACTGTCATTAAACATCACAGATTCATTGAAAACAACACTCCTGCTCATAAAAGTCTTTCCTGTTTCGGGATTCCACAATTTATAGCCTTTAACTCCCGAACCATATCCAAGAAAAAGACATTTAACAGCTCTAGGCTCTAATTTTCCATTATCAACATGAGCATAAGCAGTGCAGCCAAAAACTCTCAACTGTGAATAATCAGCAGGTGTACCAGACCATACCTCAATAGGAGTTTTCTTATTTAGTGGAATAGAAGGCGACCTGTTTATCAAGTAACATGCAGTGTTAGCAGCCCAATATGAATTTGGAACATATTCCAACAAATTTTATGGGCCCTATTGGTAGTATGGTAGCACTGCTAAATCAGAATCGTCGTATGCTGAAATGTTACCAATTACTAAAACATATAAATCAGAATTGTCCTATATGCTGAAATTGTTACTAAACCATAAAACAGATTGTCATTGCTCTATTTTTGCATGGAGGAGTCTCTGTCTGATTGGTAGAACTACTGTTTGTTACACGTTGGTAGAACGGTGGTTTGCTAGCTAAGGATCGGAGGACGTGCATGACTTGTTGCCAAGCTGCATCTGCATGACATAACTAGATGAGTGATGATCCTGTAGAGCGTAGACCACCAAGCTAGAGCATGAACAACAGAACAAGTCGACCAAGTCGATCTCGTAGGGCACAGCCGTCCGGTTCATTTCACCATTTGATCCTTCAACAGGGGCAAGAAGCAGTCCATGACATTTTCCATGGTGCTTGGCTGCCAGAGCGGGGGTGTGTCTGGGTACGGCACCGCCGCTGGTATCCTGAAGGCGATGGTCTGCTCCCACGCCTCGTTGGCCTCGGCTCTAGTATAACGACGTTACAGAGATCAACCACTGTTTCAGGTAAGCATAGTATAGTTGTGCATAGCTTGGGGTTGCCTGCAAAAAGCACTTCATCTCTGATCAAAATAAACCTGGAATGGAGAAGGTTTACCTTTGTTTGTAATAATAAAATAATAGAGGACAAAATCAGCTATATCTAGTATAAAAGTTTAGTGGCTGAAGAAATTTAAAAGCACAATATTGCGGATAACATTGAAGACGTGCCATCTAACTCCATGAACAGAGTAATTCAGCTTGCGGTCAAAAACAGAGTAATTCAGCTACAGAGAGCGCGTAGCTCTAGCAATAAAATCTTAATCCTGATTCCTAATCCCTTTTCTGCACACTTACTCAAGCCCTTGGTAACTGATATTTTTTTACCTATAATATACTATGCAGGTTAATGCCCAAAGATCTAACTAAATGTAAACAAGACGAAATCGGAGATCCTGAATCGGTGGCTTCCTCGGTGAATGCAGGTTAATTTTTGACCTTCCATTTTCATTTTTGTTTACTCCCGGCCAGTCCCCAGCCCTCGACTGGCTCGGTGCTCCCTGTTCTTTTGACAGCAACAGCATGGTGGTTTGAAACCAGATATCCCCTAACTGTGTTGTGTCTAGACCAGAAACTACATAACACCCTTACTCATTAGTGCCAGTCGGACGGCATTAATGCTTATACAAAATATATATAAATCTGGTACACTGGGCGTCGTCATACCCGTCCCGTGACAAATACGCTGTAAAAAGGAGTACGTTGAGACTTGAGAATTCATGTTGGCTCATAGAAAACATTAAATTATAATATCATGGACCACGTATTAACAACATTACGACTGAATCTTATCTTATACTCTTATAAAGTAAACTCCATTAGCTATTTCTCCCAATATGCAACCACCTAAGCAATACACTACCACATACAATTAACATCTACAAGCAAAGCCTTACTAGCTATACTAGCTGTAATATCTCCATGCACGTTATCTAACTAAGCAATACACTATCACAAAAATTAAAATTCACTATCACATGCAACTATAATGTCCATGTCAGCAAGACACATAAGCATTTTATTGTTCATGTCATCATAGTGATATATATTATATAATATTATGTTCCTACATACATATATCACCTAATTCTTAGTGATCAACATTCTAACCTATTTATATTGCATTTTTATTCCCGCGGCAACGTGTGGAGAATTCTCATAATTAGTTATAATAAAGTGGGGTGCAAATACATGAGGGGGTCGCTGGTCCTTGCGCTGTTTGCAGCATGCATTTATGCTCTGTTGTCGTTAGTCTCGTCACCACAAATGCAACGATAATTGTGGATGATTGGGATTGAGCTGACCGCTTTGTTAAGGGCATCCAACATGGACAGCTCGGGCTCATTGTGCTTGGAGTGCCAAATGTCACATGTTACGAGAGCAACGCGAGGTAGATGTTGGATGCCGAAATCAAACTCCCCGTTAGTGAGAGACCTTGTTTTGTCTTCATGAAAATGGAGATAGAACTCTTGTAGCTTTGGCATGGCCCCTGTTTCGAACAACAACCCAAGCGCACAGTCATCTGAACCGACCAGGAACCTTCTCAAGCTTGGGAATCCATGCATGCCGCTGATCTTGAGCCGTTGTGTTCCTTGAGAGAAGGACGATCTGTCAGCAACTTCAACCTCTACCCTGAGATATAGGCCGGAAAGAGCGTTTAAACTCCCAAGCAAACCAAGGTCTGCCACCCCAAATTGCTCAACATAGATATTCAACTCATGGAGATTAACAAGTGAACCGATCCATATGGGGACCCTCGGGAACACAAACCACAAGATTTTAAGTATCTTGAGGTCCAGTCGGGTGGGGTCCCATGGCTCCACTGATAGTTTCTTCACCTTTTCATTACAATATATAGTCAAAGAACTGAGGCATCCCGTACCAAGTGTATACAAAGATGACGCAAGATCGTTGTTGAGCTCATCATCAATTGTTACATCCAATATTTGTAGATTTCTTAGCTGACAAAGCTCCTCTGCAAAGCTAGGTGACTGAATAGAGACATCGAGCCAGCCCAACCACTGCAATGCTTGCATGTGCTTCCCGAATCCATCTGGCAGTTTGACACCATCACCACAAAATAGAGTGACCAATCGTGTAAGGTGACAAACACTTGATGGCATCTCTTTATTTTAGTACCGACTAAATTTAATGTTTGTAAATGCTGCAGCTCCCCAATTTCTTCAGGAAGCTCGTGTACATCTGTGTCACTTAAGCTCAGGTACCTTAATGCAAATAACTTACCCAGATGTGCCAGACGGTCAGTTTCGGTTCGTAGTCCCTTGCAGTCTTCTAAGTCCAAAACACGGACATGTCTGAACATTTCTAGAGAAGGGAGGATATCAAGACCGGGAGAAAACACAGAAATAGCACGTGCATGATAATATGATATTTTCGCCCGTGAGCCTACTAAGGCATCAGGAACCTCGTTCTTCCTGTCTTGTAGAGAGAGCCGCCGAATCTTCATATGTGGATTGACTGCCATGTTAGGAACACCAACTAGAGTTACGAAATTCTCCTCCACAGCCTTCGACAAAATAAACTCAAGAATTGTGTCATGGACCTGACATGAACGCACTCCATAAAAATCTGTATCCGCTGGCTGAATCAAGCTTCTATTTATGAGCTCATTCAAACACCTCTCCCCTAACTCATATTGGGTGAACCTATGCTCTTCATGAATGAATCCCTCGGCAATCCATCTCAGTATTAATCGATCCTTCCTAATCTTGTAATCTTCTGGGAATATACTGAGATATAGAAGACAACTTCGTAGGTGGGGAGGAAGGTCAAAGTAACTCAGTGACAATATTTGTATCATTCTATTGATATCCGATTGCCTTTCAAGTGCATGACCAAATGAACGTTGAACTTTGTTCCATTCATCTACAGTTGGTGCTTTCCCTGCCAACAAACCTGCTATTGCTGTAATTGCCAAAGGCAAACCATCACATTTTTTCAAGATGTCATCACAAACTTTAATGAGGGCTGATGGACACCCCTCTTCTAAAACCAAATACTCTTTTCAGAAACAGCTTTCTCAAGTTCTCAAGATTAAGAGGACACAATTTATATATGTGACCCTGATGTGAAGAGCAGCAAGATTCAGCTAGTTCAATTTTACGTGTGGTTGTGATGATTCTGCTAGCACAACTATTTTTTATAAAAGCATTTTAAATGGTTTCCCATGATTCTAGATCCCATAAATCATCCACAACAATGAGGTACCTGCCAAATTAGTTAGTGAAGTATATTAGTAAAGCCTAAAATAAAAACAATTAATACTAATCAATAATATAATGTATTTGTTTTTGTCAAACCAAAACTAAAATTTATTATTACTACACTAAATTTATTGGTAATCTTATTTTAGTACAAGTAATTAATTGGGTTTCTTTTTAAGACCTTCGCCTTACTCCTCACAAAAACTTCACCGTAGACATCCACAAGGTATTGTAATAGAAAAGAAACATCTACTACATGGCCTCGAAAACCTTCAAACCATAGGTTCCATACTAACCTAAGTACCAAACTTGGACCGATCACTACAACTATCCCCCAGTAGCAAGGCCGAAAAACAACCACAGGCAGTAGACTCATGCCATTTGCCACATGATAGAAATAGATGGCATACCCATACTTACTTTTAAGTCTAAAACGTTAACTGTTCTAGAACTCTAAAAAATGTAAAACAAATTAAAAATATGCTTAATCATGTAGTCAACAAAGTTACTATCTGATGAGTTATTTTCTAGCGCACCTTTTATCTTGAAGGAAATTAGATATCTTTTTGATAAGATGTTGCATGTCTCGGTGTACTCCTGCCCGCTAATGTCACGGAGAATAGTTTTCAGCACTTCCATCATGTGAGGAGTTCGTGATACTGTTACGAAAAGCCTTACAATCAAACTTATCCTTAAGTGACTCATACACTTGATTAGCAAGTGTTGTCTTGCCTAGTCCACCAAATCCAACAATAGTGACCACCTTCACCTGATGCTGAGATGAAGATTGATCTTCTGTCAACAAGTTGATCAACTTATTCTTTTGTTCATCAATGCCCACAAGCTCAGAGACATCCTTAAAGATAGCCTGAGCCCGAAAATCAACCATCTCATGTGAATTCTTGGTGCTCGCACACCAGTCCTGTATCTATGGTTCCTGTCTCCCACCTCCTTGATCTGTGACTTGAATTCCTGTATCGCCTTGGACATCCGTTTGTGCGAAATCATCTTGTCCAGCAACTTTGTGCACCTCTCCATTAGACCCTTCTTCTTAGAAGAATTATCATCATCATTAATACAAATCATAAAGTCATCAATACTGTCCTCGATGTCATACGACATCTCACGCACATCTGTCATCCAAATCATGTCTTGCTTATCAGGATTGTCATCTTCGACATCTTCTCAAGGAAGGCATGCATGTACTTGAGCTCACCAGCCAGAGATTTGATCTCCTTGCGCACGTCTTTCATGTTTTTGAGCTCATCACCAAGCAAAGTTGCCAACTTCACAATAACAGCGTTCAGTGCTCCCGTTGCAGCGCTCACCAAAACACCTTCCATTCTTGTATTGCTGTCTCCCTGCTCTGGTGTTTTAAACAGCAAGGTTGTTAGAATCGTGCAATAGTATGGAAGACATTGTGTCAAGGGAAGCACAATTTTTTTTTCTGGCTAATCCTGAGGGGCAGACTAAATACAAGGAATATGATTAGAAGAAGAGGAATGTCTCTGCAAGACTATCGTGTTCTTACGTGTCAACAATCGATAGAAGAAACAGTGATGCACCTGTTGTTTCATTGCCCTTTCTCCAAGGATTGTTGGGGTTATCTGAACATTCAAATTAATGAGCTTGTTTGTTTCATTGCACAATTTTTTTTTTTGAATGGAAATCATTGTTGCAATTGGAGTTTGCTCTAGATGTCTTCATCATCTCCTGTTGGGGGATTTAGATGATGAGAAATAATGTCATTTTTAGACAAAGGAATCCCACGGTGCAGCAATTTAAGAGAGAGATATATATCTGAAGAAGCTTCCTTTCTTTTCCAAAGGATAAAAACTAGCTTTTCTCATCAGTTAGATTCATGGATAAATTCCACTTTGTAATTTTTTGGATTTTCTTCCTTTGCAGAAGAGTTGTAACTCTTTGTACTCCTGTTTTTTTTTTTTTTTTTTTTTTTTTTTTATGCATTTACAGCAGAACGACAGGTCACCCGCTGATCGAGTTTTGGTAGAATATGGAACAACAGATACTAGCTAGAATGATCAAAGTCGCACCTGGATCGGATCGTGGCTTCGTGTAGGCTGTCGAGACTTCAGACACCAAAGGAGTTGATGAGAGCACACGACGGCATCCCGCAGTCGGTGAAGCCGTGAAGGCGGATGGATGGCTGTGGCACGGGACAAGCGCCGACGGCCTCGGCAAAAAGCGTCGCGCAGAGCAGGGGAGCTGGCCGGGCGAGTGCGAGGCAAGCCGGATCGAGGCAGGGGAAATGGCAAACGCGTTGACTTGGCGCCGTCTGCGACGGAGTAGTAAGGAAGCAGCCGTGCAGCGCTGTAGGAGGAGCGGCGATATTTCAGCGGGAAGGATGAGAACGAAGGGGGTGAGGTGGATGTGGAGGCAAAACTGGAACCACATATTGCGTGGGATATGAAAGAAAATTTGATTAATAAATTTGAAAGAAAAAAAAACAGAATAGAAGGAAGACATTTTGCGCGTCTTCAGTCAGGTGCAACTTGCATGTTGCGTGTTGCTGATGTTATTGCTTTTAAACTTAAAATAGTGTTGGGTTGGCATAGTATAACGACGTTACCGAGATCAGATTCAGAGAACCATTGTGTCTGGTAAGCATAGTATAGTTGTGCTTAGCTTGATCGAGGATGCCTGCAAAAAGCACTTCATCTCTGATCAAAAAATAAACCTGGAATGGAGAAGGTTTACCTTAATCTGTTTGTAATAGTAAAATAATATAGGACACAATCAGCTCTATCTAGCAGAAAAGTTCAGTGGCTGAAGAAGTTTAGCAACACAATAATGACGCTAACGTGGGAAGATGCCTTGCCTAAGCACAAGCTTGAGAAGACATGCCATCTAACTCTATAAACAGAGTTATACCCGTTACGATGGCGTGAATGCTTATATAAAATATGTGTAAATCTGCTACACTGGGCGTCATACCCGTTCCATTACAGAAAGGAGTACATTGAGAATTCGGGTTAGCTGATATAATAGAACATAAATACAATTACAATATAACATGAACTGCATAATATAACAACATTACGGCTAATGCAGTTATAATGCATTACCACTAAATTACTTATAAGTTTGGTACAACATTACGACTAAATGAGTTATAATGCAAAAGGAATCCATGAGGATCGCTCTGGTCCCCTAGCCTTCTTAGCATGCATTTATGCTCTGTTTAGCCTGCCGCGCCCAAAAGTGGATGGTTGGGATTGGAGCTGACCGCTTTGTTAAGGGCATCCAACACGGGCTGCTCGGGCTCATTCTGCTTGGTGTGATAAATGCAACAATTTACGAGAGTAAGACAAGGTAGATGCTGGATGCCGAAATCAAAATCTCCGTCGGTGAGAGACCCTGTTTTGTCTTCGTGAAAAAGGAGACTCAACTCTTGTAGCTTTGGCATGGCCCCAGCTTCAAACAACAACCCAAGTGCACAGTACTCCCAACCAACCAGAAACCTTCTCAAGCTAGGGAATCCATGTCTACCGCTAATCTTGAGCCGTTGTGTTCCTTGAGAGAAGGATGATCTGTCAGCAACTTCAACCTTTAACTTGAGATAGAGGACGGAAAGAGCATTTAAACTCCCGAGCAAACTAAGGTCTGCCACCCCAAAAATGCTCAACAAAGATATCCAACTCCTGGAGGTTAACAAGTGAACCGATCCATATAGGAACCCTCGGGAACACAAACAACAAGATTCTAAGTGTCTTGAGGTCCAGTTGGGTGGGGTTCCATGGCTCCACCGTCAGTTTATTCTGCTTTGAAAAAACCGATATAGTCAAAGAACTTAGGCATCTCGTACCAAGTGTACACAGAGATGACACAAGATCGTTGCTAAGCTCATCAAAAATTATTAAATCTAATATCTGTAGATTTCGTAGCTGGCAAAGCTCCTCTGCAAAGCTAGGTGACTGACTGGAGACATCAATCAACTCCAACCACTGCAGTGCTTGCATGTTCCTCCCAAATGCATCTGGCAGTTCGACACCAAGACCACAAAATAGAGTGACCAACTGTGTAAGGCGACTGACACTTGATGGCATTTCTCTTATTTGAGTACCAACTACATTAGTGTTTGTAAATGTTGCAGCTCCCCAATTTCTTCAGGAAGCTCACACATATCTGTGTGATGTAAGCTCAAGTACCTCAATGCAAATAACCTACCCAGATGCGCCAGACGGTGAGCTTGGGTTTGTAGTCCCCTGCAATTTTCTAAGTCCAAAACACGGACATGTCTGAACCTCTCTAGAGAAGGGAGGATATCAAGACTGGGAGAGAACACAGAAATAGCCCGAGCATGATAATATATTATTTTCTCCGGTGGGCCTACTAAGGCATCAGGAACCTCATTCATGTGGTGTAGAGACAACCGCCGAATCTTCATATGTGGATTGACTGCTATGTTAGGAACACCAACCATAGTTACGAAATTCTCCTCCACTGCCTTGGACAAAATGAACTCGAGAATTGTGTCATGGACTCGACATGAACGCACTCCACTAAAATTATACATTGGCTGAATCAAGCTTCTATTTATGAGCTCATTCAAACACCTCTCCCCTAAAGCATATTGGGTGAACCCATCATGCTCTTCAGGAATGAATCCCTCAGCAATCCATCTCAGTATCAATCGATCCTTCCTAATCTCGTAATCTTCCGGGAATATCCTGAGATACGTAAGACAACTGCGTAGGTGTGGAGGAAGGTCAAAGTAACTCAGTGACAATATTTGTATCATTCTATTGATATCCGATTGCCTTTCAAATGCATGACCAAATGAATGTTGAACTTTGGTCCATTCATGTATAGTTGGTGCTTTCCCTGCCAACAAACCACCTACTGATATATAATTGCCAAAAGGCAAACCATCACATTTTTTTCAAAATGTCATCACAAATATCAGTGAGGCATGATGGACACCCCTCTTCTAAACCAAATATTCTCTTTAGGAATAGCTTTCTTGAGTTCTCAAAATTAAGAGGACGTAATCTGTAGATGTGACCATGATGTGAAGAGCAGCAAGATTCAGCAACTTCAGTTTTACGTGTGGTTGTGATGATTCTGCTGTCATAACTATTTTTTATAAAAGCATTCTGAATGGTTTCCCATGAATCTGAATCCCATAAATCATCCACAATAATGAGGTACCTGCAAAATTAGTTAGTGAAGTCTATTAGTAAGGACTAAAACAAAAACAATTAATACAAATCAAATAATGAAAAGTGTGATTTTGTGTAGACCTAATATTTAATTTGTGATGTAAAAGTGAATGTTTAATTAAAACATATGTTTTCTTTATAATTCAGGGACAAAAATTTTCAATTTTCAAATTATATATTTTTGCATCACATTTCATGTTGTATAGGAAACCCAAATTGTATTGGTAACCTATCTTATCTTACTACAGGTAATGGTAACTTGTTTCTTTCAAGGTCATCGTGGTACTTCTCACGGTGCGTGCTAGAAAAAAACTTGACCCTAGAAAACAACCTCGATAATGTATTATAATGAAGAGGAATAGTTTCAACTACAGGGCAATAAAACCCCCAAACTCCATGTCGCAAAAAAAGAAAAAAAGAAAAAAAAAAAAACCCAAACTCCAGGTTCCATACTAACTCAACTTGACTGACCATGATCTCATGGTTACTTGGTTAGTGACCACTTCAACTATCACCTAGCAAAAGGGCTAAAACCACAGGTGCCATAGGCTTGTGCCATGCCACATGATTGAAATAGATGACATACCAATACTTACTCCTAAGTCCATAAATTAGTAACTCAGGAGCCTAAAATTTAAAATGAAAAACATGCTTAATCAATGTTTAGTTCTAAATTGTACCATTCTATATGTTTTCTGCCAAACATCAGTTTTAATATTAGAGCTCTCTAAATAATAAAGTTCAAACAAAGATTAAAAAAAGAATTTGATAAGGTAGTGAACTATATTAAGGAAACATGGTGCACACATGCAAATCATTTCAAACAACTATAAATCTTAAATTAGAACAATCATTCATAAAGGTATACTTTTTATGTACTTTCTAAAATTGCAACGCTATCCGTGCGGCTACACATCAGGCTGACGAGCTAGTTATTCCTTTGTTCTAGCTTATAAGGTGCATGTGTATCAACATTCAAAGTTTGTAATTTTTCTTGAAGAATTTTGTTAACTATTTGTAACTTTTAAAATTCAATACATTTGCTTTATCAAACCTATTTACTACTCATTTTAGTTTAATAGTAGGAAAATAATATAAAATAAGATAAATGAATGGTAAGTAAAACTTATGAGATCATGTCAAGTCATACCATGCCTTATAAACTAGGACAAGGGAGGAGTAACTTCTATGATCAATGAGGGAGAAAAACATTGTATTTGTAAAATTTGAAGGATAGAGTAGATGGTGTGCCCGTACTTACTCCTAAGTCTAAAAATCCAATAGGCCTAGAACTCTGAAAATGTAAAACAAATTAAAAACATGCTCATATAGTGTACAAATTTAAGGGACTATCGATGTGACCTTTTGTCTTGAAGGAAATCAGATATCCTTTTGATAAGATGCTGCATATCTCCGGTGTACTCCTGCCCACTAATACCACGGAGAATAGTTCTCAACACTTCCATCATGTGAGGAGTCCGTGACACTGTCACAAAAGCCGTACATTCAAACTTATCCGTAAGTGACTCATACACCTGATTGGCAAGTGTTGTTTTGCCTAGCCCTCCAAATCCAACAATGGAGACTAGCTTCACCTGATGCTGAGATGATCCATCAATTGTCAACATGCTGATCAACTCATTCTTTTGTTCATCAATGCCCACAAGCTCTGATGCATCCTTAAAGATAGCCTGAGCCCGAATATCAATATTCTGATGTAAATCCTTAGTGCTCGTCACACCAGTCCTGTATCTGTGATTCCTATCTCCTACCTCCTTAATCTGGGTCTTGAATTCTTGTATCGCCTTTGAAATCCGATGTCGTGCCTTCGTCTTGTCCAACAACTTCTTGCACTTCTTCATTAAGCTCTTCTTCTTAGCAGATTTGTCATCATTAACACAAATCATAAATTCATCAAGGCTGTCCTCGATGTCATATGACATCTCACGCACATCTGTCATCCAAATCTTGTCTTGGTTGTCAGGATTCTCATCCTCTGACATCTTCTCGAGGAAGGCATACATGTACTTGAGCTCATCAGAAAGAGGTTTGATGTCCTTGCGCACATCTTTCAAGTGCTTGAATTCATCACCAAGCAAAGCTGCTAGCTTCATAGTGACAGCCTTGAGTGCCCCTGTCGCTGCACTCACCAAAAAGCCTTCCATTTTGCTGGTACTCAATTGCTCACTCCCTTGTTCAGTTCTCCTGTTGTTTGTGAGCAGTAAAAGATTGTCAGGACCCAGGAACGCGATTTGTGGCATAGAATTGTACAATACTACGACTGTACTGAATGACATGGAGAGCACTGCTGATATATATATATATATTTTTGGTAGAATAATCGCGATACATATCATAGGAACATCAGAATCGTACCTTGATGTGGATGGTGATTTCTGTAGGATCCTGGAACGTTGGACACAGAAGCAGCTTACAAGCGTGAACAAGACCTCCCTGCAGTCGACGTGACGGATGGATGAATTGTGAACAAGACCTCCCTGCAGTCGACGTGACGGATGGATGAATGGATGGATGGATCTCGGACAAGCACTGGCAATGACGGCAGGGTGTGGGTGTGGGGAGAGCACGAGAGCAAGGACTAAGGGACGACGAACACGAGCACACGCAGGAGCGCAGCTAGCAGTGCTCTGAAATGGCAACTGGGCTGTAGCATGGGAACAGGGAGGAGACCGGTAGTCAATGAAATGTATGCTCTTATTGTTAATTCATCTAGATCTGTGCACAGGTTTCTTTGCCCGAGATGTCCCAGTTATGCATTATGAATTCATCTAGATCTAGAGATGCGAGTTTGTTGGTTTTCTTTACCCGGGAATCAGAAAGACAATAGTGGCACCCATGTGATCAGGCAGTTGCAAGGATCGATAGGCTAAAGAAACTACCTGAAATCTGTCCCTTGCCTGGATCGATAGAGCGGTAAGAAAAAAATGTTTCCACTAGAACTACAAGTATCAAAGAAAAATATGGTCAGCTAGTTTGTACTAAATACTTTTTGGAAAAATCATAAATCATATTCTCGAGGAAGGCATGCATGTAGTTGAAGTCATCATCACCAAGCAAAGTTGCTAGCTTCAAACTGACAGCCTTTAGTGCCCCCTAGTTCCCGCGCTCACACCACCACAATTCCCTCCATTTTTCTTCGGTGTTCTCTCTGATCCGCTTGTTTAGTGCTCCCTATTATTTGTGCACTGTAAAATGAGATGAATGTTTGGGTGAACGAGTCACCTTTCTCTGGTGCTCGGCTTCGTGTTATATAGGACGGGAATCGCCCCCGCCGTGGCTTACAAGATGTTTGTTACAGATTTGCATGATACAACTAACACAAGATCAACTTGGCCTACAATCTAGGGGCCGACTCCTACACACGTGCGCCGCCATGCACCTAGACTAGTTACAAGCTAACCAATGTACCTAAGTACAAACTAACCACGAAAGATATCATCTAACACCCTACCTCAATCTCAGCCACATGTGAGGTTGAGATTGCGACGAAACTGCTGCAGCTTCAGAACGGGAAGAGCCTTGGTAAAACCATCGGCAACTTGATCACGGTGTTAATGAACGGATGTCCAGCAGCTTGTTAGCCACCTGCTCACGAACAAAGTGGAAATCGATTTCTATATGCTTAGTACGAGCATGAAAAACAGGATTAGCTGAGAGATACTTGGCCCCAAGGTTGTCACACCGTAGTCTTGCCATTCTAGGATGACGTATACCAAGTTCTGTCAGAAGCTTCTTGACCCACATCATTTCTGCAGTAGCGTTTGCAAGTGCCTTGTACTCTGCCTCTGTACTAGATCTTGACACAGTAGGTTGTTTGCGAGAAGTCCAGGACACTAGATTACCGCCCAAGTAAACAGCAAAACCTCCGGTTGAGCGTCATCGACACACCCTGCCCAGTCGGCATCGGAAAAGGCACTGACAATCATGGAAGTTGAGCATCCAATTCGTAGTCCGAGAGACAAAGTACCCTTGATGTAGCGCAAAATACGCTTAGCAGCACTCCAATGAACGGTAGTTGGCTTGTGGAGGAACCCGACAAACTTTGTTGACAGCAAAAGCAGATATCGGGCGTGTCGGCGTGAGGTATTGAAGTGCACCCACCAGACTGCGATATCTTGTCGAATCTTCTTCTCCCAGCTGAATACCATCGGTGACACTGAGCTTTTGCGTGCTTGGAAGCGGCATGTCAACTGGGTTGCAATTGCTCATCCCCGATCTTGCAAGAATATCAGTAGCATATCTACTTTGTGACAGCAAAAGTCCTTCTTTATTTCTTTTCACTTCAAGTCCGAGGAAGAAGTGCAGGTCCCGAGGTCCTTGAGAGCAAAGTCTTGCTGCAGTCTTGAGATCAACCGAGTTGTGGCCTTGGGATCTGAACTAGCCACTATGATATCATCAACGTACACAAGTACATATATAACCAACCCACCGTGTCTGAAGAAAAACAGCGATGTATCCGCCTTTGATGGTGTGAAACCTAAGGCAATCAGCTTGGCACACAACTTGGCATACCATGCCCGTGGGGCTTGCTTCAAACCATACAGTGCTTTATCTAACTTGCACACATACGAAGGATGTCGAGAGTCAACAAAACCAGATGGCTGATACATATATACCTCTTCATCAAGATCTCCATGGAGGAAAGCATTCTGCACATCTAGTTGTCGCAATGACCAATTGTTAGACACAGCAATGGAAAGGACTAACCGAATGGTGGCAGCTTTCACTACTGGACTGAATGTTTCTTCATAATCGATCCCATACTGTTGCTTGAATCCTTTGGCAACTAAGCGAGCTTTGTATCGATCAATTGACCCATCTGCCTTGCGTTTTACCTTGTATACCCACTTGCAGCCAATAATATTTCTGCCTCGAGGTTTTGGAACAAGGTGCCAAGTCTTGTTTTTGAGGAGTGCTTGATACTCATCATCCATAGCTCGAGCCCACTTGGGATGCTTCAATGCTTCATTGACAGTACTTGGTTCACCATCGGGAACAGCAGCAAGCATTCCCCAACGAACGGTGCCATCGGTATAGGTCTTGGTCTTCACAATGCCGTGCTGAAGGCGTGTTGTCGGACGATGAACAGGAGCCTCAACGGGTGCTGTTGCCGAAACCTCAGGAGATGAAGCAAAGTCGAGAGCCGCACCTGATCCAGACGTGTGCACACCGGATCCGGAGACAGTGATACCGGGATCGTGCGTGGTTGATGTCGTCCCGATGTGCCCGAGGCGGGCTGGTGGCGGCGTAGAAGATCCGGGCGACGAGTTTCCCGGCGAGTGCGTATCCGGCACCAGCGCACGCGTGGTCGACGATCCCGATGCCGATCCTGTCGGCGCTGCTCCGACGCTGGCAGGCGGATCCTCCTCGGGAACAGGTCTGTCTCCACGGAGGAGGCACATGCGATGACGATCGATCTGCTCAACGCCGTGTTCATGTTCCGCCGAATTTTCGCCCGGTACCTGTTCATTGGCAGCAAGAGACTTTGGACAATCATTAGTAGACTCAGGAGGAACCCCATGTAGGTCACGTATCCTTGCATTACCAAAGTTGGATGAAGGATTAAGAAGGATATCAGGAAGAAGAGAGAGTTCTTTTCTCAGTCGAGCACCGGCATTGGGACTAAGGGTGGCGAAGGGATATAGTGTTTCATCGTACACGACATCACGGGAAATATAGACTCGTCCAGCCCTGGATCTAAACATTTAAAGCCCTTGTGAGAATTGCTATATCCCAAGAAAACACAACGTTTAGAGCGAAATTGGAGTTTGTGATCATTATATGGTCTAAGATTGGGCCAACAAGCGCACCCAAATGTTCTAAGGTAGCTATAGTCTGGAGTTGTTCCATATAGTCGAGAGAAGGGTGAGTCATTCCCAAGAACTTTGGTAGGTAGACGATTTATGATGTATACGGCAGTAAGGAAAGCCTCGTCCCAAAATTTCAAAGGGCATTGAGGCATGGGCTAGAAGTGTGAGACCCATCTCAACTATATGTCTATGTTTACGCTCTGCCGACCCATTCTGTTGGTGCGCGTGAGGGCAAGAGATGTGATGTGAAATGTCGATGCGTGTAAAAAATGAGTTAAGGGATCTATACTCCCCTCCCCGCCACTTTGGACAGCTAGGATTTTGCACTCAAATTGTCGTTCAACTAATTTTGAAAATCGGTGAAACAGCGAAAAACCTCGGACTTATGACGCAAGAGGTAGATCCAAGTATACTTGGAGAAATCATCAATGAAAGAAACATAATATGAATTCCGGCCAACAGATGTGGGTGTCGGTCCCCAAACGTCTGAAAAGACAAGTTCCAAGGGTCTAGTTGACACACTAGATGACCGAGGATAGGGCAATTGATGACATTTGCCCAACTGACATGCATCACAAACATGCTTATTATCGAAATCTTTAACAAAAGACAATTTATGATGACTAAGAACTCTAGCTACGACAGGTGAAGCAGCATGGCCAAGACGGTGATGCCAAGTGGAGGCGGACGGCTTGAAGGCAACATTGGCTTCTTTATTACGGTGGTGGGCGTGCGTAGCGGCATGGACGGGATAGAGACCCCCTTCACATGGGCCTTTGAGGAGCGTTTTCCTCGTCTTCTGCTCCTTAACAACAAAACAATCGGGATGAAATTCAATAAAGGCTCGGTTATCACGAACTAAGCGATTTACGGAGACTAGGTTTTTGTTGGTGGAAGGAACATGAAGAATATTGTTGAGATGAATTTGAGTGGAAGGAGTATGCAAGGTACTATGACCGACATGAGAGATTTCCATACCGCACCGTTTGCAGTGTGCACACGGTCACCACCATGGTACTTGTCACGGATGGTGAGGCGCTCCAGATCACCGGTGATGTGGTCCGTGGCGCCGTGTCCATGTACCGCTTGAGTCCACCCCGTATGAGTGGGTCATGGCGGAGGAAGCCGACTTGGGAGGAGGTCCATTCACGTAAGAATCAAATCGTTTGAAAGCGGTGATGAGCGGGATGACCTTCCTTACCACAGATCCGGGCGGTGGACACCCGTCGGGAAGTTCTTGCGGTTGGCGTGGCTGGCCACGCCCTCCTTTTCCACCACGGATGATCACCGCGGCCACCGCCATTGGAGGGGCCGCCACGGTGTTCTTGCCGCCACACGCCACTTCCTTTTGCGGCCGAGATTGACAGATGACCGTGATTGCCACCATTGCCATCCCTGATCTCCTTGCGCTGCTCACAGCTAACAAAAGCGGGTGTAGAGCTCGCCCAACGTGATGGGCTCGACCGGCGCGACACACCGCCCGAGATCACCGACTTCGTACATATCGTCGAGGCCGATGAGAATATAGGACACCAGCTCATCATCTTCCAACTTGCGCCCGACCGACGCCATGTCATCGGCCAAGCCCTTCATCTTCGTTGAAGTAATCGCCGATGGAAGAGGTTCCCTTGGTGGTAGTCGCCAACGCCATCCTTGTGGCGATCAGCCGCGCACGGCTTTGGGATGCAAACATCTCCTCGATGGCTGCCCAGATGGTGGCAGCCGACGTCTTCATCGAGACCTGAGATTGGATCTCACGCCCCAAGTTGGACAGGATGTAGGGGCAGAACTATGCGGTCCTTGGCCATCCAAGTCTCATACTCGGGGTTCTCCACGGGGTCTTCGGCCCCGAGTCATCGTCGGGCTTCTTGGTGGTCTCCTTGGGTGGGAGATACATTGGCGGTGGAGTGGCCCCCGGCTTGATGAAGGTCGCCCGGCCGCGCCCCTTTGAGAGCCGGATAGGACTGCGCTTTCCACAGCACATGGTTGCTGCGGGTTAGTTTTTCGCTCGGTGGAAGGAGGAAGACGCCGAGAGAGGGCGCACAGGTGATGCGGGAGGAGGAGGAAGCGAAGGCCATGGAAATCCGATAGGAAACAGGCTCGGATACCATGTAAAATGAGATGAGTGTTTGGGTGAACGAGTCACCTTTCTCTGGTGCTCGGCCCGTGTTATATAGGACGGAATCGCCCCCCGCCGTGGCTTACAAGATGTTTGTTACAGATTTGCATGATACAACTAACACAAGATCAACTTGGCCTACAATCTATGGGCCGACTCCTACACACGTGCGCCGGCCATGCACCTAGACTAGTTACAAGCTAACCAATGTACCTAAGTACAAACTAACCACGAAGGATATCATCTAACATGCACACCAGAGTTCAAGTTGTCATGGATCAGGATGTATCTGTGCCATAGAATTGTACACAATACTACGATTGCACACTGATGCCAAATGACATATATGGAGTACAGTGCTGATACAAGTATTTTGGAACAATCACGATACGAATCATACCTGAACCCGGATGGTGTGATTCGGACACAGAAGGCAGATGGGGGGGGAGGGAGGGAGGACCGGGAGTCAATGTAATGTATGCTTTCTTGTTATTAATTCATCTAGATCTGTGCTTGCACTCCTTTTGTACCCGAGCTGTCCCATTTGTGTAGTATTCCTTCTGTTCACATAGGGTGCCACACACTTGTTATTCCATCGATATAGATCTGTGACTTTGTTCCTATTAGTTTTATTTACCTGGAATCAAAAGCGCAATGACACCCATGTCAGGCCATGGAATCTTGTCCCTTGCTAAGAGCGAGTGCGCCTGGACGTCCTAATTATGTCTTTTTGGTAGAGTGGTGGGAGGAAAAAAAACACTTCTTTTCTGAAAAACTTCACATATATAGGAAAGCAAACAGTGTGGTTAAAATAAGGTGCCCTAGCCGTGTTTGTATGTTTTAATACAAATAGGTACTATATGGAGAAGCGCGCACTACTTGAGACGGGCTCGTTGCCGAAAGTGCAAACAGCCTTTGCTGGCGGCACTCGGCAAAGTACCTCTTTGCCAAGTGCCGCGCTGGGCAAAGATCGACGCTCTTTGCCGAGTGTTAGACGCTCGGCGAAGACTGACACTCGGCAAAGGCGCCTCTTTGCGAAGCCGACACTCGTAAACATGCATGAGCTCTGGGCAAAGCCTTCACTTTTGTCACCAAATGAACATAGACATTTCTCATTTGGAAGAGACGGTACCACTGAGAGATGATTTGTGGTGTCATGATGTCAAGCAAATTGGTGACTCGATCTCTACCACTATTTTCGTCATGGTATTTTCAATATGCTGTGACTAACACAGGGGATCAGACAAAGAAATCGGAGGTTGTGCAGAGGCGGTGACAAATCAACTCGCCTGTGTATCAAATCAAGACGGCGGCTACAGAGTGCACCAAGAGGCCTAGGCATGCATGCAAGTGATCCAACTCGATCGGCATCAGCAAAAAGCAGAGATGTCTGTCTTGTTTTATCTTCAGTTTTTTGTTTTTCACTTTTCCATCTCCAAAAGCAAGTGTTCACATTTTGTATTCAGAATGCCAAACCGCTTTTCAAGCTGGCCGGTTGTGCACCTCCCACTGTGCCTTGCTCTTGACCGCCGGCCGGCTTCTGGTGTGTGGCCCAACCCGTTCCCGTCCTTGCGCCACCGCTGCCATACGCACGATCAGAGCAGAGCTAGCACGCGATTGAACGAAACGAACAAGGTGCATCTGCACGACACACGCAACTATTCTGATGATCCTGTAGAGCTCGAGCCATGAAGAAGTTTTTTTTTTTTTTTTTAGAAAGCTTCGCCGCGATTTCTATTAGACGAATAAAGAAAAAGGCAAATGCCAGCCCAGTTTTTTGACCGAAACCGGGCCAAAAAACCATACAATTGTGGAGGGTACCCTACTCCACCCTGCATTTAGGTACCAAGTCAACTCAACTCGCTTTAACTAAGCCCCACTCAACTCCTTGCTTGGTCGGATTGGGACATCGACACAAGCCTCAACACCACTCAACTTGGTCGAAATGACCCAACTATAGCAACTCGAACACAATTAACAACAACTCGGATGGGAGAAATAAACAAGACGCTCTGCTCGGTTGGATTGGGTCATCAACACGAGCCTCCCTCCACAACGGCCGGTCGGATTGGGACGTCGACACCACTCCAAACCACCACCATCTGGGAGAGGAACCAAAAGCAGGCCATCGGAACCTGCGCCGTCGTCGCCAACGTTGTGCCACGCCCGAAGGCGTAGCCCGCTGCAAGCCCAAACAGCTACCAGAGATTCCTCCACCACGGGACTATCACCCCCAAGCCGCACACCCACGACCGTCGATCCCCCAGCTCCAGCGAAGCGTCAGCAGCAAACCCGTCGCGGCACCATTGAACCACTGATCCTGGCTACTCTGCGTGGGGGCCTCGCCTCACCCAACGCCTCACACTCCACTAATCCACTGGCCAGGACTCAGATATTTGAAACCGCACTGAGAGCACCACCTCCGCCCAGTCGACCAAGTCCATCTCGTAGTAGGGCACAGTCGTCCGGTTCATTTGATCCGAACAGGGGCAGGAAGCAGTCCATAATCTTTTCATTGCATCATCTTGCTGTGGAGGTCGACGATGAAGACGGCGCTGCTCCTGTAGATCGAGCACGAACATCGACCCCCTGCTCTCAAGTCACCTTTGGCTGCCAGAGTGGGGCACATGTGTCTGGGTATCCCTGAAGCCTGTTGTCTGCTCCCACGCCTCGTTGGCCTCCGCATGGGCATGGGCATGGCCATGGCCGCCGGCTTTCTGCTGCTGAGTGCTGACGACGACAACTCGACAACTGGAAACAGCCGCGTTCGAGATGTACAAGCAGATGACCACAAAGCTTGCCGTCTCCGGTGATGCAGAGGAGCGGGTTGCCTCCGATCTGGCGCGGACGGGGAATCCTTGTAAAGGCAAAGTAGACGCGCCCTGCTCCCAGCTGCACGCTGAGCTTGTACAGGCTCGCGATCATGGCCACCCGTGTGCCGCGCCCTGCTGGTGAACCACGCTACAAAGATTCAAGGCACAATCATAATGGAATCCACCACAAGACGTACACACCAGTCTGTCCACAAGCAAGTTCAATCATTTTACCTATGTACATACTATATAGCCATACAAATGATGAGGCAAAAAGAAATAATGAGTCAAATGAGATGGAATGAAAAAAAAAAATGTAAATCTGATACATTGGGCGTCATACCCCGTCCCTTGCAGCCATGCCAAATACATTGTAAAAAGGAGTACGTTGAGAATTCGGGTTGGCTGAACCACATATTAACAACATTACAACTGAATTAGTTAGAATGCAGTACTAGAGTGCAAAAGGAATCCGGTCATCAGGGTCTCTGTTGTCTTCAGTGCCATCACCAGAAATCCAACGACAGCCGTGGATGGTTGGGATTGGAGCTCACCGCTTTGTTAAGGGCATCCGACACGGGCTGCTTAGGCTTATTCTGCTTGGTGTGCCAAATGTAACATGTCACGAGAGCAAGACAAGGTAGATGCTGGATGCCGAAATCAAACTGCCCGTCAGTGAGAGGCCCAGTTTTGTCTTCGTCAAACAAGAGAATGAGCTCTTGTAGCTTTGGCATGGCCCCAGCTTCGAACAACAACCCAAGCGCACAGTCGCACGAACCGACTTGGAACCTTCTCAAGCTTGGGAATCCATGGGTGCCGCTGATCTTGAGCCTTTGTGTTCCTTGAGAGAAGGACGATCTGTCAGCAACTTTAACCTTTACACTGAGATTGAGGATGGAAAGAGCATTTAAACTCCCGAGCAAACCAAGGTCTGCCACCCCAAATTGTGCAACAAAGATACTCAACTCCTGGAGATTAACAAGTGAACCGATCCATATAGGGACCCTCAGGAACACAACCCACAAGATTTCAAGTATCTTGAGGTCCAGTTGGGTGAGGTTCCATGGCTCCACTGTCAGTTTCTGCCGCCTACCATATATAGTCAAAGAACTTAGGCATCCCGTACCAAGTTTACACAAAGATGATGCAAGATCGTTGCTAAGCTCATCATCAATTCTTAACGCCAATATCTGTAGATTTCTTAGCTGACAAAGCTCCTCTGCAAAGCTAGGTGACTGTCTGGAGACATCGATCAACTCCAACCACTGCAATGCTTGCATGTTCTTCCCAAATCCATCTTGCAATTTTACACCATCATCACAAAATAGAGCGACCAATCGTGTAAGGCAACCAACACTTAATGGCATCTGTATTATTTTAGTACCACGTACATCTAATGTTTGTAAATGTTGCAGCTCCCCAATTTCTTGAGGAAGCTCGTGTATATCTGTGGCACGTAAGCTCAAATACCTCAGTGCAAATAACCTACCTAGATGTGCGAGACGGTGGGCTTGGAATCGCAGCCCCTTGCAGCCTTTTAAGTCCAAAACACGGACATGTCTGAACCTCTCTAGAGAAGGGAGGATATCAAGATTGGGAGAGAACATAGAAATAGCCCGTGCATGATAATATATTGTTTTCTCCTGTGAGGCTACTAAGGCATCAGGAACCTCATTCTTCCTGCCCTGTAGAGAGAGCCGCCGAATCTGCATATGTGGATTGATTGCTATGTTAGGAACACTAACCAGAGTTACGAAATTCTCCTCCACAGCCTTGGACAAGATGAACTCTAGAATTGTGTCATGGACCCGACATGAAAACACTCCAGAAAATTTTGTAATCGCTGGTTGAATCAAACTTCTATTGATAAGCTCATTGAAACACCTCTCCCCTAACTCATATTGTGTGAATCCATCATGCTCTTCATGAATGAATCCCTCGCAATCCATCTCAGTATCAATTGATTCTTTTCAATATTGTAATCCTCTGGGAATATACTCAGATACAAAAGACAAGTTCGTAGGTGGGGAGGAAGGTCAAAGTAACTCAGTGACAATATTTGAATCATTCTATTGATACCTGATTGCCTTTCAAGTGCATGACCAAACAAACGTTGAACTTTGTTCCATTCCTGTACAGTTGATGCTTTCCCTGCCAACAAACCAGCTATTGCTATAATTGCCAAAGGCAAACCATCACATTTTTTTTTCAAGATGTCATCACAAGCTTTAGTGAGGTATGATGGGCATCCATCTTCTGAACCAAATATCCTCTTCAGGAACAACTTTCTAGAGTTCTCAAAATTAAGAGGACGTAATCTGTAGATGTGAACCTGATGTAAAGAGCAGTAAGATTCGGCAACTTCAGTTTTACGTGTGGTTGTGATGATTCTGCTGTCATAACTATTTCTTATAAAAGCATTCTTAATGGTTTCCCATGATTCCAAATCCCATAAATCATCCACAACAATGAGGTACCTGCAAAATTAGTTAGCGGAGTCTATTAGCAAGGACTAAAATAAAAATAATTAATACAAATCAAATAATGAAAATTTTCATTTTTTGGTAGACCTAATATTTAATTCATGATGTAAAGTGAATGTTTATTTAAAACATATGCTTTCTTTAATTAATTGAGGACAAAAATTCAAATTATATATGTTTGCATCAACGCTTCATGTTGTATAGGAGACCCCAATTGTACTAGTAACCTATCTTATCTTACTACTGCTAATGGTAACTTGGGTTCTTTTAAAGGTCATCATGTTACTTCTCACACCGCGTGCTAGAAAAAAAACATGACCTTAGGAAACAACCTCAATTGAGTATTGTAATGAAGAGGGCCTTTCAACTCCAGGACAAAGAAAACCTCCAAACTCCGGGTTCCACACTAACTCAACTTGGAGCGACCATGATCTCATGGTTACTTGGTTAGTGACCACTTCAACTATCACCTAGCAGAAGGGCTAAAACCACAGGCGCCATAGGCTGGTGCCATACCACATGATTGAAATAGATGACATGCCAATATTTACTCCTAGGTCCATAAATTAGTAATGCAGGAGACCTAAAATTTAATAGAAAAAACATGCTTAATAAGTGTTTGGTTATAAATTTTACCATTCTATATATTTTCAGCAAAACTTCAGTTTTCATATTAGATCACTCTAAATAATAAAGTTCAAACAAAGATTAAATAAACAAAATTTGCTTAGGAATTTGATAAGGTAGTGAGCTTTATTAAGGAAACATGGCGCACCCATGCATATCATTTCAGACAACTATAAATCTTAAATTACAACAATCATTCATAAAGGTATACTTTTTATTTACTTTCTAAAATCGCAATGTTATGCGTGTGGCCACACATTTGGCTGATGAGCTAGTTATTCCTTTGTTCCAGCATATAAGGTGGATGTGTATATCAACATTCAAAGTTTGTAATCTTTCACGAACAATTTTGTTAACAATTTTAACTTCCACAGTACAAAATTCATTACATTTACTTTATCAAACATATTTACTATTGATTGTAGTTTAATAGTAAGAAAATAACATAATATAAGATAAATGAATGGTAAGCAAAACTTATGAGATCATATCAAGTCAAACCATGCCTTATAAACTAGGACAAGAGAGGAGTAAGTCCTATGATCAATGAGGGAGAGAAAAACATTGTATTTGTAAAATTCGAAGGATAGAGTAGATGGTGTGCCTGTACTTACTCCTAAGTCTAAAAACTAATAGGTCTAGAGCTCTGCAAAATAAAACAAATTTGCTCATATAGTGTACAAAGGGTCTATCCAATGTGCTATTTTCTAGCGTACCTTTTATCTTGAAGGAAGTCAGATATCTTTTTTAATAAGATGCTGCATATCTCCTGTGTACTCCTGGCCACTAATGTCACGGAGAATAGTTCTCAACACTTCCATAATGTCAGGAGTCCGTGACACGGTCACAAAAGCCGTACATTCAAATTTATCCTTAAGTGACTCATACACCTGGTAGGCAAGTGTTGTCTTGCCTAGCCCTCCAAATCCAACAATGGAGACCACCTTCACCTGATGCTGAGATGATCCATCAACTGTCAACATGTTGATCAACTCATTCTTTTGTTCATCAATGCCCACAAGCTGTGAGGTATCCTTAAAGATAGCCTGAGCCCGAATATCGATATTCTGATGTAAATCCTTAGTGCTCGTCGTCACACCAGTCCTGTACCTGTGATTCCTGTCTCCTACCTGCTTGATGTGTGTCTTGAATTCATGTATCGCCTTCGAGATCCGTTTGTGTGCCTTCATCTTGTCCAGCAACCTCTTGCACTTCTTTATTAGGCCCTTCTTCTTAGCAGAATTGTCACCATTATTAATACAAATCATAAAGTCATCGAGACTGTCCTCAATGTCATATGACATCTCCCGCACATCTGCCATCCAAATCTTGTCTTGGTTGTCAGGATTCTCATCCTCTGACATCTTCTCGAGGAAGGCATGCATGTACTTAAGCTCATCAGAAAGAGGTTTGATGTCCTTGCGCACATCTTTCAAGTTCTTGAACTCATCACCAAGCAAAGTTGCTAGCTTCACAGTGACAGCCTTGAGTGCCCCGGTTGCTGCGCTCACCAAGGCCCCTTCCATCTTTTTGGTATTCCCTCCTGTTGTTTGTGTACAGGAAGGTTGTCAGGATGCGATAGAATCGCACGACGCTAGGGCTCAAACCAAAAGTACAGACAATTGCAATTGCAGCGCGGAAACTGGAAAGATACTTTTGGTAGAATCGAAATTTGGAACAGATACTAAGATGGTCAGAGGTCAGAGTCGCACCTGAATCGGTGGATGCGGAGACCTCGGGCGCCGGAGGCGATGATGAGCGCGCACGACGGCCTCCCCACGCACTCAGCGAGGGTGGATGGACGGGGGCCACGGGGCTGGAGCTGGAACACGGACAAGACCAGCGCCGTCGCCCTCGGCAAGCGACGCGGGGTGCAGGGCAGGGGAGATGAGCGGGCGAGCGAGAGTACGTCTGGACTCCGGATGCCGGCGTGCGCGTTGCCAACGGCGGCAAGGTCTGGGAGAGCACGGACGAGCGCAATGCAGCTGGGCTGGAGCACTCGTTGCCAGAGTGAGAAATGTGTTCGCGTTGCTCTGCATCTCAAAGAGAGGGAAAGGAAAACCGCGCCGAGAGTCGTCGCCAAGTCTTCTCCTTCTTGATTTACTATTATTATTTTTTCCTTTTTCTCGACGGGAAGGAAGGCACGGAGAAAACTTCGGGGTGAAGTGGGAACAGATGGGGGTAGTTGAGAAATGAGTAGGAAAGAATAGCAGTTATTTTGGGCATTTTTTTATTTTGAGGAAAATTGAGGACATTACCAGTACGGTCATTGTTGACTAAGGCTGTGCTTTTCGATTAACAACCATTTCGATTGCAATTAAGCTAAGGGAGATGCTAAAATGCTGCCGACGGATACTAGTCCCTCCGTTCAAAAGTATTCAGACAATTTAACAGAGAAGTGCAAACTATACTTTTATCAAAACTGAATGACAATACCAAAAACTGAATGGCAATGCTACTTGAACAACAGCTGCTTGTCAGTTCAGAACTCCGAAAAATGAAGAGAAAACTGAGATGGTGTTCCTAGGAGACAGCCCAGTTCTATTACTGCTACTCCAATAATGTCTCCTGCATCTGAGAGTGCTATTTTTTTTTGTTGTTACTGATAGTGCTTGTAGTTTCTGTATTTACCTTGATTTCTTTTTTCAGTTCCTACTAGTTCTAGTGCTTGTAGGTTGGTTGGTTGTTATATATGTGAGGTTTGTTGTTATCAAAGGCTATAGCTTGAGAGATGGATCAGTTTCTTAGCTTTTGTTTAAGGTTTCAATGAACTGTTCATGATCTCCCTTTAAATTTATATTTTTTCAGATACTTGAAGCAAACATCATGACGCTTAGGATGGGAGAAATAACTGGATGAAGATAGTAGCTTTTCCTTTCAGAACGATCCAGCCGAGAATTCTTATTTTTGGAGACGAGGCTCCATGCTGTCCCAACGCGCACTTTTGCTTTCTTTTTCTGCTCACTCTTCATCGCAAACACACGAATGGCGTGCTCCGTCTGCTTCGTACGGGAACGTTCGTTGGATGCTGATGCAATGATCAATGGTTTCTGCATCTTGGGCCGGCCGGTGACATTATCCACGTCAGAAACATAGTAGACGAACTTCTGTTTACCTCTGCTAGAGGGCGTGATGTTATCTACTTGAGCCCCGCGCGCGTCCCCTAGCTCAGGCACGCACGGAATGGCCCGATTGATGCCGTCGTTCCAGACGACGAAGTGATTTTCACTCTGTTCGGCTTTCGGCAGAGTTGGGGATCCGGTGCAATCAGCGGTCGCAGGATGTGCCCTTCGTTGCTCGTGAACGGATCTTCGTCGCTCCAGACGAGACCTGGGTTGGCTTGCCAGCATATCATCGTGACCGTCTTTCGCGTCGTCGGCGTCCGCACGGCGCAGTCGCGAAAAGGACAGTAATAGCAGACCTCAATCCAACTGGAACTGCGACCTGAGGTCAATCATTTGAGCACCAAAATGATTCCAAATGAAAACATTTTTGGAGAATCGAACCTAGCTCAGGTGGCATGCTCTGCGGGTGTGGAGGCTTCCGGCACGACTCGGTCGCGTCTCTCACCGGGTGCCGAGGCAAGTGCGTGTGTGCGTGTGCGTGTGTTGAGGTGTGTGTGAGTCTCGGTATGGCGCGTTCCGAGACTACTCGGGCAGCCTCGTCTGCGTTGAGTCCGGTCAACGTGGGCGCCTAAATTTAGTGCTCCTGGCTACTTTCAAAAAAAAAAAAAAAAACAATTTTGAACTATAAAGTTGTAGATCATGGTGCAGAGCTTATTTCTATCTGAGTTTATATGAAAAAATATGATCTTTTGAAGATAAGTTGGCGAGAGAAAGGAAAAATTTCGTTGAATTTAAGATCTGAATATGGTGTCGATTATTTGAGCACCAAGATGATTTCAAATGAAAAACATATGAATTATAAAGTTGTATAAAGCTACAATGTCCGTATAAATTTTATCTTTATCCGAGTTTATATAAAAGAGCTATGATTTTTTTTTAAATATGTTGTTGGGAGAAGGAAAATTCCGTCGAATTAGACTAGGTTTTGAAAAAGAATTATTCACGAACTTATGTTAGCAAAATCATAAAAATATCTTACTATTACTGTTGGAGCCTCCACGTTAATTATCACAAGACACGCTTAGGAAAAAGATAAATAATAGAAATTCTCACATTAATCGGAGGGGAAAGGAAAAAAAACTGCTGAGTCGCCGCCAAGTCTTCTCCTTGTTGATTTACTATTATTACTTTTTCCTTTTTCTCGACGGGAAGGCAAGGCACAGAGAAACTGGGTGAAGTGGGAACAGATGGGGGTAGTTGAGAAATGAGTAGGAAAGAATAGCAGTTATTTTGGGGTTTTTTTTATTTGAGGAAAATTGAGGACATTACCAGTACGGTCATTGTTGACTAAGGCTGTGCTTTTCGATTAACAACCATTTCGATTGCAATTAAGCTAAGGGAGATGCTAAAATGCTGCCGACAGATACTAGTCTCTCCGTTCAAAAGTATTCAGACAATTTAACAGAGAAGTGGATACTACTTTTATCAAAACTGAAAACTGAATGACAATACCAAAAACTGAATGGCAATGCTACTTGAACACAGCTGCTTGTCAGTTCCGAACTCTGAAAAATGAAGAGAAAACTGAGATGGTGTTCCTAGGAGACAGCTCAGTTCTATTACTGCTACTCTAATAATGTCTCCTGCATCTGAGAGTGCTATCTTTTTTTTTTTTTTTTTGGTTATTGATAGTGCTTGTAGTTTCTGTATTTACCTAGATTTCTTTTTCAGTTCCTACTAGTTCTAGTGCTTGTAGGTTGGTTGGCTGTTATATATGTGAGGTTTGTTGTTATCAAAGGCTATAGCTTGAGAGATGGATCAGTTTCTTAGCTTTTGTTTAAGGTTTCAATGAACTGTTCATGATCTCCCTTTAAATTTATATTTTTTCAGATACTTGAAGCAAACATCATGACGCTTAGGATGGGAGAAATAACTGGATGAAGAAAGTAGCTTTTCCTTTCAGAACGATCCAGCCGAGAATTCTTATTTTTGGAGACGAGGCTCCATGCTGTCCCAACGCGCACTTTTGCTTTCTTTTTCTGCTCACTCTTCATCGCAAACACACGAATGGCGTGCTCCGTCTGCTTCGTACGGGAACGTTCGTTGGATGCTGATGCAATGAGGGCGCTTCGGCATCCTCTCTACTCGCTACTACTGAGCAATGGTTTCTGCATCTTGGGCCGGCCGGTGACATTATCCACGTCGGAACATACAACATAGTAGACGTTGTTTGGAATTTCGAACTTCTGTTTACCTCTGCTAGAGGGCATGATGTTATCTACTTGAGCCCCGCGCGCGTCCCCTAGCTCAGGCACGCACGGAATGGCCCGATTGATGCCGTCGTTCCAGACGAGGAGGTGATTTTCACTCTGTTCGGCTTTCGGCAGAGTTCGGGATCCGGTGCAATCAGCGTTCGCACGGAATAGCAGACCTCGATCGAACTGGAACTGCGTGCTGTAGACCTGAGGTCAATCATTTGAGCACCAAAATGATTCCAAATGAAAACATTTTTGGAGAATCGAACCTAGCTCAGGTGGCAAGCTCTGCGGGTGTGGAGGCTGCCGGCGCGACTCGCGTCTCTCACCGGGTGCCGAGGCAAGTGCCTGTGTGCGTGTGCGTGTGTTGAGGCGTGTGTGTCTCGGTATGGCGCGTTCCGAGAATACTCGGGCTGCCTCGTCTGCGTTGAGTCCGGTCAACGTGGGCGCCTAAATTTAGTGCTCCTGGCTACTTCAAAAAAAAAAAAAAAATTTTGAACTATAAAGTTGTTGATCATGGTGCAGAGCTTATCTCTATCTGAGTTTATATGAAAAAAAATATGATTTTTTGAAGATAAGTTGGCGAGGAAAGGAAAATTTCGTCGAATTTTTAGATCTGAATATGGTGTCGATTATTTGAGCACCAAGATGATTTCAAATGAAAAACATTTGAATTATAAAGTTGTATAAAGCTACAATGTTCGTATAAATTTTATCTTAATCCGTGTTTATATAAAAGAGCTATGATTTTTTTTTTTTTTGAAAATGATGTTGTTGGTAGAAGGAAAATTCCGTCGAATTAGACTAGTTTTGAAAAAGAATTATTCACGAACTTATGTTTGCAAAATCATAAAATATAACAATAACAATAAAAAATATTGTAATGGAGCTGCCATCATCGAGTCGTACTTGCGATTCTGCTTATATTAGAGATGATTTACCTGCTTTTTTTTCCCCATTTTTTAATGCTGATAAGGATAGCGCATACTGCAGTACTAATCCTTCTGAAAATACAATTACTAGTTGGGTTAAACATATGACATTCTTGCATAAACTAATTAAACATGTACAGGAGTAGCACTAATCCTCCGGTGATGATATAACGTATGCTTAATTGAAGGATTCTTGTTTCAATTATCATTTAGATAAACCACACAAAAAAAAAATTGTGAATAACAGCCTGTTTAGTTCCTTCCCCAAAAGTTTTCACCCCTCATATCGGATGTTCGAACACTAATAAGAAACACTAAACGTGAATTAATCACAAAACCCATTTCATAACTTAGGGTAAAATCGCGAGAGATCTAATCTAATGAGCGTAATTATGCAATGATTAGACAATGTCGTGCTATAGTGAACAATCTCTAATGACAAAATTAATTAGGTTTAATAGATTCATCTCACGATTTCCATATGTGTTTTGTAATTAGTTTTATTATTATCCAATTACCCTTTTCAGACATTTCATTTTTAATTCGCAAAAATTTTTACTTCGCGAACTAAACAAGACCTAAAGAGAGTAAAATGTTTAAATTTGCTACATATGCATTCTAAGCTTAAAAAACTGTAGGGTCATGGCTAATTAGGCCTATGCTGCCAAACTTAGCTTAAAAGCACTTTACTAAGTAACCAATGTCTATTCATATTTGTATTTCTCGCACAGAATTATCACCTACTAGATGGGTAGGAAGTACAACATTTTCTCTATTGCTTCAAAAAAATGGTATAGGAATATTTTAACCTATTTTAATGGGAGGTTCCTTTCTCCTTTTTTAGCAGGCTTATCATATTGATTTCTTTTTTTAACCCATATTGATTTCTTTTTACTGAAATGTGAACATATAAATCGCTCACTGAAAGTGACCATTTTATAGTTTTGGAAACGGGAATTCAATTTTGTAAACTTTAAAGTTTCAGAAACAATAAACGATGTACCCTCCCCAACCAGTGGTGGGCTGCACTGCATGTGCCTACATTCGCCTGTTTGCTGTACCATGCCGAACGCCGAATGCCCTCGCACTCACGTCCGGGAAAGTAGGCACCTCGCCGGGTCATCTCGTGAAAGACGGTGCCGCGCGCCGCCCCTCCCCTCATCCAGCTACCAAGATCATAGTCATTGGCCGGGGCATCCCAACCCCGCTTCACGCCTCCTCCGTAGTAGCTTCCCCAACTCCCCTCGGCACGCCAACCCGCTTGGCCGCTTCACGCCTCCTCGATTCGCGGCTCTCCCAACCCGCGGCACGAACGCCACCACCTCGCACCACTCAAGCCGCCGCCCCGTCCACCCGTGGACTCCAGACCCGGCCAAATCATTTCTAAGCGCATCGGAGTATAAGTGAGTTCATTCAATGTGTGCTATCTCAGCGTGTTCAGTTATTTAAAAAAGAAAGGTTTTTTGACCCATTTCCCAAGATTGATTTGCTCCCGGTTTATTTAATTCAGAATTTCAGGGAGAATCTCACGAACGGAAACGAAGCAGAAAGTCGCGGCCCAATGCCTCCCTATGTAAGATTTTGCAACTTTTTGTTTCAGTCCCTATATAATTAGTACTTTACAAATGCTTGTGGCCGACAGATGCTTAAACTCGTCTTACTAGTTTGGCTTGTCCTTTTAATTTCAGGTTAAGCATACTCGCGAGCAATTGAACCTTCTTCGTGGGGATGTGGGACCTTCAGTGGTAACAGTGAGTTCGTATAATTCGATACGCTACTTTTTAATATTCAGCACGGATTTATCATTTACGGCGACAAGAACCAGACCCTGATTTGTGTGAATGACAAAGTGCTACAAAACGAAGCAAAGATGTATGTCCACTTTAGCGATGGATCTGTCAAGAAGAGCAAGGTTCTTGTAAATGATTTATCCACATGATATGTAGTTCTTATAGTTGATAAGGATCAAGTTGAGGGTCGTCAAGCTCGCAAGGCGATTACTTTCAGAAATGGTGCCAATAAAGTTGGAAGGAACGATGTTTACCTAATGATTGAGGTTGAGACGAACTACCAATCCCGCAAGATCATGATAGCAAAAATAAATTGCAAAGATAAATAAGTCAAAGGATGAACACGATCTTCTTACCCCAATTGTCAGGGAAGAAAAGAAGAAGAAAGGAGGAAGAAGACTCTCCACTACATTGTGCTCTTTGTATTGTATCTTTATTGGATAGAGAAGGAAGGGCTCTCAAAAGAGAGGGAGAGCTCTTTTCTTGGAATTGTTGTGTTACAAGTGAGGGGGTGCCCCTAAATTTATAGGATTCTACATATGGGTGCTAACCTTGGCTAAACCATTTGGTACTAAACTAAACCGACCTATTGTGGTGTCATGCGCATCGTCTCTAGGCTAGCAACCACCGTCATAGGATATTTGGTGTCGGCATGGACCAGTCTCGGGTTGGTGTGCCCACGCCAGGGAGCGCGCCCGCACCAGGAACTCCACCAAATGGGCTGAATCTTCTTGGGCTCTGAGTAAGCTTTCCTCGAAAAGTCCTAGATCATCGAAAACGGACTTCGGATGAGAGAGTTATGCCCAAAATACTAAACCCCATTTTTCGTGGGCCCTTTATGATTTTGGATTGGATTTGGGCTTCCACTTCTTGGGCTTGTGTTTGGATATTTGATTTTGGGTTTCTTAGGATTTTCTCCTCTCTTTTCCTTGCTTTCCTTGCTTTGCTTTGGGACATTTTGAGTTTGTTGATTCTTGTACCTTTTCCTTTGTTTTTGGTCCATTATATATATGTCTTCATCTTTGCCCTGCAAAACAAGCAAAGTACCAAAACTTGTGGAATTGGTTATCTCAAAGCCCCTATCTATGTGTGTTTTGGTGATTTTTATTTAATGTTGATGGTATAAAATATGTCATTAGTGATTGTCAACAAACTCCCCACACTTAGTCCTTTGTTTGTCCTCGAGTAAAGGTTAAGGACTAAGATGAGTCATCTCCTTGATATGTAACCTGCATACAAGTTATTCCAAGCTTCACGTGCACTTGAACTTTTGATGTGTCTACTACATTAATCTTGGGTAATCAAAAGGAACAACATGGATTCGAGTCCCCTTGCATCAAATAAGTGCACGAACTTGGGTTTTTATATAATTTTGAAAATGTAAAATAGCTTAGCTCCTCAAATGATTTACTCGGATCACTCAAGTTTGTAAGTGTTGATTCCTCATCAAGTCTTAGATTGCCTTTCTTTTGCCTACCAACTATATAAGGCTTTTGTGGAGTTTTTGGTAGGTAAAAGACGGGGCATACTTGTATCATGTCATGTTGCCTAGTCAAAGACCGAACCACATGAGAGATTCGTCATAGGCGTAGATCAAGATGTGCAACTGTGCGGATATTTTTGTGGACTCCAAGTATCATGACTTTCTCTTTTGGTGGAATTTTTGAAAGACGTATGGGCTACCTTATTTCTTTTCTTTTCTTTTCTCGTTTTTGGACGAAGTTCTGACTTCCTCGTCTTTTTTTTTGGGACATATGTCCATCCATCTTTCTTTCTTTCTTTTAACATAGTATGCGCCGTTGATGGTAGTTATTGACCAATTTTATATATGTTTTATACCATCAACTGAGGATCAATGCTAGATAAATATTATTATTACTAATGATTTTCACGAGTTTTGGTGCATACATTGTTTTGCAGGAAGAATCCAGAAAATACCGTAAAACAGAGCTGAAAAAGAGGAGAAAATAAGAAACAGAAGAAAAGGACCTAATCCAGGGCATTAATATACATTCCAAGGACATAAATGAACAACTACCACAGAATATGTTTTGGCTTTTGAATTTTTAAGAACTAAAGCAGTTTGGGAAATCCAACTAATTAAAGGCGGTCGAAATAGTTTTGTTGGCGTCCCTGACTTAAATTTTGCAAAAAGATGTTGACAATGAAAATCTAAATAGTTGGCGACCAAAGTCTAAAAGGTCCAAATAGTTTGGGTACATGTGGATCATTATTCACTACGTGTCTCATGTGATCTCGAAAAAGCTAAGATGAAGAACTGGGGTTTTGTATCATTTTAATCGTGCTTTGGTGCACTGATGTGCATTGCATTCTGATGTGGTGATGCTAGCTCATGCACCGGAGGTCGGGTTCTGTTCTGTTCTGTTTCTGTAGTGTGTGCCTGCTGCCATTGGCTCAGATCCATCACCTCTGTCTCTGTATCTCTCTCCCTCTGATTCCGAGGATAAATAAACAGACACTGTTTCAACCTGATGCGATGCTGTATTCTTGCGCTGATCGAATGGCTTGTCAGCATCATACATCCATCTCTTGGAAATACTCCCTCCGTTCCATTTCATTTGCAACTATGGGAAGCGTGTCCGTCATACCGACTCAACTTTGACTATGTTTGTAGAAAATACATGCAACATTTATATCTCCAAATAAATTTGTTAAAAAAACTAGACTTAAAGATCTTTCCGATGATACTAATTACTTAGTATAAAATTTTTTATATATTTTAATAAATAATTGCCGGCAGTTTAAAAATACTTTTGTTTTTCTCGGGAAGCGAGAATTACAAGTTTTCTGGAACAGAGGGAGTATATTCACAATCGAAATGAACACGAGAGTAGTAAAAATCAAGGACCAGAGGATGATCCTGTAGAGCGTATACCAAGGTGAAGCATGAAGAAGTCGACCAAGTCCAACTCGTAGGCCTAGGCACAGCTGCCCGGTTCATTTGATCCGCGAACAGGGGCAGGAAGGAGTCCATGACCTTTTCGTTCCATGATCAAGGTCTAGGAGCAGGTATAATAAGCCATGTCAGCTTGGCTTATAGTCAAGACAACTTAGCAAAATCCTAAGTGGAGGAGAGAGAAAAGAGGAGAGAGAACGAGCTTGGCGTCACGGGACGCGCCGAGCGCCAGCGCGAGAAACAAGGCCGCAGAGCCGATTTTAGCGTCTAAGACTATCCGCACTCATGTTACTCTATTTACGTTCTCTATGCATACTGGTCAGCAAGATTTCCTCCTTTTCTCTCCTTTACAAAGATTTTCTCCCCGCACTCATCCTCATCTATTTACCTTCTCTATATCAACTACCATCATGTGGGCCCACTTATAATTTTATCTAAATATATCCATGTGAGGTCTTGTTTCGAAGGATTTATTGAAACAAATTCAATGATGTAATCGGAATTTAATTTGGATTTGTGTTTTGTGAGTTATAACATGTATTAGTTACTTTAAACAATGGGCCCACCGCTGCATGCCTCTCAACTCTCTCTCCTCCCTCACTGCCAAGGCGACGTGGGGCCCTTGTCGCTTTAGCGTGAGTCCGCTAGCCGCCGGTAATCTGACGGAAGTGAGCCGCCCGCTGTGATAGAGATGGTTCTCGCACTCCCCAAGTAGCAGCGCTTTTTTCTCAGATGTTGCTACCGAGTATCGGATACGCCTCCCCGCCGCGGATAGTCTAACCTCGACGACACGGAGGCGATTTGATGGGCCCCTTTCCTTCTTCTCGATCCCGTGTGCCTCGCCTCCTTTCTCCTTCCCGCGGTGATTTTCCTCGAGCCGCTTTCTCCCGCGGCAAATCCCCTTCAAGCCAAATCCTCTCCACCATGTGCGAAATCCTCTTCAACGCGCGCCAAATCATCTTCTTTTTTCGCCAATTTCAGTCTCCTCGCAAATTGCTCTATGGTTTTCCATCTATCGTAACCCTAGCGTTGGAATCCAATGTCTTCCCGGTCCAAGAGAGAGACGGCGCCGCCGCCAGCTGAGTTCCTCTCCGTCCGTCCCCATGCCTAGTCATCCGGGACTGGGTGTTTCCTTGCGCCACAACCTTCCATGAACACCACGATGGGGTCTGCAGCTCCCGGCCCTTGGTGGCGCGGGCCGCCGGGTGCCCCAGCAAGCTACGGCGTGGTGGCCTGCGCCTAGCTGTGGTGGTGGTGCTGCTGCCATCATCTTCGAACCGTCCACAAAGATGACATCGAATCTGATCCAAAGGAATGGCAAGTACCTTTTACAGCACATATCTTTGAATCTCTCTTTATTTATTTATATATATATATATATATATATATATATATATATATATATATATATATATATATATATATATATATATATATATATATATATATATATATATCCAGATCGATTAGGGGAAGTTGGGAGATCCTCTCGTTATTAGTACGCACGCCTGTCTCTGAAGTGCATATATACTTGTTCATTCATTCTAGTAAGCTACAATATTTTATTTTTAGTATGCCTGTCTCTGCAATGCAATTCCATTGTCCTATTAATCCTGCTGTGAGTATTCTAGTTTTAGTTGACTTTCTTCTTTTTAAAGCTATTTAGTCATATGGATTTATTTATTTATTTATTTGTAGGGGTGTGGATAATCGCCCACCTGGTGGTTTTCAGCTATTTCAATCACCCATGGAGTCAGCCACTTCCCCAGCCGATCCCACCAAATTTAGCTGATGGAAATAGAGGTAAAGGGAGCCCAGCAGTGTCAGCTTCTAAGTCTCATCGGCGACGCCGGGCTGTGATCAATTTAGACAATGATGAGGATGATGGGAATGGTGCTAGGATTGACATACGGCTAAAATGGACGCCGCCAGAGGAAGTGCGCTTGGTGTGAGTTGCAATATATATTTATTTTGTATTTGTCATGTACTTCTTGCATGGCTACCAACACTAAACATGCTTGCACTGTAGGTGGTTGCATGGGTGAACAATTCAAACGATCCAATCAGTGGCAACTGCAAGAAGACTGATCGGTATTGGGGGGATGTAGCTGACGAGTATAATAGTACCACGCCCCCGGATAGAAGAAGGACATCAAAGCAGTTGAAGGACCACTTTCTGAAAATTAAGAAAAAAGTTGCTTGGTTTTGCAGCTCATGGAAAGAGGCTGTATCAATTTGGCCTAGTGGTCATTCTGATGACCAGATAATGGAGAAGGCTGAAGCTATCTATGAGGAACACAAAGATGGAAAATTTCCATTCAAGCATTGTTGGAAGATTCTACGTGATGAACCAAAGTGGGAAGTGCTACTAGAGGAAGGGAAGCAGTCAAATAAAAGGAATTTGAATACTGAAGGGAGTGTAGGAGAGTTCATGCCCAATTTGGTACAATCTGATGATCGTCCAATAGGCAATAAAAAGGCAAAGAAAGAGGCAAAGAAATGTCCTTCACAGATGGATGATGTCCTACAGCAGCTTACAAAACTTCAGGGCACAAATGAAAGTCGAGAAAAGATGTTGGAAACCCAGAAACACGTTTCAAGCGAGAAGCTTGAATCAGCTAGACTTAACCACCTTGCAGCCAAAGAAAATGCTAAGTCGTCTATGCTGGAGACGTACAAAGCACTCAGTATGAAAGATACAAGTGCAATGCCTGATGATGTCAGAGTTGAGCACTTGGCATTTATGAGATGTGTGAGGGAGAGTATATTTGGCAAGACTGAATGAGGTATTAATTCTGTGAACTAGCATATTTTTTTTGTTGTTTTCCATATGTATTGGTACCAGCATGCAGTCAATGCATACAAATTAGTACTGCTGATAATCATGCAGTCAACAGTAGTAAATCAGCTTCCTATTCCAATGCATACAAATTAGTACTGCTGATAATCATGGAGTCAACAGTAGTAAATCATCCCCTATTCCAGTGCATACAAATTAGTAGTCCTGATAATCTTGCAGTCAACAGTTGTGAATCAGCTTCCTACTCCATTTATATATATTGCTCTCTTCTCTCATCTCATCTGAAACGCATCTGCTCTCCATCTGAAACTCTCCCAAACTAGCTATGTCTGACTCATCTTCTTCCTATTCTAATGATGATTCTGATGAACTAGATCCAGCCACTATTATTGAAGAGTATATTTCCCAACAAAATATCATAGGATCCATTGCTAAACAGCTGCTAGACACCTACAACTCAGGACCTTCTCATCGCCTAAGTGGTCCAAGGAAGTGTATCCAAAGGGACCATGAAGGTGCTCACCAACGTCTTGTAGCTGACTACTTTGCTGAAAATCCCCTCTACCCTGAAAGAATGTTCCGTACTAGATTTAGGATGACAAAGCATCTCTTTCTTGCGCGCATCGTCAATGCGCTGAGTGAATGGTCTCCATACTTCACTCTAAGGGCAGATTGTGCAAGTCGCCAAGGGCTCTCGCCTCTGCAAAGTGCACATCAGCAATTGCGATGCTTGCATATGGCACACCCGGCTGATGCCCTTGATGAGTACCTGAAGATTGGGAAGAGCACCGCATTGGAGTGCTTAGACAAGTTTGCACAAGGTGTCATTGAGGTTTTCTCAGGGAGTATATGCGTGCTCCCAGAGTTGAAGATGTGCAGCGTCTACTTCAGGTCAATGAGTCTCGTGGCTTTCCGAATATTGGGAAGCATCGATTGCACGCATTGGAGGTGGGAGAATTGTCCTGTGGCTTGAAGGGGCAATTTACCCGTGGCGATTATGGAGTCCCAACGATCATCCTAGAAGCAGTTGCTGATCAGGATCTCAGGATATGGCATGCTTTCTTTGGTGTGCCTGGTTCTAATAATGACATCAATGTGCTGAATCAGTCCCCATTATTCATTGAAGCATTGAAAGGTCAAGCACCTCAAGTTCAGTTTTACATTAATGGGAGGCAGTATAACACGCGAGGATACTATCTTGGCGATGGAATATATCCGAATGGGCAGCCTTTGTGAAGTCAATAAAAGAACCTCGGATGGAGAAACACAAGTTGTATGCATTGATCCAAGAAGGTTGTAGGAAAAGATATTGAGCGTGCTTTTGGAGTTTTGCAATCACGTTTTTAATATCGTGGCGTCGTCCATCACGGCTGTGGAAAAGGAAGAGTATTGGGAGAACAATGAAAGCTTGTGTCATACTCCACAATATGATAGTTGAAGATGAGAAAGAGATAGTGAAATTTCCTATTGACTTGAATGAGCAAGGTGGATCATCAATTGCTCTACCTCCAGAAGTACAAAGGGGTGGAGGCCCAATTTTCTCTGAAATTTTACGTAGAAGAGCAGAAATCCATCATCAACCAACACATAAACAACTGAAAAAAGACTTAATTGAGCATATTTGGCAAAAGTTTGCCAATAGGAGAAATAATTAGTTGTGCGTGCAGTATCCTCTTTCTTTAAAATGTAAGATATAATAATATTTCATGAGGTTTATTATTGTTTGCCATACTGTTCATTAATATACTTGTCAATTTTTTACAGGTTCCTGTTTGGGGTTCTACCTGAAGACCTGAGTATCATCGGATGCTGGTTATCAAGAGATATGACTCAATAAATTTAGACTTTGGTGCTAGATGTATTTCCAAGTCATTAGTGTAATAGTTAGCTGCTCATGCTAGTAGCTTTTTTATCATGTTTCAATTGCACTGCAGACCATGTTTTATTCCTTAAGCATTTAAGTTTGTGTGTGTCGTCTTTTTGGTCTATCTGATGCTGTGAACTTGGATTGTACGAGCCATTATATTTTGGCAATGAATAATATTATTACTTATTGCTTGTCGAGAACATGTTTGATTTACTTGTGAATATGCCCATAGAGCCAGCAACACGAGTGGCTACATAGTTGTGTTTACTGTTGATCACCATGTCTTAGATGCTCTACAGTGACTTTAATACTTGAGTATATATTGTGCAGCCAACCTAACAGCTTGCTAAGCTGTTGTATCACTTGGCTCTTGTGTTGGCTCAAGATGACATGGGCTTGGCTTATAGCCAAGCTTATTGGCCTTGCTCTGAGATAGCGGAACCGAGCCGCCTACCAAAAGGTGGTGTGGGTAGGACCGTGGGATCAAAAGGCGACCACAGAGCAGGTGTGCATGCGCCGCAAGCCACCGCACTGGGGCCGGGCGGGCGGAACGATTCAGACGCCGTGGTGGAAGAAAAAGCGCTGCGGCGCGCGCAAGTGGGCCGGCGCGGCTTACTTTTGTTACAAATGGTCGGACCCAAAGTTGGCCGGGTCGTGTCATGGTGTAGATTAAGTTATTCTACACCTAGGTGTAGGATAGCACCCATATATATATAATATATACTAGTATCTCTATACGCCAAGGGGGAAGGAGAGAAAAGGTGGGGAGGGAAAAAGGAAGGAGAGGGGGGAAGGGAAAAAGAAGGAGAGGGGGGGGAGGAGGGGAAAAAAAGGAAAAAAAGGGTTAGTATCAATAGTTGGAGTTGGGTTGTTATTGAGCCTTTTGCCGATTAATGTTAGGAGTGAGAATTATAGAAGTGGAATCATGTATTTGGGAGTTATGATGGAAAAGATATGAATTTCTAAAGATTTAGTATGGATTTGTAATGGGGATTAATGAAATTAGAATGTAAGAGGTTGGTTAGAGTCTAGGGTGTACCTAGTTTTTTTAGGAATTTTTCTCTGGGAATTTTTGGTTCATGGAAAATAGAGTTTCTCTCTTCTGTGTATGCTTTATTGGGTGCCCATAGCATTTTTCACGCGAACAGTGACGGATGGATCCTACGTGAACAGTTATGGATTCGAATACTGGTCACTAACGGTTTATTACTGTTTACTGACGGGTTTACTGTTCAACTCGTTAAAGGATTTTACTGTTTACAAACACGATCCGTACTGTTCACTTTTTACCTACCCGGTACTGTAGTCTGAACAGTGATTTGAGTGTGATACGTTAACAGGTGCACTGTTCATTCTTCACCGGCCTTAAAGGGGATATATATATATATATATATATATATATATATAGGCTGCACTAAAATCCTTACCCGCGGGTAGTGGTTATTAATCACTACCTGAGCCCCGCCGCCAGCCTGCATGCTGCGCCCGACGCTCGTGCACCGCGGAACCTACGCGCACGCATGACGTTCTCGACCGGTTTTCTTTTCTGCCCGTGAAACACTCACATGCCTCCGTCCCCACGATTCAAAAGAGCAAGCGGCTGACCACAGGTCCCATTCCCGATTTTTTTTTTTTTTTTTTTTGCCGAAGGTTGATGCCATTTTTCATTTTTTGTTTGCAACTTTTTTTTTCACGTTCGCGATTTTTTTTTCCTGTCCAGCCTTTTGACGCCCCTGATTAGAGGCCATTTTGTCACGTTCATGGTTTTTTCCTGTGCAGCCTTTTGACGTCCATCATTAGAGGCCAGTTTTATATTAGCATTTTGACGTCTCTCATTAGAGGCCAGTTTTATAGTCATACGAAACTGCTGCAATACAGTCATGAAAAACACAGTACTATTCATTTTAATTTAATAAAAATATGATTCAATTGAAATTAATACGAAAAACACATAGCAAAAAAAAATATAATGGGGCAAGGAGACGTATTTAAATAACATTTTTTTGCTCTATAGTATGAAAATTGACCGTACGGCCAAGACATTGTCTAAAAAACGTCAGAATCATGTGTACATGCCAAAACTGGCCACATAAAGGTTGTAAAAAATGCGCGGCATGCGACAAGAAGATAAGATCATTCAAATCCACCAGGGTTGTCTTTGGTCGAAGAAGTCACAAGTCGTCATAGTCTCCAATCTCTCCAAAACTAGCATATATTTGCATATGATTCACAAGACAGTTAGACAAATTTAAAAGAACAAACAAAATATCATGTTGAAAGGGAGATGGTTAAAAGCAGAAGTTTATCATTAGAAACTACTCCTATACTCCTGACTCTGACAAGAAATTAAAGGAATTCCTTGCGTTACGATTGAGAATACATCATAGCAAACTTGGATGCTACAGATTAATTGGATCTGCATGACTAAAAATTCAAAGCTCTGGACAACTACCAATGCACACTCACCTTGAAGCACACAGATGTGTCAACGCTGCTATGTCTATCACAAAGGTCAATATATGGACACAGCCATCCTTCACTTCCTCTGGACCATCACCTGTGAGAACCAGTATTGATTAGCAAAGAACAATAGGTCTTCATATATAAAAGAATTTGACCACAACAATCCAGCATTGCATAAGCATGTAAGCAGGGCTTCAGGAAACCTTCTATAGTGAACAACAATATTTCATGTCTAAAGGTCAAGAACATTTGGAATAGTATAGTATATTGATCCAAATATATTGTCACATATAAACAGACAATGAAACTAAATTAGGTCTCATCACATCAAATTTGGAATAAATGGTAAATTTTCAATAATACATTCTCCACAACACAAAAGGTAGCTTCAAATACCAAAGAGAACATCGAACAATGAAGGTCACTCAGACATGTTCTTGAAAATCGTATAATTGTAGATTATTTTCAAGTGCTTTTCTGTCAAGAGTGAGGATCTGTGTGCCTGCCTATTAGATTTACTATGCACTACAGATAGCAGAGTTGCAGCAATCTCAAACCATAGTTCTTTTTACAAATAGTTTCAGTGAAACGAAATCACAGATCAGATTGAGAAAAACTGTACCAGCAAAATTGTATCATCGTACAGGTATATCCATGCAATCACCAGTAACGACTTCGCTAAAGCTAAAAGTTCCTTGAAATTGTCAGCCACAAGGGGGAACCAAGAATAGGAGCTAAATTACATAATCATTGTTGGTAATTAAATATTAGTCTTCCATGTGTGTTCTATAGGAAGAAACAGTGTTATCTATTAGTTCATTGGTTGGGAACAAAAGCAAAAACAGGGTGTCCTATGTGTCTCCTGTCATACCAACTCACAGACACTATCTCGAAATAAATCCAGGTATTTTGATTCCTACCTTACATAATCAAAACCAGCATAGCACATTCAGAACAGAAAAAAAAAAAAAAATCAAAGCCTGTTGCAGCACAGAGGAAGGCAGAGTCAATTGAGGGCAACATAGCAGGAAGACAAAATTACTGGGAGCACATAGACATGGACAAGCGATGTCTCAACTGGCCACCCCTTCTCACTCAGCACCTGTGTGATCATAGCCATCAGCTCCATCACTACAAACAACCCAAACCATGACAAGAGTAAATTTGATTGACAAATTTTAAAAAAAAAGCATAAGATGAAAAAATAAAGCTTATGACACATTGGATGATTGGATAGCTGGATCTTAACTCTAGATGCAGTGATGATAGAGTTGAAGTCTTAGTTTGGGATGCATAAGCAAAAGAAGAGCTACTTCCCAGCAAGTAGTAACTGGTTATAGTCTTTACAGTAGTTTGGGATCATGATTTCTCTTTTCTTTTTTTTTTTTTCTTGTGAATGGCATGGACTCTTTTAGAATTGTGTCAATAGTCATGCCAAAATGCTTGATAATTAGTAAAAAAGAATGGCAATGAATAATCTAGTAAAACACATACCATACTACTTTTTCTTATCCAATTATAGTCCGTCTTTGAGGAAATAATAATATTGATAGACACCCTCCCAATAAAAATACAGGGCAAGACAGTACAAATCACAAACTTATATCAACATAATTCCACAATCCCTAATGATATTAAACAAATTGAAAATGGAAAAAGAAGCAGGGAAGCAGAGGGGATTCAGTCTGCTAACCATTTTTTACTTCACTACAAATCAAATAACTGACTTATCTCCCCATAAATCCCCAATCGCTGGTGATATAAAATAAATTGAAGATGTAATCAGGTAGAGGGATAAATAAGTGATTCAGTCAGCTCACCATTTTTCAGGTGCCATCGTTGAGGAGCAAGGCCCGCTCACCGTACCTGAATATGTGAACATAAACAATATAACAATGCAATTCAGCAAAGGAACATCAGGTTATAGAATTATCGACTCCCTCGTCATATCTTCCAAATGAAATTCCAATAATCCATCAATCACTTCAAGGGGGACCTGAGCTATCACGAAAAAAAGGAAGAATTAGATCGTAGACATGGCAAAACAAAACAAAACAAAAAATCTGAGGAAAAAAACACCTTGGATTCCGTCATCTCAAACTGGTGTGCACACCGGGGCTTGGGCACTGTGCCGGTGCCGGTTCCACACCGTCCCCGGGCGCTCCATGGCCGCCCCTAGCAGCTGGATGCAGCAGCCACCGCTAGACGCCCTGTAGATCCGGCAGCGCAAAGAAGCCCCGACGCCCCGGCAGGCCGCCGCCGCCGTCAACGGCACCCGCCCCCGCCGTTAAACGCCAGAGTGGAGCGCCGCCCCCGCCGCCGACAAGACAACCGGGTCGGGTCGGGTCGGGCGCCGCCGGGGCGGGCGCAGCCACATCGCCGAAGCTTGCCCGCGGACCCGCAGGAAGGCTGAGCCCGCCGGGCCGCGCTGGCGGACGGGCGGACGGATCACAGCCTCACGGTGGTTGTGCCGGGCGAGCACGGAGGTTGCTAATGACGGCACTCATCCAGCGGCGACGGCGACCTGATGGGGTGAATGGAGAATGGCGGCGCCGGGTGATCCGGGCTTGGGAGGCGAGGAGAGGTATCGGAGGACGTCCGCCCCAGCTATGAGCAGCCGGAGGTCGCGGAAGCCGCCGAGGCGGGGGGGGAGAAGGGCGAGCCGGGCGAAACAGCGGAGGGGGCCGAAGGGCTGGGCGAACCGACCGGCGAGTCCTCCCCACGATCTCGAAATTATAGAATGAAATAATAAAATAAAATAATAAAACATAAAAAAGAGGAAGTGGGGCGAGGGAGCGTCCGACGAGGGAGCTGGGAGAGCCGGTGCAGGGGAGCGCTGGTTGGCTCGGTGCGACATTGTGCTCGGGTAGTGATTATTAATCAAGACTCGGTAATATATATATATATATATATATATATATATATATATATATAGAGCTGCGCTAAGTAGTCCCCCCTGGGTAATATATATATATATATATATAATCACTACCCGAGCGCCCCGTGCCCCCCACGCGAGGCCACCCGCTGCAGTCCGAGTGCCCGCTGCTTCTCAAATACTTTTGTCCTTGCCGTGGTCGCTTTCCGGCCTTTTTTTTTTTTTTTTTCTGATTTTTTTTTTCTTATGTGCCTGTCTGTCTTTCCGAGAATCTTATTTATTCTCCGATCGATTTTTTTTTTTGTAGCCGATATCTTTCTATTGCCATTTTTTATGCTAGGCAACTATGTCCGTGATTTCAGGCAACTTTTGCCATATTCTTTTCTAGATTTTTTGTTCTTTCACCAAACATTAGGAAATGACTAAACATTTGATAGTGCAGAAAAGTGTGCGTCAAAGATTTGATATCAAAAAACGACTTAGCATCCAGTATAATTTATTTTAATTTGTCACAAATAATGGCATTCGTAATTGTAAAAAACTCATCTTTTATACCGTGACAAACTGAAAAGCTCAAATTCACAACTAAAAATACAGAATGTTGTGATCATAACATCATATATGAAACTAATACATGAATCTGCACTAAAGCAGCACACTTCGTTTTTATTTTACAACAAAAGCAGCAACAATTCGACCTCCATGGCTAGCTTGGGTGCAGTAAACATCCGACAGATACATTTTGCGCTCTCGGTAGCAGTAGCAGTAGCATCAAGTAGCGTGACACTAATGATGGACTCACCAATTCTTGACCCTGCTGCATGTGAATAGATGGGAAAGAAATCATCGACAAATTCTGTGTGTAGAAAATATGTTCACCTCATTAAAATAGGCGGTGTTGTGGTTCTGAATCTTAAGTTTGCAAAAGGCAAAGCCCACATGTGTTACTGTGTTATTCATCCAGATGAAATGCATGCATGCTGATGGCCACTATATACTCTTTTTGTTAAAATAAATTTAACATGTTTTCAATTAACCAAGAGGAGGAAAATAATTGTCAGCTACTTTCCTTGTACTAAATATAAATAAAGGACATTAGACGAGAGGGCTACAGAATGACTAATCAACCTGCATGGAGGGGTGCTCACTTGATGGATCCACATAACTCACATATAACATGTTGGAGTGTTTGTTATGAAAGACTCAAATGCTTAGTACAGGTATAAGCTGGAAGGTGGCGGGCTGGAGCTCATGAACCAAAAACACAGTGCAGTTGCTTTCATAGAACAATTACATGAATGTAGATTGAATTAATGAGTTCAAATGTACTTGAAACCATAAAACATGTATTGTTTGAATATTCAGTATGAAATTAGACAGATGATTAAGCCCAGTATAGCATTACCGATCAAATTGAACAGATTCAATGATAAACACTGCTACAGTTTCGCCGCTTTCATCAATTTTAACACAAATTCTTGAAACCACAAATGCTTTCATCAGTTTTATCACAAACTGAGTTTGGGTTACTTGGCATAAAAAACTTAATGATAGCATAGTATAAGTTGACGCCAAACATAGAATAATTTGATTAAAGTGACAAACCCACCTCCCCTAAACATGGTTGATGGACAACGATCATCCGCAACATGGCAATGGCACAAATCCTGAGCCTTGCCACAATCCCATTAGCTCCCCGGTGTCCTCGTGACTGCACAAGTGATATAGAGAAAAAAGAGAACAGATAGCAAAGGAAACAAGACGCCCCCCAAAAAGTATTGAATGCATGCAACAAAGCATGAAAACTATTAGATTTGTGCTATGTTTACCTTCGTGCCTATAACCAACTGCACAAATATGTTGAGCTCCAAGACCGTGACGAGATTAGCACGCCGATAGAGAAAATCACTGTCCAACTGCACAAATATTTGGAAGCAAATCAAGTGTTCTCGAGCATTGAAATTTGTAGATGGCACTAAAAGACTAAACATTAGCATCATTCAAATTAAGGGAATATAATAGCATCATTCGACGTGTGTGCAACCAAGAAGTGGTAGTCCCACAAACAGCAAATGCGCGCCAAAAAACATAGCATAAAAAGTAAAAAAAAAAGGTAGATTAAAATCTGTCATGAGTAGCATTTGGTACCACAAATCGTATAAATAAGGGGAAAAAAGGAAAATCTTATATACAACAAGAACATAGGGCGCATATAGATTACACACCTATGTTTTAGAAACTTGTCGCCGACAACAACAAGTAGACCATAGCCCTACGCATGGCTTCTAGAAATTCGGCAATGCATGGAGAAAGAAATGAGTCAGTAGTCCAAACCCCGAAAAAAAGAACAAACAAGATAAATCAAAATTGGAGAAATTGGAAATGAGAAGTCGTGCTGAATTATTAAAGCCTAACTATTATATTTGCATGACAAAACTAAGCTCAGAATTATTTGTAACATTTCCTATTCTTGCAGTTCTGTTCGCAATTTTTAGAAGCCCGACAGAGCAATGATTCCATTTTCACATCGATACAATGACCAAAATTATAGAATTAACATTTTGGCCTTGCATGAACTCCAAATAACATTTAGACCTCGCTAAACTTGAACTCTAAAGACTCAATGATCAGTTTACAAATAGAATTCATAGCAACATTTATCTTAACCCATTCAACCAAGAAAGATATCGATATAGTTTCTTTGTTGCATAATGTTGAGAGAAAACCTTTGGAATGTTCGCCCCATATACATGAGTAGCTGGAAAAACAGAAATGGGAACATGTTGTGATCTCAAAAGTATGCTGCTGGGCTGGATAAAGAAACACTAAACTACTTGCAAACCAGCCCCCTCGAAATTCATAGTCTACATGATAATCCTGAAATTAGGCTAATCTAAATCAAAAAAGAAGATAAGAAAGATTGTGTTTGCATCATCGGGATCTTGCTTGGTCAAGCCTCGCTTGTGAGGGAAGCACACGTAGCAGCTCGCTGAGCAAAGAATTACTGAACCTAATTTTTTGGACAGGAATAATCAATTTGCTTAACTCGAAAATCCAATGAGCATACAGTTTGATTCGTGAGGTGAAGCAGCTAGGTAAGTTGAAATTACCTACAATATCTTCAAAGTGAATACGAAAGATAAATCCAATTTGGTTAAGAGCCACCACTAGGCCAGAATTGGAAGATGCAAATTAACTCGCTTAATTTAAATCACACAAATATCATTGATTGGTGGCTGCAATTTTAGTGGACGTAAAAACAGGGCACAAGAAAATACAGGCTCCCGACAAATAGGCTAAGACCACATATGTGATGTGCATCATCAAATCTGGACGAAAAGGCTATCAGTGTTGATGAAAACCAACAGCTTGAACACAAAATAAATAATTAACACCATGGATAGCATTTTGAGCGAAAAGGACAAAGTGTTCTTTCTCTAAAATTTTAATGGAGCATAATTCCTCAAACATCAATATACTGTGCACTATTTATTCTTCACTTGACTGGTTTTTTTCTGCCATTGATATTATATATATGATAGCGCAATGGTCGATGAATCTGAAGTGCCATGAATACGAAAAATTAGTAAAGATGAATTCTTCTTCAATTGCCGTGCGATTCGTAATCAAGGGAGAAAGGGAGGGGCACTGACCTGCAAATGCACATCCATGATCCATGTGTAGATCATAGCCTCGCCATCCATGGCCATCCGGATAATGGAAAAGGGCCATCTCAACAGAGCCTACATCGCCGTGAGCCTCAAAGCCGAGTGTGCATACCTGCATATCTGCATTTGCAAAACAAAAATGAAATTCAGTTCAAATTGCAACAAATATATTTCTCTTAATAGCCATGTTTCAGTCATCACTTCATGGCATAAAAAATATTTAAGAAGGATTTAACCATACATTTCTAACAACATTTCAGATGGTTTTATCTTTTAATATGGTCGGGTTTCCAATACATTGGTAATACCAATCCAAACTACAGGACCTATGAGGTATTAGTTAGCAGCAAGCTACATAGACTATCATGAAGGCACATTTCACTCAAAAGTGAATTGATGCTTAGCTAAGGTCGCTGCTACCTGATGGAAGAGCAAAGCTACTGATGTGTTGTTGTCCACTTGCTTTTGCACAAGAACTGAGCTGCTGCTGGAATTAACTATTTAGATGTAATTAGCCATTTCACCAGTAAATTAACTATTCATATGTAATGATAATTCTATGCATGATGTACATGCTACGCTTACTACAATTCAATGAACTTCAAATTAGAGAAGGAGAAAACATGACCAAAATATACAAGAGCATTATACGGTGATTCTTTTATATAACCTAGTAGTAGCAGCAACAATGCTCACTTCAAACAAAAGCAACCAAGGGGGAAGAATGGAGAAGGACAGTACAGAAGATGCAGTGAGTGGTGGCATACAAACGCAGTACGGAAGATTCTCGGTGAACGGCAGACAAGCAGACAGGCGTGGTGCAGGTCGCCGGCGTCCTCCAGGTACCTCCGCCTGCTCAGATCCCACCTCTGCTCGTTTCTTTGATCTTCACAGAAAAAAGAAGGTTGCCGGCAGCATCTCTCGACCTTGAAACCACAATATTCATTCACTCTGCCTGATGTATCCAATAATCACAATATTCATTCACTTTCAGAAAAAACAAGATTGAATATTGTAATAATCAACAAAAAAACAAGAAATTACTCATCGGGATCGCGATCACCGGATCATCACATAATCCACAGATATTTATTTACTTCACGGAAAACATGGCTGAGGAGGTCCAAGCGGACTTAGGATCCGCCGCTTGGCAAAAGAAAGGGCAGAAAACAACATTGAAACAAAAAAACAAACATGAATTCTTCAATTGCCATGCAGATTTAGAATCGGGGAGAAAGAGAGGGGGCACTGACCTCTAGATGCACATCCATGTGCAGATCGTAGTCCCATCATCCATGGCCATCTAGAAAATAAAAAGGGCGATGCTCAACGGAGCGCACACTGCCGAACCTCAAAGCCCTCTCCACCATCGATCCGGGCAGGCTAATTACCGCTGGCGCCGCCGAGATGGCGAAAGTCGCGACACTTTTGCCGTCCCGATGAGGAAGGGCCACGCTGGCCATCGATGGGGCTCGCTCGGGACTGGGGTGATGTGCGGCGGCGCGGTGGCGGCGCCGGCCGAGGATAGGGTGAGGAGACCGGGCGGACGACTGGAGGAAATAGAAACCGCAAAAAAATCGTGGATGGGTGGGGAGCTTCGAGCGCATATCAGCTCGAGATCGTGGGGCCACCAGCCCGCTGGGAGCCGCCCGCTTGCGTGCTCGGACCGCCCGGCGCCCGTTGGTCGGGCTCGCGATATGGGCTCGGGTAGTGTTTATTATTCACTTCCCGCAGAATATATAGAATACCTATATATATATATATATATATAAATTTAAGCCAAGTAGTCCCCCGGTAGTGATTAATAATCACTACCCGAGCCCCGCGCGCCCGCCCGTCCGAACGCCAGGACAGACGCTCGTGCACCGCGGAACCTACCTACGCGGCACGCATGACGTTCTCAACCGGTTTTCCTTTTCCGCCCGTGAAACACTCACGTGCCTCCGTCCCCACGATTCAAAAGAGAGAGCGGCGACCACTTCCTGATTATTATTTTATTTTTTTAGCCGAAGGTTGATGCCATTTTTCATTTGCAACTTTTTTTTTCACGTTCGTGATTTTTTTTTTCCTGTCCAGCCTTTTGACGCCCCTGATTAGAGGCCATTTTGTCACGTTCATGGTTTTTTTTTCCTGTGCAGCCTTTTGACGTGCATCATTAGAGGCTAGTTTTATATAGCATTTTGACGTCTCTCATTAGAGGCCAGTTTTATAGTCATATACGGAATTCGGCACAAAACTACTGCAATACAGTCATGAAAACACAGTACTATTCATTTTAATTTAATAAAAATATGATTCAATTGAAATTAATACGAAAACACATAGCAAAAAAAAATATAATGGGGCAAGGATACGTATTTAAATAACATTTTTTTTGCTCTATGGTATGATAATTGACCGTACGGCCAAGACATTGTGTAAAAACGTCAGAATCATGTGTACATGCCAAAACTGGCCACATAAAGGTTCTAAAAATGTGGCGCATGCGGACAAGAAGATCAAGATCATTCAAATCCACCAGGGTTGTCTTTGGTCGGAGAAGTCACAAGTCCTCATAGTCTCCAATCTCTCCAAAACTAGCATATATTTGCATACGATTCACAAGACAGTTAGACAAATTTAAAAGAACAAACAAAATATCATGTTGAAAGGGAGATGGTTAAAAGCAGAAGTTTATCATTTGGAAACTACTTCTATACTCCTGACACTGACAAGAAATTAAAGGAATTCCTTGCGTTAAGATTGAGAATACATCATAGCAAACTTGGATGTTACAGATTAATTGATCTGCATGACTAAAAATTCAAAGCTCTGGACAACTACCAATGCACACTCACCTTGAAGCACACAGATGTGTCAACGCTGCTATGTCTATCAAAAGGTCAATATATGGACACAGCCATCCTTCACTTCCTCTAGACCATCACCTGTGAGAACCAGTATTGATTAGCAAAGAACAATAGGTCTTTATATAAAATAATTTGACCACAACAATCCAGCATTGCATAAGCATGTAAGCAGGGCTTCAGGAAACCTACTATAGTGAACAACAATATTTCATGTCTAAAGGTATAGAACATTTGGAATGGTATAGTATATTGATCCCAATATATTGTCACATATAAATAGACAATGAAACTAAATTAGGTCTCATCACATCAAATTTGGAATAAATGGTAAATTTTCAATAATACATTCTCCGCAACACAAAAGGTAGCTTCAAATACCAAAGAGAACATCAAACAACGAAGGTCACTCAGACATGTTCTTGAAAATCGTATAATTGTAGATTATTTTCAAGTGCTTTTCTGTCAAGAGTGAGGATCTGTGTGGCTGCCTATTAGATTTACTATGCACTACAGATAGCAGAGTTGTAGCAATCTCAAACCATAGTTCTTTTTACAAATAGTTTCAGTAAAACGAAATCACAGATCAGATTGAGAAAACTATACCGCAAAATTGTATCATCGTACAGGTATATCCATGCAATCACCAGTAACGACTTCGCTAAAGCTAGAAGTTCCTTGAAATTGTCAGCCACAAGGGGGAACCAAGAATAGGAGCTAAATTACATAATCATTGTTGGTAATTAAACATTAGTCTTCCATGTGTGTTTTATAGGAAGAAACAATGTTATCTATTAGTTCATTGGTTGGGAACAAAAGCAAAACAGGGTGTCCTATGTGTCTCCTATCATACCAACTCAGACACTATCTCGTAATAAATCCAGGTATTTTGATTCCTACCTTACATAATCAAAACCAGCATAGCACATTCAGAACAGAAAAAAAAAAAAAAGCCTGTTGCAGCACAGAGGAAGGCAGAGTCAATTGAGGGCAACATAGCAGGAAGACAAAATTACTGGGAGCACATAGACATGGACAAGTGAAGTCTCCACTGGCCACCCCTTCTCACTCAGCACCTGAGTGATCATAGCCATCAGCTCCATCACTACAAACAACCCAAACCATGACAAGAGTAAATTTGATTGACAATTTTTTTAAAAAAATAAGATGAAAAAAATAAAGCTTATGACACATTGGATGATTGGATAGCTGGATCTTAACTCTAGATGCAGTGATGATAGAGTTGAAGTCTTAGTTTGGGATGCATAAGCAAAAGAAGAGCTACTTCCCAACAAGTAGTAACTGGTTATAGTCTTTATAGTAGTTTGGGATCATGATTTCCCTTTTTCTTGCTTTTTTTCTTGTGAATGGCATGGACTCTTTTAGAATTGTGTCAATAGTCATGCTAAAATGCTTGATAATTAGTAAAAAGAATGGCAATGAATAATATTACAAGAATGGCAATAGATAATATTCAAGTGCACAAACTATTGCAACAGAGTATGTTAATTGCACATCAGAGACATATAGGACATTCTAGTTGAGCATAAAGGTCGTTTGTGCATCAGACCAGACCTAATTGTAAATACAGCCACGGCTCACCTTACATTTCTTCCAACACCACCTGCAAAAATGATGGATTCTCCAGGTTCTAGTCGAAGCTGCCCCTGAGCATCCAACCGACTGCACATTGATGTTCCAAATCTGAAAAAAAGAAGAAAAACAGGAATCAAATTGGAAAATGCAACGCAGATGAATTGTAGGAGCATAAAAACTTTATCTCACAATGTATAGAAATTTCTGAAGCAGATAAGGTTTTGTGGCTACAGACGTGATAATCTAGTTTCGGGTGGGCACAACAGCCAGCTCCAAGCAGACCATCAGGGGGCAACCTAGGCAGTGCCCAGCGCCAATAGGCAGCAGAGGCAGTTGACTGAGTCTGCAACAAATTAGGGGACTTAAATGTACAGCTTCGTGTACTGTACGTATAAAAATAGGTTACTCTGAAAAGGTTGACACAGATGGTAACCATTATTTTAAGCTAAAAAACTAGGATTCTTCATATTGCTATCTACAAACTCCAGAACCTGGTATTGTCATAAAAATAAATAGAGTAGGAAACTAAAAAATCGATTGACAATTTGTGGCAACACTGAACTAGTAAGAAAAATATCAGGCAAAAACTCACTTGCAGTAATCTGTAAAAGATAGACACAAATAAGCTATATCTAGTGAGCTAAACAACCTCCAGGCTCACTTTGTGCAACAAGGGAAAAAATAGAGAATTACCCAGGGAGCAAATCATAGATCGATTTTAATGGCAGCTGAGATCATGCCATTAAAAGTGCAATCAACACTCTTTCAACGAGAAGTTGATCACACATTAGGCTCTCATAATTACCAGCACACTCAAAGCAAAGTTGTTAATATCACTATCATTTAATATCTGTTAAAAAGGAGAAAACAATAGTGGAAACTACATAATAAAGCATTCTGACAAATCACATGAAGGAATTGCAAAATAAATGTTTCCACGCTTGTACTTTGTGTGAACATTTTTACAAACAAATTTCCTTTAAGGGTTTGCTTTGTCTAATATTGGTTGGACCAGAGTTTGTAATAACAATGTTTAAGACTGAACATTGATCGAGAAAAAGATAGCTTGAACAGAAAAGAACAAACAATTAAACGGAGGACTTTCCGCAACAGGAAGAAGCACCCAACCTCCACAATGACAGGCTCATCAGTGAGTCAAATGAACCACAAGATACACTGATAGATAGTGCATATAACTACCCCACTGTGCCACATGTAATTGACAATAATCCCCGAACATCTTTTAAGCCCGATTATAAGTTGCATATATTAGCATGTATATGTTACAATGATGAAAACCACTCCAGTTGATATGAATGTAGTATTTGCAGTTAATTAAGCATATAGAAAAAGACCTTCTAGTTGAGCAGTCCCATTGCTAGCTAAGGATCCTTTACCGAAAGGCCTCTGATGTACAGACACATGGAAATTAGTAGTGGTAAAAAAATTACAAATACAAAAACCAAGGTAGGAAAACTAATATAGAAAAATCATAATTGGGAGACAAATTGAATATCATAGTTAAAGGGCATGCTATTCACATGTGCAATAGAAAGCAAGAAATAACGATTCTTTGCATGTATGGCAACCTCGGACATTGAATGAAGAAAACTTTTGGCACCTGAATGGGTGAGGGGTGGATAGTAATGAGGATAGTGCATCCACAATTTGCAGAGATGAAAAGAAACAAAAGAGCACTCCCTGATCCTATACTCCTATGACAAGAGAGAGATTTAGGAGAGCAGCAGATTATCTAACTCTAATAAAAGTGATAAAACTAGAAGAAGTAATTAGATGAATAGGTGTTTTGTAGGATTATCTGCACTCGTGGCTAGAAAATCATGACTGAAGTTTCAACAGGAGTTTTTGGACAACCTTGGAACATCCGCGACTCATAGCTTCAATTCCAACAGATCCAGTACCACTAACATGTCCAGCCGTCGATGTAGTCTAAGTGAAGCAGGAGAACCACCAACTCACTGCAAGTTATGATCATGAATCCGTGAAGGTCTGAGTAAATCAAAAGGCAAACAATGATTAAAGTGACATCAACAAATTACTTGTAACATGTCGAAGGCTGCTCCTCGGACAACTTCCATCATTGGGTGGACATTCCTATCTTTGGGTGAAAGTAATTTCCTTGTGTAGACTTTTCCACCTAGCACCTGAACGAAACATACATATTTTGAGTACCAAAAGTACCTTATCTCAAAAAAGAACCACTAAATTAAGTTTCAAAAATAGATTCAGAAGAGCCTCCTATGCCGGTTCTAATTCTTAGAAAATCATACAAACCATGGACATCTTTTTTGAAAGCATATGCACCTGAACTCAAACAATTAAAAAGTAATTCCAGCACACAAAGCAGGGTGGAGCCAGACAGTGGCACAGCAGAACCAAAATTTAGCTGGGGTAGAACGTGAACACATAACTAATATTATTATATTAAAAAATCAGATACATGCATCACATACTCATTGATATCCCAAACGAATGGTTAATATATGATAAATTTAATCTTTTAAAGAATGAAGATGGTACCTATACTAATAAAAAGCAGTCGTCCATAGCATGCTAGCAGTGCCTTCATATATTTCATTAATTCAACACACACCAATTAACTAAGATTCAACTATCTAAGAGCTAATAAACATGTAAATTAAACAATAAATCAATTATTGTATGATATTACGTCATAATACATTTACACAGCTTTGAAAAAGACATAGCAGGACATAGCACCAGCGCATTTCGATAATGAACTGTAACAATCAAATAAAATAAAAAAAAAAAGGGGGACGGGAGGAGGAGATTGTGCAAACGACGGCCGTGGGGAACGGATCTAGAGGAAGGGCACATGGATCTCGCCGAGACAATCTAACACTCGCAGCGAAGGAGAAGGAGATTGTGCAAAATACGAGCTAGGAAGGGGATCTAGAGGAAGGGCACCGGATCCGCCAAAGAAGTTGGAGAATCAAACGCAGAACGGGCGGTGGCGAAGAAGCCGACGGGGCGGCGACAAAGATCGCCACCGAAGTTGCCACTCCTTTCTTCGAGTTCGTGGACGGAACTAACGATGAGTCACGGGCGAGCACGGAGGTTGCTTATGATGGGAAGGTGCAGGGGATGGTCGCCCAAGGTGCGGCGAGCTCGCCGCCGCTAAACCCGACAAAGAACTCGCCAATGCCGACCCTCAACTTGGCCTTCAAGACCGCTGGTCGACGGCGAAATGACAGGGTGAAGGATGGGAGGGAGTCGGCGCCGAGGGGGCCCCGGACGGCGGAAGTGGCGGCGCTGGCTCGTGCAGCGCAGCGGCGGCGAAGCTAGACAAAACCGGCATCTCCTCGCCTCCCACCCTAGGATGGCCTTCAAGGTGCGGGCGACGGGCGTGATGGCTAAATGCGGCGGGTCCGATGGCGAAGCCGGGCTCCCTGCGCGGCAGCAGAAAAAAACCGGGCGTCTCCCAAAATCCCCCACTATCGATCGATGGAGAATATGGAAAGAAAAAAAAAACCGATAAAAAAAGGTGGGTGCGGGAAAAGGGAACCGTGGACGGCGATGGGTTGGCTCGGTGTGTCGGGCTCGGGTACGGCAGCGTTGAAAGTTGCCTCGGGTAGTGATTAATAATCACTACCCGGGATAATATATAGAATACCTATATATATATATATATATATATATATATATATATATATATATATATATATATATATATATATATATATATATATATATATATATATATATATATATATATATATATAGAGAGAGAGAGAGAGAGAGAGAGAGAGCCTCCGATCCTTTGCTTCGCGCCTGATACTGAGGGAATGCCCGAATCCGATCCTTTGCTTTGCCGGTGATACGAGGAAGGCCTCGAAACGAAAGGAGATGTCGGGCGAGGAGGATCTTGGCGGCCGGTGGGGAAAACAAACAAAGCATCGATCTTACGGCCCCTTCACCGCAAAGATCCGCCGATTGACGGCGCGCGACCAAAATCGGTGGCGGCGGATCCGCCGGAGAAGGATCCGGTGCGTGTGGACTCACCCGAGATGGAACGGAGGGAGGGAGGATCGCCGGGGGGAAACGATTCCTGGCCCGAGGTGGTGGAGAGGAGGCGAGGCGAGGCGAGGGCGCGGGACGAGGTGGGAGGGAAGGAGAAGCGCGTGGGCCGACGAGCGGCGGTGGCGGGGGACGGCGAAGCGGGGCGGCGGGCTGTAGTCGCTGGCCGCCGCACGCCGGGAAACGCCGCCGACCCTAGCGTGCGGGAGGAGCCGCCCCGGGAAAAGCAGGGTTCGGTCGAGCTCCCCCCTCCATCTAGGCTTCCAAATGCAGGGGATCTTGGCCTGGCCCTGGGCTGAATGCCACGCTGGGTTTCGCCCCGTGGAAAACGCCGGATATCCACGGGGTTTGGGTTTCCAAACGAGGCCCTATAGTTGGTGCTTTCCCTGCCAACAAACCAGCTATTGCTATAATTGCCAAAGGTAAACCATCGCATTTTTTCAAGATGTCATCACAAGCTACAGTGAGGTATGATGGGCATCCCTCTTCTGAACCAAATATTCTCTTCAGAAATAGCTTTCTTGAGTTCTCAAAATTAAGAGGACGTAATTTATAGATGTGACCCCAATGTAAAGAGCAGCAAGATTCAGCAACTTCAATTTTACGTGTGGTTGTGATGATTCTGCTGGCACAATTATTTTTATAAAAGCATTCTGAATGGTTTCCCATGATTCCGCATCCCATAAATCATCCACAACAATGAGGTACCTGCCAAATTATTTAGTGAAGTCTATTAGTAAGGACTAAAATAAAAACAATTAATACAAATCAAATAATGAAAAATGTGATTTTTGGTAGACCTAATATTTAATTCATGATGTAAAGTGAATGTTTATTTAAAACATATGTTTTCTTTAATTCAGGGACAAAGAAATTTCAAATTATATATTTTTGCATCAACACTTTATGTTGTATAGGAGACCCTAATTGTATTGGTAACGTATCTTATCTTTTTACTACTGGTAATGGTAACTTGGGTTTCTTTTAAGGTCATCATGTTACTTCTCACAGCGCGTGCTAGAAAAAAAAAAAATTGACCCTAGAAAACAACCTCAATAAAGTACACCCTCCGTTCCAAATTATAAATCGCTTTGACTTTTTTTAGTTCATCCATTTAGTTATGTAGATGCATAACTAAATGCATGAACCAAAAAGTCAAAGTACATAACTAAATGGATGGAACAAAAAAAGTCAAAAGCGACTTATAATTTGGAATGGAGGGAGTATTATAATGAAGAGGAAAGTTTCAACAACATGGCAAAAGAAAACCCCCAAACTCTGGGTTCCACACTAACCCAACTTGACCGACCATGATCTCATGGTCACTTGGTTAGTGACCACTTCAACTATCACCTAGCAGAAGGGCTAAAACCACAGGCGCCATAGGCCGGTGCCATGCCACATGATAGAAATAGAAGACATGCCAATACTTTACTCCTAAGTCTGTAAATTAGTAATGCAGGAGCTCTGAATTTTTTTAAAAAACCATGCTTAATCAGTGTTTGGTTCTGAATTGTACCGTTCTATATGTTCTCAGCAAAACATCAGTTTTTTATATTTAGAGCTCTCTAAATAATAAAGTTCAAACAAAGATTAAAAAAGAAAGAAACATTGTTCTATCTTGAGCATAAGAGAAAACTAACAAAATTAACTTTGCTTAGGAATTTGATACGGTAGTGAACTATATTAAGGAAACATGGTGCACACATGCATATCATTTCAGACAACTATAAATCCTAGTCATGGGTGGAGGGAGGGAGACAGCGATAAAGTGGAGCAAGTAGCGAGTGGAGCAGTGAGCAGACCAGTGTGGAAAAGCTCGTGGGGCTGTAGGAGGTGTGTTGCACGTCACGTCATGCTTCCGGTGGGGCGGACACGCTACTCCTAGCATTAGACTATCCGCACTCACGTTCCATTATTTACTTCCTCTATACATCCTAGTCATCAAGATTCCCTTCTTTACAGCACTTTCTCCTGCACCCATCCCTCCTTTATATCTCTACTCTATACCAACAACCATAAGTGGGGCCCACGTATAATTTTATCTAAACATATCGATGTGAGATCTAGTTTCGAAGAATTTATCGATACGAATTCAATAGTATAATCAGAATTTAATTTGCCTTTTTTAATTTACGAGTTATAGCATTTTTTTGACACATGAATGGTGGGGCCCACTATTGCATGCTCCCCGCCCCTCTCATCCCTCTCTCCGCATGACAGGTTCCGACAAAGTTCATCTGCGCACGCGCGCGCGTGCAGCGGCAAAATATACCGAGGAAGCGTGGCTTCCCGTGTGCCACATCGATGATACCGAGCGCCGCTGCAGCTATTGTTTCCGGTAAAAACGTTTACGGAGTCTTTTATAGCTTACCAGTGCAGATAGTCTTACCCTTCTACATTTGATAGAGATGAGTGTGTTTTGACTTGTTACACAACTCTTATTACATATTGGATGGAGAAACATCTTCTTACCCATTTCGACGGACCAAACAAAGAAAAAGAACCAAAAAAAAAAATGGGAAGTCCAACTAATGGAGGTCCAAATATTTTCGTTGGCATCCCTGACTTGAATACCGCAGAAGGATGTTGACATTGAAAATCTAAATAGCTGACGACCAAAGTCTGATAGGTTCGGGGTACATGTGGATCAGTCATCTGTGTCTCTTGTGATCTCGAAAAGCTAAGATGGACTGGGGTTCTGTATCATCGTACTCGTGCTTTGGCGCACTGATAGGCATTGCATGCTCTGTTCTGTTTCTGTAGTGTGTGCCTGCTGCCATTTGCTCAGATCCATCACCTCTGTCTCTGTTTGTCTCTCCCTCTGATTCTGAGGATAAAAAGACACTGTTTCAAGCTGATGCGATGCTGTATTCTTGCGCTGATCGAATGGCTTGTCAGCAGCATACATCTATCTCTTCCAAATATATTCATATATATACACATGCATGACAATCGAAATGAACACGATCGAGAGTAGTAAAAACTAACCAAGGACCAGAGGATATGTGACGTAACTATCCTGATGATCCTGTAGAGCGTAGACCAAGCTGAAGCATGAAGAAGTCGACCAAGTCATTTGATCCTTGAACAGGGGAAGGAAGCAGTCCATGACCTTTTCATTCCATGGTCTTGCTGTAGAGATCGACAACCCCTGCTCAAGCCAAATCACTTATCCTTTTGGCTGCCAGAGAGCGGGGCACATGTGTCTGGGTATCCCTGATGGCTGTGGTCTGCTCCCACGCCTCGTTGGCCTACGCATGGGCATGGGCTTTCTGCTGCTGAGTGCTGAAGACAAGTGGAAACAGCCACATGCGAGATGTACAAGCAGATGACCGCAAAAGCTTGCCGTCTCCGGTGACCCAGAGGAGCGGGTTGCCTCGGATCTGGCGCGGACGGGGATCCATGTAAAGGCAAAGTAGACGCGCCCTGCCCGTGCTGCTGCTACCCCTACGAGCCAGTGTGCCACGCCCTAGTGAACGACGTTACAAAGATTAGACATATAGTCAAGGCACAATCACAATGCATGGAATCGACCACAAGACACACCAGTCTGTCCAAAGGAATCGACCACAATATATAGTTCGGTGAAAAATATATAGCTACACTGGGCGTCATTACCCGTCCCGTGAAAAATACGCTGTAAAAAGGAGTAGTTCAGAAATCGGATTGGTTGATATAAACCATTAAATTACAATAACATGAAACGCATATTAACAACATACCACTGAATTAGTTATAATGCAAAAGGAATCCATGAGGGTCGCGGCTCCTTGTGTTGCACGTATCATGCATTTATGCTCTGTTGTCCTTAGTGTTGTCACCAATGCAACGACAGTTGTGGATGGCTGGGATTGGAGTTGACTGCTTTGTTAAGGGCATCCAACACGGACTGGTCGGGCTCATACTGCTTTTGCCAAATGTCACATCTTACAAGAGCAAGGCAAGGTAGATGCTGGATGCCAAAATCAAAATCTCCGTTAGTCAGAGACCCTGTTTTGTCTTTGTGGAGACGGAGATTGAGCTCTTGTAGCTTTGGCATGGCCCCAGCTTCGAACAACAACCCAAGTGCACAGTCGAACGAACCGACATGGAACCTTCTCAAGCCTGGGAATCCATGTGTGCCACTGATCTTGAGCTGTTGTGTTCCTTGAGAGAAGGACGATCTGTCAGCAACTTCAACATTTACAATGAGAGAGAGGCCGGAAAGAGCGTTTAAAGTCCCAAGCAAACCAAGGTCTGCCACCCCAAAATGCTCAACGGACATGCCTAACTCCTGGAGATTAACAAGTGAATCGATCCATATAGGGACCCTCGGGAAGATTATAGTCGACCAGATTTGAAGTACCCTGAGGTCCAGTTGGGTGGGGTCTTTCCATGGCTCCACCGTTAGTTTCTTCAGCCTTTCATGCTCACCGTCTATACTCAAAGACCTGAGGCATCCCGTACAAAGTGTACACAAAGATGATGCAAGATCGTTGCTAAGCTCATCATGAATTAGTAACCCCAATATCTGTAGATTTCTTAGCTGACAAAGCTCCTCTGCAAAGCTAGGTGAATGAATGGAGACATCAATCCACCACAACCACTGCAATGATTGCATGTTCTTCCCAAATCCATCTGGCAGTTTGATACCATAACCACAAAATAGATTGACCAACCGTGTAAGGCGACCAACACTTGATGGCATCTCCCTTATTTTAGTACCGAATACATTTAGTGTTTGTAAATGTTGCAGCTCCCCAATTTCTTCAGGAAGCTCATGTATATCAGTCTCACGTAAGCTCAAGTACCTCAATGCAAATAACCTACCCAGATGCGCCAGATGGTGGGCATGGAATTGTAGTCCTTTGCAGTTTTCTAAGTCCAAAACACGGACATGTCTGAACCTCTCTAGAGAAGGGAGGTTATCAAAACCGGGAGGGAACACAGAAATAGACCGTGCATGATAATATATTATTTTTTCCCGTGATCCTACTAAGCCATCAAGAACCTCATTCCTGTCCTGTAGAGAGAGCCGCCGAATCTTCATACGTGGATTGACTGTTATGTTAGGAACACCAACTAGAGTTACAAAATTCTCCTCCACGGCCTTGTACAGAATGAACTCAAGAATCGTGTCATGGACCCGACATAAATACATTCCATAAATATTTGTATTCACTGGCTGAATCAAACTTCTATTTATGAGCTCATTCAAAAACACCTCTCCCTAGCTCATATTGGGTGAACCCATGCTCGTTATGAATGAATCCCTCAGCAATCCATCTTAGTATCAAACGATCCTTCCTAATCACATAATCTTCTGGGAATATACTGAGATACAGAAGACAACTGCGTAGGTGCAGAGGAAGGTCAAAATAACTCAGTGACAATATTTGTATCATTCTATTGATATCTGGTTGCCTTTCAAGTGCATGACCAAATGAATGTTGAACTTTTGTTCCATTCATCTACAGTTGGTGCTTTCCGTGCCAACAAACCAGCTATTGCTATAATTGCCAGAGGCAAACTATCGCACTTTTCAAGATGTCATCACAAGCTTTAGTGAGGTATGATGGACATCCATCTCCTGAACCAAATATTCTCTTCAGGAACAACTTTCTGGAGTTCTCAAAATTAAGAGGGCGTAATCCGTAGATGTGACCCTGATGTAAAAGAGCAACAAAATTCACCCACTTCAGTTTTACGTGTGGTTGTGATGATTCTGCTGTCATAACTATTTTTTATAAAAGCATTCTGAATGGTTTCCCATGATTCCAAATCCCATAAATCATCCACAACAATGAGGTACCTGCAAAATTAGTTAGTGAAGTCTATTAGTAAGGACTAAAATAATCAATTAATTAATACAAATCAAATAATGAAAATGTGATTTTGGTAGGCCTAATATTTAATTTGTGATGTGAAGTGAATGTTCCTTTAAAACAGATGTTTCCTTTAATTAATTTAGGGACAAAATTTCAAATTATATATTTTTGCATCAACGCTTCATTCTGTATAGGACACCCAATTGTATTGGTAACATATCTTACTACCGGTAATGGTAACTTGTGTCTCTTTTAAGGTCATCATGTTACTTCTCACAAATACAAGTGCTAGAAAAAAAAAAAAAACTTGACCCTAAAAACAACCTGAATTAAGTATTACTAGTAAATATGTCCGTGCGTTGCAACGGGATACATAATTTATTGTACAATTATTTATATAATTTATTATATAAACATTAATAATTAATAATGTATGTTGTTGGTCATGTTAATTGCGGTGTGAGGAGGCGTAGCAGCATGCAGCCGAAGGCGATGAAATCCGCCGCCACTACCGCACGCAAAGAACCTTCGCATTACCACCGTCGGCAGCGGCTGCAAGCCTCCTCCCTCCTCACCGTCGACTCATCGTCATTGTCGCCGTCCCGTGGCCTCCTCCTCGCCTTGTTTACTCATCGTCGCTAGTACCCGTGGTGTGTCCTCTTCTTCTTTTGCTCCCCGATAACGGCGTCGTCTATGTTAGCAGCCTCGCCATTGGCCATCGCTACCATCTGCTACAACTTCTTCCTCTAATTCCTGCTACGATCGTTCTGTGCCTTCATCTCATTGTGGCCGTGCGTTATGGTAGCGCCCGGGCGCTGCTCTGCACCTCCCGACGGCAGCCTCTTCTGAGGCCACCGCCTTCTCGTGTCTGTATTCCACGGCTTCCCTCATCCTTGGTCTCCCTCTCAAGTCTCTTGGTCGCCTCATTGTCATCGGGATACTCGTCGGCAAGCATGTCCCACACGTTTGCGATGTGCCGCAGCCATGTCACTGGCAGACAAAGGTGGTAGTCTAGCGATTAGTCTAGTCTAATCCATGGCAATGATGCGATCTACTTCCTAAGTATATAAGAGCATCAATCAAAGTTTCTTTTGCGAGTACAAATGACAATTGTATACCTAATTGATATTGTATTGGACCGCCGTTTTTTTCCGACTCTAAGGGGGCAGTGGATAGAAATTTTAGTGAACGGGAAATTCTCTCTTTATAGATACTGTAATTCCTATAGAAAAAAAAAACTTGTGTCCTAAAGAATAGAATTTGAAAGAAAAAAAGCAAATTAAACATATATTAAATATATAAGATTGCCATATACATCAACAAAAGGGATTGAAGCGATTGGGCAAACATAAGTCGATTTGCGGCTTCAAGCTTCCTCTCACGCACGGAGTTGGGCCCCTTGGGTTCGGCCCAGTGCAGGGGCACAACACGACCTCCCTCAGGCGGGCTTGCATGGTGATTGGGCGGCGGAAGAAAAAAAAAAATATAGGCAGGCAGGCATTACGTACTTGGGTCGGATCCGGTGAGGGCAGAAGAAAGAAAGGTGAATGAGAAATTTTCTCTCTTTATTAGTAGGTATAGATAATGAAGAAGATGTTTCAACTACAAGGCAAAGGAAAACTCCAAACTCCGAGTTCCACACTAACTCAACATGGACCGACCATGATCTCACAGTTACTTGGTTAGTGACCACTTCAACTAACCTAGCAGAAGGGTAAAAACACATTCGCCATAGATTGGTGCCATGCTACATGATTGAAATAGATGGCATGCCAATATGTCCATAAATTAGTAATAGGAGCCCTTAAAAGAAAAAAAAAAACATGCTTAGTCAGTGTTTGTTTCTAAATTGTACCATTCAGCATTCAAATTTTGTAATATTTCACCCAAAAAAATTTATTAACTATTTGTAAATTTTAAAATTCATTAGATTTTCTTTATCAAACATATTTACTAGTTATTTTCTTAAATAGTAGGAAAATACCATAATATAAGATAAATGAATGGTAAGTAAAACTTATGAGACCATGTCAAGTCAAACCACGCCTTATAAACTAGAGCAGGGGAGGAGTAACTGCTATGATTTTTAACCATGCCTTAAAAACATTTTATTTATAAAATTTAAAGGACAGAGTAGATGGCATGCACGTACCTTTTGTGTTTTTTAACTCCAAAGTCTAAAAACTAATAGGTCTAGAGCTCTGAAAATGTAAAAATAAATAAAAACATGATGATATACTGTATCCGATGAGCTATTTTCTAGCATACCTTTTGTGTTGAAGGAAATCAGATATCTTTTTGATAAGATGTTGCATGTCTCCAGTGTACTCCTGCCCACTAATGTCACGGAGAATAGTCCTCAGCACTTCCATCATGTGTGGAGTTCGTGATACTGTTACAAAAGCCTTACAATCAAACTTATCCTTAAGTGACTCATACACTTGATTGGCAAGTGTTGTCTTTCCTAGTCCGCCAAGTCCAACAATAGTGACCACCTTCACCTGATGATGAGGTGGTGATCGATCTTCTGTCAATAAGTTGATCAACTCATTCTTTTGTTCATCAATGCCCACAAGTTCAGAGACATCCTTAAAGATAGCCTGAGCCCGAAAAATCAACCATCTCATGTGAATTCTTGGTGCACATCACACCAGTCCTGTATCTGTGATTCCTATCTCCCACCTCCTTAATTTGTGACTTGAATTCCTGTATTGCCTTGGAGATCCGTTTGTGTGACTTCATCTTGTCCAGCAACTTTGTGCATTTCTTCATTACACCCTTCTTCTTAGAAGAATTATCATCATCATTAATACAAACCATAAATTCATCAAGGCTATCCTCGATATCATACGACATCTCCCGCACATCTGACATCCAAATCTTGTCTTGGTTGTCTGGATTCTCCTCCACTGACATCTTCTCGAGGAAGGCATGCATGTAATTCAGCTCATCAGAGAGAGGCTTGATCTCCTTGCGCACATCTTTCATGTTCTTGAACTCATCGCCAAGCAAAGTTGCTAGCTTCACGGTGACAGCCTTGAGTGCCCCTGTCGCTGCACTCACCAAAATGCCTTCCATTTTTCTGGTACTCAGTTGCTCACTCCCTTGTTCAGTTTTCCCTGTTGTTTGTGGGCAGCAAAAGATTGTCAGGACTCAGGAACACGATTTGTGTCTTAGAATTGTACGATACTACGATTGTGTACTGAAGCCGAATGACACAGTGAGGATTGCTGGTACATTTTTTTTTGGGGGGTGGAATCATGATACATATCATAGAACCATCAGAATATATCGTACCTTGATGTGGATGGTAATTTTGTAGGATCCTTGAACTCCTGGACACAGAAGGAGCTGAAGAGCGTGCACGAGGCCTCCGGGCAGTTGACCAGGTGGATGGATGGAGGTCGGACAAGCACTGGCAATCATGGCAGGCTATGAATAGGAGAGGAGGGGGAAGGGACGAACACGGGCACGGAGGAGCCCAGCTGTGCTCTGAGCAGGCAACTGGGCTGTTGTGGTGTAGAGCGTGAGGAAGGGGAGACAGGGAGTCAAGGGAGTGTCTGGTTTCTTATTATCAAGAGCACTCACAATCAGACTCTATCATAGTTTCTATCTTCATTTATTACCCCTCTATTTATTGCTTTTGCTGATGTGGGCACAGTATTTATTGAAGAGAGAGAGAGAAAAACACAAAAACCAAGTCTAACTAAGAAACTAAGTCTTCACACAAACCAAGACAATATTTGAGAGTGACAAGTGGGTCATGTGACATCATGATAGAAAATTACATTGTGGAAGATAGTTTCTTGACACAATATCCAAGACCATAGAAACCATGATAGTTTGTAGCATTGTGAGTGCCCTAATTCATTCATCTAGATCTATGCATAGGTTTCTTTACCGCCCGAGCTGCTGTCCCATTTGGTTAGTTGTCCTTGTGCCTTGTTAATTCATCTAGATCGGCGCGTTTTTTGTTAGTTTTATTTACTCGGGAACCAGAAAGACAATGCCACACATGTGATCAGGGAGTTGCAAGGATGGCCCTTTGATGGGCTAAAAACATATCCTGAAATTAACAGACGCACCACAGCCAAGGCACATTTCTTCTTCCTCCTCTTTGGTGATCTATCCGCTCGAGCAGCATGCATCTCTCCCGGCCTGCCTCCGCCACTGTGAACCGCGGCCATTGCTGGGCGCGAGCGGAGCGGAGCGAGCTCATTTCTATTGTTTAATCATCATTCAAGAGTGGATTGGATTGGACGATAAAAGAAACATGATGAATCACCGTCCATTCTTGTCTCTCCTTCCCGTCGTCAATTCGATTCCTACTACTGATCGAGACGTACTACCCTACTACACGCCGAATCCTTTGTCTGTAGTAACAAGGGGGTTCCGTGCTGACAAGGATGCCGGCCGGCTGCCAACTATAAGGAGATAATTATATATCTCACACTAGTTGCAACACTAACAACTCCTACAACTAATGAGATTGATTAGTCTTAGCCGGCTGCTGCCAGCACTGATTTGTCTAACATCGCCCACACACGGCACGTTAGTTCCATTCCTTCTAAGACGTGGAGACGGAGAAGTACGTACATACTCCACGCCAAATCGTCCTTGTCAGTAATATATATACTTATTACTAAAGATTTTTGCATGTCGGCCTTCTAGTGCAGTGCCCGACTGGTCGGCATCAAACACTCGGGAATAGTTTAGACCGCGGCTATTCATTACAAAGACCGACGGTATCAGTGAAACTGTCGGCAATTAATTTGCCCCGTCGGCCTTTTAGTGTAGTGCCCGACCAGTCGTCATCTAAGGCCGTCTCCAATGGTTAGCTATTTGGCTATCTAGATGTGACGTGGCAGGGGAAAAGTAGGAGAGAGAATAGTCACTAGCTACATGCAAATAGCTAGACTATTTCACATGGTTCAAGAATATGTGAGATGAGCATGTGGGTCCAAGAATATAAAATAGTCTTTGTTGTTGTCTCTCACTTCCACATCCGCCGACTACGTAGCTAGTACTAGCTATTACCATTGCGGACGCCCTAACGTTAAGGAATAGGTCGTTATACCATCAGCTATTCAATACAAAGCCCAATGGGAGAGCTTTGAACTAGCGATAACATGTTAACTGTCAACCAATCACGGTTTCCATGGGCTATTAAACTTCTCTGTCGGCATGGTTGTGTTTCTAGTAGTGGAAGCATTTATATTTTACACTTGTGGAATTATAATCGTGTCAAGTAAAATCAAGTCGCCTCTGAAAACCCCATTTGTAGTACAGTAGTTGTCCCCATTTGTAGTACAGTAGTTGTACCAAAGCTGAATAATACGAATTGCAATACAGATTGACGATGGTGGATGGTACATATCACACTTATAGGATCATTAGAATCGCACCTTCTGGATCTCGATACGATATGTTGTAGGATCCTGAAACCTTTAGAACCAGTGGCGTGCGTGACAGGCTAATCGTTGTCGACAAGCCTCGATATTGCTTGAAAAAAAAAAAACCCGACGCACTGGGATGGGGGTGGATGGGCAGGAGCGTGACGACGAAGACGGCGAGCGCCGTGCCATGAAGAGCGTGAAGAGGTGGATAGGCGATCGAGCGATGACTGGAATGAACTATACATAAGACACATATGTAATGTAGGGCTTAATAATTCATCAAGCCTGCTTTAGTTTATTATTACTCGTGGCTCTTGTGTCCACTCTTTTAACCAAGCTAGCTGTTCCGTATGACTACTAGCTGGGTGGGCATTGCCTCAGCAATTCATCTAGATCTGTGATAATAGCTAGTGCTAGCTACGTAGTCGGCTGACGTGTTGGTGAGAAATAACAATAAAGACTATTTTATATAGCCAAATAGCTAACCATTACGGATGGCCTAACCGTCAGACTTTAAATTAAGTGCCAAGCATATGATTGGAGCATCTCCGGCACATTACTGTTGGATTTAATATGAGTTTGGCTCATATTAAATTTAATAAATCAATAAACTCTATGGTAAGTAACGGTTTGGAAGTGAATGTTTTAATACCATATAAGTTTTAAGTAAACTTAATGGTGAGGAATGAATGCAAGCATGTGCATGGTGAAGTGCTTTGTGGCTTTGATGAAAGTCATTTTCCCTTCTTCCATTAGTTCCATTTAATCTTATTTAGTGGTGCGACACGTTTCTTCTCATGGGATTTACATGCATGAGAGATTCTTCATTTGTTGTGAGTTACATGCATGAATGATGCTTGGAGTTAGGAAGTTACATGCATTGCTCCTTCATTTGTTGAGAGTTATGTGCATGAATGGTCCTTTGGGAGTTATGTGATTGAGTGCTTCACGTGAGTTGCTTTGGCTTCTCTTCTTGCATGTTAGCTTGCTATAAAAAGACACATCCTCTACGGTGATTCAACCAAGTCACAACCACAACCACAACCACATCTTCAGCTGCTAGTGAGTTTTCTCCGTCCGGTGATTTCGCTACAAGACGGAATCGTTGGAGAGCAGGTGCCTCCGGAGCCCTTGCGGCTTGAGAATCCTGCACGGGGTGTGTGGCAATTAGGTTTTTTTGGGGAGCGACTACGCGACCGCCGCCTCTGTCTTCTTCCCGGAGACGTGTCTTCTTCTTCTTCTTGGAGTCGCGTTCTCGGCACTGCGAACTTCTTCCTGCAACGACTATCATCTACCACTTCGAAAGCAACGCGCGACACCAAGCATACCATGACTGGAGGTGCTGGTGCTAGTGGAGCCTCCGATGCCTTCGCATGGGACCAACATCTGGGTATATCCGTAACTCGCGTTTCCTTTTCTTGTTCTTGTATTTCTTATATTATGTGTTCTCTCTCGTATGTTTCATATGCCTTGTTCACATTCTTTTAATCATGTTTTGATCATATCCATGATATATGTTCTTGCTGTTTGGTTAGTTATGTCATGGTTTAATTATTCTGATCATGTTTTGGTTATATACATGACAACGTTTGATGTCACAGTTATGATGCTAATTTTCTTATATGTCATCACATTTAAGTTGTTAATTTTCCGGATTAAAATGACATGGAAACTGCCTAAATTTCTAACAATTACATGTGCTTTCTGAAGATTGTTATCATCTGAAAACAGATATATAATACGTCGTTATCAATTATTTCAGCAGTGTGAGAGAGACGACAGAGAGAGCAATTTTTTCTATGATGCTATGACAACGACAGGGTATTCCATCATGCAAAAGTTGACTTCAAATTGAAGGCCGCCTAGTCCCGAATATAAACTGGCCATTTCGAAGCTTTTGTCACCAAATGGACATAGACATTTCTAATTGGGAAGAGACAGTATCACTGAGAGAGATCATTCGTGGTGTCATGATGTCAAGCAAATTGGTGACTCACTACCATCCTCCGTACGTGCTGAAGAACAGGGACACTTAACGCAGGCTGAAACAGATCCTGGATCGATCGGATTCCCTTGGCCACCAGCTTGAGAATAAATTTCAGCAAGAGCACCCAGGGGCCTGCAGATGAATGTTCATAAGAACCTGCTGCCCATACAAGATTTTTTTTTTTTTTCCCACAGGTGGCCTCTCGCTGTACAACACTAAGCTCCGCCCATCTGCCTTCGCACCGCTGATTGCCTGTGCAGATCGTGTATTCTCTGCTTCTCAGCAGAGCTGCCATGGTGTACGTAGGCAGAGCACCAGCACTGTCGCGGAGAAAATTGCGCCCTAGGCAGAGCACTGAACGTTCCGGTTTGAGGAGCGGTAAAGATGTACATTTGGCCCGGTATTTTTGGCCCGGTCCGTGGCCCCGCCTTTGGCACGGTCCGCCCGACATGTGTGGGGCCACGGGCGGCCCGGCCCGGTGCCGATCACCATGGGCCGCCTCGGCCCGAGGCACGGGTAATGGTCCGGCCCGTGGCCCGGTGGTAATTTCATAGCAAAGAGCCCAATATATCAGCCCAATCTCCACTAAAAAGAAAAAAAGAAAAATCCCCATACCGGTCCACCGAACCCTATCTTCGCCATCTGCTGGCCGCAAAGTGCGCGCACTCTCCTTCCCCTCCCCTCTTGCATCGCGGTCACGCTGGCGCAGCCAGGGCGGCCTTGCCAGCGGCCGTCGCGGCAAGACGCGGCTCTGCGGCAGCGGCGCGGCGTCAGCCCAGCCGCAAGAGCGGCGCCGCTGGGCGGGCTGGCTGGAAGCGAGCGGCGCTAGACGCGGCGCGAAGCGGTAGCCGAGCGCCGCGGCGGCCAATATGGCCAGCGCGCTGAGCGCGCTGGCCGGGCGGGGGCCAGCACGCCGCGCGCTGAGCGCCGAAGCGGCCGGGGCGGCTCGCCAGGGCGGGCGACGGGCGGCCCAGCGGTAGCGGCGGGCGCCGCGATCGCGCCGTGCTCGTGGTGGCCCGCCCGGGCTCGGGCCGCCCGACGGTCCATGGGCCGCCCGCGGGCCGCACCCTCGCCCGTAGCACGGTGGTGGCCCGCCCGGTCGGCCCGTGGCCCGACGTGGCCCGCCGACCGTGCCGTGCTGGCCCGCCCGATCGGGCTGCGGGGCGGGCCGCACATCTATAAGGAGCGGAGTTCCGACGGGCGGTTCGAGGAGTAGCTTGCATTGGCCGCGCAGGGGATCAGACAAAGAAACCAGAGGCTGTGCAGAGGCGGTGACAAATTAACTCGCCTGTGTACCAAATCAAGACGGCGGCACACCAAACCAAGGGATCCAACTCGGCATCAGCAAAAGCATCAGTCAGCAGAGATGTCTTTCTTGTTTCAGCTTCTGTTTTTGTTTTTCACTTTTCCATCTCCAAAAGGAAGTGTTCACATTTTGTATTTTCAGAATGCCAGACCGCTTTTCCAGCTGGTTGTGCACCTCCCACTGTGCCTTGCTCTTGACCGACGGCTTCTTCTGGTATGTGGCCCAACCCGTTCCCGACCGTGCGCCACTGCTGCCATACGCATGATATCAAAGCAGACCTAGCACGCGATTGAACGAAACGAAACGAACATGCAGTGCTAATCAAGGAAGCCATCCCTCAACTGTAAGCGGGGGACCAAAGGACCAAGGAGTCGTTGCAGTCTGTCGGTGGTGGATTAAGGGCAGCTCCATTGTGGTTCTGGGGTTTTAATACCCTGTGAGATGGGCTCGATAAAAGTCGATGTTTCACGTCGCTCGATCGGTCGCTGCAGTGTGGAGTTCGATTACATGGGCCTCGCTGTGTGGACAGAGCTTAGATGAAACAAGACACCGTCGACGTACTCTACCTAATAATTGAGAGGAGATGTTTTACCAAACGGTTTATCAAATTAGAGTCAATAACTCTGTAGATAAAAAACTACTTTTGTAGCTAGCTAAAAAAGCTCATTTATTTGTCAAGCTGAGCTGTACCAAAACATGTCCTTAATGATGTCAGGATTGTCTTATGCTGAAATTGTTATTACTAATTAACCATAAAATAGATGTCCGTTGCTCAACTATTTTTATAGAGTCTTTCCGTATTGGTATTGGTATTATACATATATATTACTGCTCTTTATTACATACTTACATTCCGTTGGTAGAATGGAGGTTTGGTAGCTCATCAAGAGGACGTACACGTACGTACGACTTGTTGCCAAAGCTGCATCTGCATAAACACAACTATCCCGACGATCCTGCCCACCAAAAGCTGGAGAATGAAGCAGTCCATGATATTTTCATTCCATGGTTGCTGTCGATGTCGACGATGGAGACGGCGTTGCTCGTGTCGAGAACGAGCATCTCAACCCCTGCTCAAGCCAAACCACTTCTCCTTTGGGTGCCAGAGCGGTTGTGTGTCTGGGTATCCCTGGAGGCGGTGGTCTGCTCCCACGCCTCGTTGGCCTCAGCATGGGCATGGCCATGGCCGCCGGCTTTCCGCTGCTGAGTGCTGGCGACGACAAGTGGAAACACTGAAGCAGACGACCGCCAAGCTTGCCGCCTCGGTGACACAGAGGAGCGGTCACTAGTACCGAAATCTTTTTCTGTGGCGGTCAAAAAAATTATCCGTGGCGGGCACGAGCCCGCCACCAACCGAAGGTCACGCGCAAAATGCGCCGCGTTATCCGTGGCGGCACGATTGCCGCCCGCGGTTAATAAAAAATAAAAAAGCACGAGCCCAGCACCGAGCCCATACGGGCCCGACACCAAGCCAGTGCGTAGCATCTAGGGTTCCGCCGCCCGCGCCGATCCGGCGCCCGTCATCGATCCGCCCGTCCCCGCGCTGCGCCGTCGTCGATCCGCCGTCCCCTCGCGCTTCCCGTCGTCGATCCGGCGTCGATCCGCCGCCATGGAGGAGGACGGAGCCGGATCCGCCCGTGGAGGAGGACGGAGCCGGATCCGCGTCGAACGTCGTGGTCGCCACCGCCATCAAGCTTCGCCATGACCACCACCTCGGTGGATCCGCCCGCCGGCCGCCGCCATCGAGCCCGCCATGAGCTCCACCATGCTGGATCCGCCGCGGCCGCCGGATCCGTGGACGACGAGGGCGCCGCCGCCGGATCCGTGTGGAGGACGAAGGCGCGGCCGCCGGATCGGTGAGAGTGGGGGCCGCCGGGGCGCCGCTGATCCGACGCCGGCCGCCGTGCCGGCGGATCCGCCGCGCCGCGGATCTGCGCGGGAGGGCCGGCCCCGCATGGATCCGCCCTTGTCCGCGTGGAGACGCGGAACCGCCTGGCCGCCGTGCTCGTTGGATCCGTCGCGTGGGTGGAGAAGGGAGAGGGGCACAGCGCCGTCATCCGAGGAGGAGGGAGGGGGCGCGCCGCCGTCGTGGTGGTGGAGGAGGGAGGGGCTGCCGGCGCCGTCTCGTGGTGGATCGGAGTGGGGCGCGGCTGTGGAGAGAAGGGAGAGAGAGCGCGTCGTGTGGTGGAGGAGGGAGAGGGGCCGGCTGTGGAGAATGGAGAATGAAAGGAGTGGCCACCTGAAAACCCTAGAAGCCATATATATATGGCCCGATAAGAAGTCCGGCTGGGCTTAGTCGTGGGCCTCGGTTTTTTCACGTGGACGGGCCTTTGTAACGTGACCGCCACGTAAAATGGGTGCATTTTGTGTGACGGGCGATTTTAAGATGCCCGCCACGCAAAATATATTTTTCCGTGGACGGGTAAAAATGCCCGCCACGGAAAATAAAACTGACGCGTGGCGGTGATATTTTCCGTGACGGGCAAAAATTGTGCCCGCCACGAAAATATTTTGGAGCATCACGTAAAATCATTTCGGTACTAGTGGGTTGCCTCCGATCCGGCGCCAACGGGGATCCTTGTAAAGGCAAAGCAGACGCGCCCTGTCCCTGCTGCTGCTCCCAGCTGCACGCTGAGCTTATACAGGTTGCCATCATCTCTTCGCGCTCCAGCTCCTGGCGGCAGGGCGCGCTCGCGATAATGGCCATCCGTGTCTCATAGCCAGAGCCAGCAGTGTGCTACGCCCTGGTGAACGGCGTTACAAAGATATAGACATATAGGCAAGGCACAATCACAATACATGGAAACGATCACAAGACACACCAGTCTGTTCACAAATAACTTCAATCATTATACCCATACAACTGATGAGGCAAAAAGAAATAATGAGTCAAATGCGATGGAATGAAAAAATATATGTAAATCTGCTACACTGGGCGTCATACCCGTCCCCTGACAAATACGTTTTAAAAAGGAGTTGAGAATTCGGATTGGCTGATATAAAACATTAAATTGCAATAACATTAACCACATATTAACAACATTACAACTGAATTAGTTATAATGCAGTGGAGTGCAAAAAGAATCCATCAGGGTCGCTGGTCCTTTGCGTTGCTTGTATCATGCATTTATGCTCTGTTATCTTTAGTACTGCCGCCGCCAATGCAACAACAGTTGTGGATGGTTGGGATTGGAGCTGACTGCTTTGTTAAGGGCATCCAACACGGACTGCTCGGGCTCATTTTGCTTGCAGTGAACAATGTAACATGTTACGAGAGCAAGGCAAGGTAGATGCTGGATGCCGAAATCAAAATCTCCAACAGTGAGAGCCCCTGTTTTGTCTTCATCAAACTCGAGACTGAGCTCTTGTAGCTTTGGCATGGCCCCAGCTTTGAACAACCACCCAAGCGCACAGTTGGACGAACCGACTTGGAACCTTCTCAAGCTTCGGAATCCATGCGTGCCGCTGATCTTGAGCCATTGTGTTCCTTGAGAGAAGGACGATCTGTCAGCAACTTCAACCTTTACACAGAGATCGAGGATGGAAAGAGCGTTTAAACTCCCGAGCAAACCAAGGTCTGACACCCCAAATTTCTCAACAAAGATGCTCAACTCCTGGAGATTAACAAGTGAACCCATCCATATAGGGACCCTCGGGAAAACAACCCACCGGATTTGAAGTATCTTGAGGTCCAGTTGGGTGGAGTTCCATTGCTCCACCTTCAGTCTCTTGTGCTCTTCATAACTAATACTGTATATAGTCAAAGAACTGAGGCATCCCATACTAAGTGTACACAAAGATGATGCAAGATCACTACTAAGCTCACCAACAATTGTTAACTCCAATATCTGTAGATTTTTTAGCTGACAAAGCTCCTCTGCAAAGCTAGGTGACTGAATGGAGACATCAACCCACAACCACTGCAATGCTTGCATGTTCTTCCCAAATCCATCTGGCAGTTTGACACCATTACCACAAAATAGAGTGAACAACCGTGCAAGGCGACCCACACTAGATGGCATCTCTCTTATTGTAGTACCGAATACGTCTAGTGTTTGTAAATGTTGCAGCTCTCCAATTTCTTCAGGAAGCTCACGTATATCTGTGTGACGTAAGCTCAAGTACCTCAATGCAAATAACCTACCCAGATGTCCCAGATGGTTGTCTTGTAGTCCCTTGCAGTTTTCTAAGTCCAAAACACGGACATGTCTGAACCTCTCTAGAGAAGGGAGGATATCAAGACTGCGAGAGAACACAGAAATAGCCCGTGCATGATAATATATTATTTTCTCCCGTGAGCCTACTAAGGCATCAGGAACCTCATTCTTCCTGTCCTGTAGAGAGAGCCGCCGAATCTTCATATGTGGATTGACTGCCATGTTAGGAATGCCAACCAGAGTTACGAAATTCTCCTCCACAGCCTTGGACAAAATAAACTCAAGAATTGTGTCATGGACACGACATGAATGCAATCCATAAAACTCAATATGCGCTGGCTGAATCAAGCTTCTATTTATGAGCTCATTCAGACACCTCTCCCCTAACTCATATTGGGTGAACCCATGCTCTTCATGAATGAATCCCTCAGCAATCCATCTCAGTATCAACTTATCCTTCCTAACCTCATAATCTTCGGGGAATATACTGAGATACAGAAGACAACTGCGTAGGTGCAGAGGAAGGTCAAAGTAACTCAGTGACAATATTTGTATCATCCTATTGATATCCGATTGCCTTTCAAGTGCATGACCAAATGAATCTTCAACTTTGTTCCATTCATCTACAGTTGGTGCTTTCCCTGCCAACAAACCAGCTATTGCTATAATCGCCAAAGGCAAACCGTCACATTTTTTCAAGATGTCATCACAAGCTTTAGTGAGGCATGATGGGCACCCTTCTTCTGAACCAAATACTCTCTTTAGGAATAGCTTTCTCGAGTTCTCATAATTGAGAGGACGTAATTTATATATGTGACCCTGAAGTGACGAGCAGCAAGATTCAGCTACCCCATTGTTACGTGTGGTTGTGATGATTCTGCTCGCACAACTATTTTTTGCCAGTGCATTCTCAATGGTTGCCCACGATTCTAAATCCCATATATCATCCACAACAATGAGGTACCTGGAAAATTAGTTAAAGAAGTCTACTAGTAAGAATTAAAATAAAAATAAGTAACACAAATCTATTAGATGACATGTTTGCTACCATACCTTTTGTCACGAAGGAAATCAGATATTTTTCGGATAAGATGCTGTACATCTCCAGCTTCTGTGTCATTATACTTTTGGCTGCTAACATCGCTTAGGATAGTTCTCAACACTTCCATCATGTGAGGAGTCCGTGACACTGTTACTAAAGAATGACAATCAAATTTATCCTTAAGTGACTCAAATACTTGATTGGCAAGGGTTGTCTTGCCTAGTCCTCCAGGCCCAACAATGGAGACTACCTTCGTCTGATGTTGAGATGAAGATCCATCTTGTGTCAATAAGTTGATCAGATGATTCTTTTGTTCATCGATGCCCACAAGCTCCGACGCATCCTTAAAGATAGCCTGAGCTCGAATATCAATCATCTCATGTGATTCTTTGGTGCTCGTGACACCAGTTCTATATCTGTGGTTCCTGTCTCCCACCTCCTTAATCTGTGTCTTGAATTCATGTATTGCCTTGGAGATCCGTTTGTGCGCCTTCATCTTCTCCAGCAACTTAGTGCACTTCTTCATTAGTCCCTTCTTCTTAGAAGAATTACCATCATCATTAATACAAATCATAAAGTCATCAAGACTGTCCTCTATGTCGTACAACATCTCGCGCACATCTGACATCCAAATCTTGTCTTGGTTGTCAGGATTCTCATCCTCTGACATCTTCTCGAGGAAGGCATGCATGTACTTAAGCTCATCAGACAGAGGTTTGATGTCCTTGCGCACATCTTTCAAGTTCTTGAACTCATCACCAAGCAAAGTTGCTAGCTTAACGGTGACAGCCTTGAGTGCCCCTGTTGCTGCGCTCACCAAGAACCCTTCCATTTCTCTGCTACTCCCTCCCTCTGTCGGTGTTCCCTTTTCTTTGTGAATAGCAACTCAGCAAGGCTGTGCTGCGGCAGCCAAAACGCGGGTTTAATCAGAATCCTTCTTTTTTTTTTTCTCTATCTCTGCTAGTCCCTCCCTCCCTTCCGCGGTGCTCCCTGTTGTTTGTAAACAGTGAGCTTGTGTCTGGATATGGTAGAATCTCAAGGATCAAACCAAAAGCTGCAGTTCTTCAAAAAAAAAAAAAAAAGTGCAGCACAGAGAATGGAAGTACAGGGTGTGTTTAGTTGGTGACAGTGGCGGAGCTCGAAGCCAAATAAAGAGGAGGCCATTTGTCAAATCCGAACAAGCATATGTAGAAGTACATAAGTTCCATAAAAATAAGTTTTAGTTTTACAATACTATAATTAGGTCACAACTCCCAATTTGTGTGTGTAATGTTGGATCTCGCTTTAGGAACTCAATTCCCCTAAATACAATAGGTACACCTTCATCTGCTTGGTTTCATATTGCATTGGTTCTAATACTTTTGTTGTCCTTTTTAGACCAAAATCCAAAATGGAGAATGACCAACTTTTGAACAAAAAAAATTAGGAGACGTTTAATTTCATTCCGCGAGAATGATGGGCCAAAAACCCAAAAATTTTGGGTGAAATGGAGAATTAAACACCCCCTCAATTAAGTTGGCGGGAGTCGGTGGTTCCTGAACAATAGGTTTGCCTCTTGCTCTCTTGAAAAATGAAGAAATGAGTCTCTCTTTACCCATTTGTATCTTAAAAAAAGAAATAACAGACTATTTTTTTATATACAAAACTACTAGATAGATTATTGTTTTATTCTGTTTGCTTTGCATGTTGATTGACGTCAATTGCCAATTGTGGATGTGCAAACTCACTGCTTGCATGTAACTGAGCCTAACACCAAATTACCTAAATTAGCTAGCATCTAGTGGATTAGCACGTATTCTCATTTTTTTTTGTAGGGCAAGGGGTGGCCGGAGCCCTCTATGGCCAACACAAGGCTCCACCAGTGGTTGGTGAAATATTTTGGATTCGGCTACTTGTATTTGGTAATTATTGTCCTACTAGGGATTAACTAGGCTCAACAGATTCGTCTCGCACTTTTCAGCTAAACTATGTAATTAGTTATTTTATTTAACTACATTTAATGCTTTATGCATGCGTTAAGAGATTCAATGTGACGGAGAACTATAACACTTTTTGGGATGTTGCATGGCAAGTAAACACCCCACAGAATGATTTTTGGTAGAATTGCACAGATACAGAGACGGTGATTAGAGTCGCACCTGTATCGGTGGATGCGGAGACCTCGGGCACCCGATCGGAGGCGATGACGACAACCCCGGAGATCTGGAACAGCACGTCGCGTATAGCGCAGGCACCCGGACGAGCGCGGTCCTGCTGGGCTGCTGGCTGCCCTCGTGGTCGTGGCTGCAGCGCTCGCGCAGGGGCGGTGGCCGCTGGATTGCCTGCGTTTGCGCTTGCGCTTTGCTCTGCGTGTGCGAGGAGTGGGGAAAGCAAAACACATTGACCCAGTAGTGTGGTTGCCGAGTCTTCTCCTTCACCATCTGAAAAGTTGCTTGCTGCTACGCTACAAAAGTTTTATTTTTTAAAAAATTTTCCTTGCTTGAGCCGGCCCCCACAGATTCTTTAAATAAAAGAGCAGGTAACCCCGCGCAAAGCGTGGACAGCAAGCCTACAATATACACGATAGACAGTAGTCCATATTATAACATTGCAACCTTAGTGCCTCATAAAAAACCAGATGTGTGGAAAATGAAAGGAGAGTTGAGTTGATGCTAGGCTGACACATTCAAATACAGAATAGAGATGTCTCAAGCTGCTACTGGAGACTGAAGTACTGAAAAGAAATCTGCAGCTTGATCTATTTGACAAAATCAACAAAAGAAATCCAATTATGATTGAAATGAAATTGGAATCATAGCTCAAACATGTCAGGTACGTTTGGCATCTGAGCTCGCAATTGGATTAGCCTGTCGAGATACTTGGACAATGGTTTAGAAGATCTCTTGTGGTTTTCACCAATGTCTAATTCTTCTTGCTGGACAGAATTTAGCAGATCTCTTGTAGTTTTTCGCATGGGACTGAAATCTTTGGAAACTGGCCAACAATTCTGCTTTCGCCTGATGATGCCAGATATTGATTGATAAGGGCCTAAGGGACATGTACCATTAAGTGGGCGATATCTTCAACTGCCATAATGTGCGACTTGGCCAAGGTGGTGGCATCCCTACGAGCCGAATGTGCAAACGGCCTTCTAGCTAGCGATGAAGTTTTTCGAGTTGCATTTGCCGTTGAATACTAGGATATTCTCGGCTTGTAACCTGTTGGCCAGGGATGCCGCTCTGGCAAGGGCGAAGATGGGCCGATCGCCTCAATGTCTTCTCACTCAATCCTTGGTTGAGCTTGGAGCTGTTGTATTTCCCAGATCAGCATGCCTCTTCGGATTTCTGATTGCTTGATTGCCTCTTGGGCTTGAGCAGCCCTCCTTATTGTTGTGGCTTCCTACATCAGCCGATCTTGCTGTTGCTACAAGCTTTGTATTTCACCTTCGTAATCGGCCAACCTCTTAAGGATTTGGGCATGCGATGTGACTTCGTCTTCATTCTCTTCTTATTCATCGTCGTCTTGGGCGGCGACCTTTGGTATTTGGTCCTCCTCATGAAGTGTGTCAACACCATTACCGCCATAGGCGATACTTTAGCGCCCGCCGATTAGATTTGCGTTATCTGCGGTTTCGCCGACTGCTACCGGCATTGCGTTCACCTTCGAGGCTTGTGGCCTGTTGTTTACCATCTTTGACAATCCCTTTCTCGGCGGCATCATAAGCTCGGCGATAATCACAATGGGCACCAATGTTGTTCTAGCCTGAGCTTTGAACCCTTTGGTCCTCGCACGAGAAGATCAACCGACGAGAACACATAATCGAACTTCGGGCAGAGTGAAATGAAATGATTATGTTGCTTGTGCGAAATACAAATCCATCCTCCCTTTACAATCCCACCGACGACGGGACTATTTATACACGCCTCGTAGGCTTTTACATGACGATCGAGCCCTTTCAACCACTAAGCATCTAGGAATATTCATATCTTTCCGAGGGCATCACCGTCCAAGCGACAAGGAGAACGACTTTGTGCTTCTTACTTGGACATGTCGGGGAGGGGTGTCTCCAAAGATCCATGTTAGGAGCTGAACCTATTCTGTCGCCGCCTATGGAAGGGGACAAGGCTGGCAGCGATGGGATCGAGACCTATTGCTTCAACAGCGATGACATCGAGGCCTGCTGTGTTGGGAAGAGAGAAAACTAGAGAAAAAGAAAAAGAGAGTGAGATTAGAGAGATTTTTGCAAAGAGAGGGGTTCGTCCACAAGGTTGTGAAGCTTCAGATCCACAACCTTGCTGCCTCTAATCTGAGTTCCACCTTCATTTGGTGAGGTCTTTCATCCCCTCTTGTAGCAACCCCAAATCTTATTGTTGAGAGCCAAGATCTGTTGTATCTTAATGTATGAGTGCCTCTAGTGGTGTCTAGAGATGAACTTGCTGTAATCCCACAAACATATAGTGGAAGAAGATTTGGTTGGCTTGGTCGCGTGGTTTTTACCCTGATTTAGGGTTTTCCATGTTAAAATCTGGTGTCTCTGTTATTGTTGGTGGTGCTGTGTGATCAGTTGTGACTGCTGCTGTTTTTCTCTATGTATATGTGTGATGCATATATTTCCTTCCATGAATAGTGATGACCTGGTCTAATTTCGCATTGTGATGAAATTAAATGCTTCTGCAGTCACTAACAAAGTGGTGTTAGTGTGGTTATCCCAACATGCTTGCTACTCCCCGCTCCAGCTCCGCACCGCACGACGGCGTCCCAGTTACCTCACATTGTGCTTTCTTTACTGGAATGGAAATCCTTGTCAATTATTTGGTTGGCCCTACTGTTGTGGGTCTACCTCGGCGGCGTGTTCTCGGTGGCGCGATGAATTCGACAGATACACCTTGAAATTAGGATTTTCAGGGCATAGCCACGATTGAAATATATAGATGAAGAAAGAAACATTGTGCTACGAAAGAGACCAATGCACTCGGCCAAATTTTCAGGTCACACTTTCTGCTCCTCCTTGATCAACATCCGCACTTTCTGCTCCTTGATCAACATCCGTGCCCGTGAGATGCTGAGGACGAAGGCAACTGCGCTCCGTGTCCGTGAGATGGTGGACCAGGACATGTACACGCAGCATTTTCTTGTGTTTATCAACACTTTGATAAAATTTAGTCCAGCATCAGAAACTTCACAACAGTCAATGCCGCCCGGATGGTATCCCTCGTGGGGTCCTCTCCGACATGAGCCTCGTGGGGTCCTCTCCGTCAGTGAACCACTGCAATGCTTGCATATTCATCCCAAATCCATCTGGCAGCTGCACACAAGCACTACATAATAGAGTGACCAACCGTGCTAGGCGAACAACACTTGAGGGGAACTCTCTTATACCACTACCCCTTACATCTAGTGTTTGTAAATATTTCAGCTCTCCAGTTTCTTCAGGAAGCTCGTCTATCCCTGTGTCACGTAAGCTCAAGTACCTCAACGCGTATAACCCGCCTAGATGTACCAGATGGTGGGTTTGAAGTTCCTTGCAGCCTTCTAAGTCCAAAACACGCACATGTCTGAGCTTAAGCAGAGAGGGAGGATACCAAGATTAACAGGGAACACAGAAACTGCACGAGCATAATAATATATTATTTTCTCCCTTGAGCCTACTAAGCCATCACTGGTCTCATCCCTGCCCTGTAGAGACAGCCGTCGAATCTTCTTATGTGGATCAAAAATTATGTTAGGAACACCAAATAAAGTTACAAAATTCTCTTCCAAAGCCTTGGACAAAATGAACTCAAGTATTGTGTCATGGACTCGACAGGATAGCAAACAACCCGACCAATAATCTGGATACCATGGCTGAATCAAGCTTCTGTTTATGAGCTCATTGAAACACCTCTCCCCTAACTCATATTGGGTGAACCCATGCTCTTCATGAATGAATCCCTCAGCAATCCATCTTAGTATCAATCGATCCTTTCTAATGTCGTAATCTTCTGGGAATATACTCAGACATAGAAGACAACTTCTCAGGTGAAGAGGAAGATCAAAATAACTTAGTGACAATATTCGTTTCATTCTATTGACATCCGAGTGCTTTTCAAGTGCATGACCAAACGACCATTGAACTTTGTTCCATTCATCTATAGTTGGTGCTTTCCCTGCCAACAAACCAGCTATTGCTATAATTGCCAAAGGCAAACCATCACATTTTTCAAGATGTGATCACAAGCTTCAGTGAGGTATGATGGACATCCATTTTCTGAACCAAATATTCTCTTCAAGAACAGCTTTCTTGAGTTCTCGAAATTAAGAGGACGCAATTTATAGACGTGACCCGGCGTAAAGAGCAACAAGATTGAGCTACTTCAATTTTACGGGTGGTTATGATTATTCTATTGGCACAACTATTTTCTATAAAAAAGCATTCTGAATGGCTTCCCATGATTCTCAATCCCATAAATCATCCACAACAACGAGATACCTGCCAAATTAGTTAGTGAAGTCTATTAGTAAGGGCTAAAGTAAAACAACGAATACAAAAAATCAGATAATTAAAAACTGATTTTTGTAAGACCTTAATTCGTGAATGTAAGCCTACGTTTTTTTTTTTTTTTTTGTTCAGGGACAAATAACAAATTTCAATTGTCTTTTTTTGCATCAATGCTTTTTGTTGTATTGGACACCCTAATTGTATTGGTAACATATCTTATCTTACCACTGGTAATGTTAAATTAGTAACTTAAGTTTCTTTTAAGGTCATCATGTTACTTCACATAAAGCGTGCTAGAACAAAACTTGACCATAGGGAACAACCTCAATAAAGTAGTATAGTGAAGAAGAAGTTTCAACTACATGGTCTAGAAAACCTCCAAACTCCGGATTCCACACTAACCTAACTTGGACTGACAATGACCTCACGGTTAGTGACCACTGCAACTATCACCTAGCCGAATGACCAAAAGCATAGGCGCCATACGCGGCTGCCATGCCACATGATAGAAATAGGTGGCATGCCAATACTTACTCCTAAGTCTGAAAATTAGTAATGCAGGAGCTCTGAAATTTAAAACAAAAAACATGCTCAATCAGTGTTTGGTTGTAATAAAAAAACTGTTCATAAGTTTTCAGCAAAACGTCAGTTTTATATCTAGAGCTCTCTAAATAATAATGTTCAAACAAAGATTCAAAAAGAAATAAAAATTGTGCTATCATGAGCATAAGATAACTAACAACATTAACTTTACTTAAGAATTTGATTCGGTAGTGAACTATATTAAAGAAACATGGTGCACACATGCATATCATTTCAGAAAACACTAAATCTTGAATTAGAACAATTTTTTTTCTCCAATACACTGGAGAGTTGCATATCATTTCTAATAAGAGAGGAAATAAAGGCCCGAGTACACTACCAACTCATGTTGTTACCAAACACGAGAAGGTTGGAACACTTACAACATTATCCCCTACGTCTAACGTCCTACGATCATTTATAAAGTTATACTTTGTATGTAATTTCTGAAATTGCAATACTATACGTGCAGGCATACATCAGGCTAATGAGCTCGTTATCCCTACCTAGGGGAGTATGTTCCAGCTTATACGGCAGGTGTGTACAGCAATATTCAAAGTTTGTAATCTTTGACCAATAATTTTGTTAACCATATGAATCTTCTATGATACAAAATTGATAACATTAGCTTTATCAAACATATTTACTATGATTTAGTAGAAAAAAAAAGCCAAACTATAAGATAAATGAATGGTAAGTGTAACTTATGAGACCATGTCAAGTCAAACCATGGCTTATAAGCTGGGACAAGGGAGGAGTAACTTCTATGATTAATAGGGCCATAGGGGAGAGCAAAACATTGTATATGTAAAACTTGAAGAATAGAATTGATGCCATGCTAATACTTACTCCTAAGTCTGACAATTAGTAAAGCTAGGGCTCTGAAACCAAGGGGCTGTCAGTATGATCTTTTTACTAGCATACCTTTTATCTTGAAGGAAATTGGATATCTTTTTGATAAGATGCTGCAGATCTCCATTGTACTCCTGCCTGCTAATGTCACGGAGAATAGTTCTCAACACTTCCATTATGTGAGGAGTCCGTGACACTGTTACTAAAGAATGACAATCAAATTTATCCTTAAGTGACTCGTATACTTGATTGGCAAGGGTTGTCTTGCCTAGTCCTCCAAGTCCAACAATGGAGACTACCTTTGTCTGATGTTGAGATGAAGATCCATCTTGTGTCAATAAGTTGATCAGATGATTCTTTTTTCCATCGATGCCCACAAGCTCTGACGTATCCTTAAAGATAGCTTGAGCCCGAATATCAATCATCTCATGTGCATCCTTGGTGGTCATCATACCAGTCCTGTATCTGTGATTCCTATCTCCAACCTCCTTGATCTGTGTCTTGAATTCCTGTATCGCCTTGGAGATCCGTCCATGTGCCTTGATCTTGTCCAGGAACTTTGTGCACTTCTTCACTAGGCTCTTCTTCTTAGCAGATTTGTCACCATCAATACAAATCATAAAAGTCATAGAGACTGTCCTCGATGTCGTATGACATCTCCCGCACATCTGTCATCCAAATCTTGTCATGTTCGTTAGGATTCTCCTCCTCGGACATCTTGTGGAGGAAGGCATGCATGTACTTAAGCTCATCAGAGAGAGACTTGATGTCCTTGTGCACATCTTTCAAGTGCTTGAACTCATCACCAAGCAAAGTTGCTAGCTTCACAGTGACAGCCTTGAGTGCCCCGGTTGCTGCGCTCACCAAGACTCCTTCCATCTTTTTTGATATTCCCTCCTCCCTTGGTGTTCCCTGTTGTTTGTGAATAGGAAGGTTGTCAGGAATCAGGATGCGATAGAATCGCACGATGCTGAGGCTCAAACCAAAAGTACACACAATTGCAGTCAGGTTGCAGCGCGGAAACCGGAAAGATCGATACTTTTGGTAGAATCGAATTTTGGAACAGATACTAAGATGGTCAGAATCGCTGGATGCGGAGACCTCCAGAGGCGACGATGAGCGCGCACGACGGCCTCCCCACGCACTCAGCGAGGGTGGATGGATATCGGCTGGAGCTGGAGCACGGACAGGACCAGCGCCGTCGCCCTCGGCAAGCGACGCGCCGTGCAGGGCAGGGGAGATGAGCCGGCGAGACTCCGGAGGCGTGCGCGCAGCCAACGGCGGCCGGGTCTGGGAGAGCACGGACGAGCGCAATGCGGCTGGGCTGCTGGCGGACCTCGGGCTGGAGCGCTCGTTGCCGGAGAGTGAGAATGTGTGCGCGTTGCTCTGCATATCAGAGAGTGGGGAAAGGGTAAAGGCAAAACCGCGGCGTTGACGCCGAGTCGTCGCCAGGTCTTCTCCTTCTTGATTTACTACTATTATTATTTTTCCTTTTTCTCGACGGGAGCGCGCCGGCCTGTACCAAGAGCCCGTTCGGTTGCCATGCAAGGCCAAAAAAGCAAACCCAAAAAGTCTTCAAGATGCGTCGTATCAAATCTTTTGACGCATGCATGGAGCACTAAATGTAGATAAACAATAAAACTAATTGCACGGTTTAGGCGAAAAGTGCGAGACGAATCTTTTTAAACTTAGTTAATCCATGGTGAGACAATAATTACCAAATACAAAAAGCGAAAAGTCTTCTACAAATTGACCCAATCAAACTATTTTGGGTTGCATGGCAACCTAACGGGCTCCAAGAAGACACGGAGAAACTTCGGGGTGAAGTGGGAACAGATGGGGGTGGTTGAGTAATAAAAGACTTTTAAGCGTATGTACCATTACGAGAAGTGCTCAAAGAACTCCAACGGTTTGTCATTTGTGTTTGACATTCTTAAATTTTATCAAAAACTCCAAAAACTCTCTCCAACAGTTTGACATTTGGAGTTGGCAATTTAGTGAGTGTTAACCGTCGGGCCGTTCACGCCGCATTTATGCGCCAAGCGCTACGACGTTGGCATTCACGGCACATCCATAACGTATTAAAAGAGGTGGAAGGGCATAAACATAATTTTGTTTTACGCCTCGGGGTTCCTGAGTAAGTTTTCAAAAGGTGGAAGAATATAAACATAATTTTGTTTCTCTTCTAGGGTTCCCGATGTAAATTAGATCTGAGTTTGGCAAATGAATTATGCCAAGTGTTGGAGATGAACTCTTTTTGGACTTGGCATTTGCATTTTAGATTTGGCAAATAGAGAAATTGCCAAACCAGGTTTTGCCAAAAGCCGTTGGAGATGCTTCTAACACTGTGTACCACTGAAAATTTCGGCCACACCTGTATACCATCGGCTTAAACTTTCTTGTCTCTTATACCATTCCGTCCATGTTCTGTTTGGTTTTTCACAGTTTGACGGTCCCGGCAGGTAGGTCGGTCAGTAACAATGTCCAAAATACCCTTCTCTCAACGTAGCTTCTTTCACCTGTGCGGGTGGGACCAAGCTGTCAGCCACCCATCACCTTCTTCCTCCTAAGAAGAGCAGCTGAGCACAGCCAAGCCCACCATGGTGGACAAATTCTACACCGTGAAGGTGCCAGCGTGCCGGCGTCGTGGAGCTACAGGTCCGGACGCCGTACGTGGCGAGCACCACAGGGCTGGGCCCTGCTCTTCCCCTACTTCAACGAGGTGCTGGGCGTGTAGCACCACTCCTGGTATGAACAACGGAGAAAGGGAGAGGATATATATAAACATAAATAAACAAGTAAAGATAAATACCATTCCGAGTGCAAAGAGAGAAAAGCGAGGTTGATTCGAATCGAAAAGCAATCTTACTATGCAGCCACCACGTTAATCTCACCGGATTTAGAAAAAAGATAAATTCTTAAAATTCTCATAAAAATTAGAAAGATCTGGCCATCGATTTAATGGACTTTAATCACCACTAATATCAATAGCCGTCGATATATATATATATATATATATATATATATATATATATATATATATATATATATAGGTGCACTTTCTATACACCGGGTGTAGTTACACCCATATTGAAAAAAACCACATTGTGTATGTGTTCATACTTGTTTATTGGTTTGAGTATGTTTAGATACTCATATTAAGATACTCTAGATCTTACTACGCGAAAAAATTTCGATGGAACCTATATTTTTAATATATTACATAAAAATGCCACTAATCTTTGTATATAAAAAAAAGTATATGTATATACTCAAAGTATGAATGCATACTTATCGTATATACCACCATAGATGATCTAGTATGATCATATACTTCATCCACATGCACTTCGTTCGGTCCTATATACCATAAATCTTGAGATATACACATGGGTGTAACTACACCTAGGGTGTAGAAAAAATTTACCCTATATATATATATATATATATATATATATATATATATATAGGGAGAGTACAGTCTGTAGCTGGCTATAAAATCTAATATTCTGTAGCTGGGTCTGTTTTTGGTGGTCCGGTCCGACCGAGGGAAGCCACTTGCATGCGCACATCCAGCACATCCAGCTGCAGAGCCGGGCCTTCAGGAGCGGTAATTGTGGCCATCAATGATGCAACATAAATAGGTTACGATAACACATGGTCATATAACTTAGTATTTACGAGAATCTGCACCACAATATATTTACGAGAATGTGACAAAAAAAAATATTATCATACGAGAGTCTGCATTGACAAGTTTTTACGAGAGTTTGCAATAATATTATTTATGAGAATCTGCACTAAAATATTTACCCAGATTTTGCATTTAAAAATATTTACGAGAATCTCGTTTTTTAGACAACATTTACGAGAATCTGCATAAGAAATTTTTACGAGAATCTGTTGTAATGATTTACGATAATCCGCATTATCATTTACCATGAAGAATGATTTACAATAATCCACATCAATGGCACCAAGGAGCGCCGGTGCAACACAGGGAAGAACAATGACAGGAGATCGGCTGCCGGAGCGTCGGCTGCGGTCAACAAGGACGGGGGCCACCGGTGGCGGCGGCGAGTCCCTCGGCTCCTCCCGGAGGTTCGCGCAAGCACATGGGAGCATGAAAGTGTACGACACCAGGACGACAAACAACGTGGAGAGCTCGGTCTCGGTTGACGTCTGGGCCAACGTCGGGGTGAGCCGCGCCGCCGCAAGGGTCACCATCCACGCTAATCGGGGTCACACGGTGGAAGGCCGCACCAGCCACCTAGGCCGTGTCGTGCCATGGAGCATGTGGAGACGAAGTCGGTGGTGCACAGGTAGGGAGTGGCGTCGGGGGAAGGGCTCGCCGCCGTCGTCGAGGAAGGATCTGGCGAGGTTGCGTCGGGAGAGCCACGCTCGCTGCTGGCACCGGGCGCACGGGGAAGCCGGGAAGGTTGTCGATGGCGTGGGGAAGGGCGACGCGGCTGCGGTCAGGAGTAGAACGGGCGCTCCGGCCGCCGTCTGGACGGATGGGATGCTCTTCTTCAAGCTGCCAACGGCCTCCTTTAGGCGGATCAAAGGTGAAGTAGAGGGAGGTGCCGCTGCAGCTTGCCGTAGGTCCTCAAATGCTGCAGGCTCCGTCGTCTGGGGAGATCGTCGGAGGCATGCACCACTCGCAGGCTCCGTTGCCGGGGGCGATCGTCGAGGCGTGCACCGCTTCTTTTGCGAGGTCTGCATGGATAAAAAAAGGAAAATGAGAGGGACGTACACGTACGCCAGGCAATGCAGTATCAAGGAATTCCTGTTTTATTGCTAATAATAGCTGGATGGGACCCATGGGTGGATGAATGAACGGGGCAAGGGCCTGAATCAATGCATGCATTTAGTCAAAAGTGGACCACCAAAGCAACACGACACGACCATGGTGCGCCGGTGACGCTCGGCCTCGACATGTCTGGTCCGGCTACAGAACATGATATTCTATAGCTAGCTATGGACTAATAGTTCTCTCTCTCCTATATATATATATATATATATATATATATATATATATATATATATTCCTAAAATATTACCCACCTCGCCGTATATATATATATATATATTCCTAAAATATTACCCACCTCGCCGTTACGTAAATACCCTAAAGTAACCCTCTAGACTTGTACCTTAATTACACACTTTTGCCATTATAAAACACAATGCATTTAATTAATAATGATAATAAAAACTCATCGCTAATAATAGATCTAATTGCGAGAAGAAAAAAAAACACAAATATATGCCATGCATCATGTCAGAGTTTGAGTCAGCATGCATAAGTCTTTTTTTTTATAATATGCATAAGTCTTTTGACAAGACCAATTAATATGACCTCTAGCCATACTGCGACTGTATGTCTGTGCATAAAGTATCTGGCCGGTTCAGCTACATCTAGCAAAGAAAAATTCATCACTAACATGTAACAACACCATATGCACTCATGCATTATATCCAGCTGATGAGGTCTAAGGCTTAAGCACTCATCCATTATTCCCCACATGAGCATGCATTGTACAAAAAAATCGTCGTTGCTAATTGCCACTGCCTTTCTTAAAATGGTAATATCGTATGCATGCTAACAAAATGTTTATATTGTTAACAAAGTCATAGTAGATTAATTTGTCAAACAAAAATAACATGCACAACTCAAGTTCTCTTCTAAAGTTCATTCTTTGAATTTTATAGTTGGATTTAGTTTCAATAAAAATTAGACCTCTAAATTTGTTTTTGGGAATCAATTTTTAAATTGTCTCTTATAGACAAAATAAGTAATAAACAACAGATAGAGTGATGTTGTGTATAACTTAGTGTCTCAGATTCATCGTATTTATCAAATAAATTCTCCAGGTGCTATATATATTTTTGATCAATATCTAAATTCATCCATTGCATGCTGCTATGTTTTTTTTATTAGTGACAATATATATAATATATCTTGGTACCTGTTCTATTTGAACAGGCATATATAAAATCATTTGTTGATGTATATGTTAAAATATTTGCATAGACTCAATGTCAAGATTCCATATATGTCTATTCCTGTGTCTTCAAAGAAAGAGTAGTGGCAATAGACAAATGCACAAAAGAGTAGAGGAAAATATACTCATCATTATACATAAATCAATCGCATCATGTTGTGACCTAACTGAAAGGCGTATGGGAAGGAAGAGCAAAGAATGCTAACTAATCACATCATGAATTTAGAAGGGTTCGTGGATGTGAGATCTAATCATCCTCTTTTATTTGTGTCTTAAAATTAGAACAACATGAATTAGTTAAAGCACATTATGAAATTTCACAAAAACATGTGGTCGATTCTTGTGTGGAGTTTACGTTAGGGGGGATATGGGCGATTAAAGATGACAGTTGGATATAACAATCCTATTTTATTAGTAGATTCAAATAACTACAACATGGAGTAATTAAATCAAATAAAATTCCACAAAAAAGATATGCCTATTTTTCTGTTATTTTCTCTTCGAGATTCTTGGTATGACATTGGACACAATTTGTTTCAAAATTACTGTCTTACCACATGCACGTGAACAATCCAAACATCCGGTCATAGAGGAACTCCTGGAGACACTTTATGTTTTTCCTAAATTATAGGGATGGAGATTTTGGTGACAAAATTTGCCTCCAAGAACCTCTTTAATTGGAACTCCAAATATAGACATTCTCTATTCTAGATTTCTCTCTAGCCATAGATGGAGAAAAGAGGACAACTCTCTAGAATTATCACGAGATGTAGAAAAGTGGTTGCATGGCACAAGGATATACAAAACAAGTTTTACTTAAATGAATCTTCAAATAATGATCTAAAAAAGAGTACTTATCTTTCTGCTAAATATAATTGTACTTAACCTTTGCTAGAGCTAGAGGGAGAATAAAGTTTTACTAATTGAGGGGTTTATTTTATATAGATTCTATATGTTGCCAGACCATTGTAAATAGTCTATAACCAAATTTTTGTGGAAGCCTTATTTGTTCCTGACCTGTAAAAAATATGGAATCTAATTTCTTTATGGAAAAATAATGGGACTTAAATTTATGTATTTTCTTGATATTAGCACCGCTACCCCATCCTATAGTACTTAAGACTATAGTTTATGACCAAAAATTATTATTTGTAGAAAGTACAAAAGGAGAGTTCATTATAGATATTATAAGCGTAGGAACTTCAACTTTATTTGAAATAAAAAATTATAGTAACGTAGAAGTTTCAAATAAAAAAATAAAATTAAATAATTAGATTCATTGTGTGACATAAGGTATGGGCTGCAACAAGAGATATTATGGTTTAAGATAATTGTTGTGGTTTCCACTAAATGCATATTAGAGTTACATAGAGGTGACATGCAAAGAGAAAAACTATGTATATGTAGTAAAAACAAATAGTTAAAGACAAGTTTATCACAATTGGATAGGGAAACACTAATCTTGATTTTAACCACGTGTGGGAGCACGGGTTGCTAGACTAGTAATACTAGAAAAGAAGTGGATGGCAAGCTTTTCAATCACCAAATCAATCAACAAGCAACGAAAAAGGAAGCTTTGCGGCGGCAACCACCGATGCGTCGCCGTGCTCACTCACGAGCAAGAGGCCGGTGTTCCGTGTAGGCGGCATCGCCCACCATCTGCTGACCCGCGGCCGCCCTGCCCGCTAGCAGCCCGGTGGAGCGCCGGCGGGGCCGCGGAGGGACGAAGGCGAGCATCTGCTCCCCCATGGCCGGGGCTACGAGCCCGGCAAACGGCCCGACGCGCGCCTTTGCCGCCTCCACCACGTCCCGGGAGGCGGCGGGCGGCGCTTGCTATGGCGCCGCCGCGGTGGCGGGGGCGACTCCCAGCGCGCCCGCCGCAGTGCCGCGCCCGCCGCCCCGGTGGGCGAAATTGAAGCTCACCGCGCGCCCGCCGGCGATGCCCGGCGCCCCGCGCCAGCGGTGGCGGGACGAGCTTTACCGTAGCGTGCCAGCGTCGGCGAGGCGGGCATCGATTTTGCGGGGATGGGGCATCGACAATGGGCGAAGGTAGAAGAAGACCTCTTTTTGCGGTTTAGCCCTCCGCTTTGTATATTATAAAATCAACAGTATAAGTGTCACATGAATCTTACTACCGACTCCCTGTTAAATTTGCACATATTAGTGAGGGAGGGCATTTGGGTCTATATTCAACCCAGATTGACACCATTAGCATGCAAAGTGGACGGAATGGCATAGGAGACAAGAAACTTTGGGCCGATGGTATATAGGTGCGGCCGAAGTTTTCAGTGGTACATAGGTCACCAATGGTACACAGGTAAAAGTCTCGAGTAATAACGAGTTGGAAAGAATACCATTTATTTTGCGCTTTTTTATTTTGACAAAATTGAAGACCTTGCCAGTAGACTCATTCTTGACTAAGTGAGAGCGTCTCCCAAAACACACCTATATTTCATCCCCAGTATGATATCATTGGTGATCACCAATACTGCTTTTTTAGATTGTTGGAGGTCTCTTCAATATATCACTAAGGTCACTGGAGTTTTATGGGCATTAAATACACTACCATGTCAGCGTTTTTGATTCAAAGAAAAATTACAATCCCAACATGTTTGATCTCTCATGGAAAATTCGTCATTTTGTTAAGATGGGAAATTTGGTGTGTGTCAAGTGGAACCCACCTGTCATAGTTATTGAATAAAGGCATCGACAAAGACAACGACAACAGGATTTAAATTAGTTTTTAAGAGAAAGATGAATAGATGAACATTCCAAGGCCCGCGGTGTCTTCGCAACTAGCGTTGTCCTGCTCCTCCACACCGACATGGCCATAGGCGCCGTCCCCTGCTCGCCCTCGGCTAGCGGAACCCGACCGAGCCCCGCTCGTGCCGCGACCACCGACACCCGCTTTGGTGGGCGCCGCCTTCCGATGGGTAGAGCCTGTGGTGGTGGCGTATGGCCGGCGATGGCGCCCGATGGCTACAAACGGCAGTCGCGGGCTGAAGGTGAGTGGTGATGGTCCGCGGCGACCGGTCGGGGCCCCGACACGAAGACATCGGTTTCCCGACAACGGCACTCCACTACCGGAATCCAGCTCTTTCCAATGGGGGAAACCTTTCCGTGAGCACCTCGCGGCAAAGGCGCTCTTTCCCGTGAGCATGGTTCTTGCTCACGGCAAAGGCCTCACTCGCGGCAACCAACCTTTGCCGTGAGGGGGTGCTCATGGGAAAGGCCACGGCGGGAGGCCGTCCGTCCTCCGTCACCCTTTGCCGTGAGGGAAATCTCATGTTTGGTTTTGGAAATTGATGACACCTTGTTATGCTAATCCTTTGCTCTAAGTGTGGCTAAGAGATAGGATTGCATGAGTGACGTGGAGCTACATGATCATGGACATGAACGTTGATGATGGACATGGTGGATCATCGAGCTCACGTGGTGGAATGGAAAGGACCCGAAGATCAAGGCAAAGATATAACTTGATAGGGTTTGCTTTCGGTGATCAAGACACTATAGAGAGTGTGATCACATTTAGGATAGATAGCCGACTATCAAGAGGGAATGCCACGGCTAATCCGATGGAAAGTGTCTCTAGGTTCATGGTGACTTGCATATGCATTTAGAATCTAGTCCACTAACTTCGCTCTTGTGATATCGATTGCGATATGCTAACACACGTGCTCTGGGGATGTACTTTGACGTGTTGGCAACTTGTGACAAGAGACGAAACTTGGAAAGATGGAAAAATGACGACGCGGCGTTGAAGGGCAGCTTAAACAGCTGCACCGGACGCTGGGCACGCTGGCGTCTAGCGTGTCCGGCGCAGTGTTGGGAGGCTAACCGGCGCACCTAGCGCGTCCGGTCCCCTTGTGCCTGACGTGGTGAAATTTGATCCCGACGTCCGGCGCAGTTATTTGAACTTTGACAGCGGGAAAATGAACGTTGCCCCGACGCGCGTCGGGCGCTAGCGCCGACGCATGATCCGAGAGAGGTCCGCAGGGAACCCCCTCCCCACCACGCCTCGGGCGCTGTTGTTTTACCGTCGGCTGGCGCGTCCGGCGCTGGCGTTTCTGAGGGCTTTTCGAAACCAACGGCTATATTTTGGAGGGAGCTCTATATATATGTGTTTGGCCGGTTGGGGAGTAGCTCTCTTGCACATTTGAACACTCTAACACACTTATGAGCCAAAGACACTCCCCTCCACTCATCTCTCTAGCCTAACTTCGATTCTTGGGTGAGATTGAGTGAGATTGAAGTGCATTTGCTTGTTGCTTGCATCTAGAGGCACTTCATCCTTGGACGAGCTGCGGGATTTCATTTCTCTTGGGAATTTTCTTGGTTCCCTAGCGGCTTGGAGTTTGAGGCGGTGTTGAGCTCGATTGGAGCTTGTTCGAGGCCACACCGGTGGACTTGTGAGGGGTTGATCCTACCCCGGGGGAGGTTCACGAAAGGAGTCACTAGTGGATTGCTCGTGGCTTGTGGATCCCCCCTTGTGAGTGTTTCATTGAGCTCCCACCGTGGGATTTGGCACCGGCCATTAAGCTTGTGGAACATCAAGTGGGTGTATCGCCACAACGAGGGAGTAGCGTGTCGGCAAACATGTGAACCTCGGTAAAAATCATCGTGTCAAGTGTGCTTGCTCGTTGGAGATTTCATTGACCCGGTGATTAGCCACTACATCTTCTCGACATCGTCGGTATTGTATCCTAGAACTACTTTGCATTACTTTCATAGCCTTGACTTGAGTAGTTTGCTTAGTGATAGGCTTGATCATATTGTGTAGCCTCTAGTGATAGACTTGCTTAGCATATCTTGTCCACCTAGTATTGACATAGGTAGTTTGATTGTGTGACTAGAGATCATAACCTTCACCTAGTGTTGATTGCATAGGGGGCTTGCATAGATACACTTGTAGCACCGCTTATTACGCTTCGCCACTTTGTTTACTAATCGATTGGCTCAAGTGTTCTTGAAGGAGATTTTAATAGGCTATTCACCCCCTCTAGCCATTAGGACCTTTCAAAGAAATGTAATAGAAACTAAAAACTAAAAAAGATAAATACAAGACTAAGTTAGACTCTTTCATTACTATCAAGCAAAACTACCGTTCCCCGGCAACGGCGCCAAAAATGCTTGTTGGTATTAATTATATGCACACAATAAAGATAAAGATATCCGCAAGCGCACAGATAGTAATACGTTGTAGCATTTCACCAAAGATAAACTCCTAATTTTAATATCGAACCCAAAGGAACAGTAGGTGAATATAACTAAGATCTAACTTAACCCAAACTTCACAATCAAGGTACTTAAGAAACTAGCAGATAAAGGAGATTCCTCAAGTAAATCTAATTCAAACACTCATAAGCGTTGTTTCATATTGTTCTATCTAGGACGCGAATTCCTAATAGAGTAAGACAAAATTACTCTACTAAGAACAGACAATGTCTACCGTTTCTTCTTGGTGGGAAGTGGGCTACAGAGGATTCAATAAAGCTATAAAGTCACCTTTATGATACTACCACTGATTCCCAACCAAGCAAGGGGCATTCACAAATAATCCTAGTCTAAGCACCATGCTCACACTAGAAATTACTCCCTTAATCAATAAATCACCAAGATTAAAGTACTCAAAAAGAGAGTTGCAAACAAGGAGAACAATATAAACCAATGCTTACTACTCAAAAGAGAGTTGCAAACAAGGAGAACAATATAAACCAATGCTTACTTTAATAAGAAGTTGACTCACCAGAGAATCTCGGGGAGCAAGTTCCTCTCGAAGAACTTGATCCCGTGAGAATACACCGAGAGAAGATCCGACAGGCCGGAGCTCCTCTAATCTACTCATTACTAGATCTAATCTATTTCTAATCATAGACTAATTCTAAGAATTAGTCTAATCTTGATTGCTAATCATATCCATAGTAGCTAATTGGAATTGCTCTCTAGCTCGACATGAGGATAATGACTTAGGGTTTTAGGGGTAGCCCTGCCCCTTCTTTATAGCCCCGAGGGATGGATGTGCGCCGTTGGATCAAACCCACTTAAATGGATGGTCGGAGTGAATTCTAGGGTTCCATAGGTCGGTGGAGGAAGATTCCGTAAGCCGGTGACGTGGCGCCCTCCAGGGCGGGGGCCGCGCGGCACCAGGGGGGGGCCGCCGCTGGCACCCTATTGTGGAGATGAGTCTCGGGCCTTGACCAGTGCGTAGGCTTCGGAATAAGCTTTCCATAGAGTACTCACAGTCGAAAAATGGAGTTCGTATGAGAGAGTTATGGCCAAAATACTAGACCCTGCTCCTGCGGTCTGATATCTTTTGACTCGGGACTCCAAATGTGGCAAGTAATATATCCGTTTCGATTGTCTCAACGAGCTCTTCGCAATGGTGCATTCTAATCCATCAATTAAGATACTTTTATTCAGTGAAAACCTATGAAAACCTACAAGACAAATGAAATCACCAAACTCGTGGAACTTGTTAGAATCAAATCCTACATCTAGTGTTTGTGATTCCTTTTCCATCATTTCATGCATACATTGATGGTAAAAATAGATAATAACTATCGCCAACGAGGGGGTTAACCCCGCCGGCCGTCGTCGTTCCTACCTTTGTGTGCGATTCATGTCGACGGACCTCGCCGGCGGCCACGATGTGACATCATGTACGTATGGACCAAGGCCCATTGGATGCGGCCCTCGGCGGCTGGGTCGGGTGGCATGGCGCCCACGCCTGCGTGCCCACCAAAGCGGTGGAGGCGGACAAACACCGGACGACGACCCGGTTGTTCGGCCGCGCCCCCCCCCTCGCTTGTGATAAGGGCGGCGTTTGGGGAGGCCACTTGGGCCGCGGTCGGGCGGGCCGCTCATGGTCAATCCCGGCACACATGGTCGCGTTGCCCTGGCTACAACAATGAAAACCATCCAAAAAGAAACATCCACTGTAGCAATACAGAACATCCACTGCAACACTGAAAAACATCGTTGCAACCACCAAAAAAGAGGAGGAGGGCCTACGCCGGATCTGGCTGCCTGCGCCATGCGATGCCGTATTCCTCGATCCGCCATCGATGTCGGGTTCCTCGATCCACCATTAGGGGGCTCCACCACACCGGATCCATCGCCGGAGGGCATCGAAGATGGTGCGGATCACCGCCGATAGAGGGCCCGTGCACCACCAAATTTGTACCAAGGAGTATTGGAGCCACTCGCCGGATCTGGGCCCCTGGATCCACCGCCTGCTGAAGCTGCTCTGCCAGGTCTGGTGGAGGCCCTCGCCACCTCTGCTGATGCTGCTCTGCACGTTGGGGTGTAGTGGACGTGCTCGCCACTGCCGCCGCAGCTCCGCCCATCGGGGGTGGTGGAGGTGCTCCAGAGTTCTAGAGGCGCTCGTCGAGAGAGGGAGGAAAAAGAGAGAAAGTGGACGGAGGGAGAGACAGCAATAGAGTGGAGCAAGTAGCGAGCGGAGGAGGGGAGCAGACCAGTGTGCAAAAGCTCGTGGGGCTGTAGGGAGGTGTGGTGCACGCCACGCCATGCTTCCTGAGGGGTGGACACGCTACTCCTAGCATTACCTTTCTACATTTGATAGAGATGAGTGTGTTTTGAGTTGTTACACAACTCTTATTACATATTGGATGGAGATACATCTTCTTACCCATTTCGACGGACCAAGCAAAGAAAAAGAACCTACCTCAAAATATGTTTGGCCTTTGACTTTTTAAGAATCAAAGGAGGTCCAAATATTTTCGTTAGCATCCCCGACTTGAATACAAAAAGGATGTTGACAATGAAAATCTTAATAGCCGACGACCAAAGTCCGAAAGGTGCGAACATATACCTTCCTCCGCACCGCTCCGGCTCCCAGCGCCCCGTGGGGTGACTCGGGGCGATAACCACGCCACCGCCACTCCCCTCCGCCCCCGGCCTCCTCCGCCGTCGCCGTCGTCCTAGCCGCGGCGGCGGCGGCCGGCCCCGCGCGTCCTCAACAAGGGATGGCGCCGGCTCTCCACCTCCCCCCCCTTCCCCCCCTCTCCTGGACCCAAACCCTAGCTCCCTACCGGCGCGCCCGTCGACCTCGTGGCGGCTTCGCCCGACCCGGTTCCCGCGCTCCGGGGGCGATCCGGTGACCCGGCGTGCCCTCTGCGTCGTCCCCACCCCCTCCTCTCACCGGCGCCATGGTAGGCGGCCATGGCGGGATCCGCCCGCCGGGCCAGGCCGTGGGGCTGCGCGGATCGAGACCCCGGCCTTGGATCCGGGCCACGGGCCGGGTCCCCTTGATGCGCGCGGCTCTAGGCGGGTGCCATGGCCGCCGGGCCCGGCGGCCGACTGGATCGGGCCTCCGCCCCGGATCGGCATCCACGCCCCGCTTGCCGCTCCGGCAGCGGTGGCCATGGTGGCCGAGTGGCGAACCGACCGGGTTTGGGCACTTGGCCCGGATCCGGCATCGGCCGACCCGGTTTTTCCGCAACGCCGGCGCGCCGGCGTCGGCTTGACTGGCCGAGCCCGTGGCGGTGGTGACGTCGTCCTTCATTGCAATGGGGTAGGGGGTGGCGGGGCCTCCGCGGCCCGGGAGGGGGAGCGATAGATGGGGCGGCGTGGCTAGGTGCTTGTCGCCTCGCCCGTGGTGGTGTGGGTGGCCGCTCCGGCAATGCATCATCGACGCCGTGGTGGCGTGGTCGGCGTGGTCATCCCTTGGTGACTCGTTTCATGGAGCTCTAGGCGAAAGCTCAGCCCGACGCGGGTCGAGCGGACGATGGTGACATCTCTTGGCGTCGCACCCTTCTTGAAGGCATCGTCTTTGAGTTACATGCCCGTGTCATCGACGCCGGGAATCTCTACTGCCCGTCGCTCCTCCTCCCGTGATGGCTTTGGTCGCCTTGCTCGTCTGCTGCACCTATCTACGCTTCATGCTTCTCATCACTTAGGTTTGCCGTTGACGTTCGTTAAGTGCTAAAAGAATAAGAAGGATTCTCGCAGCGCACTGTAACATCATTGTAGCTTTTTCCTAGGAGAGTATTCTAGGGTGGTATCCACAGGGAAGCTTTGGCTAAAGAATTCTAATAACTCACAATCATGTATCTACTAACTTAGTAAACCAACTAGACTATAGTGGGGTAAGTGATAAATGATAAATAAAATAATACTATGAGTAATAAAGCATAAAAAGTAATCTACTAATAATAACTAAAAGAATACTATGATAAATAAATAGCTTAGCTAATCAAGAGGATAGCGGGAGAGACAAAGGTTCCTAATTACTTCTCTAATACTTTGGTTCTAAGGTAACTAAAGTATGGATAGACATAGCAATCACATAATAACACTTCGGGACATCAGAACACTAGCCACAGAAAGGGATGAGAAGGGGGCTAGGAAGCTCTGACTAAAGTCCTACAAACACCAGCCCGAACGTGGTGGAATACGTCGGCCATCAGGGCTGTCACCACCTGGGGCTATCACAAACTATCCGTGGGATTGGGTGCAATCTTAGGTAACCTCTAATCTAGACACCATGTCTACACTATTAATTACTACTCTAATCTCATGAAAACTAGAGCACTCGATGCGAGCGAAGATCCTATGCTAAAGCATAAATACTACACTAACCAAAATGTACGAAAGGCATAAAAGTAAATAGAGAAGATAAATATATTAAAGTATAAGTCTTGTAGAGAAGATACAAAGACATACCATACTCTGAAGACTCTCCAAAACCGGAGCACAGCTCCGCTCTCTCTAACTCTCAACTAGATCTAATCTATTACATTGAAGAGTCTAACCCTAGATCTATATTGAGAAGAGAGAGTTCCTTACATGGGATCCCTCTCTAATCAATGAGATGAGATAGCTAATGAATTAGCTAATGAATTAGGGTTTTTCGGGGAGCCCTGCCCCTGCTTATATAGGCTGGTGGGATGAATCTCAGCCCTTGGATGAAACCGACTTGATTGGACGGACTAGATCAGCTCCATAGGTCGGGTTGTAGGAAGGTTCCGTAGGCCGGACACATGGTTCCACCAGTGGTGGTGCCGGCACCCCCCCCGGTGCCGCGGCCCCACCACGTAGGCGGGTGGGCCCCGACCTTGGCGAGGTGTCGTCTCTTCTCATTTGGACCCCTAAAAATTGTACTAATCGCCCTCGATTCATCCTTTTCTTCTCGTTTCTCTGTTTCTCCTCTTTTCTTCAATATTACGAATATTCGGAGTTCTCCTGTAAAACTAAGTGTGCACCAAAACTCATGGAATCCATTAGTAATAATAATATTTTATATTATTTATCCATGATTAGTAGGAAAATAAACACTTAATTTTTTACAATAACTACCGTCAACAAGCTCCTCCAAGCTTACCTTTTGCTAGTCCCTTAGCAAAACATATATACTATAGGACAAACTTGGATCAGAGTTGCTACAATACTTTCATTCTTATAGAGTACACATGCTTTCAAAAGAAACTCTACTCCTGATTTGGATAGACTTATTCGACTTCAAACTTACTCTTATTACCAAACTATGGTGCTTTTACTATCACTTAGGTACTTGAGTAATTGAAAGACGTAACAATCAAGTCAAGCACTATGTCTCAAGTCTTCGATCACTAATATTCTCGAGTTTTTATAAATTTTGCAAATAAAACTCGGCCTCTCGGTATTGAATGGCACTCTCAATCTCTCAATATATTGTATTTATGGATCCTCACTAGGCATTAATAGTATTATGCCTTCTCTCTTAAATATGTGGTATTTGTGGAACAAGGCTGAATATATTAAGCCTTCTCTCATATCTCTCTTACACACTCTCTCTCTAAGTATGGCTTATGTGGAGCTCATAGGAGTGACACTCTTAAAATAATATTGCATATTTGCAAAGGATATATTTATAGTTCAAACAATGGATCCATGGAGAGTTCAGCCAGTCAATAAAAAAAGATAGCATGTGTAGAGAATGTGATGGATAGGTATATATGGTGGCTAAAACTAATTCTACTTTTTACTCCTTCAAAGATAAAACAAATCTCTCTTTTGAAACTTAGAAACTTGAGAGAACTTTGAGCTTTTTTTTTTTTTCTTTTTCTTTTTTTTTTTTTTAGAGGCGGGAATCTCAAGTATCCCATTGTTTTATTGTGGACACTTGTCCTTTTTACTCTCTTTTCTTCTTCTCTCTCTTTTTTTTTTAGGGAGGTAGGCTCTACTCGCCAGTAGGACACTTGTCCATTTTTCATCTCCCCTTTCTTCTCTCTCTTTTTTTTTAGCAAAGAACCCAACTCTCTTTTCACTAATAAACTTTTGAGAGATAACGATAAAAATATTTGGAGTAAATAAACATGGGCTTCCTATAGTTTCATGGAGTGTTTATTTCTAGTGTAGGAATGAAACATGTAAAAGTGGATATATAGTATTATGATCACTCCTAGTGTAGGAATAATACATATGGATGTAAGTGGAAGGTGGGTGGATCAAAACTTGTCCTTTCATGATTGAACTCTCGCAGGTAACAACAAAGCTTGAACTACTCAATCCAAAGCAAACAGCATATGTAACTGGAATGTTTCCTAATCTAAATATCATAAATATATGGCTTTGGTAGGAATTTAACACTATGCCAAACAAGAGCTCATCATGAAAGATTTTAAATTTTCAAAATAAATCTCCGATATAGTTTCACAAAGGACAAGATAAATAGTAGCTCGGACTCTCTCATATCATATCCCCCAATTACCTAGACTTAGATCAAGTGTATGCTACCCACAAGTCCGGTATAGAGCAAATTTGAAAGGGGACAAATAAATCCAAAACATCGGAGGAATTTCAAGTTAAAAACAAGGTACTAAAAATAATTAGAGTAGAGCAACTATTCATCATTTCCAAAGCAAACTTTATTCTAACACACCTTAAAAACATGCATATATCTAAGACTAACATTTATTTTATTTAAAACTTTATGCATCTTTTTATGGTCTTTTTAAAGTAAGCAAAAGTATAAGCTAGTGATAATAAGGATAATAGAGAGATACTTATCTTGCTAACTTGGGGTGGTCTCCCCAAGCTAACTTGTTGGGTTTAACCTAGGTGAGATTTCAGATATTAATCCCCTTCTTTGGTTCATGTTTTGTGGATCAAATCAAATAATTGGAATGGGTTTGGATGGAGTAATTCTCGAAATTCCCAAAACCGGATCTCGTCCTCGACCTGAAATCCCGTCGATGTGTAGTTTCGTTCATCGCCGTTTTTAGAGCATCTTAGTGGCCTCAATAAATTTCGACCAAGTGGACAAATTTTTAAAGGACTTCAATATCTTTCTTTTTACAATATCACCCTCATAGCCTCTGTATTTTTGGAGATATAGTCAGTCTTAGATGACTGTTTTTTGCGTGATAAAAATTTGGACAGTTTTAGATCTAAGCAGTTTTTGGCTATCTAAATGAATTAGTTTGATTGTGAACAAAAGCTGTAGGGATTTTCTTAATCTTTCCAAATTGGTAACTTATATATTTTTTTATTTAGCAAATCTTCGAGTTATGAATTTATGAAGTTTGGTATTACATTTTTTGGTCGGCAGAATTGTTCAAATCCGTGAGGCAATTACTCCATTTTGGGAGCTTGCTATGCAAAATTTACAATACGAGAATTGTTTATAATGGAGTTTTACATAACCCGGTAAATTTTGGGAACTTTTAGTTATGTGGTCTAAAGTCTTCAAAAAAGAGAAGAGTTAGTGCTGTTGTCTTGATCGGTAGAGCAAAAGCGGTAGATGCTTGAATGTCGGGTTTGGGGCGCTCTAGTGCATAATTGTTGTTATTTGTGCTGGTACGTTTGTCTTGTACTAAGTACTGCTTGTGATCAGGTGGTAGCACTTCGAACGTCGCTAGTGCTCTTGAACTCCTTCAATAAAGAGGCAAGTAAATGTAGCGGTGGTTTGCTACCGTTTTGGCTTGTTGTTTTTATCACCTATAGATTATTGTCTATAAGAATGACATATAACTAAATAAATAAAACTTGTGATCTTACTTTATTTAATCTTATTTAATTGTGGTCTTATTCATTTACTCATGGTGATATTATTATTCCATATTGCTATTTGTGGTTAACTCACAAGCATGAAGATGAAGTTGAAGTATCATTGGTGGTGAATATTAATTTTATTGCAGCATGCCAAGTGCATTGCATCATTCATTTGCATTGGAAGTTATGTCGTGGACCTATGGTTATGACCGCATTACGATGCGGCATCATGGAATGCAGCTCCACACCTTGTTGCGTGTGCAGGCGGGGAGACATTTACATTGCATTCATATGCATTCACGCAAGTATATTATGAAGTGACTTGTTCATAGTTTTATGAAGCTTTATATCCTTTGGCTATGTTCCAAATTGGAAGTCTCTCATATTATTTGATATCATATCAAACTCGACATTAAATTGATGTTTAATTCAACTTGTGATTTAAATGGCTAGTCAAAACAAGTTTGCTTGCTGAGATGTTTCATCTCACCCTTGCTTTACTCAATCCGGTACTTGATGGTTGCTTGGAAGGGAAAGGGGGAGTAGCTGCACGTCACACACTCCTTTTGGAGTCTTCATGTTTTTATTTAAACAAAATAATTTTGTTATGTTCACTAGACTCGAAAGAAATTGTTTAAAGAGTGATTACTGAACTTTCTCGTTAGAGTATCACATATTTATGTTCGGTTGTTCGTCAATGCTAGTTTGCTTCTGTTGGTTTTATGTATGTCTTGCTACCCGTTGTTCCTTAAAATAGAGAGGAAGTGCTTCCAAAATCTTTATTGGTAATGTGCAAATTTGTTGTTGTCGGTCTTTAGTAACATCCTGGGGTATCTGTGAATTTTGGGGTGTTATAGTTGGTACCAAAGCAGGTTTTAGATTCTCAGAAAAACTAAGGATTAACTTGACACACTTGCACTTTTAGGATGGGTATTTATTGTTTTATCCGTTCTTAATTGTTATGACATGATCTGGTAAATATATAATATGTTTCAATTGATGTTGGTGTGTAACACCCTGAATTTTGCCGTGTTTTTAAAACCACTAAAAATTTAAACTTTTCAAAAATATAAACCACGTAGGGTTACTTATGCTGCGAGTAGAGGTTTTATAAAATAAAATCAACATGCATGTGTTGTTTGCTTTGCAATTGTTTGCTGAACGTATGGTGGTACTTTCTCTTGAATTTAGTTTGAATCCAATATACCATTCAATGTCAATAGTTAATTCTGAGAAGAATGAAAAGGAAATAGAAAAGGAACTCAGGCTCAAACATCTCGTTCTCCACTCTCGGTACAGCACAGCAGCGGCAGCTTTCCATTCACCCTCTTCTCACTGACGGGCGGGTCCCAGCTGTCATCCCTATCCTTTCCACAACGACGCGATTCGCGTCTCTGCAACAACGCGATTCTCGCGTCCATGTCTGCCGTGGCCGCATCCCAACCTCGGAGAAGGCACGCACGCGCACGCCAGCTAGGCACCTCCTCGAACCGACCTACCACTTCCATCCAATTCCCCGTGCTCACTGTGCGCTCATGCCCACCAAAACGCCGACGCGAATTCCGCCGGCGCCATGGACATGGCCTCACGAGCACCGACCTTGCCGGAGCAACGAGTGGACGCGGAGGCAGCCAGCGCAGCTTCGAGAGGCATCCAGCACCGCCTTAGAGCTAGCACGCGTGCGCACGAGCGGAGATATTCTCTGGCGGCGGAGAAAATATCTCGCCATGGCCACCGACTTCGCCGGGCTATAAAAGGCCAACCGGCGAGCCCCCGCCGTCACCACCAGCACTCAGAGCTCCGCACGGTGAGGGAACACACCATCTCCCTCTCCTTTTCCATCCTCCCATCCTCAATCGAGCTCTATTCCAGTTTCCCCCAAATCCGCTGTCGTCGCTGCCATTGGAGCTGAGCTTCCGTTCCGAGTCACCGAGAGCTTCTCCAGTCGAATTGAGGAGACGAGGTGAGTCCTGTATGTTTCTTTTACCTTCCCCATAGTTCCTAGCTTTCTATTTGCTCTGTAGTACCCTGCCGACGAGACGCCGTCCGCCACGAGCCGTGGCTCTGCACCTTGGCCGCCGCCATTGCTGGACACGGACGGACAAGCACACACCCATCTTGCACGCACTCACCACCACCCCACGCATGTATTCAGTCACGCCCACAAGCACTGCACAGCATGACGCCGCGACGTCGCATCCGCCCGGCGAGCTGCTGTCGCCACCACGAACATCCACAGCCCAAGGACTCCGCCTAATGCTGCTTGTCGGAGCCCAGAGCACCAGCCACCACACCAGAAGAGCTGCAGGCAAGGACGCCGCCGGCAAGGTCGACTCCGGCGAGCCTGTGCCCCTCGCTCTGCTCCAACGACGGGCCATGCACCATCCAGTTGCCTCGTCATTTTCCCTTCACGCATTTTTTCCTCCTCTGTCTGTTGGCCTAGCAAAGCACTGTCGTTCCGTTCAACATAGAAGAGATGCAGAGCACTAGGCCACACACAGACACCACGTTCACGTATACACTAGGCAACTAACACATACACTAGGCACAGTTAGTTGCTGAAGCCATACAGAGCAATGGAAATCTATTTTCTTAGCATTATTAAATACCCAGAAAATTCCTAAAATGCTAGAGTCATCCCAGAACCTATCTATACCCTTGCCATGACATTTTTGGCCATTCCCAGAATTCCTATAAAACCTAGAACACCTCACTGTAACACATGTAAATCCTACCTTGTCCATCTCCAACCTTTTTCCACACACGTAACCACCACCATTATTATTCCAAGTATTATCCTATCTTTTGATCCAGTACCACCATATAGTTCTATGTTTGCTTTTATGTTTGTGTTTACTCTTATCGAACAGTAGTCTCATGTATCGGCGACGATCAACAGAGGACGCCGGTTACCAGGAGAACGAGGACCCGGACTACGTAGGATCGGAAGGAGAATACAACAAAGGCAAGTCCTAACTCCGCCATCTTTCCACCATCATAATTTTATACTAATTTCATTATAATTTTGTTATGTGTACATTTTGTGATGAGCTGATGATTATTGAAATGAGTAATGTGAGACTTAACTTGTGGACGGGAGTGAGTGAGGGTAATTTATGTGGGATAAATTACCTTGGCGTGGTTCGCCCGTGTGGGTTCCCGGCAGAGATACTTCGCCGGTCGTATAAGGACCGGTTCATAGGCCATCTCACCTAGTCCGATATACGCATGCCACATGTCTATATGGGTAGACCTGATCTCACACCCGTTAGGTAGAAATATAATTTCCACTAGGAGGCCGGCGTGGCATCGGGTTAACAGGAGAGGACACGGTTCTTTGAGTGATCTTCCGTGGTCCGGCCGGCATGGTTTGCTAAGTGATCTTCCATGTAAAATGTATTGTTGTGCCGTGTGCGAGCACCCTTTTTAATTATAATTGGATGCTGAGTGATCATCCAACCACAATATGATTTAGGATGCTGTGTGATCATCCTGATTGTGTGGGTTCCGGCCCCTGAGTAATCCGTGGTGGAATTATATGGAAACCTAAGGTCGCACCATCTGGGTACGAGGTCTTGTTAGAGCTATCCTGCCACCGATCATGGTTGGATTGTATCTATCATGTGGGGAATTGTGTACCCTCTCGCAGAGTGTATTAAACCTATTCGAATAGCCACGTCCTTGGCATGGGCAGCGCTAGGATGAGGTCCCCTTTGATTAGATTTATCTATAATAATTTGTGTTGATGTTAAATAATTAAATAATACTGTAACCCGGGAACTGGCGGGAATGGTGATTCTCCCACAGGGCCCAAACCTTCCTTATAACAAATAATATTATCACCCCATCATCCACCCTTGTTAGGGCTTGCCGAGTACTTTATGTACTCACCCGTTGTTGACTCACGATATCGATCCGGAGGAGGACTACGACATCGACGGGAGGACAATCGCGAGGACTAGGAGACGCCGCAAGGATCTACGGATACGCTCGAAGGAGTTACTAAGATATAGGGCTTCGACCGCGCCGAGCATGCCCGTGGGAGTGTTGCACCGCTTCGTAGTAGTTTCCGCTGTAGTAGTTACCACCCCATGTAATAAATCGCCGCTATGCGGTAGTAGAACATCGCTAGTTATGTAATCCCTTTGGCTATGTCATGAACATGACTGTTGTAAGACCTTAATGTTTATGTTGGCAATAAAGCTCGGTATTTTATCTTAAATCTCTGTGCTATTTCTGTTATGTTGTGCGTATTTGTGCAGATCCTGGCGCAAATACAAATGCACGCGGACTCTCAAAATGGGGGTCTTACAGAGTTGCATCAGAGCCGAGCTTGACCGTAGGACGAAGCCCTAGGTTTGGACTGCGTTAGGTTATAATCGTTATATTAGTGCTAATGATAGTAGTAGTAACGTACAAAAATTTTGTGACCTTTGCTTCTCATTTGCAAGGCAAAAATTATTATCTAATGTTCTCTTCAAATTTTTGCAGCAAATGGAGGACGATTGGGTCCGTTCGGACTGTATGACCGTTGAAGGATTTCCACAACTCCTTTGGGAGACTCTCCAGCGCTTGGGTTATACAGAGCCACCCATGTACTATGGTCATGAGTACGTGGAGAATGATATACCCCAATGTGAGGTACACCTGCATGTTCCAAAGCATCCATCATGCCCAGGAGTCGAGTCTCGATGCATCCCAGTTATTGGAAGAGAATTGAGTGACACTTGCCAACTTGCAGCACGACAAGCTCTCATGGAATATTGTCAAAAATTCGAAGAAGACATCCAACACACCCCTGCAAGGTTTTTCCCTGTGCCAGATCAGACTACTCCAATATGGCGTGAGAAGATTCAAACCTTGGAAGATATTGGGCGACAGATGCCAGAGTCTATTATGCCATTCACCGTCAGGTATTTGCATGCCCTTGACTCACTCTATGAAGACCAGCGTAATGAACTAATAAGATGGACTAAGAAGGCCAAGAGGGCTACAGCTGAGGTACGAACCTTAGAACAAGAACTAAGTGAGGCACATAAACGAATGGCAGATCATAACTGACAGGATGGAGTTCTATCGGAGAGAGTTGCAGGAAACTCTAGCACGTTCACACTACCAGAACCCACCCAAGAAGATGACCAAGAGGAGAAGAACCTTCGCCATTCCTAATGATCGCAGGATAGAAATTCCTGGAATTCCAAGGGTGCCATATGAGGGAATGAGAGCTATAGAAGCTTTGGCAAATGCACCAGCTAAGCCAGTATATGATCCAGAACACCCTGAGTTTGAGGAAGAGACACCTTATGACTATACCAGAAGTGTGGAGACTGAAGAATCTATCGCTGATGATTTTAACAAGACTACTTGGGATGCCGCCAAGACTGCAGGACTCTCTGGGGCAAGGCTCTGAAGATGAACATGTCAAAAACCTTTACGTGCTGTGAGATGATCAGCTAGCCTCGTCAAATGGCAAAGCTGTGTGACGAACCTTCACGAGATGCAGTCCGTGTAAAATAAATAATTTGGACTGTAGCTGTAATATATGTACGCCTAAGTTTAGCTAGTGTCGAGTCGTCGCCGTGCGCTAGTATCGCGTAGTAATCGCAGTAGCAGTTCTGTGCGTATGTGCAACAACCCTGAACCATGTACGTGTATTTGTCCGAGTGGCTGTACTATATATGTACGTGTCCGAGTGGCTGTACTATGTACGTGTTCAAGTTGCTAGTACGTACGTGTGTTTGAATCAATGAATTTGCTTGCTTTGTGTGTGTACGCATGCATTGTATTGTTGTTTTGTTTTATTTTATTTCCTCTCTGCTTAAATGCCAACGGGACATCTTCTCATCCAAGCTATTTAATAGCAACAGATGGAAAGGAGATCGGACCGGATTCGGCAACGCCGTGAACAGGCTGCTGGAAGGCAGGGACCAGAGAACGAGGTACATGTTGAACCACCGCCAGGAGGCAGGCAAGGAGGTAGAAATCGCAGACAACCACCGCCAGAAGGCAGGCAGGAAGGCAGAAATCGTAGGCAAAGGCAGGAACAAGGGCACGAGCAACCACGTAATGATGACGCTCAAGGTGAAAATAGAGGCATGGAGGAAGAAGTTAATCAAGGAAACAACCAAGAACAGGGAAAAACCTTCCACCCCCTCCACCCACACTAGCAGAAATTATGGACCGCCAGACACGAGTTATGGAAGCACTTGCTCAGAGGCATGACCATGGAAACGGACAAGGAAAAATGTCCGCATTCATGAGGCTTCGCCCTCCTACTTTTGATAGTACTGAGGACGATCCATTGGTAGCCGATGACTGGCTGCGTGCCATTACCAAGAAATTGCATGCAGTAGGAGCAACAGATGAAGAGAAGGTCACCCCTGGCCACACACCAGTTAGTAGGAGCTGCTGGAGAATGGTGGGAAAATTATCAAGATGCTGTTGAGGACCCCGAGGCCATCACCTGGGAGGAATTCAAAAAAGGAGTTTCGTAGCTACCACATCCCTGAGGGAGTAATGGAGATGAAAGCAGAAGAATTCCGATATTTAAAGCAAGGAGCAATGACAGTAAACCAATACATCCGGAAATTTATGAAGCTCTCGCTATGCGCCTGATGCTGTAGATGACGATAAAAGAAACAAATATGTTTCAGGAGAGGACTTAACTCAACTTTGAGGACACAAATAGTTGGCCATGTTTATCCTGATTTCAACACCATGATGAATCGTACCATCCTAATAGAAGCAGAGCACCTGAAAGCAGAGGGAGAGAGGAAGCGTAAACATGTGCGACAGCAGGAAAGAACACAACGAATTAAGACCAACCATGCTCCAAGGTACCAACCCACCATGCAGTACAGGACATCTGGATCCAACAACCAGCAGACAACTTCCAATTTCCGCAACAATAGCACTGTCAACCAGCCCAAAAATAGCAATAGTAATGTGACATCATCCTCGGACCAAGTATGCTTCAGATGCCGTCAACCAGGACATAGGATAGCTCAATGCCCATATGCCAATCAATCTGCCGTCCCTACACCCGCACCTTCCACGGGAAGTAACCGAACTGCAGCCTCAGGAGTTGGACGCAATGGACCTCAGAATTCTGGTCAACAGAGAAGGAATTCTCAGACTTTTGGGCGAGGTGGAGTCAACCACGTGAGTGCAGAAGAAGTACATGCGGCACCTGACGTTGTGTACGGTGAGTTTCTCGTTAACTCAACTTTTGCAACCGTGTTGTTTGATTCTGGAGCTTCGCACTCTTTTGTTTCTTCTTGTTTTGTGTCTAGAAATAGTTTAAGAACGGTGTTACTCCCCACCCCTCTATTGATACGCACCCCTGGAGCTGTTCTCAAATGCTTTTTACAATGTCCTCGGATAAAAATAATGATAAATGGGATCGAATTCCATGCAGACTTAGTGGTATTAAAACCGATGGATTAGACGTAATATTGGGAATGGATTGGTTAAGAAAACATCACGGTAATATATCTTGTCGGGACAAGTCTGTGACTTTGATAAATCACAAAGGGATAAAAGTGGAATGTCACCCCCAAGCCCCAAAAAGTTCAACCAATGGTGTGCAGCATACAAGCTACGATAGTAGAAGAAATACCGGTGGTATGTGAATATGCTGATGTATTTCCTGAAGATCTCCGGGAATGCCACCAGATAGGGACTTAGAATTTATTATTGATTTGGTGCCTGGAACTGCTCCGATAGCAAAGAGACCGTATCGAATGGCAGCAAATGAATTGGAAGAGGTCAAGAAGCAGTTACGAGAATTACAGGAAAAAGGATATATAAGACCAAGCTCATCCCCATGGGGATCGCCTGTTTTATTTGTAAAGAAGAAAGAAGGTAGCCTCCGAATGTGCATAGATTATCGATCGTTGAATGAGGTCACAATTAAAAATAAATATCCATTACCTCGGATTGATGATCTGTTCGACCAGCTAAAAGGAGCCAAATATTTCTCAAAAATAGACTTGAGGTCAGGCTACTATCAGTTAAAAATTAGACTAAGTGACATACCAAAGACGGCCTTCGTCACCCGCTATGGACAATATGAGTTTACAGTGATGCCGTTTGGATTAACAAATGCGCCTGCATATTTTATGAATTTGATGAATAAAGTATTCATGGAGGAACTGGACAAATTTGTTGTAGTATTTATTGATGATATTCTTATATACTCGAAGAGTGCCGAAGAGCATGAACAACATTTGAGGGTAATATTAAATAAGCTGAGAGCCCATGAACTGTACGCCAAATTTAGCAAATGTGAATTTTGGCTACAAGAAGTTGCTTTTCTAGGACATATTATTAACGCGGAAGGAGTAAAAGTAGACCCAGAAAAAGTGAGAGCAATATCAGAGTGGAAGCAGCCCACAAATGTGACAGAAATCCGTAGTTTTCTTGGATTGGCCGGATATTACAGAAGGTTCATAGAAGGATTTTCAAAAATTGCTAGACCTATGACAGCCTTAACTCAAAAAGGAAAGGAATTTAAATGGACGGAAGCATGCGAGAGGAGTTTCCAAGAATTAAAAACAAAGTTGACTACAACACCCGTGCTCACACTACCAGATATCCACAGGGATTTTACAGTATACTGTGACGCTTCTCGACAAGGCTTAGGATGTGTCCTAATGCAAGATAATAGAGTAGTTGCCTACGCCTCTAGACAACTAAAGAAACATGAAGAAAATTACCCGACACATGATCTTGAATTAGCAGCCGTGGTGCACGCGCTAAAATCTGGAGACACTATCTCATTGGAAATAAATGTGAAATATTCACAGACCACAAAAGTTTAAAATATATTTTTACCCAGCAGGACCTGAACCTAAGACAAAGGAGGTGGCTAGAATTAATTAAGGATTATGATCTCAGTGTACAATACCATCCGGGCAAAGCAAATGTAGTTGCTGATGCGTTAAGCAGGAAATCTTATTGTCACCATCTCACTACCCTGAACCAACCGGAATTAGCACAGGAAGTACGTCAATTAAATTTACATATAGTTCCACAAGGAACATTAAATACCCTACATGTATGTCCGACGCTGGAAGATCAAATAAAGGAGGCACAAGCCAAGGATGAGGAGGCCCAACGTCTCAAACAGAAGAATGCCAATAAAGAAATTGAAGGATTCAAGGTCGACGAGCAGGGAATATTGTGGTATGGAGATCGGATATGTGTACCACAGGACGAGAGGCTAAGACGTCTAATTTTAGATGAAGCCCATTGCTCACCTTATTCCATCCATCCGGGCGCAACCAAAATGTATATGGATCTTAAGCAAAAATATTGGTGGACAGGAATGAAAGTACACATTGCAGATTACGTAGCTCGCTGCGATGTGTGTCGAAGGGTAAAAGCGGAACACCAACGACCAGCAGGATTACTTCAACCGTTACACATCCCGACATGGAAATGGGACGAGATCAGTATGGATTTTATAGTAGGGCTGCCCAAAACACAAAAGGGAAACGATTCCATATGGGTAATAGTAGATAGATTAACAAAAGTGGCCCACTTCATTCCAGTGAGGGCCAAATATCGAGTGGACAAACTAGCACAATTATATATTGATAATATTCTTCGGCTACATGGAGTTCCTAGCCGAATCGTATCAGATCGAGGCACACAATTTACATCCCGATTTTGGAAAAGCTTACACTTCTATTTGGGCACTCGCCTAGACTATAGTTCAGCATACCATCCACAAACCGATGGACAAACAGAGCGAGTAAATCAAATATTGGAAGACATGTTACGAGCATGTGTGCTCACATATGGGAAAAATTGGGAAAAGAGTCTATCCTTCGCGGAGTTTTCCTATAATAATAGCTACCAAGCCAGTTTAAAAATGTCTCCGTTCGAAGCATTATACGGGAGAAAATGTCGAACACCATTGATGTGGTCCGAAGTTGGAGAGCGAACGCTATTCGGACCAGACATGATCAAGGATGCTGAGGAGCAAGTAGCTAAGGTCCGGGAAAATTTGAAGGCCGCACAAAGCAGACAGAAAAGTTATGCGGACACACGACGCAAACATTTGGAATTTCAACCAGGAGATTTCGTCTACCTTAAGGTGTCCCCGATCAGAGGTACTCGAAGGTTCCAAGTTAGAGGAAAGCTAGCACCACGATATATTGGACCATACCAGATTCAAAAAAGGATTGGAGCCGTAGCTTATCGCCTAGAATTACCACCAGAAATGTCAGACATACACAATGTATTCCATGTATCACAACTAAAACAATGCTTAAGAGTGCCCGAGGAACAAGCACCCCTGGAAGTAATGGACCTACAGCCCGACTTGCAATACCAAGAGAGACCAATTAAAATTTTGGACATCGCTACTCGGCAAACAAGGAGAACCGCAGTAAGATTTTGCCGAGTACAGTGGAGCAACCACACAGAGGCAGAAGCGACATGGGAAAGAGAGGACGATCTTAGAAAGGAATTCCCGTACCTATTCGAGGAACCATCCGAATCTCGAGGACGAGATTCTCTTTAAGGGGGTAGGTTTGTAACACCCTGAATTTTGCCGTGTTTCGAAAACCACTAAAAAGTTAAACTTTTCAAAAATATAAACCACGTAGGGTTACTTATGCTGCGAGTAGAGGTTTTATAAAATAAAATCAACATGCATGTGTTGTTTGCTTTGCAATTGTTTGCTGAACGTATGGTGGTACTTTCTCTTGAATTTAGTTTGAATCAATATACCATTCAATGTCAATAGTTAATTCTGGGAAGAATGAAAAGGAAATAGAAAAGGAACTCAGGCTCAAACATCTCGTTCTCCACTCTCGGTACAGCACAGCAGCGGCAGCTTTCCATTCACCCTCTTCTCACTGACGGGCGGGTCCCAGCTGTCATCCCTATCCTTTCCACAACGACGCGATTCGCGTCTCTGCAACGACGCGATTCGCGTCTCTTCAACAACGCGATTCTCGCGTCCATGTCTGCCGTGGCCGCATCCCAACCTCGGAGAAGGCACGCACGCGCACGCCAGCTAGGCACCTCCTCGAACCGACCTACCACTTCCATCCAATTCCCCGTGCTCACTGTGCGCTCATGCCCACCAAAACGCCGACGCGAATTCCGCCGGCGCCATGGACATGGCCTCACGAGCACCGACCTTGCCGGAGCAACGAGTGGACGCGGAGGCAGCCAGCGCAGCTTCGAGAGGCATCCAGCACCGCCTTAGAGCTAGCACGCGTGCGCACGAGCGGAGATATTCTCTGGCGGCGGAGAAAATATCTCGCCATGGCCACCGACTTCGCCGGGCTATAAAGGCCAACCGGCGAGCCCCCGCCGTCACCACCAGCACTCAGAGCTCCGCACGGTGAGGGAACACACCATCTCCCTCTCCTTTTCCATCCTCCCATCCTCAATCGAGCTCTATTCCAGTTTCCCCAAATCCGCTGTCGTCGCTGCCATTGGAGCTGAGCTTCCGTTCCGAGTCACCGAGAGCTTCTCCAGTCGAATTGAGGAGACGAGGTGAGTCCTGTATGTTTCTTTTTACCTTCCCCATAGTTCCTAGCTTTCTATTTGCTCTGTAGTACCCTGCCGACGAGACGCCGTCCGCCACGAGCCGTGGCTCTGCACCTTGGCCGCCGCCATTGCTGGACACGGACGGACAAGCACACACCCATCTTGCACGCACTCACCACCACCCCACGCATGTATTCAGTCACGCCCACAAGCACTGCACAGCATGACGCCGCGACGTCGCATCCGCCCGGCGAGCTGCTGTCGCCACCACGAACATCCACAGCCCAAGGACTCCGCCTAATGCTGCTTGTCGGAGCCCAGAGCACCAGCCACCACACCAGAAGAGCTGCAGGCAAGGACGCCGCCGGCAAGGTCGACTCCGGCGAGCCTGTGCCCCTCGCTCTGCTCCAACGACGGGCCATGCACCATCCAGTTGCCTCGTCATTTTCCCTTCACGCATTTTCCCTCCTCTGTCTGTTGGCCTAGCAAAGCACTGTCGTTCCGTTCAACATAGAAGAGATGCAGAGCACTAGGCCACACACAGACACCACGTTCACGTATACACTAGGCAACTAACACATACACTAGGCACAGTTAGTTGCTGAAGCCATACAGAGCAATGGAAATCTATTTTCTTAGCATTATTAAATACCCAGAAAATTCCTAAAAATGCTAGAGTCATCCCAGAACCTATCTATACCCTTGCCATGACATTTTTGGTCATTCCCAGAATTCCTATAAAACCTAGAACACCTCACTGTAACACATGTAAATCCTACCTTGTCCATCTCCAACCTTTTCCACACACGTAACCACCACCATTATTATTCCAAGTATTATCCTATCTTTTGATCCAGTACCACCATATAGTTCTATGTTTGCTTTTATGTTTGTGTTTACTCTTATCGAACAGTAGTCTCATGTATCGGCGACGATCAACAGAGGACGCCGGTTACCAGGAGAACGAGGACCCGGACTACGTAGGATCGGAAGGAGAATACAACAAAGGCAAGTCCTAACTCCGCCATCTTTCCACCATCATAATTTTATACTAATTTCATTATAATTTTGTTATGTGTACATTTTGTGATGAGCTGATGATTATTGAAATGAGTAATGTGAGACTTAACTTGTGGACGGGGAGTGAGTGAGGGTAATTTATGTGGGATAAATTACCTTGGCGGGGTTCGCCGTGTGGGTTCTGCGGGGAGATACTCGCCGGTCGTATAAGGACCGGTTCATAGGCCATCTCACCTAGTCCGATATACGTACAGCCACATGTCTATATGGGTAGACCTGATCTCACACCCCGTTAGGTAGAAATATAATTTCCACTAGGAGGCCGGCGTGGCATCGGGTTAACAGGGAGAGGACACGGTTCTTTGAGTGATCTTCCGTGGTCCGGTCGGCATGGTTGCTAAGTGATCTTCTATGTAAAATGTATTGTTGTGCCGTGTGCGCAGCACCCTTTAATTATAATTGGATCTTTGGTGATCATCCAACCACAATATGATTTAGGATGCTTGTGTGATCATCCCGATTGTGTGGGTTCCGCCCCCGAAAGTAATCCGTGGTGGAATTATATGGAAACCTAAGGTCGCACCATCCCGGTGCGAGGTCTTGTTAGAGCTATCCTGCCATCGATCATGGTTGGATTGTATCTATCATGTGGGGAATTGTGTACCCCTCTGCAGAGTGTATTAAACCTATTCGAATAGCCACGTCCCTTGACATGGGCAGCGCTAGGATGAGGTCCCCTTTGATTAGATTTATCTATAATAATTTGTGTTGATGTTAAATAATTAAATATCTTCAGTAACCCGAACCGGCGGGAATGGTGATTCTCCCACGGGGCCCAAACCTTCCTTATAACAAATAATATTATCACCCCATCATCCACCCTTGTTAGGGCTTGGCGAGTACTTTATGTACTCACCCGTTGTTGACTCACGGATATCGATCCGTAGGAGGACTAACGACATCGACGAGGAGGACAATCGCGAGGACTAGGAGACGCGCAAGGATCTACGGATATGTTCGAAGGAGTTACTAAGATATAGGGCTTCGACCAAGCCGAGCATGCCCGTGGAGTGTTGCAAGCGTCATTTAGTTTCCGCTTTGTAGTAGTTACCACCCCATGTAATAAATCGCCGCTATGCGGTAGTAGAACATTGCTAGTTATGTAATCCCTTTGGCTATGTCATGAACATGACTGTTGTAAAAGACCTTAATGTTTATGTTGGCAATAAAGCTCGGTATTTTATCTTAAATCTACGTGCTATTTCTGTTATGTTGTGCGTATTTGTGCGCATCCCGGCGCAAATACAAATGCACGCGGACTCTCAAAATGGGGGTCTTACATGGTGTGGGCTTGTTTTTTTTTTTTTTAATGTGGTTATTGTTTGTTTATCGTGGTGGTCTGCAGGCTATGCCGCCTAAGAAAGGAAAAACAGGTCGACCCGGCTACTACCGGCTGGTGCTACCGCCACCACTAGTGGTGCTACTCGCTGCGCTACCGGCGGTGCTACCGCTAACCGTAATCAATCCCTTGATCCAACGGCAATGGCAGCCGCAATGCAAGTGATGCGGCGGAGTTGGAGGCCTTGAGGCAAGCCACCAACGCCGGGCACACGCTACTATCGCTACCACCGGGTGCTACTACTAGCACCGCTCTCGCTACGGTGCCAATCCCACCGGTGTTCCTCGGACTACGCTTACGGTCGGTGGTATTTCTTTTGTCAAGTGGATTGGCATGAAGTCGGATACTTTTGATGGCGATGGATCTCCGGTTGATGCGGCCGATTGGATAAGTTATGTGGAGGATAAGATGGAGGTCTTTGAGGTGGCTTATGGGGATCGTATTCGCTATGGGGCGCAGATTCTTTGAAGGGGTGAGGCTCGGATATGGTGGAGAGGCGTGCGGGCATCTCATTCATCTCGCACTGGATCTTTGACTTGGCATGTTTTGGCTAGGGAGTTTGAGAGGAGGTTTTACCCAACCACATTCCTTGAGAAGATGAAGATAGACCCGCAAACCTATAGGCGGGATAAGAAAACAGTGGCAGAGTATAAGGTGGGCTTCAACAAGATTGTTCGCTTTGTCCCATATGTGGCTCGTAATGAGGCAGAGAAGGCAAGCCGGTTTCGTCAGGGTTTGAAGCCCTCTATCAGGCACACTTTGGGGGCCTTTCCATTGGTGGATTTCCGCACCACCATGGAGCAGGCTTTAGGTGTGGAGATGCAGCAACAATACACTAATGAAATTCGAAATATTCCAAAGGAGATCGGTCTCACTCGACGACAAGAAGGTCCAATCACGGTGGTCCGACTCACAAGAAGGCGAAATTTCAGCGTCACCATCCATATCGTGGCAAGTCATCTCAGTCTAGTTCTTCTGGAGGAAGTACGCCTCAGTATCGGGCTATTCCAAAACCAGGTTTGGGGCTAGTGTGTTTTTGTTGTGGTGATGCGCACCGCCGTGCAGAGTGCAAGTGGAATGGGAGATGTTCTATTTGTGTCCAGGACCACAAGGATGTGGTATGTAGGAAGAATCCAAATGCAAAGCTCCGTTGGGAACCAATGTCCTCTCCAGCTTCTAGTGGCACAGCCAATGTGTTGACCTCTACACCACAACATGTTTCTGTGCCACCTACTCTCCAAAGACATGGCTGCACCTTCCTATCCTCGGTACTTGGCAACTCCTCCTACACCCCGATAGTTCCTCCGATGCCACGGATCGGGACTCTCACGACTACCACAGCCTACTGCTCCTCCATTGTATCCGCTACCTTGGACTTCTACTCCTATAGGCTATGCGCCTGGTGTTTCTTCCTCTACGGGTGTTCCTGGAGCTTATGCATTGCCCTCTACTGATGGCAATAATGGAGATGTTGTTACAGGTACTATCTCAGTTGATTCATTTGATGCATATGCTCTTTTTGACTCTGGCTAGTTCCTCGTTTGTCTCGGAGGGTTTTGTGGCTTGTGGGGGCCTTTCTGTGCAGAAAATTGGTCAGTCCATTGTGGTCAGTTCTGCTAAGGGTGTTATATCTAGTCGTTCAATTTTTCCGGGTTGCTCTATCATTCTAGCTGATGAGGAGTTTGTTGCTAATCTCGTGGTGATTCCCCTTGAATCCTTTGATGTTATTCTGGGTATGGACTGGCTTTCCCAATATCGAGCTACTATCTCTTGTTTCTGGAAGACAATATCTTTGTAGGCACCTTCTGGTAGAGAGGTGGTCTTTGTAGGGAGTGCTATGAAGTATTCTCTTGCTCTACTATGCATGTTGCTCCCAGATCATTGGACTAGGAAAAGTGGAATTCTCTTCTCTATGATCGATGATGGTAGTGAGGCTGTCTTGCGGGTAGAGGACATACGAGCGGTTTGTCATTATCCTGATGTGTTTCCTACTGAGCTTCCAAGTATTGCACCGGAGCGTGATGCGGTTTTTGAAATTAAATTTGTTCCTGGTATGCAGTATTGAATGGCTCCAAAAGAACAAGTTGACTTGAAGCGGCAATTGGATGATCTCCTTGCTAAGGGCTTTATCGACCTAGCAAGTCACCTTGGGCATTTCTGCGCTATTTGTGGAAAAGAAGGATGGCACCAAGAGATTATGTGTAGATTATCGAGACCTTAATCGGGTGACCATCAAGAATAAATATCCTTTACCTCATATTGAGGTGCTCTTTGAGCAATTGCGGGGTGCTAAGTTGAGGATACGAGAAGAAGATATTGAGAAGACATCTTTTAGCACTAGGTATGGGCATTATGAATACATCGTTATGTCTTTTGGACTAACAAATGCCCCTGCTGTTTTTATGGAAGCTATGAACAAGATGCTACATGAGTACTTGGATGATTTTGTTCTTTGTTTTCCTTGATGATATCCCGATTTACTCTAAGTCCAAGGAAGAACATGAGCGTCGGCTTAGTCTTGTTACGGATGCTCTTTCTGAAGAATCGCTTTATGGGAAATTGAAGAAGTGTGCTTTTTGACCCTCACGAAGTGTCTTTTCTTGGTCATGTTATTAATCAACATGGCATTTCGCTTGATCCAAAGAATGTTGCTAGTGTCGTCAATTGGCGAGGAGACCTACTACCGTGACGAGATTCATAGTTTTCTTGGTCTTGTCGGCTATTATCGGCGCGTGCGGGACTTCTCTAGTATTGCAAAGCCGATGACGAGACTTAAGGAGAAAGGTGTTCCTTTTGTGTGGGACAATGATTGCAAGTCTAGTTTTCAGACCTTGAAGGATAAGTTGGTGAATGCTCCTATCTTGGCCTTGCCAGTGAGTGAAAAGCGCTACACAGTATATACGGATGCATCTCGTGTTGGTCTTGGGTGTGTTTTGATGCAAGATGGCAAGGTGATTGCTTATGGCTCAAGGCAGTTGAAGAAGCATGAGAGGAATTATCCTACCCATGACCTAGAGTTAGCTGCTATTGTGTTTGCCTTGAAGTCATGGAGGCATTATCTCTAGGGCGAGTCTTGTGACATCTATACCGACCATAAGAGTCTTAAATATATTTTCACTCGTAAGAGTTAAATCGAGGCAGCGTAGGTGGCTAGAGTTGATAAAAGATTATGATCTTACAATTCAAGTATCATCCGTGCAAAGCAAATGTGGTGGCAGATGCCCTTAGTAGAACCGGTGTTCCGAAGGTTGCAATGCCATTGATTGTAGATTTTGATCATATGGGTGTCTCCTTATGCTATGCAGGAGTTGCAAGAAAGGAGACTGAGATGCTCATTCAGTCAAACCTTCTTGACAGGTCCCGTGAAGCTCAAAAGTATGATCGCTTGATTCAGGAGGTTCGCACGAGGGTTGGTGATGGCAAACCTCATGAGTTTACTATTGATGAAAATGATGTGGTTCGTTTTAGGGGACATCTTTGTGTGCCACAAAAATCAGATGTCAAGATGGATATCTTAAGAGAAGCTCATCGCATCTCCATACACGCTTCATCCCGGTGAGACAAAGATGTATAGAGATTTGAAGCAGAACTTTTGGTGGAAGAGGATGAAGGTTGATGTTGCCAAGTATGTAGCAGCTTTGTGGTGTGTGCCGCGCAAGTGAAGGCTGAGCATAAGAGGCCTGCAGGATTATTGAAGCCCCTAGAGATTCCAGAGTGGAAGTGGGAATATATCACTATGGATTTTGTGGTTGGTTTACCATGTTCTCCTCGAGGTAAAGATGCAATTTGGGTGGTTGTAGATAGACTCACTAAGGTGGCTCATTTTATTCCAATGAAGACCACAGATTCTGCTCCAGACTTAGTTCCCTTGTATATGAAAGAAATAATGAGGTTGCATGGTGTGCCAAAGTCTATCGTTTCAGATCGAGACTCCAAATTTGTTTCTAATTTTTAGAAGAGTTTTCAAAGTGCTTTGGGGACGAAGCTTGACATGAGTGTGGATTTTCATCCTCAAACTGATGGTCAGTCCGAGCGCACTATCCAGACCCTGGGGGACATGCTGCGTGCTTGTGTCCTCTCTTGGAAGGGCAGTTGGGAGGATCATCTAGCTTTGGCAGAGTTTGCTTATAATAATAGCTATCATGCTAGTATAAAAATGGCACCATATGAGGCTCTATATGTTAGAAGATGCATCTCGTTATTGTGTTGGGAAACATTGGGAGAGAGGTCTTTAGTTGGTCCAAATTGGATTCAACAGACAACTGACAAGGTGCAAGAGATCCGACAGAATATGTTAGCCGCTCAAAGCCGCCAGAAAAGCTATGCAGATGTCAGAAGGCAAGACCTTGAGTTTGCAGTGGGTGATCAGGTCCTTCTCAGAGTATCTCCTACTAAGGGTATTGTGCGATTTGGTACTACCGGGAAGCTTAGCCCGAGGTATATTGGACCTTTTGATATCATAGCCCGAGTTGGTAGCCTGGCATATCGCTTGCAGTTGCCTGAGTCGATGAAGGGAGTTCATAATGTCTTCTATGTCTCTATGTTGAGAAAGTATTTGCGGGGATCCTCGAGCATAACATTGACCTAGGGTCAATTCGGTGGAGCAAGACTTGATGGTGAAGTGTCGCCCAAAGGCGTATTTTAGAATCATCAGATCGGGTGCTAAGGACAAGGATTATCAAATATGTGAGAGTCCTATGGACGAATCAACCTGAACGTGAAGCAACTTGGGAGCTTGAGGAAGAGATGCGTAAGGAGTATCCCGAACTCTTTGATGCTGGTGAGTCCTATGTTGTTTAATGCATTTTACCTATCCATGGTTTTGTCGTAGATACAGCAGAATTCGAGGACGAATTCTTTTAAGGGGGAAGAATGTAAAGCCCAGCCCAAATAAATGAAATAAAAAAATAAAAATATAAAAGAAAACCGAAAGTACTGTAGCGCAGCTACAGTGCCACGACTCCTCCCTTCCTAATTTTAGTCGGACTCCTGCCGTGCGTTCTCAACCGTACGACCCCCTCCCCTCTTCTCCAGCAGCCGGCACTCTCCTTTTCACGGGAAAACAGAGAGAAGAGAAGAGAAGAGAAGAGAAGAGGAAGGAGGAAGGGAAGGACTAGGGTTTTGTCGCCGCCGCCGTCGTGCCGTTCTTCTCCAAAATTTCCATGGCGGTGGCGATCCTTAAAATATGTCTTGCTACCTGTTGTTCCTTAAAATAGAGAGAAAGTGCTTCCAAAATCTTTATTGGTAATGTGCAACTGTTGTTGTCGGTCTTTAGTAACATCCTGGGGTATATGTGAATTTTTGGGGTGTTAGAATGACCTTTTCATTCATGGTCTTGCTGTGGAGATCGACGAGACGACCCCTGCTCAAGTGAAACCACTTCTCCTTTGGCTGCCAGAGCGGGGCACATGTGTCTGGGTATCCATGAAGGCTGTGGTCTGCTCCCACGCCTCGTTGGCCTCCGCATGGGCATGGGCATGGCCGCCGGCTTTCTTCTGCTGCTGACGACAAGTGGAAACAGCCAGAGAAGCGCGAGTTGCCTCCGATCCGGCAGGGAACATTGTAAAGGCAAAGCAGATGCGCCCTACCCCCTGCTGCTGCTGCTGCTGCAGGCTGAGCAGCTCCCAGCGGCAGGGCGCGCTGGCGATCATGGCCAGCCGTGTGCAGCGCCCTGCTGGTGAACGACGTTACAAAGATATAGTCAAGGCACAATCATAGTGGAATCGACCACAAGACACACCAGTATGTCCACAAATAAGTTCAATCTTTTTAATATAATCATATAACTGATGACGCAAAACAACATAATGAGTCAAATGGGAAGGAATGAAAAACAATATATGTAAATCTGCTACATTGGCATCAGTTATAATCATATAACTGATGACGCAAAGCTTATTCTGCCTGTGCCAAATGTTACATGTTACGAGAGCAAGGCAAGGTAGATGCTGGAGGCCAAAATCAAACTCTTTGTCAGTGAGAGACCCTGTTTTGTCTTCGTCAAAATTGAGATAGAGCTCTTGTAGCTTTGGCATGGCTCCAGCTTCGAACAACAACCCAAGCGCACAGTTTCGCTAACCGACTTGGAACCTTCTCAAGCTTGGGAATCCATGCGTGCCGCTGACCTTGAGCCGTTGTGTTCCTTGAGAGAAGGACGATCTGTCATCAACTTCAACAGGTACACTAATATGGAGGCCGGAAAGAGCATTTAAACTCCCAAGCAAACCAAGGTCTGACACCCCAAATTGCTCAATAAAGATACTCAACTCTTGGAGATTAACAAGTGAACCGATCCATATAGGGACCCTTGGGAACACAACCCACCAGATTTCAAGTATCTTGAGGTCGAGTTGTGTGGGGTTCCATGGCACCACCGTCAGTTTCTTCAGCTTTTTGCTACTACATATAGTCAAAGAACTTAGGCATCCCGTACCAAGTGTGCACAAAGATGACGCAAGATCGTTGCTAAGGTCATCAAAAATTAATAACTCCAATATCTGTAGATTTCTTAGCTGACAAAGCTCCTCTGCAAAGCTAGGTGACTGAATGGAGACATCGAGCTCACCCAACCACTGCAATGCTTGCATGTTCTTCCCAAATCCATTTGGCAACTTAACACCAAAACTACAAAATAGAGTCACCAGACGTGTAAGGCGAGCAACACTTGATGGCAACTCTCTTATTTTAGTACCAAGTAGATTTAGTGTTTGTAAATGTTGCAGCTCCCCAATTTCTTCAGGAAGCTCACGTATGTCTGTGTCACGTAAGCTTAGGTACCTCAATGCAAATAACCTACCCAGATGTGCCAGACTGTGAGCTTGGGTTCGTAGTCCCTTGCAGTCTTCTAAGTCCAAAACACGGACATGTCTGAACCTTTCTAGAGAAGGGAGGATATCAAGACTGGGAGAGAACACAGAAATAGCCCGTGCATGATAATATATCATTCTCTCTCGTGAGCCTAATAAGGCATCAAGAACCTCATTCCTGTCCTGTAGAGAGAGCCGCCGAATCTTCATATGTGGATTGACTGCTATGTTAGGAACACCAACTAGAGTTACAAAATTCTCCTCCACAGCCTTGGACAAAATGAACTCAAGAATTGTGTCATGGACCCGACATGAACGCACTCCATAAAAATCTGTATCCACTGGCTGAATCAAGCTTCTATTTATGAGCTCATTGAAACACTTCTCCCCTAACTCATATTGGGTGAACCCATGCTCTTCATGAATGAATCCCTCAGCAATCCATCTCAGTATCAAACGATCCTTCTTAATCTCGTAATCTTCTGGGAATATACTGAGACACAGAAGACAACTGCGTAGGTGTGGAGGAAGGTCAAAGTAACTCAGTGACAATATTTGTATCATCCTATTGATATCTGATTGCCTTTCAAGTGCATGACCAAACGAACGTTCAACTTTGTTCCATTCATCTACTGTTGGTGCTTTCCTGCCAACAAACCAGCTATTGCTATAATTGCCAAAGGCAAACCATCACATTTTTCCAAGATGTCATCACAAGCTTTAGTGAGGTACGATGGACATCCATCTCCTGAACCAAATATTTTCTGCAGGAACAGCTTTCTGGAGTTCTCAAAATTAAGAGGACTAAATCTGTAGATGTGACCCTGATGTAAAGAGCAGCAATATTCAGCAACTTCTGTTTTACGTGTGGTTGTGATGATTCTGCTGTCATAACTATTTTTTATAAAAGCATTCTGAATGGTTTCCCATGATTCCAAATCCCATAAATCATCCACAACAATGAGGTACCTGCAAAATTAGTTAGTGAAGTCTATTGGTAAGGACTAAATTAAAAATAACTAATACAAATCAAATAATGAAAAATATGATTTTTAGTAGACCTAATATTTTATTCGTGATGTAAAGTGAATGTTTACTTAATTCTTTAATAAATTTAGGGACAAAAAATTAAAAATTGAAATTACATATTTTTGCATCAACGCTTCATGTTGTATAGGAGACCCCAACTGTATTGGTAACCTAGCTATCTTATCTTACTACTGCTAATGGTACGCATCTTGGGTTTGTTTTAAGGTCATCAGGTTACTTCTCACAGCGCGTGCTAGAAAAAAAAAAAAAAACTTGACCCTAGAAGCTACTCCGGGTTCCACACTAACTCAACTTGGACCGACCATGATCTCATGGCTACTTGGTTAGTGACCACTTTAACTATCACCTAGCAGAAGGGCTAAAACCATATATAGGTGCCATAGGCTGGTGCCATGCCACATGATTGAAACTGACATGCCAATATTTACTCCTAAGTCCATAAATTAGTAATGCAGGTGCCCTATATAATTTAAACGAAAAAAACATGCTTAATCAGTGTTTCGTTCTAAATTGTACCATTCTATATGTTTTTAGCAAAACATCAGTTTTATATTAGAGATCTCTAAATAATACAGTTCAAACAAAGATTAAAATATGAACTTTGCTTAGAATTTGATAAGGTAGTGAACTATATTAAGGAAACATAGTTCACACAAGCATACCATTTCAGACAACTATACATCTTAAATTAGAACAATCATTCATAAAGATATACTTTTTATGTACTTTCTAAAATTGCAACATTATGCGTGCGGCCACACATCATGCTGACGAGCTAGTTATTCCTTTGTTCCGGCTTATTAGGTGGATGTGTGTGTCTCAACATTCGAAGTTTCTAATCTTTCACCAAAAAAATTGTTAGATATTTGTAACTTTAAAATTAATTATGTTTGCTTTATCGAACAGATTTACTATTGGTTGTAGTTTAATAGTGGGAAAATAACATAATATATGATAAATGAATGGTAAGTAAAACTTATGAGACCATGTCAAGTCAAAAACCATGCCTTATAAACTAGGACAAGGGAGGAGTAACTTCTATGATAAACGATGGAGGGAAACACATTGTATTTATAAAGTCTGAAAGATAGAGTAGATGGCGAGCCCGTACTTACTCCTATAAGTCTAAAAACTAATAGCTCTAGAGCTCTAAAAATGTTTTTAAAAAATAAAAACATGGTCATATAGTGTACAAGGGTCTATCCGATGAGTTATTTTCTAGCGTACCTTTTATCTCGAAGGAAATCAGATATCTCTTTGATAAGATGTTGCATATCTCCGGTGTACTCCTGCCCACTAATGTCATGGAGAATAGTTCTGAACACTTCCATCATGTGAGGAGTTCGTGACATTGTTACAAAAGCCGTACATTCAAATTTATCCTTAAGTGACTCATACACCTGATTGGCAAGTGTTGTCTTGCCTAGCCCTCCAAATCCAACAATAGAGACCACCTTCACCTGATGCTGAGATGATCCATCAACTGTCAACATATAGATCAACTCATTCTTTTGTTCATCAATGCCCACAAGCTCTGATGCATCCCTAAAGATAGCCTGAGCCCGAATATCAATATTCTGATGTAAATCTTTAGTGCTCGCCACACCGGTCCTGTATCTGTGATTCCTATCTCCTACCTCCTTAATCTGTGTCTTGAATTCTTGTATCACTTTGAAATCTGGTATTGTGTCTTCGTCTTGTCCAGCAACTTCTTGCACTTCTTCATTAAGCTCTTCTTCTTAGCAGATCTGTCATCATTAATACAAATCATAAATTCATCAAGGCTGTCCTCGATGTCATATGACATCTCCCGCACATTTGTCATCCAAATCTTGTCTTGGTTATCAGGATTCTCCTCCTCTGACATCTTCTCGAGGAAGGCATGCATGTACTTAAGCTCATCAGAAAGAGGTTTGATCTCGTTGCGCACATCTTTCAAGTCCTTGAACTCATCACCAAGCAAAGTTGCTAGCTTCACAGTGACAGCCTTGAGTGCCCCGGTCGCTGCACTCACCAAAAAGCCTTCCATTTTTCTGGTACTCAGTTGCTCACTCCCTTGTTCAGTTCTCCCTATTATTTGTGAGCATCAAAAGATTGTTAGGACTCAGGAACACGATTTGTATCACAGAATTGCACAATACGACGACTGTACTGAAGCCGAATGACATGGAGAGCACTGCTGATGTAGTTATTTATTTTTTTTTTGGTAGAATAATCACGATACATATCAAAGGAACATCAGAATCGTACCTTGATGTGGATGGTGATTTCTGTAGGATCCTGGAACCTTGCACACAGAAGGGAGCTGACGAGCGTGAACGAGGCCACCCAGCAGTCGACGAGGCGGATGGATGGATCGAGCTCGCACAAGCACCAGAAATCACAGCAGGGTGTGGGCGTGGACGGATCGAGTGCGAGGACGAAGGGACGAACACGGGCACGGAGGAGCGCAGCAGTGCTCTGAACAGGCAACTGGGCTGTTGTGGTGTAGCGTGGGGAAAGGGGAGACTGGAGACAGGGAGTCAAGGGAGAGTGTCTGCTTTCTTATTATTAATCGGTTAAATGCCCGTGCGTTCTTCGGGATAAATAAATTTTATATAAAAAATATGGATCGCATGATAAGATAACAATACTATAAAATTAAATAATGATATTAAAGTGACATTTAATCCAAACAAGTTTTGTGAAAGCAACATAATAAATCATGCATATAACACCTCCATGTAGAGTCGATAAACCATTTGGAAGTAACTAGGAATATCAACAGATATGACATTAGTTAAATAATATTTATACAATATAAATTGAATTAAAAATACATTGTTTGTGTTAGTAATCTTCTATTACCTTGTCTATTGCATTAGAACCTCCTTCCATACAATATTCTTCGTGAAAATTCCATCAACTAGCTGAGGTCATTTTATCCTTACCTTTTTTTTTGTCACATTCTTTTTTATTTTTTTCGACGCCATTTTTTCTAGCATTTTTCTTCTTCATCCTTTTGGCCTCCTCCTCCCGTGCGGCCTGCATCGGGGAGGGCGAGGATCTTGATATTCTCTCTTGATGTGGCTCTAGACATCGCAACATACAACCGACCGTGAAAGAACACCGGTGCGGGTAGATACACACCCACGTTCGGGATAGTTTGGCCCTGTGACTTGTTGACAGTCATGGCGAAGCTCAGCCTGATAGGAAACTGCTTCCTCTTAAACTCGAACGGGAACATCTATTCAGATGGACACAAGGGTATTCGAGGAAGGAATACCCGTTTCCCAAAGATGCTTTGCCCCACCACGATTTCCGCGTCGATTGTATTTCTTGAGAACCCCGCACCAAAGAGCCTTGTACCGTTGCATAGCCCATTGGCAGGATCAATATTCGAGCAAGATGACAGGACACCCGAGCTTGAGCTTCAAGACGTGTGGAGGCAAGCCATTGGGGTTCGGAGACTGTTAAGGAACTCTACCGATAGTAGTTATGTGGATCATCTACGGCAGAAGTCAAAACTGCGTGATACACCATCTCGCCACCCTGGAACATATCAATCATTTTCATATTGATCATGTCCACCCAATCGTTACGTGTAGATAAAATCGCTCTGGTGGTGATGTAGTATTTATTCGCCAAGTTTGCATTTAGCTCGGAAAGATGATGTCGATCAATGTACGAAGATCCTTCTCGACGCCGCAGTACGGGACACGGTCATCTCGCCCTGAATCCGTACATCGTCATCATTGTAAACCACTTCCGTTCCATTACCAATGCGCAAAATATAATCACGCAAACCCATCGGTCACTCGAGCCCTCATGTTGCGGACAAGCTTTAGGTGGCGCATGGATTCCCAAAGATGAGAGCTTCGTAGAGAAGCTCCGACTATTTGAGCTCTGGATCCTTTCCGCACAACAGGGAGGACCTGTCTAAAATCCCCGTCAAAGGCAATTGTCTTCCCACCAAATGTAAGGTCCGACCGGCTCATTATATCTCGTAGGCTCTTGTCTAGTGCTTCCACATTTTGCCTCCTTGTCATAGATGCCTCGTCCCATATTATGAGAGTTGCTTGCCGTAGCAACTTGGAGGTACCATCCTGTTTTGTGAATTTGCATCCATCACCATCTTTAGCATTGAGAGATAACTTGAAACGCGAGTGGCTCGTCCTCCCACCCGGCAATATGGATGCTTTGCGACTCCGGATGTTGTTGTAGCCACGACAATCTTGTCTTGGCTACGTAGTTTTCCAATAAGTGCCCTATACAAAAGGTCTTTCCCCACCGCCAGTCCATCCACAAAGAACATCTCGCCTTTTTTGTTGTGGACAGCTGCCATTATCTCATCGTAGGTAGACCTTTGCTCGATGTTGAGTGAGTCGCACAATAGCTCATCTTTGGGATCTAGCTCGACTCTACTCTCCTCAAGTATCTCTTGATCAATACGGCTGGCATTGTCATATGTGTCATAAATTTTTGGAAGAGGCAATTCATCAAACTCCTTCCCCATAGACACCACCATGTTTCTAATATCTATCAAAACCATTTGCGCACGAATCCGGGATGGATTATTACGGTTGTAGTCCTCGACATTGCATAGTAGTGCTTTTCCCACAAACCAAACACATCATGTGGCTCGCAGAAATACTAATATTGTTGCAAATAGCCTTCATAGAGAGGAAGGCATCTCAAATAAAGTAGCTTCAGTTAGACACTCATCCAGTGTATTGTCCTCTTCGATTAGACCCCTCCTTTCTGCAGCTTCATGGAATGAAGGTAGCAGCTCTCCATCAACGGTCCTTAGGTGTTCGTATGAGGTAGCACCAGCAACATTGTTTAAGAGGACACGAAGAAAGTAGCGTTCTCCCTCTGCGGGATGAGCCGATATGACTCTACCAACTTGGAAAACAGAGTTCTTTCTAGGCTGCCATAATTTACCATCAGACTGCCAAGTGAAATGCTCCGGGAAGTCCCGATACAAGATTCCACGGGATGCCTCATGCTGCCTGTTATAATCAAAATACGCAGTCAACATTGAATCTTCTGCGCCTGGCTTATTAACAATCCTTTCGACCTTGTCCTTTTTATGGAATGACACCATGTGCATGCCTGACAGATGAAGCTGCAGCTGCTGTACTGGTGGATAGTTTTTGCTCAAGTCAAATCCATATATCCTCCATAGAGCCTCTGGAGGCGTCACCCAACGGGCCTCTCTATATTGCTTGATCTCATCAATGTCCCCCTGCTTATCGGCTTTGTCAGCCTCCCTCATCACCACTGATGCCCTGTCATGTCCCTTGTATATGTACTTGAAGATGTACTTTACTGATTTGATGCTTCCACATGCTTCAACATTTATATGGCAGTTGAAGGTACGCAGGAACAACCCACTGATTGTCCAAGAAATGGCCTCGTACTTTTTCCGTACGCCCGTCATTGCGTCGCCGATAAATGGGGTATGAATCCTTTCCTTGTGACGTTGACTCCGCGAGAATGCTCGCGGGTAACGGTTCTTACACTCACCTTTAGCCACCGTGCAGCGACAATATGGATTAAGCGTCCCACACGGACCGTGCATCATATGCTTTGTTACCATCTTGTAGAGCTCGTGGTATTTCTTCTTGTTTGTTAGCTCGCAGACGATAATCATGTCATCTTGCTTTCGGACATGTGAGCTTGTACTTCCATTCCATTATTAGTAACCGGTGTGCATGCGGCAAACCCCTCTTCTCGAACTCAACTACATATACGTAGGCCTTCACCTTCCCAAGAATGTCTTTCTCCATCAACATTTTCTTCATTGCATCTAACTTTTGCTCTAAAGACTCGTGTGACGAGATCCGACGGTCCCGTGGTGTCCGGCCCGGATAAAATTCATTCTTGATCTCATCCCAGTTAGGGTTGCACGTCATCGTGAGGAAGATATCAGGTTTACCATACATTCGCACAAGGGCCATTGCATCCATGTACTGGCGCCTCATATCACGGGGTCCTCCAATGAATGAAGAAGGCAACACAGTACGCCTTCCGACATTCTCAGCACTTCCTTCACCCGCGTGCATGCTGTCCACCAGGCCTTGATATAGGTCAGCTCTCAAAGAGTCCTGATTGTTCCGTATGTAGTCCAAATGCGAGCTCTCAATCTTGATGTACGTGTCGACAGCAAACTGTTGGAAAAGTCGGCCGCCATAGAGTATTGGATTAAATATCGCTGGCCACATCTGGAACTTGTAGCGGATAGTAGTCGCCAAGACGAATACACATACATTTCCAACAGGTTCTACATGGAGACAATGGTCGAGTTAGTATTACGAGTTAACAGAACTAAGTTTATATTGAATTGAATTAATGAAAAGGATTCAAGGTACCTCCATCATCATCACCATCGGTCCACACCATCTTTCTCAACACGCCTTTTGCGGATCTCTCGAGCTCTCTCAACTTGATCCATAGTAACATTCACTTTTCGAATGCAATTGTGCCACCCGAGCTCACCCTTCGTGGCGAAAAAGGTATGAAAGCGGGTCATAGCACGCCATATAAGAGCGGATGCCATGTATAGACCGTCCTTCCCTTGCGTGGACAACACTATCTTTGGAATTGGCCTAGACGCGGCTCACTCCCCTCAACCCGCACGGCGGCCACCTCTTTTGCGATAGGCACGATATATGTTCTCTGGTCAAGACGCTGGTCAAGGTTGAACTCGATACGATAATCCTCGACGTTCTCAACATGTCCCATACGCCTTAGTTCCTGAGAGTAGGGATTCCCATTAAGAATCCTAACCAAATTCTCAATAACTTCTCTGTCTTTTTTGGCGCACCTTTGCTTACACTTACTCATCCGATGCTCGAGGGACGGATCGTCGTCGTAAAAATAAAGCTCAAGGTGTCTCTTTTCAACACCATCCTCCTTACCAAATGATCGTATGTTATGGTAAATCTGGCCATGTGCACGGAACGTGTAGATACCGCATGTTTTCATGTTTGTGGTCACACGATCCAGGTGGCAGTATAGAGAAGTGAAAGAGAAGTGGCCATTGAAATATCGATGTTTGCACGAAAGTGCCTAGCATCAGCATCCGAGCTTGTATACAACCTAATGAGCTCTGGTGGTGTATCGGGAGTTGAAAGACTAATCATTCCACCTTGATAGCAGAAACCAGGTGGTTCACCCTCGATCCTCTTTGCGGTGTAGTGCTTGCGGTTTGGCACGGACTTTAGCATGTGCGACTCGATGGGAGATTAGCATAAACCCGGTGTTCTCTCAGGGACGTATTATATTTTTATTGATCTCCTTTCGTTTCAACTTGTTCTCTTCTCGGAGTCATTTCTAGAATTCTTGCAACATTCTTGTTTGCCTTTTTTGCCGCATACAACTCACGTCGCCTCTTGTTGATTTGTTCCCTTGTTTCAGGGAGACATTGCGGCCCTTCGTGCTCTATCTAGCTCGCTTATGCTCCTTTGGACACGTGATAGTATTGTCGATAGAACTGGATGCATTTACAACACCTATTTTATAATAAAGAAAGAGCGATCTTAAATAAAATACAGAATGTGTCGAATTGCAAGAATATTAATTCCTTGTTACATTATCGAAAACCACAACGGGGTTGCCGACTACACTTTTTCTCCTCAAATACATAACATTAATGAGAAAAAAATAATGTACTGGCTCAGATCAGGTGATGCATCTGTCAAGTCAATCATGCCACTTTGGCCTACACATCTGTCGAAGTATTCATCTAGATATATAAGAACATGTAATTAACCTTGGCTTCGACATCATACAAACAAAATAAAAATAATTAGTATTAGGAAAAAACAAAATGGTACATGTGTTGTCTTTATCCATCTCCATGGGTTCGTATGAGTTGTTTCGATGTAGCCAATCACTATCTTCATAGCCATCAGTGCTTTCCGTGGTTGACTCAACTCCAACTGGTGCATGATAATTACACAGCAAATAAGAAAACAAATGACTGATCCAAAAAAACTTTTATTAATCTTAGTTTGCAAAGTCTTTCCCAATTTGCAAAAAATCTTTAGCGCAATGCATATACATCTAGGACACATACATCATACTGGCCTTTATCAACTAAACTAAAAATGGTAATAATGAATTCAAAGGGGGAAATCAGAATACTATGGACCTTTTGACTGAGTAGCTAGTGCAGTTTCCGCCTTTCTCGGATGACGATTTTCTCTATGTTTTCTAACTTTTTCATCCTTTTCTTCTTGAGTCATTGTTGCATATCGTGCCTTTTCTCTTTCCCTTTTACGCAGCACACGTTCATCAACTTGCGCTCAGAAATTTGATGATTTTGTGTGACCAACTGTTTCAAAATAAGTTCATAAATATTTACTTAATCTCCATAAATAATACCAAAGTGAAAGTGTCTATGAACATGTGTATAAACAATTACCTCCATTGATAGTGTTTGTCAAGTCTACAAATGGTGTACGACCTTCATTATTTTGCATAGGTTCCATTATGAAGAAAATCTGAACACAAAATTAATCCGTAGCATAAATAAAAAAATAATCTATTAAAGTGGTCTAATTTAGGAGGCATAATACATGGACACAAATGTAATTAGATAATATCTGAATACAAATAACCAATTAGCTTAAGAAATGACTGTAGGTAATAAATCTGAGAACCAACCAATGTAAGAAAAAAAAAAAGCTTGCAGGAAAAAAAAAAAGCAATCTCATAAAATTGAAAAAAATGGAGCGTATAACAGATTTCACCACACAATACTTTATATCCAAATCTTGAGGGATAATATCTTTTTGCTTATGTCACTGGCCATTCATTTGACTTGAGGGACTAAATAATAAAGCTGAAATTTAAGTGAAAGAGATATTTTGAGGGTTTGAAGAAGCTCACCAAGATATAATTCGCACGGCAAAAGTCGCACAAAAAAAAAAAGTCTTATGTTGTAGAGATGTAGAGATATTTCAAGACACATGGCAAGGAAAGTTAACTCTAATACACCACACCACACCACACCACACACATCTCTCTTCAATCTTGAGATGTACATCGTGTGTATGTTTCTGGAGAACCGAACATGACAGGAAAGGAGCTTCAACGATGCAGTAACAGTTGGCTTCTAGAAAGATAATGATTAGAATCCACTCTGGTTGGGAATCAGCTTAATACTCCATTTGACAATATGGAATGTTATCTAGAAATTGCAGAAAAAAATGAATGCAAAGAACATTCCGCATGCCTATTGCCGGATGGTGAACAGTGCTAGGCTACGGTAGCAGAATTATTTGCCGCTGGATAGCAAGGACTGAACAGTTTGATTCAGATCAAGAATATTGTGTATGTGAAATCTGTAGAAAGTTCTGCTAAGACTACTGTTGAAAGAGACATTTGTATGAACATGACGCGCCTGGTAGTCTGGCACTAACAAAGGTTAAAATCAACAATATGTCTGACATCATCAAAGAAGCAGGACCAAAAGGAGTGACTCGCCTGGCCCTTGAAAATGTATTGCACACTATTTCAAGTAAGACAAACTCCTAATACTGTTTATTTAGGTGCGAATTAAGAAGCTCTGATGACTGATAGTGAAAAACTAAATTTATTGCACTGATTAATTTGCTGAACTCTAACAAACAAGCATTTAGTCTGAGAATTGAAAGAAAAGGGCAATGGTGGCTACACTTACGCCAAGCACGATGTCGACGTCTCCTCCTGAACTTCCACAACAGCAGACCAAATCTGTCTTATAAGTTGTCACCGCTCATCAGGCCTTCTTGTCCAGCAGGATCGAACAAGAATACACCAGAAGCCGTCTGCAGCAACGCATGTCTTAGTACAGTCCCTTGCTGAGTAATAAAACAACAAAAAAGAAAGATCATATTATTTGGTGGCTCTCGAGGGGAAAAACATTCATTTTCTAAACTGATTAGCACACATGACAAGGTTGCCTAATAGATTTGACGCAAAACTGTAATGTGAGCTATTTAAGATTAAACATGATAGTGAAAAACTGGCCACTGTTACTCTATATTAACATGCTTCAGTTCTGAAGTCCTTCCCTAACTACAAAGCCTGACAACAGATGATGGTTATTAAAATTTTGAGAGGGTAGAAAGGATGTGATTCAATAACGCCGGGCAGATTCGTCTGAAATAATTTTGGTCACACATGAAGGCTTATTAGAAGCCATCAGGGAACACACAACCATTTAGGCTTGTTTCAATATACGAATCTCGTAGACTCCTCAAGTTCCCCGGAACTGCAAAGTCAGATAAAAATCCAGGCCAGAAACCAAAGCATGTTTTGTAGATTAGCAAGTACCAACAGGTAGCCAAAAGACATAAGGATAGAGCAGAATTACACATAAGGAGATAGTAAGTGTTTAGAGCCACACTTTAATTGATTGTATATTAGTTTTTTTGTTTGTCGACAAAAGGCATGGGCGTTGTGCAATGGTTTAGTAATCACCTCATCTACTAATATTTATATGGTTCCATCTACCACCAATACATGTAGATTTTGACCTCTAATCTCATTGAAGGATTACCTGACTGTCAACAGTGATCAGAGGTATTCGTGAGTAGCTGACTTTGGGAGAACCGTGAGTATCCAACCTTGGGAGATGCAAGCCTGAAATGATGCAAGACTTCTGTAAAAAAATCTCATCAAACTAAAAGTTGTTTTAGGCTGTAGGTTGAAGTGAAATAGAGAAATAGAGACAATCATTGAAGTAAAGAGATGTATGTTTTATTTGAGAAAAAAAATACAGAATCATATACAGGCTGCCAGAACTCTTGCAAGACAAATAAACCGCCCATGAGATTAACTTTGTGTGCATCTAATATTAAGTACCATAGTTTCATAGCAATTTAAGGAGAATAAATTGACATAGCATGATTGAATGATCAGCTTTGTTTTTATCATAGTTAGTGGGTGCTCTCCTGTTTTCCTTTTAGCAAATTTAGCAGATGCTCTGCCATTTCATAATAGGAGAAAGCAGTAGAACAATTCAAAGAATAGATGGAAAATAATTCTTTGCTAAACGGCATGACTCAATTTAAAGTTCTGTGTTGGCCATCAAACAGAGCTGTCAGTTTTCATTGCCTTTCAGCTAACCGGTCAGTTTCAATTTCAATATATTCTCAAATAGAGCTGTAAACAAATGTTGGGTCAGTACAACAATTTTGCCTGTGCTAACGACACGGATTTATGAAAGAGGGGCATGAAAGAACCAAGTTAATATTTCTCAAAGACGCATTAAACAGGTGCATGATGGAACCTAGCGCTCCATGTTATCAGCCTTTGTACCAGGTGTGCAATTTCATCCAAGAGATCAATGATCATCTGTTTGAGGTCACCTACGAAAGTGAACCTAGCTCAACCATGACATATCAGCTGATATGCAAGTGGAAATCATTATTTGTCATAGAAATTTTAAGTGCAACACTAATATATGATTACTCAATTTAGCATAGCGTTATAAGAAAAGGCTTTCTAGAAAAACAAGCCTAATATGAAGCATTAGCAGAATAATGATTAGATTTTCATATACTTTGTACTCGACAAACAAATCCGAAAAGTAGAGGAATAACACCACAATGTTGCAGCACAGCCAACAGCATATACTAATTGCATAAAAAGAGTATGCATATAACATATACTAATTGCAAAAAAAGAGTAGGTATCTGACAGTGAAGCAGTTAATATTTAATTGTAATTAGCACGGAGCCGCAAAGACAACTGAAGAGGTAGTCATGAAATCACTTCAGTCAGGCACTGTTTGTGCACTTGAAATCAGATTTTTTTTATAGGAAAAAAAAATCACTGTTACTTCTTGTTCCACTACATTAGTTAGTCTTAGTATGTAGCACTGATCTGCAATAGACTAAATGAAGGAACTGGATAAAGTCAAGCTGCAGGCATCAAGATATCATTGGACATACTGTCAGTAATGCAATCTGGAGGCTGAAAAAATCATACGCAATATACGCAACTACTGTACAGTACATCTTTCAAGGTCAGCATTTAGCTTTGTTCATCTAAGACACTGATTTTGGATTTGGTATTGTTTGGCCGTATTATCAACATGCAATGCATGTCAAGAACCTGCAGTTAGAAGCTCGATCTCAAATGAGTCAGGCGTTCTATCGAGCAGCTTACGAGTACAAGGGGCAATCCATTACTTTGAAAACAAGAACAGCAGGCAAAGACCTGGTGAGGTGGAGACCAGACGCCGGGGTCAGCGCCACGTCGAAGAGGCCTTGGGACGTTGCGGCGCAGCGTCGGACAGGGCGACGGTGATTCCGGCGGCGAGACGCAGTGTCGGACGGTTGGGGTCGAGCGGCGCGGCGGCGGTTCCAGCGGCGAGACGCAAAGGGCCGCGGCAGGCGCTGGGGTTCTCCTGGAGCGCACCTGCACAGCCTCCTCCTCCTTAGACAGTCCTGTCCTCGCGGCCACCTACATGCTACGACGATTGCTGGGCGTGTGGGAGACGGGGAGATCGAGCGAGCACTGGTGAGCGCCGCCGGTTTCTTTGCGGGGAGGGGAGTTATCGGGAGAGGAGGGGAGCGGTTTTTTTATTTACGGAGTCAAGGAGCGGGAGGTACGGTGGTGTGATTTGCCTAATGTGTTGTTTCCTTTTGTTTAGGAAAGATTGTTTCTTTTTTTAGGAGGTAAGTGCCCTTGCGTTGCAACGGGTTTCAAAATCCATATAATCTTATGTATTTTTCAGCTAATAGCACATAAAAGAAATCTCTCAGCTAAGCCAATGATTAAAAGTCTATCATGTCTACCATGCCAACGATTAAAAGTCTACCATGCAAACCTTTCAAATCAACCTTCAACTTCAAAAAAGGTAGTACAGAATTGCATTGCAATATACTCACTCCATTCCAAGTTGCAGGTTGTTCTATTTACATCTTTTTGTTATGCATCTTGATATACCTCATCTCTAGATAGAAAATCCAAAACAATTTACAATTTTTTCATCCACTAATTTTTTTACCATAACCTAAATGAAAATTACAATACCATCAAGCCAATAGTTGTATAAAACTGTACAAGTTAGGAATCCACCTCTGACAAATACAATTGGCATTAGCAGATTGAACGAACAAAGACCTTGGGCTCGACCACCTTCCTATATATCATAGGAGGTACCCTTGAATCCCCGTACTTTACGTTGAGCATGCGTTCAGAGCACTCACTACCTATATATAGGAAGGACAAGATCACTGGCTCCAGTAAGTATCAACACAAGCTTACATCAGGACAAAGAAATTTCTTAGATGACGACAAAGGAGAAATGAAATTGATGCTAGGTGGGCTGAAAGAACCTTCTACGCATAGTTGAGGGCTTGAAGCTAAGGACCTACTTCTTCATCGAGTCCTGGAGTCGCTTTCCCAGCTTGGATCGAGGCATAAACAAACCGCTACATCATGTCCACAAGAGCAGTTAATAAACCATTAAAATTCTTATAATATTTTTAGACAGTAAAATACTGTATCACTAAATCAGAACCGAGGGAACTAATTCACATTAGAAAGCCTGTATATTTAATGAGGAATAACAGAAACTTCATGATCTGAAAACAGAGTGGATGATCCGCATATACAAGTTAAGAAAAACTTTGATTTATTTGGTCCCACTGCCTACAAACACCACCACAGGATGAGGTTGTCAAGGCAAACCATCAGCAGTAGTCCGCTGGCACCACAGCTCAAATATCTAGAGGCCCTCATGTTTTGGCGCCACAGCTCAAATATCTAGAGGCCCTTATGTTTCTTGCTTTTCGTTTGTGTTAAGGACTGCGACAGTAATCTGTGGATTACCTGCGAGTCCTTTTTGTATCAACTATGTGTAGGTCTATTGACTATTCTCATCTACTTAATGAAAAACAGGCTATATTCCCCGATCTCAGGTTGTCAATGTACCTGAAAGTTTATTAACATCATATCCAGCAATTTATTTTTTAGTATCTACTACTAATCAGATTTTTTTATATATAATAATGGCTAACTATAAGAGGGTGCAAAAAATAATATAATATTCACACTAAAGTTCACTTGTGTTCCTGTATTACCAATGGCCCAAATATCATATCCCCATTCTGGATTGTAGACCATTAACATCCAGTTGCTACTTTGTGCCTTGCTCTAATCAAGATTAAGAGAAAAGGCCACTGTTCATGACTACCTGATGATTGTGTGCAGAGAAACAAGAAAGTGACAGATCACAACCTGAGACTGCACCTTGGCTCATTATCAGCATAAGCACAGTTGCCCTGTCACGCATGTAGCAAATGAAGTTTACTACTTACTAACCTGGGAGACTGCACCTTGGCTCATTATCAGCATAAGCACAGTTGCCCTATCACGCATGTAGCAAATGAAGTTTACTACTTACTGCTCCTGGGTACCAAAGAAAAGAACGAGCAATTGTGGACCAAAAAGACAGGAATATAGAGAGGAGTACATGGATCCCAAGCACTGAAAAGGTCTATAAAATTATTGACCCATACACCCCTGAAGTTACCTTTCAAAGCTTGTTGCAATACACATACACAGCAAAGTCAAATAATCTTAAAGTGAGATTGTCTCAATCTGCAACAAATATAAATTCCATTTCAACTAACTTCAGTAAACAGGAACTTGTAATCAATAAAACTCCAGTAGTAATCCATATACAAGGCAAAACTCTAGTGTTACAATATTCAGGGCAACAAATAACTTATCCTATTTTTAGTCAGTGCCATAAGCCACAATAATAATTTCTCCCTATGATCACGACAAGCAAGCAAACAGCTAGCAGGAAAAAATATTCAGCATAACGGCTCAAGGGTGTGATGTAGCTTACCGGCAGCTGATAGGTGATGCCACAGCCTAACGAATGTATGTACATAAGAGGAGAGGGCAACTGGCCTTCTTGGTGCTCCATGAATGAGAGATCAATTGGACACAGTAAAAGGAACCTGTTAGCCTGTATGCACTGAAGAATACGACGCTGATGATGCAAGCAGGTGATGATTTATCAGCATAGGCTGAATAATTGTTTTGCCCAAAGAGTCCCAGGTATCTGTAGCATATGTATCTTCAAAATAGCTGCCATTAAAACCTGTCATAAGTCTTTATACCACCAAAAGGAACCATGGAAGAACATGAGGCTTCTTCTCAGAGTCCACAACAGCAGTCCTGTTACCCCAATATCTTGACCTTGTTCAGGTCATCTCCACCTCATCGATTAACATTAACTACCAGATAGTCTATTTCCAAAGTTTGTGCACTATGTTCCATTGTTTTAACACGTTTTCTGAATTTATAGTGATAAGTGATAATGAAGATCCGCCAACCTAAAACAACACCTATTCACCAGCACGAGAATAAAAAAATCATGGCATACAAGCAGAAATCATTGAGGTGCCCAGAACATTCTGAGTACCATCGCCACCAATATAAGGGGGATGTGTCACAACGACCAAATGAAACAAATGCAAATATGGTTAGGGAAGACCATTTCTACTCCTTTGTTGCATCCTCTCCTCTGATATTCATGTCAAGTACTCAGTACTGGATATCATGGATAGTCAATAGTGGATAGCTAATTCATTTAGCTTAGTCATTGTGAAGTGGCTGAAGTAGTTAAATCTGAAACTAAAACATATATTGGCAAGCGCATATCCAGTCATATTGTTATGATATTGTGATGCACTCAACCACCGAAATTATAGTCAGACATAGTGATTGGAATTCTTGCAGTAAAAGTTACTAATACTATAAAATGCCATGAATTTTTAGTATCAGTTCAAACTGCACTGGCATATATTTTCCCAGAAGCAAATACATTTCACACATGCAGTGTTACACTTGTGTTAACTAATTATCTTACGTAATGCAATTGACGAACTCTCCCTTCTACTGCATATTGGTCTCCATCTACACAGCCATCTGCTACTCTAAACATCAACAACATACTGATTAAGGGTTCATCATCTGTTCTTAGCCCAATTTAGCTCCGAATTAAATGAACCCTCGATTCAATCGAGCGCAATCCATAATCTAGACCAAAACTATGAGGTTTGTGAATTGGGGGCGAATTCCCCTGTCAAGAAGAAGCAGGCAGCGGAGCAATCTCTCAAGAACAGGGGCACGCAGCCCCAAGGGCAAAGGCAATGCGAGTAGTAGTAGTAGAGAGAAACAGAGTAGTAGCGGCCTCAAGGGACCAGAGTAATCTCTTACTGGTTCTTGATGAGGTCCTCGGCGGCCTGCTCCTCCAAGGCGCGCAGCTGCTCGACCCGCGATAGCTGTGGCTGGGTGGTGCGGGCGAGTGGGGCGAGGACGGGCGGTTTGTATCGCGGCGGCGCGGCGCTGTGGCTGGGGCGGGGGCGAGGTCCGGCGAGAGCGGTTGCTGCGCCGGCGCGTCGCTGTGGGCGGTTGCTGCTGTGGCGCGGCGCTGCTAGGGCGGGGCCGAGGTCCCGCGAGGGTGGCGGCATGGCCGTGTGGCTGGGGCGGGGGCGGGGGCGAGTCCGCGAGGGCAGTTGCAGGAGCGCCGGGGCACGCGCGTGCGAGGGACGGGCGAGGTGAAACCGGGGGGCTTCGCGAGGGGAGAGGGGTGAGTCTGCCGGTGGACGATTGCTTTTGGCGTTTTTAGTATACTAGATAAACGCCCGCGCGTTCTGTGCAAAAAAAAAAAAATCACCAGATAACATGAATTGTAAAACACAAAAATTTTGTGGTCTAATGTATCATGCTCCTTAGGCTGCCATGTCGTTTGGACACAGAAGAGGTGACCGACTTGAAACTAATGGATCAACAACCATGACGCGCCAATCAAGGCGACCACGACATTCACAACAGTCAGTTTTGAAACAAATGGCAAGACAAGCAATAAACAAACTGTACCATCAGAAAAATAAATAAGAAATGCTCTGACCAAAGAATTGAAAAATAAAGTAAGTAGTTCTCTTTAGTATGCTAAGGTTCACCAGTAACATCTAAGGAAAACACCAAACATACAGGGAGAAAGAATAAACTCCTTTGATCATCTACACACAGTAATTGCAGGGAGTTTCATTGTCCATGTGGATATTGAAGTAACATTTTCATCCTTCGTTTATAGCTATTAAAGACAAAAAAACATAATAATAGTAAACAGAAGACATCATCAGTTTGTAGTTAGTCACCGACTAAATGTCACTGTTACACCGAACTTCTAAGGTCTGCAGTGATGTTTGTTGCTGAATCAAACATTTTTCAGATTTTTACCGGCCGAGGTGAAAATCCTTCTGCAGCCTGCCAGCAGGGTTGTAATTTCAACTCTATCTTCTGGAAAATCTGTTCATTTATTAATTGAAAGGAGTACAGAATAAGTCATTCTCATGAATGAACACTTAGTATTTTAACCGAACTAAATTTACAGTGTGCAACTCACACTTATGAGCTGTTAGCCTTAAAATGGATAGCAATTAGCAATTATAGATTTACCTGATGCTGTTGGCAGACCACAACTGAATGGACAGGATGAGTTATTTAGCCTGTCTCCAAATGTCTACAGGCAGAATTTAGCAGTCTCCAAATGATCTTCATGTGCATATGCGCATTAGTATAGGAAACCTCACTTTTTCCGGAACAATCTAGAAAACCTCACATCAGAGTTGGGGAACTTTAGTATGAGATCTGTATTAAAAAAGAATGGTTCAGCATGTGCCATGGTACTACTACACATTATCTTACGAGCAAATTTATTATCTCTTAAGATCATTTGGTGAATATATGTTTTCCATGGCACCACCTATAGTCCAAAGATTATTCAAGGAGCAAACATACATTGCAGTGAGAGATGAAATGTCTTGAATTCTTGATTAATGTCTAAGGTCGCGAGCAAATATTGTACTTGGTAATTTATCACACCAAAATGATCAAATCACTGAATTTACCTGCGAAGGCACTCAATAGAATCATTGTTACTTAAATCACCCGAGTTACATAGAGTACTATAAAAATGCACCTAAAATATTTTGACATAAACATTTGCATGTCTCATCTTATCATCATTTGTCACATCATTCTAATATTACATTGAGAATATTGTATTTCAAAGACATCCTAATACAATGTTCAAAGCCAAGCAAAAAACTAATTTCAGGATTTTTCTCCATCTATTAGGATCATGATTCAGGATGAAAAGTTGTCAAGATTCTGGGTTATAAGTGATCATCATAAACGAGGTCAAGGGGACGAAGTTACCCGCATGCCAGCATGGCGGCAGCCTCAGTAACCTTAGCACAGGTGTAAGCTTATGGGCACAAAAAAATTATTATCAGGATACAAGATCTCTACATAAGCACCTGCAACTTTGTCGGTCTTTCAGTAAACATCCCAGACAATTCAAAGGATGGTTTTGCTGCAAAATAAGGAGGGAAATATTTGAAGTAAGCAAGCCCGAAAATTCACAAACATCCCATGAATGGAGAAGTCACAATATCCCTCATATATATAGATTTCTACCACTACATTGAAATCTGAACTATGATAGGAAATGTAGTTTGACAATTGTAGTTTTTTTATTACTTTTTTTTTGGCATTCATCATTTTCTACATATGGCTGATTGGGCACCCTTGCCCTTTCGGTCCACCATAGTTTTTAGTCTTCTAACAGATGTCAATTGGGAAAAACAAACATTATTGTTGAAACTATATGATATAAATAAATGGTGGAAAAACATATATATTGTCTGCGAGAAATCACAACTGATCCTCAAATATTCAGTATACTCACTGGATCCAACATAGTATTTGGTTGAACATGTTCAGGTGATCTAGCTCAAAAATATCCACAAAGGAACAAAAACACAAATTAGAACAAAACACACTGTAAGAACCGGAAGCACATTTCTCTAGGAAATTTCGGCAAACACCTCCCCTTCATTTGTGAGTGCGCGCCACCCCTCTTCCACGGTCACAAACTCACTGACATTCTAGCAAACACCGAAGTTGCAGATGTCAGATATCAAGCAATACGTGATGCCACAATCGGAGAGGGAAGAGGCAGGAGGGTAGATATTACTAACCCAGGAGTTGAAACAGATCGAACCAGGAGTACTGCTTGCTGCTGCCTCTGCCTTCCCGGGCAGCCGGCCGGTCGGGCCCAGCCACAGTGGTGCCGCCTCCCGCCTGCGGCGTGCTAGAGCTTCCTCCCTCTGCCTCCGCGTCCGCGTCTGTCCGCGGCTTGTGCTGCCACCTCTCCGGTACTTGGCTGCTGCTGGATACACCGTGCTTGGCGCCCCATGGTCACGCCAGTGCCACGAGCCACCGTCGGCCGGTGGCGGCGGCGCTGGTGCGGGGGGCGGGCGGGCGCGGCACCGAGACTCGGGAGGTCGGAGCGCAGCGCGGTGGGCAATCACCGAGGGAGCGAGGGAAGTCGCCAGAACGATTTTGCAGGAGCGAGTGAGTCATGAGCGAGCCAGGCGGAGGCGGAGCGGGAGTGGGGAAAGGTTTGGTTTCACACGATTGCACACCGAGGCATGGGGCGGAGCAAATCGCGACGGCGCGGGGACGCCCGACCGGGCTTCCGCAGCGAGATTCGACGAGGAGCAGCCGACGACGGGGGAGCCGCGGGTGCCACCGAGAGGAAGCCACGCTTCCACCACGAGCAACCGTCCCGCCGCCTCTTTCGCCGTGAGGGTTGTGGGATTTCGATGCGGGATTTGGGGCCGACGAGTGGAGGTGTGCGTGCAGCAGAGGTTGGGCGACGGTTTAGCGGATGGGCGGGACGCCGGGGATTAGCGCCGACGGAGCGGGTTAATTAAGAGCCCAAAGAGACTCATTAGGAGAAAGGACGATTGCCTTTCCTTCTTTTTAGTAGTAAGATACTAGGCCAATGCCCGTGCGTTGCTACGGGTTTAAAAAAAATTTATGACAAGTACATATACATTTAAAACCATTCTAACAAGATGATAGTCACATGAACGAAGCATAATAAGCATGGTTGCATGTTTTTATCAGAAAGTTTATAAACAGAGGTGTGTCACATTTTATTATATAGTTGAATGCCCATATGTTGCAACGGGAAAAACCATATTACACATTACAATATGAACGATGTCCAATTATACCTAAGAATAATCTTATGCTCATGCTCGTGTTAATAAAATATTAAATGGTAAGAACGTGAAGTAATGCAAAGAGTATCCAACCATCAGGACCAACCTGGGCCTCCACATTTCCTTTCATGAATAGAAACCACAGAAGTTATATAAGTAGTGCAGTGGATTCGAATTAGAAGCAACTTGGCAGATAATATATAGCGCTTTTTATGATCGGGATTGCAGATATTCAAGCATAACAACAGTTAGTATGGTGTTCCATTCAATAACTCAGTAAGAATTGTGTGCCTTGATGCACTTCAGCATAGCACGCTCGAGTATCCTGTGGAGGCCACGTTGAGTTTCTTTATCGTCTCCTCATAACCCAAGTATCATCTAGTAGCAGCATATATTATTTTTTTTTAAAATTCAGCAAGCAAACAACATGGCTAGAGATTGCCAGAGATGTTGATGGCAAGGCTTCTTGTTGTGTCACCATGAATCTTGTAACATTTGAACGTCATCACTGGTTGGTCCAGTCAAGAGTTCTTCTCCATCTCATTTTAACTGGAGATGGCTCTGGTGCTCTCTAATGCAAATATCTCCAGTTAAGACATAATCTCTGGTGCTCTCAATGCAAATCGCAACTGATGGACCGCACCAATTTCAGAGCATATCACTGAATTGTGTCAATTTGATAACACAGCTCAGTGTGACAACAGAGGTTGAGACCACTCAATGCCCCTGAAAAATGGTAATGCTGGATTGTAATGATTGAACATATATCCACTTGAGAACATATCACTGAGTCCATTGAGAAAAAATTGGTAGCGTAATGACTAAAAAAGAGTACGTGTCCACCAGTAAAAAAAATGTCAAAGAAATCAGTAGATTATGTTTGCAAAGAGCCTCTGGCTGGTTTCAACTTGGTCATCCTCAACATATAGTAATTGTTGCCTACCAATACTATCTATCACCACTTAATCAGTGCAATTCCTCAAAAATCAATGAAAAGGAAAGAAGTTTTGATAGTAACCTTGTGACGAACAGACTGCGGGTGTTCTCCATGGACATGTCCTTGCAGGCATTGGGAGTTGGGACCTTGGTGGCCACTGCCAGAGGTGCTGAAATCGTCCATTGCCTCCCCTGCATCAGGGGAAGTGCCACCAGGCAAGGCAACTACGCGTTTACGTCGTCTTGGCACGCAGCATCTGGTCAACCTCGTCAGTGACCATCCTAGTGCCTCGGTGCTCAGGGAGATCAGGAGCCTTCGGGGGAAGTAAGCCGGCCGCAGCACTGGACAATATTAGAGATTTCAGAACAATGGAGATTTCAGACATGGGACAAAGTAAGAATTATCTAACTTGCCTGAGACAGCTAAATGAGAAGATAGAAGACAAGCACTGTTTTTGCTGACTGGATTGCTATCAACCAAAGGTGTTGAAATCTCTGATATTGAAAACTGTTAACTTAATAAGAAAATACATCCCCACAGCCTTGACAATTTCTCGATTCAGTTGGTCTAATGTGAATGCCTTTTCTAATCCCCTGAATGTTTGTTCAGTATTCAGATCAGAGGACAATATACAATATATGCTACTCAGGCACAACAATAGGATCCGAAAGGTAACACCTGCTCTCACTAAAAAAACAGCGCTGCACAAATGCGACAAGATTGAGATGATCAGCTTCGATTTCTCCTAGCTTGTTGGTTCCACTCCTATAAGATAAGATGCTCGGTAAAAACAAATACAGAGGCATATAAGAACACCCAATTTATTTACACTGGATTTTGAATATAGAGGCCTCAGTCCTGAAGGTCCATCGCATCACCCCTTTGTGCTCCACCGGCCACCGCTAGTACTGCACGCGGCCATGACAGCGCCGCCTTCAGCATCCTCACCACGATGCTCTGCAACCGTCTGCGCCCAACATCGTGCTTCTGTCCTCTTCTCCAACAGGACCACATCCACGACGATGGCGGCGGCGGCGGGTGCCACCTGCATATCGTTGAATACGCCATCGGCTATGCGTTCCAGTACGTGACCGGACCGTTGCGCGTCCTCGCCGCAAGGGAAGGCAGCCCACAGGATCTCCGGCAGCGAGCTGGGTGGCGGTTTAATCGCACGGGGTCTGCGAGCGGCGGTACCGTGGTTCGTAGAGCGGGGCGAGGGGCCGGGCGCTGGGAGGCCGTTTGCGGAGGAAGCATCATGCGCGCGTCGACAGTTCCGTGGTAGAGAGCTCGGGCGCGGGCGGGGTGGGGCAAAACACCGCCGCTTGGTCGCTGCTCCGCTGAGCGAGCGAGCGAGCGGGGCGCGCCCGCCACGAGGAAGGCGGCGATGATGGCGAGGGCGAGGGCGAGGGCGAGGAGGAGTCGCTTCTGTCACTGCTCCGCCTCCACCGCGGAAACGCCGTCGAGAGAGAGCACGGGGCGGGGCAGGACGAATCTTGGAGGTGGGGCGACGGCGCAGCGCTATGGCTGAAGCGGGGGTGTTTTGGATTGCGGTGGTGCAGCGGATCGTGTCCGTCGAGCAGGAGCGAGGATGAGGTCCAACGACGGCGGTTCCTAGATTTCACGCGTGCGGATTTCACGCAGGGTGCGGGGATGTGGAGCCGAGCGGGAGCAGTGACGGAGGCGGGTGTTTAGGGGTGCAGTTACCGAGCGGGAAGGGTGTTTAGCGCGGAGGGACAGGCCGATTAGTGTGGCGACGATGACATTTGGGTCTTTTTAAGTAGTAGATAAGTAGAAGATTTATGATCACGATGATTGGCTGAGTTTTGTGCGGTTGGATTGTTTCTTTTTTAGAAATTACTTTCCATAGTGGTTGGCGAGATTTGGGAGAGGGTTTTTTTTTAGAAATTACTTTCCATAGTGGTTGGCGAGATTTGGGAGAGGGGTGGGGTGTATCGCATGGCAGGGTCACGGCAGGGGCGTCACTCCCGTACGCGCACGCGCAGGAATGATAGCCGCGCGCGCAGCCGATATAGGTAGCGGCGCCGCAGCGCACTACCAAATCAAGCGGCGCCGCGCGCAGCACTAGCCCGCATAGCAGCGCACATGACCGTTCTCCGTTTTCCCACGACAGGGCTTCTATGGGCCAACTTTCTTAAAAGGCCCATATTTTTTTTTCTAGTTTCTCATGTCTAGCTTCATTGGGCCAAAAAAAAATGTTGTTTGCATTTCTCATTTCTCATATTCTCCTGTCTACCTTCGTTGGGCCAAAACAAATAATATCGATTATATTTCTCATTTCTCATGTCAATGTTATTTGAAAAACAAAAATTAATTCCAAAGAAGCTAAAATTTTTCTCTTTAGGGACAAATGGTTTTAAGGGAAAAATAAAAGGGCGGGGGAATGGTTTCACATCCATATGAAAGTTAAAGTGCAAAACGTTTGCATCTCCCGAAATACAATTATACAATGATAAAAAAGTGCTACAAATAAAAGAAAATGTGACAACTTTGTATCTCCCGAAAAAAGCATACAACCAAAAGGTAAAAAGATGTAGCTCCTGTTTTTTTTCAAGACTTGAAAATAATGACAATTCCTGAAAAAAAAAAGAGGAAATTTCATTATTAAAGTATAGACTTATATCAAATTTTTGATTTGTATATTAGGTTAAAAAACTTAATATTAGTAGGTTGAAACTTAAAACTACCAAATTATAAACTTTATACTAGAGTTGTAAAACTTTGAACTAATAAATTATAAAATTTGTACTTATTGTTTCATAAATTTTCACAACAATTACATTAAACTTTAAACTATCAAATCGAAACTTTATACTATAGTTGCAAAAACTTTGAACTACCAAGTTATAAACTTTGTACTCAAGTGGTTTTTATATTTAAACCAAAATTATATGAGAGGATTATGAAGGACAAGTGCAGCAATGAGGATGATTAGGAGAATGGTCGTCGCCAAGGACATTGTCGCCGCCGCACCCTTTTCAGCTTTTGGCTCGTAGCTCTCGCCGAAGAGGTGTTGGGGCTAATGAATGCATCGGCTTGAACAGTTGGGTGGCGGGCGGGGCAAGAACCACACAAGGGCAAAAAAAAGGTGGATGCAATGAAAGACTCACCCAACTCATGAAGTGTGAAAGGTTGAAGAAGCAAAAAAAAAGCGAGGGGTTCAAAAAGGACAAGGTGGTCAAGAGGGTACCCTTCGATCCAATCGCAAATCGAGCCGAAGGCCGGGAAAAGCAAGCCATCTAGCTATGTCCTCTATCGAACACCGATATTCCATCAGATTCCCATCCCTCTAAACAATGTTGAAGTAGTACACAATCTAAAACTTACCACTATCTTACGGACTCGACCAAGGAAGGTGTAGGAATAAATGTTACAACAGAAATTAATTCGCATACAAAGATGAATTAGATCCGCACAATATGACGAGGGTCATTGCCGGTGTGAAAATTAATTCCTACCTAACAGTTAGATTTCATCAAACATTGTTGATGAAAGGCGCACTCTAGACAATTACACTAATCTTTCGAGAGTTAACCAAGGAGGGGGCAGCGAGAAAAAGCTGAAAACAGGAGACCAACATGGAGAAACAACATGTAAAATAGGGGAGCCCCCGAAAGTTAAGTTCTTGGCCACCGCAAATTTCTTTGAGTTAGTCCTACAATCTGTCCTATTATTTGGATACAAAAACAAAATGGAAACCATACTCACTCTGAAACTCTCTATTTAGTTTCTATCTACGTAAGTCCTAGTGATTATAACTCAACAAATTTATAATCATGATTCCGTAACTTATTACTTGCAAAATCTCTTTATTTAATCCTTTACCTCCATACCTCTATTTATTAATATCTCTCTCTACCTAAATCTCTCTATTTTTTTCTATCCGACTACACCTCACCCTATCTGTTCTCTCTCAATATGAGAAACTATCCATAAAGAATTGGAAACATACTTGTTCTCCTTAACTGAATATGAGAAACTATTAAATTATAAACTTTGATAAACTGTATAATAAGTGGTCACCTTAACTGCATGACAGGTATTTTAAAAAAAAAATTGGGATGCATATTATTTCACTTGGGTGCAAACATTTTCACACAATGTCATGCGAACACTCAATTGAGCAAAAAAAAAAAAAAAGGCTCTAATGTGTACCTATTACATCAACTTGTTCTCAACAAAGAGGGAGGCGTTCCGTTGCACACCCTAAAAAAAGTAGAAAAAAAAAAAGCTATCGAGTATTTGCCTCTAATGTCGATCTACTAGTTAAACATCACCAATATCTTTTAGAAAGGTTCACCGATTACGAGCCGCATGAGAAAAAGCAATCCAAGGAAAACTAGCACGGAAATATTAAAAAAAAAAAAGGGTTAATATGATAACCTTTTTAAAATATAACTCACCTGAATTGATAATATCTTCTTGATATCAACCGAGAGAATCGAATTTGTCATTGTATGGGTGAGTCAAAATAATATGACAAAGATTCACGCAATGATTTTTGCTTCCTCCTATTAAAAAGAAAATAGTTACAAATATGGAAAACAAAAAATGAGTTTCCAAAAGTATTAAAGATATGGGAAAAAATGGGCCTCTCGTGTGTGGTATGATAGTTACCGGTTTGAATAAGTGTTGGCTTTCACCATCATGGCTTTTCATTAGTTTCATGATAAAAATTCCACTGTCACAACTGTAATAAGGTTACAAAAAAAAATGTTAATTTTGGCGCATCATCTTACGAGAAAAGTAAAGAAATTGACAAACATGAAGAAAAGACTATATAAAGAAAATGATTATAGAAGAAACGCAATCGGTTCTGTGTATTTGTCACCGAATCGGTATGCGCTTTCCATTTCCCAAATATGAATTTGTCTGTGCTGTGTGGGCATGCATAGTTGAACATTCTTTTAAAGTTCAAAATGATACACTCAAAGATCCCTTTCAATTTCTTCAAATAGCTGATTAGGCATCAATACTTCAAACTTTCCATTTCTCAAATTTGCAACTACTAGATACCAATATCGATCATAGAATACGAGGGATAAAAACCCGTGAAAAAAAAAAAGTAAAAAAAAAACAAGGCTTCAGAAAAAAAAAATAGTAAAAGATAGACAAAAAGGAATAATTGAAAAATTATTAGTTTTCAAGACCACTACCATAGACATAGAGTCCAGCCTGTAACCCGGGTTTGGTGCTATGAAATGCTTTGATAAAGATTGAGAATCAAAGATCATTTTTTACTGCGAATTTCTACATTTTTTTAAAAAAAAAACATTTATGAGAGTACATACAAAACAAAATAAGAGATAGTATTGTGAAGAAAAAAAAAAAGGCTAGTTGGCAAAAAAAAAAACATACTCCTTTCTCAATTTGAACAATATGTCGTACCAATAACATCCCGGCAATAGATTAGCTTTGTTCTTTTCAAATTCCTCTGTCATCACAGCTACGCCCATCACATCAATCACATAGGATGACACTTTCCCATAGACTTGCATGGATAGACCAAATGTCTTGTGATCGACCCAGTTCTTTTTATCTAAACAACTCTTGGCCTAGTAGAGAAATAAAAAGATGTAAGATATTTAACATTCAGTCTATGGCCTAGTAGAGAAATAAAAAGATGTAAGATATTTAACATTCAATTAGTATTTGTCACAAAGATAAAAAAAGGAAAAAAGGGGAGAAACTTGCCTTTTGCCAGTGTAGGGTATTTGATCAACAATAACTTTGAAGACTTCTTTCTCAACTAGTGTAGATGTGAAATTGATGTGATATGTCAACGGTTTGCAAGGTGTTAATTGAGAGACATGGTCGATTAACTCTGCATCTGCTAGATCAATACTATTGTCAGATTGAATGAGATTTTCCATCGACATTCCACCATTATGAACAATATTGTCTGCAACCAGGCTGTTACGGTTGGAAGAACCATCAAGAAGCCTCCTTGATAAATTCATCTGCAATCTTTGCTTCATTCAGTGATCTTGGTCGCCTGCTTGATGAACCCCGATCAACCATTTCGGATGCACCTAATTGTGGCGGTGGTCCGACCTCAAAATCGAGAATCTAAGCCATGACCAAAAAGTCAAAATCTAGATCAGCAGTTGATTTCTGGGAGTTTTCAAATCGATGTCCGGGGTTGATTTTTAGCCGCATATGAATCAACATTCTCACCATTCTTTAGAGTTGTAGATCGGGGCTCAACTGCGGCTGCAATAGAAATGGCATTATGAGTATTCTCTAGAGTTGGCAAAACGATGGTCAAGAACATTTGTAGCCGCAAATGAGTTGCCATTCTCGAGGACTCTCGGAGTAGTCAAATCGATAGCTTGGGATCATTTGTAACGCAAATGAATCACCTTTACGATCGAGATCCAACAGCTACATTCTTACAGGGGAAAAATTGTCTTGCTACATTCCACCTTCTTCTTATTAGTGGCTTCAATTGAGTGCACACATCATGGGATGCAGGTGAGACATCAAAGCTACATGTGTTGGAGCTATCTTGGTGAACGATGGAAGATCCAAGATTGAGCTTGTAGCCCTACTTGACACTAGATCCTTCACATACATGGAACTTTCAATTGGTTCGAGACCGATGTGCCTAAAACTATATCCTCAACCTTCACTACCACTTGAACTCTCTCAGATTGACTACAACTTTATCCTTTTCCTTCACTAGTGAACAACCAATCTGTTGAGAGACCGATTTGTCTCGGCTAACAATGAACCGGGCTGATTTGTCTCTCGGTAATCTTACGCTTCACCGACATTAGACTATCAAGATGCCGAGAATTTGACTTGCCAACTATTGTATTCTTATCCTTTAGTAACCTTAAGCTCTCGAAATTGGTCAGAACTTCATCTTTGTTCTTCAATATCTTGAACTGGCGAGATGCCGAGGTATTATCTCGAAAATGCATGCGGTATCAAATTTGTGGATGAGTTAATTGACTTGTCACAATCAACCTTTAGTACGGGGACCAAGTGACCTTGCCTAGTCGTCTCTCGGTGAACAATGCCATGCAGCATGCATCCTATCCGAAAAAATGTGACAAGATTGGTTCAATGGCACTCACCATTTCATTTACCACAATTTGCGATAGACTTGCAAACCGATTCTTGAAAGAACATGATACTGAAATTGCATTTGATTGACATTTACGAAGATCCAGGTGGGAGGTCCAAAGGAGATAGCACTTGTCAAAGCAATACTCTCCTTGCTGGGCTTCAGCTGCAATTGTAGCAAAAAGCGTCATATAACTTTTCGAGTACATGTTTTTGAATTTAAGCAAAAAAAAAAAGTCCACAAAAAGAAGAAAACATCACCGGTAATCTCCCAAAGATACACCCATCAAGATCCTTTGCATCTAAAATCTGAAGGCTTTAATCATGTTTGTCGACCAAAACTTGAGACGTGGCACAACCTCATGAACAAAGATGATGGGGCATGTTTAGCAGTTCAAAGTATATTATCTATATACAAAAGAAAAGACGTGTATGTATCAGCAAGACGGGAAAATTTAAAATGAATTAGGCCATGATACATGAATGTTTGATGAACAAAAAAAACTAATATAACAAGAAATGGTTTAAATATTGGAAAAAACAATTGATGAACAGATAACAAAAGGGAAAAAAAGGAAAAACAAGTGAATAAACCATCATAATTGGAGTCAACTAGGGAAAATTGCATACCACAAGTGCAAGAATGCAACCACCAAGAGTCGTAGTCGATGAGTTTGTTACTGTCCTTTGAAAAAACTCAATGGAGTCACTTAGCTTATCTAGCACAGCAGTACACCGATCATATGATGATATTTCTTCGAGAAACTCGAACAAATGAATAGTAATCTGTCTTGATGCAATCATAGCTAGTTGGGCAAAGTAAACATCCAATAGTAAATAGTGTGAAAATCCTCTTGAATTTGTCACCAACAAGTTCTGGAGTCAGTAGTGCTTTCAACTCATTGATAGTTAGAGTTTTCCCTTTACAACTTGTTTCATCAGCTATGAGTTTCTTCACAGACTCATCACAAATCTTGCATATTTGTTTTCCACCATTTGGTATACCCAGTACTAGATGAATGTTCTGAGAAGTAACTGGGAATCTAGACCCATCAGCTAAATGGAGGCATCGTGACTTCACATCAAAGTTCTTTGCAAGCCACAAACATATACTTCTGGGGCACGTAATCACACCTCGATATCAAGTAAGTGATGAAATCCAATACTCTCAACAATACACCTCTGTTCAGGTGTGAGAAGCTTTGAAACCGACATGAACTTTGGTAGACTCAATTTTGTTGAGAATGCCCAACAAAACATCTAAGTCACAAATCTAGGATAGCCAACAAAAGAAATATGAAATAAATAAACAAAGATGAACAATGAAAAAACCTATAAGACCATGTTTGATTTCATTTCTCTTACATTGGAATATGGATTCCTCAACCCATGTTCTGGTTTTGTTGACATTTTCTTCATGTGAGATTCAATTATCCAAATCTTACTTTTACCAGAAGCTACACACTTGCAAAAAAAAAAAAGAAGCACTACGATGGAATCCAGGGGAAAAAAGGATAATTGCCTGTTAACAAAACAAGAGATGTTAGAAAAAAAATTAATTAACAAAAAATGGTACAACTTATATGGTTTAGAAATAGAAAGCAGCAAAGAAGCTTGGAAGAAACAATAGCAAATAGATGTATCTCAATCTCCCTCTCTAAATCTCCATCTCTCCCTATTTCTATGTTCATATCTCACTCAATCTCTCTCTCTCTCTCCATCTATCTGACTCTCTTTCTCTGCCTCTCTATGTCTCTCTCCCTCTCCCTCTTCATCTCTCTCTATCTGACTCTACCTACCTATCTCTTCATCTCCCTCTCCATAACTATAGAAACAACTTTTACAGAGTTGTATGCCTCTATCTCTCACTATCTCTCTCTTTGGAGCTCCCTCTGTCTCTATCTCCCTCCCATACTCCAAAAATCTGCCTCTCTCTCTCTCTCCCTGACTCCCTCTCACTAACTCTTTCTCTATCTCTGTCTACCTCCCTTTCTCTCTCCATCTCCCTCTATCTCTCTCTCAATATCTCTTCCTCTCTCTCAAAAGCACAGACAAAAAAACCCATTGCAATCCAGAGAGACAACACCTGATCTCCATCCTACATGGAATTGATACATATACAACAAACTAGGTTGTCTGTGCATGCACCTAAGGCACACTAAAAATATCTGACTTTAAACAGTTCGTGCAGAAGACTATAGGAAGATACATAGACATTGTCGAACTCAAACATAACACACTTTGAGAAGGTAATTGTATCAAATTCAATTCAAACATAACATGATCATAATATTATAGTTACCTAATACTACATTGAGAATACAGGTCTGTGCTAAATAGAATTGACAATTATACCATAATAGTGGTAGGAAAAATATGCAAAAATAAGCCTCATGAAGAAATAATTAAAAAGTGACGCTTTCAGCCCAAATATCTTATCAAGAAAAGTTACGATGAGACACAATACGAAAAACAAAGAAGAAAAACAGGGGGAGAAAGTCCTTAAAACTTACTCTAAAACAATCTACCAAAATAGCTAAGTTTGTGTCCTGAATCACTTTGGTACTCCAATCACGCTCCGAGTTACCAAATGGGCCATCATCAAAGTGAGAAAACCCTGAATCAACAATGTGAAAAGAAAATCAAAGGCAGCAGATCAGATAAAGTATTTGAACATATGATAATGACTAGGAAAAAAAATGTAAATAGAAAACCTAAACTCAAACAATAGGATCTAATAATAGTATGAAGACTAGCATACCATGTCACCAAAATACAAGAACAGACAGACCAAACAACATATCATTGGCGAAAGTCAACTTCTTGTGTAAAAAGGACAACTCTAAAAATCGTAGAGGAAGCAATATCTCTCTCTCATCCTCTATCTATCGCCTCAATATGTCAATCTGTACCTCACTCTCTCTACCTCTCTCACTAGCTCTATCTCTATCTCTATCTATCTCCCTCTCTTCCTCTATCATCTCTCTCTTGCTCTCTCTTCTTTCTCTAAATATAACTACATATCTTCTCTTTCTCATTTCTCTAAATCGAAGTTCAAGTACAAAGCCATATTTCAAAAATTAAAATGAATGGTCTATGTATGCCATTATATGATCCATAAGCCACAACTCGAAACAATTTGGCTACATTAAAACAAACAATGAAACAAGAAAACTGCCATTCTAGAATGAGATGACAATATTAATTATTCAAAAAAAAGTGTATGTTGATTAATTTTTTTCCGTGTGTATATCTCCTTCAGATCATCTCTCTTTTCGGATCATTTACATCCAAATATAGTTCACAATTAAGAAAAACACAACACTCAACATCACTATTTGGCAATCACATTTTTTTTGTGTCTATAAGCTCTGAAATATGCAACTTGAAAAGTTTTAAATCCACCTAATTAACTAGATGCACACAGGAGGTTACTATGGTTTCATTGTTTAATGTATAATCACAAAAAATGAGCAAATGATAAATATTTCAAACACATTACGTACAATCTCTCACCTGAAAAAGAGAAAATCTTAGATATACTATGATTCACTCCCAAAACAATATACTAGATCAGATGTATAATAATACATTCATGGTAGACCAAAGGAAAAGAAAATGACTGCTAACCTTAGCTAGAGTGACTTTGGTTCCCTCATCCAATTAATTAGGGCAACAAAGATGTCTGGTTAATACTAGAGACTGAAATATGCCAAGCAAAATATCAGGAGACTGGCAAAAAAGAATGCAAGAAGGTAGTTGAGAGAACTATGGTTAACAATTGCACTAAAACTTCCACCCTCTTTCTCTGCCTCTCTATGTCCCTCTCCCTCTCCATCTTCCTCACTCTCTATCTCTCTTCCTCTCCCTCTCCCCCTTCATCTCTGCATCTGTCTCTGTCTCCCTAACTCCCTCTCTCTCTGGCTATCTCCCTCTCTATTCTTCCTCCATCCCTCTCTATTCTTCCTCCATCTCCTCTACATCATCCCTCTATCCATCCTCTAACTCTCTATGTCTCTCTCTGTTTCCCTGTACCTCAACCTATCACTCTCTCTCTCTCTATGTATCTCTCCCTCTCTCTGTCTATATATCTCTCAATCTCTCTCTCTCTCTACCTCTCTCAATATCTCTATCTCTATCTGTATCTCTCTCTCTATCTGTCCAACCCTCATTCTCTATACGTCTCATTCTATCTCTCCCTCCATCTCTCTCTCTCCCTCTATCTTGTTTTCTCTTCTCTCTCTCGCTATATATATATGTACCTCTCTATACCAAGAGTGCACAGAAAATAAAACATTCAGAGAACATTTTTTATTTTCCTGAGTACAACAAAAACAAAACTGAGTTCAGTACAAAACTCTAAAATAAAACTACACCTAAACCAGCACAACACAGGGCATTACAGAGCATAAAAAGTCAAGAAATGACTTTATTACTATAGAAAAATCATTGCTGGACAAACTGTTACAGATTGATGGACAAAGCATAGATTACTAGATAACCAATTACTAAAATCCTCCACTGGGAAACTTTGTTACTACCATGCAAAAAGTAGACCCCCTCAGAAAATATCAGAGGCACTCTGATGTGTAATAGACACTCAGTCCAAGTATAATTAATGCACTAGTCCAGTCCTAAAAACTTAGGATCCTTCTCCTGAGCAAAGACAGGCGGAGACACTTAACCTGTCCACTCGTCTTAGAACCTACATTCCGAGAATCCTAGTATAAAATCAATAAATAAATAGGATTAGGCTGTCCCTAATTAACAAGTCGGTGAAATCCATAATAAAACTCAGGCCGACACTTGCTCTACTCCATAATTAGCAACGAGATGTCTTTATCTCATCCTAAAACGAACTAGGTGGTGTTCAAACTTTTTTTAATGCAACTAATATTTCTTTGTAAAGAATATTCAGTCGTAGCCCAAACATAATAAATAAGAGCAGACAAGCCACATGATATTTTAATTTTAATGAAATCTAATTTCAGGACAATTTCACTCCCACATTATAATTACAAAATTCAGGAATGTCTCCAAGGAGATTTGAAGACTCATTAACAGTTCTACTGTTTCTCTAGTATACTACATACATATCAAACAAGCATTCTTGAAAAGCACAGACAGAAACCAACTAAGCATCTGGTTGCAACTAAAAGTCAGTTCAACAAAAACTTGTTCACTATCTCAATCTGTATCTCCCTCTCTATACCTCTCTCACTATCCCTATCTCTATCTTCATCTGTCTCCCTCTCTTCCTCTCTCCATCTCCATTTATCTATCAGCCTCTCTCTCCCTCCCTCTTTCTTGCTCCCTCTCCTCTCTCTAAATATAGATACCTTTTGCTCTCCCTCTATATGTATCACTATCCCAACTCTCTATATATTCTATCTATATCCCACTATATGTCACTATCTCTAACTCTCTATCTCTCTATGTCTCTTTATCTCTCCATCTCACTGTATCTCTCAATCCATCTAACTCTGACTCTGACTTGCTCTCTCTCCTTTCTCTCTATACATCTACCGCCTCCTCTATACCAAAGAAGTATCTAAAAACAACAAAATCCAAAAAAAGGATTTCAAAAAAAGAATGCTACATACCGGGAGATTTCGTTGAACAAAAAGGATTTCAAACCGGGATGCAGATCTGCAAAAAAAAAAAAGCAGAAAAATGTAGAGTAAGAAAAAATCCAAGCAGATCCAGATCGTGGGTGGGGATCCCTTACCTGCCACTCTTCTGTAGGCCACCCGCACATGTGTAGCATCTCAGCAAACCAAAACGCCCATCTAAGAGCAGCTCGACACCCTGCTATGCGAGTTGCCTGGCTGCCCCCTCCAGTGCTTTGGGTTTCTGGATGGTTCTGGGGGTTTTGTGTCTGTGTCCTATGTGAGTGTCCTCCACTTGCACACTGGACAAGAAAAAGAAGAAGGGAAAAGCAAACAGCTCAGTGATGAAAGAGGGTAAAGACACTGCATGTGGGCCCCATATAAAAAAAAGAGTTTAAAGCAGTAAACAATTACGTGTAATTGGTTCTTTCTTGCGGGACGGTCCAGGGGAATCCTCCCTCCCTCCCTCCCCACCTCTGCTGTGCTGCCGCCTGCTCTGCAGCTGGCGCCGTGGTGATCCTATGGATCATCCAGATCGGGAGGCCCCTTCATCCGCCGTGGAGCACCAGAAAATGGGGGAGCACAACAAAAAGGATCTGACAAAAAAAGGTAACAACCGATATTTTTGATCAAAACAAAAGAATCCCAATGAACATAAATTCTTTAAAAACTTTGGTAAACTCATATTTTATTGATTAGAACACACTAACCTCCGGAGAAAAAAGGAACAACTCAAATCGCTTAGTTTGCTTCGAGTTCTTCATGACATTTGTTTTACGTAAGCAAATTCTTTGCATATACTTTCATATGCCACGACTCAAACCTGCTACTTTTAAAAATACAAAGTATACCTTCCATCATACAAAATTTACAGTTTTCCACCACAACTCAAATAAAAAAAAAGGAGAGAAGGGGAAAAAAAAGAAAAAGAGCTAGGAGAGATGTTCCTTGGAATAGTGCAAAGCATTTAGAGTCAACATTGAACAATATAAGGTTACAATAGTGATTGCTAGGCAATTAAAATGGAAAAACTAGATGTCTCCACCAATACATCAGACCACCAACAATTAAATGGGATTTGTTACATAAAAAGTACCATGAAAAGTATAGTCTTAAAATGCTAGTGGACAAACTAATATGACTTGCACTACTAGGAGACTAGTTCCACAATCTTGCACCATCAGCGGCTTCGGGCACAAGATCATTGACCATGGTCTTGGAATTTATCTGCTAGGGACATGGAAAATAGAGGGGAAAAAAATAAATAAATCGCTGACATTTGATTCAAGAATTGGGATAAGTAAGTAGTTGAGCATTAGCAAAGACTTAAAAAAGTAAAAGCAACCGAGAAGGACATGACTAGAAATAGGTGACAAGATATGCACACAACTACATTTTTGGTACATCTTCATATGTCACTGCAATTCTACATTTTGTCTACATCTTTATATCAAATTGGAATACATGTCTTGACTAAAAGAAACTTATCTTCTCTTGCAGATGGGTAATGTAAGCCAGAATAAACTATTGGAGCAATGTAAGAAGATGAAATTTGTGCAAACACAGGGGTTTGAGGACAGATTCATACAGGTACATGTTAAGCTCCCCCCTTATATCAAAGAACCTGATGGTTGTGCTGAATTTAAAAATTAAACTAACACATGGTTGGCGGTCTTTTATGACCGCTAGACTTGATAGACAGAGAGGCAACAAGAGGAAGAGCTACTACAAGTACAGATTGCACTATCGGCCCGGTGCTTTTGAGAATAACCACCGGGACATTAAACTTTAACCAGGTATGCAAAAGAGGGTCTTATTGGCAAAAAAAAAAAAAATCTTATATTAAGTTTTACCATGACAAACAAAGAGTTGTTTAGTTTGCATATTATCAAACATCTTATGGACATAACTTTTACCATGTCAAACAACAAAAATAAAGTTGTGGTTTGGTATTGAATATAATCAAACATTTACATGGACATAATATATGCAAAAACCCATAGTTTGTAATGTTCTAGACTTTGTGTTTTTTTTTCCAGCAAATGGGGGAGGTTGAAGATGATGCAAACCTATCCGAGATACCAACATGTCAAGATGCCGAGAACGACATGAAGGGCGAGGTGCTTGAGGCGAGCAAGAAACTTTTCGGGCGGACCGGGGAAAGAGTTCCGAAAGCTACCGATCGTGCGTAAGGGGTTCAAGAGACGGACCAGAATGAGGCAAGCGTAGAGGAAGGAGAAGGAGCCAACATTGAAGAGACTGATGAGATTCAAAAACTGCTGCAAGAGTTGGAAGATCAGTATCCAACAACAAAAGAAGAGAAGGAGATGGACGCCATGTTTCCCAAAGGAGAATATCCAACAATGGCGAAAATCATAGCCGCCCTCGCACCAACCGAAGGGATGATGTTCCATCTGAAAAGGATGCCTACAGCTTCTTCGCTTTGTCTACGCCCGGGCGTGTTGGATTTGCAATAAAAAAGGAGCACAAGTTATAGAAACAAGCAAGGACGATGACAAAGCCGCTTGTTGTTAGCCTGCAACAAGCATAGGAAGAATGTGGTCGTGAGAACCCAAAGTGAAGCGAGAGGAGATCAAATTACATTCAGAAAATAGAATGTCAAGCGAGAGTCCAATTGAAGATAAGGCCGGAAGGTTGGGTTGCAGACACAGTCAACCTCGAGCATAACCACAACCTGTTGCCGTCGGAATGGCTAACAAGGTTCATGAGATGCCACACAAACATCCCGAAGTTGATAAGCAATTCATCTCAGTCTTACGAGCAACAGCAGGGTACCTCCCAGGAAAGTCATGGCAATCTACAGATCCTTAAGAGGAAGCTTCAGAGCAGTTGGTTTCGATGAAGTTCATATCAGCAACATAGCGGCTGCTGAGAAAAGGAGACACGTGAACAAGGATATACAGGACTGCTTTGCGGATGTTCAGACGAACGAGCAAGATCCCAGGGTTCTACTACTCGCTGCAGCTCGACTCGGATGATGGGACGACAGTTAGGAGTGTCTTTTGGACAGATATGATGGGGAAAAAGAACTGGGAGCTGTATGGAGACTATTTGGCTTTTGACACCACCTTTAGCACAAACAGGTATGACATGCCGTTCGCTCCCTTAATTGGGGTGAACAATCATGGAAATACCGTGATATTTGGGTGTGGCCTGCTACAGAACCAGAGAGCTGAGACCTTTGATTGGCTGTTTTCTGCCTTCCTGGATGCTATGGGTGGGAAGAGGCCCATCAACATCATCACGGACCAGGACAAGGCAATTAGGAAGTCTATTCTGACTATCTTCCCTGATGCAACGCATAGATTCTGCTTTTGGCATATTCTAGAGAACATAAAGAAGAATCTAAAGAGCTACCTAGCTACTAGAGGGCAGATGGGCGCTCTCCTGTGGTACCTCATTAAGAACGCCTTCAGTCTAGAGGAGTTTGAGGAGGGGTGGCAGAAGATCATGTCGGACCCTCAACACGAGAGCGAAGGAAAACACTTATCTCGAGAGCTATATGCCATCAGGCATCTTTGGGCCCCACCTACTTCAAGAACAAGTTGTACCCATTCTCCTCAACCACGGGGAGAAGCGAGAGCACAAACTCGCGCTGTTCAAAGGCTATGTTATGCATAAGGACACGATAACAAGGTTCTTCGAACAGTACCAGATCATTCAGGAAAAGAACCTCAACAAGTTGGACAGAAGAGGTATATTTCGAAGGCACCATAGGCCCCACTTGGTCAAACTCTCCGATTGAGAAGGAGGCTATGAGCATCTTCACAAGACCTATCATCTATCGGTTGCGAGAAAGAGATGCGAAACAGCCACGACCTACATTGTCGAAAGAAGAGAGTGGTGGCGGATACATTTCCTCCTCAAGAGAATCATTAGCTACGACAAGGCGTAGTATGGCAAGAAAAATACAAGGTGAGCATATCTCGAAGATGGGCAGCAATATACGTGCTCATGTGCAAAATTTCAAAGAGATGGGATACATTGCTGCCATGTCTTTAATATAGCAACGAGAAAAGGTCTGACCAAACTCCCAGAGTCATTCATTCATCCAAGGTGGACGATTGACATGGACAGGAAACTTCGATGAAATGACTAAAGCACAAGGAATGGGGCGAAGAATGGAGGATGAGAATTCAGTCCACTACATTGTCATGATGAGCAAGATGTCCAAGCATTGTGCGTAAAATGTGCAAGGACCAAGTGTCAAGGCAACTGCTTCGATGATGGTGTTGAGAAGTTGGTCAAGAGCATCAAAAAGAAAAGGGATACTATGACTAGAAATGAGGATGCCGCTGCGCGAGAGCAGCCTTTGCTCCTAGTGCGAGTAAAATCAGCACAATGGATAAGGATGCTACTACGGTCTTTGCTCCTACTACTGCGGTCAGTCTTCCGCCGCTCCTACTATAGGTGCTCCTGCCGCTCTCTTCGCGGTCCTACCGGTACTCTCGCGGTAGATAACATAACAATGCATGACATGCAAACATCAACACAAAGTTGTCTACAATGATCCACCACAAGGTAAAAAATCAAACGTGAATAGTGCAAAAAGGATGAAATCAACTCATGAGATTATAGCAATGCGGGGAGAAGAAGAAGTATCGGGTTCGGAGGTGCACTTTTTTGCGGATCGAAACTCATTTCAAAGATAAATGTCCATCTAGACTCAATACAACATGATGTTGAAAGAAAATGAAAAGAAAGCTTGAGAGAATATATGTTACACAAGAGAAAAGTCTTATATTTGTAGAATTAATAATTTGTAAATTCTTAGAAGTTACACTACGATTAGCCTTATATTTGGATAGAGAGAGAATGTATCTCCATTATTCAAGAAAAAGAGATATGTACACGAGGATGTTTAAGTCTTGCACCTTATAAATTCTTTGATGGCAAATGTTGTTTCTTTGTTTTTTGCGTGCCTTAAAATGTAGTTAACAATCTGCTACGGTACTCTAGGATGTTCTGCATATGCCAATGATAAATATGAGTTTTTGTTTTTCCTTTTTAAAGAGAAAAAATAGGAACAAAATCTATGATTTGTCGGTTGAAGCATAAATACAATTTTTATTAAAAAATACCTTTTTACTCATTGGAGACACTTTCTGCCGCACCACAAAGCCATGTACTTCATAACAAATATTCCACAGTCATAGCCGCCCAATTGACAAAAATGAAATAATAAATAACTCATTTGTACTATTACATTACAAATCAAAGATATGAAGTTGAAAATGCATGCAACCGTGTCAGGAAGATCATAGTTCCATGAAATGAAATTGATGATGGAGGCTACATAGCATGATAAAGTATTGCGATAGGCCAACAAAAAATGGGGAATTTGGTCCAAGTTGCCAACAAAATCATCTATCTCTCTATCTGTCTCTATCTCTTGCTGTCCCTCTCGATCTCTCTCACTCTCACTCTATTACTCAATCTCTGTCAGTCTCTCTCTGTCTAACTATCACTATCTTTATGTCCATCTCTATGTCCCTGTCCCTGTCCCTATCCCTCTATCACTCTCTCTATGTCCCTGCGTCCCTCCACCTCTCTCCCCCCATCTCTCTCTCTTTCTCACTGTTTCCCTTCCTGACTCTCATGCTGTATACCTCTATTGATTACTCTCTCTCTCTCTCTCTCTCTCTCCGACTCTCATCTTTGTATACCTCTATTGATTACTCTCTCTCTCTCTCTCTCTCTCTCTCTCTCTCTCTCTTTCTCTCCCTATCTCTCTCTATTTATTTCTATCTGCCTATATTCCCTCTCAAACTCAATCTATATTCTCTCTCAATATGAGAAACTATTCATAAAAAAAGATTGGGAACATACTTATTATCCCTGTTTAAAATCATCTAGATTGTGCTTGTCATACATATCGGGCTCGCTCCCCCTCTCTCTCTCTCTCTCTACCTATGTATCTCCATCTCTGGCACTCTCCCACTGTTTCCCAATTTCTGTCCCTCTATGTGCATCTCTCTCTGTCTAACTCTCACTATCTTTATCTCAAACTCAATCTCCCGGTCCTTGTCCCTGTCCCTATGTCTCTCTCTCTCTATGTCCCTCCCTCCCTCTATCTCTGTCTCTCTATCTCTATCTTTCTATCTCGATAACCTCCCTCTCTTTCAATCTCTACCTATATCTCTATTTCTTGATCCACATATAATTTTTTGGTGTGCATCTCTTTCAGATAATCTCTCTTTCAAATAATTTACATGCGATTCTGATGCGAGTTAAGAAAAACAAAAAGACTCAACAAATGCTCCTTTGGACATTTCAATGGTTTCATTGTTTTCAACCAATGCATACTTTCATGCCTACTAGTTTTGAAAAGCACATATTATGCACTTGTTGTCGGCGCTTTGCCTAGCTACTTCCAGGCTTTTTATAGTTGTAAAAAAATAAAGAGATATCCAAACTCTCTCATCTATCTGCATATATTTCCCTATTGCTCTCCCTCTCCGTCTCCCTCTGCCTATCCACCACTCACACTCTCTCTCACTCTCCCCCCTCCCTCCATTTGTATCTCTTTCTCTCTCTACTCTCCTCCCTCCCCTATCTCTATCCATCTCTCCCACCAAAGGAGCCATAATTGGTGGCGTTTTAACTAAAAAACATAATTATGTGTGGGTGTATGGAAAACAATATGGGGCTGCAATGAAATGGCTAAAAATAATATGTTGTCGGGCAGCCAGTAAGTTAAGAAAATTTAAAATAAAATGACAGCCGATGCCCTCACTTCCACTCCCTCTCCTCTACCCCTATCTATCTACTTCTCTCTCTCTCTCTCTCTCTCTCTCTCTCTCTCTCTCCCCCTCTCCCCCCCCCATCTCTATGTAACTCCTGCATATACCCATCTTGTCCTTGTCCCCTATCTCCCTCCCCTATCCCCATACCTCCTATCCATATATCTCTCTCTACCAGATCTAAACATTGCTGTGCACAAACTAGCTAAATTTTTAAATAAGTTCTGAAAAAATGATTTAACAGAGCAAAAACTCAAAAGCTGTTAAAAAAATAAACTAGCGGTCCAATGCATTGATTATTCAAAAGTAGATCACAAGTTTTTTGCTCAAGGAAGCGGCAGCAGCCTCTCAAAAACTGCCTCTATGTTCTCTCTAAATACGAGAAACTATTCATAACAGATGGGAAACATACTTGTTCTCTTGTTGTGGTCTTGGCCTTGTTGTTGTTTGAAATCATTAAAATTGGGCTTGTCATACATAGACTCGTCTGACAGCTTGAAATTATTACACTTTGACACAGAAAAACAAAAAAGATGGGGAAAAAGTGTAAAAATGATGGAAATTACATGCACTGATAGAGAGGAGAGAATTATCTTACTATCTGAAGTGAGGTCTTCAAACAATCGGCAGACATTTGACATGAGTTTAGGAAATCAAATCGATGATCTCTCGAGGTCAACAACTATTAACCACCAATGTTTGATATCAAGAACGGGGATCATGACCTGAGTATTGTTTGAGAAAATAAATATTTGAGTTAACTTAACTAATATTCATAATAGGGAAAAAATCTTCACTAACCATATCATATTTGTCCATTGAAATTTCCAACTTCTTCATAACATATTCCTTTCTTTACCGAGACGTTGAACTTCTTGGTTACCCTTAGTTTGTCTGTTTCATTTGAAACAAAACAGGTACTTTGTGAATTTGAAATGTACCACAAATCTCGGACAAAAAAGAAAAAAGAAAAACAAATATCGTGGAGAGAGGGATAAGATATAAATGTTACCACAATATCACTAGTAAAGAAGAATTTGCTGGGATTTATTTTCTTGACATCTCTTTTCATTTGAGAAATGTAGTCTACATTCATTGCCTCACAAAACAAATCCATCTCAAAGTTGCCTACCCATCCCCTTGCTTTGAAAGATTCTGCAAATGTATCTTCGGTAACATAGAACCGACCAATACTTGCGGCTATGTTCTTTGCAGAAATGACATAAAAAAATGGAAAACAAAAAGTTAGTGATGTCAATATATTCGGACAAAAAAAAAGAAGAATGAAACAAACATCTCAATGGAAGAAAATCAGTAGCTGTTTTTGCAAAAAAAAAATAGTAATTACATCTTTTGATAAAGACAATGACAGATCATATATATACAAAAAAAAACTATAAAGCTTATAATATTAGATTTCAAATTTTAAAATTTCCAAGTGCAAAGTTTTGGATGTAGAAGTATAAAGATTTTAAATGTGACAACACAAAGACCGATTAAAAAAAACAAAAAGTTCTATAAATTCTAAAAGTTTTGAACTCACTACTAAAAAGTTTATAATGTCATATACCAAAGTGTTAAACCTAGCAGCACAAAGTTTGGAAATATCATGCTTAAAAGTTTTATTAATATCTGATTCTAAAGTTTTCAAGCTTTGTTTTTAAACAAAGTTTATCATCTAATAGATCAAAGTTTTCAATGTACCACTATAAAGTTTTTTTTATGCGGTAGTACAAAGTTTTCAATGTACCAATTATGAAGTGTTGAACCTATCTTTTTTTAATACAAAGTTTATCATGTAATAGGTCAAAAAAAGTTATCAAGGTACCAGTATAAAGTTTTTAATATGGTACTACAAAGTTTTCAAGGTACCACTATAAAGTTTTTAATGCGGTAGTGCAAAGTTTTCAATGTACCAAGTATAAAGAGTTGAAGCTATCTTTTTTTTAACAAAGTTTATCATCTAATAAGTCAAAAAGTTTTCAATGTACCAAGTATAAAAGTTTTTAATGTGGTAGTACAAAGTTTTGTCAATATTTGTCAACCATATATCACAGGAGTGCACCCCATCCAAAAATGTGTGCAAAGCAAAAGAACAAATGGATTGTTCAAACTGGTGTTCAGCCTGAGACTAAACTACAAAAACAAGTTAATTTTAAAAATAAAATGAAAGTAACCAAAAATATGCATTATGCCTCTTTGTCTCTTATGCATCTCTTTGTCTCTTGCTATCTTTTACCGCCTCTCTCTCACTATCTTTTATCTCCATCTCTAACTCCCCGTCCCCTGCCCCTATACCTCTATCACTCTCTCTATGTCCCTGCATCCCTACTTCTCTCTCCATCTACCATCTCTATATAAATCTCTCTAACTCTCCTTGTCTCTCTTTTCTCACTCTTACCCCTCCTGACTCTAACTCTGTATACCTCTATTCATTAGTCTCTCTCTCTCTCTGTCTCTCTCTCTCTCTCTCTATTTATTTCTATATGCCTATATCTCACCCTCTCAAACTCACTCTCTATTCTCTCTCAATATGAGAAACTATTCATAAAAAGAATTGGGAACATATTTATTATCCTGATGTGGTGCTGGCTGCGGATGATGCTTAAAATCATCTAGATTAGGCTTGTCATACATATCTGGCTCCCTCCCTCTCTGTCTCTCTCTCTCTACCTATGTATCTCCCTCCCTCTATCTCTCAACCTCCCTCTATATCCCTCTCTGTCTCTTGCTGTCCGTATCCATCTATGGCACTCTCCCACTATTTCCAATCTCTGTCCCTCTATCTCCATCTCTCTCTGTCTAACTCTCACTATCTTTAACTCAAACTCAATCTCTATCTCCTTGTGCCTTGTCCCTGTCCCTATCACTCTCTTTCTCTCTCTATGTCCCTCCATCCCTCGATCTCTCTCTCTCTCTATACCCCCGTCTCTATCAATCCCTATCTATATCTCTATTTCTTGATCCAAACATAATTTTTTTGGTGTGAATATCTCTTTCAGATCATCTCTCTTTTAATATACATAATATACATGCAGTTAAAACACTCAACAAAAAATGCTCTTTGGATATTTCCTGCATAATATGGTTTCATTGTTTCAACCAATGCAGACTTTCATGGCTTCTAGTTTTAAAAATTACATATTATGCCTTTGTTGTCGAATTTGTGCCTAGCTACTTCCAGGCCGTTTATAGTTGTAAAAAACCGAGAGATACACACTCTGTCCTCTATCTGCCTATATCTCCCTATTGCTCTCCCTCTCCCTCTGCCTATCCATCACTCACACTCTCTCTCATTCTCCCCCTCCCCCCTCCCTCCTTTTTCTATCTCTTTTTCTCTCTCCCAGTATCCATATTTACTGTCCCTCTCTCCTCCCTTCCCCCAATACCTCTATCTCTATGCATCACTCCCACCAAAAAAAGGAGCCATGATTGGTAGGGCAGCGCACTGGGTGCTGCTACTAAAACACATAATTATGTGTGGGTGCATGGGAAACAGGATGCGGCTGCGAATGAAATGGCTAAAAAATATCTTTGTCGGCCAAGTAGTAAGTATAGAAATAAAAAATGACAGACATTGCCCCTCATATTTCTATTTCTCACTTCCACTCCCTCTCCTCTACCTCTCTCTCCACCCCCTCTCTCCAACCCCATCTCTATGTAACTCCTGCATATATCCATCCTCTCCTTCTCCCAACAACACAGCATTTGGAGCATATTTTTGTTGCAAAAGGTGATCATGCAAATAGCGATGCTTTTTATTGGGTTTCACACGCCTGGTGTTGCCTTGCCCAGGCTCTCAAGGCGCACATGCACTCGGATGCAAAACCAACAACACGAGGAGATTTCTCCATCTCCGTTGATGAAATTAGATGCGCCGAGCTTATACTACTAGCAGTACAAAAACCGACTGTTTGTTCATCGAACAGCCCCACAACACGGATTTGGCGCCTCTCTTCCTGATGGATCGATCGCCCGTACCCGGCCATGCACGGATGTCAAAAGCATTGCTGCCCCACTGCGACTACTCACTCCGAGTTGGTTTCTTGACCGGGTCCGTGAATGAAAAGCACCGAACCTTTTTCATCGGATGAGAAATCGAAAAAGAAAAAACAGTCCTCGTCTCGCCTCCGATCCACCCGAGTCACCGGGCGATAAAAAGCTCATCTTGTCTCGTCTCCTTTCCCCTATCCCCATACCTCCCTTCATGTATCTCTCTCTTCCCTCCTCTCGCTAAGCCTATCCATATCCCTCTCTTTCTCTCCCTCTCTCTTCTTCTCTATGTCCATCCCTCACTACCTACCTCAATTCAAAAACCTCTCTCGAAACGGCTCAAAACTTCTCTGTGCGCCTATACTTCTCTGTCTATCCTACAACCTGAACTGCCACCATTTGGAGCATGACACAAAAAAAGGGGTACACCCACCTCGTAAATTGGTTAATGCAAAAATTGAGGTCTCATGCTAGAAAAATATACTGCCATTATAGTTGGATACATACCTTTCTTGCTTCTTTCGTGTAGATAAACGTCTTGTTGCCAATTCATATAATTTAGTCTCGAAGTTGACAACTGAATCTTCTCTTGTGCAAGGTTGAAGAAGAGATCTTGTGTACCCAAATGAACTGATGGTTTTACGAGCATGCTTCCTTGCAAATTGTTCGGATGACTTCCTCTCTTAACAAAGAGGTCCAAGAAAATACATGTTTCAAATATATATAGATATATATATATCAGGAAGGACAGAAAAAAAGTAAATAATCAATGGCAAAAGTAACTGTATGAATCTATGTAAGCTACATGTAAACCTGTATGAACGCTAGGGTTGCTTACCACCACGAGGAGGAATTGATTTGACACTAGGTGGGTCTGTAATATCAGGAGTTACGTCGTCTTGATCCTTCATCTCTGTAGACTTTTCACCTGATTCCACACGAGTGCTATAATCTGGTAACTCTTTGACACTTGACCTTTGCTTTTTGTTAGTCTTCTCACTATCTGAAAAGCAGACCGGTCCCAACAACTTTTGGAGTCTTAGAGATCGCCGCAGCTTTTCTCTTCAAACTATTCAGCTGGACGTTCTACACCTTTCAAAGGATCGGGTACAATAAAATCGAGCAACCTCTTCCTAGTGTCTGCACATGGAAAAAAAAGGAAAAATGAAAATTATAAAAATTTAGGTAAAATGAATGCATGAATGATTTTTCGAAAAAATTGAAAAAAAGAAGACGCTTGCTCACCAAAACCCGATTCATCATCACCCTTGGCATGAGTCTTGATTGCTTGTGTACTTGAAATCTTGCTAAGTTCAATACCAAAGCGTAGGGATGGGTGGCAACTTTGGAGTTCTCAGTAGGAATCACGCCGAGCACAGCGATTGATACTTCAAATGATGTTGACTCGTATGAATGGGTGTGTCTCCACTATTGGTACCGTCTTTGCCATCGTTGTTCATGTCCTAACACATTCTCAACAAAAGTCGTAGCACCATCATTCCAAAAACCTTGGGCAAAACAGGCTCAAAAACAATAGGTTCTTCTCGTATCACCAAAGCTTTATTAGCACTTGTAACAACCTCTCCCCTCTGCTGCCGCCAACATCATTCTTCCTTTTTCGACTACTAGGCGGGAGGTACTTCACCTTCAAAAGAATCTGGTACTACACTAGGTGTAGGGGCTGCACACATAAACACATATAGCAAAAAAAAAAGTAAAAAAAAGCTTTAGTTTTTTAAAAAGAGTATTGTCAATACTTGCTCACCAAAATTTGAAGCATGGGCGCCTAGTTGGCCGGTGTCAACCTCAAAGATGAATTTCGGTTGAGCAACGGGAGGGTCAACAAAAGGGTTTCTGCCACCAATAGAATTGTCCTGGCCGGGCAAAAAAAACTTCATTGTCTTCCTGAATTGGATCTGCTTCATTGGGGGCTGAGAACAATCTCAGGTTTACTTGCACTATCTTTGTTCTTCAAATTTTCAAGCACAACATTCAGGGTGAATCATCAACTACTTCCTGTTCAATGCTGCTCATTATGGTTCGACTAGGCATACGTCCATCAAGTTTTGCTTTCCCTTTTCTTGTTGCACAGGACATGAATGCAGCTTTTGTTGTGTTCATTGCAATATTATTGGCAAAGGCAGTTGCACGTCCAGAATCTTCCACTTCAATCTCTGATGAGCCCCTTTGCCTCCTTACGCTATGGGTTCTCAAGCCAACATGAACAGTGTAGCCTCCCTTTGCTTGCTTCGTGCGGGTAGTCACCCCTCGAGCAAAATCCGTCTCTGCCAGCAGAATCTTCCACTTCAATCTCGATGAGCCCCTTTGCCTCCTTCGCTGCTATCGGTTTTCAAGCCAACATAAACGGGTGTAGCCTCCCTTTGCTTGCTACGCGGGTAGTCACCCCTCGAGCAAAATCCGTCTGCTGCGAGCGAAATCTTCCACTTCCATCTCTCGATGAGCCCTTTTGCCTGCTTCGCTACGGCTTCTCAAACCTTCAGTGCAGGTGAAGGATCCCTTTGCTTTATACGCTACGGGTAGTCACCCTCGAAGAAATTCCCTCGTACACGAGCAGGGGTTGCATCACCATCACGGTACGTACATAGGAACGGATGGACACGGGGCATCATTAGCTCACGGGGCAAAAGTGCCCGGCACCACCACGATTACTCCACATGAACTCTGCCATGGAGCATAGTTGACTAGAGACAACAGGTTGGATTGCGAAAATGGATGCCGCCATGATGTCTCTATGGAATTTGGTGCACATGTCTCGATCGACTCCTTGCCTGTTCACGTAAGGCATACACAAAAAAAGATATAATATGATAAGAAAAACTAATAGTGCAAGATTGAATTGGATGAAAAGAAAAATGGAAAGATCAAAAAGGGGGGAAATAAGTAGTTACATTTGCTTCATTGTTGTGTCCCCGCCAAGTTGACATCACATGTGGTGCCATGTTTTCAATAAAACTCTCAACTTGTGCAGGCAATTTAGCAAAAATTGTTGAAGACAATGAACCAAAGAACTACAAACGGGGTCTCACCGACATGCTTTAGCTGTTATAAAAATAAAATCTATATAAATTTCATATTAAGGAAAATATTGCAGCATACTAAACTTAAACTACAAAGATATACTAAACTTAGCATTTATGTTTGCAACAATTTTAAAACTTAAACTACAGCATACTAAACTTAGCATTTATGTTTGCAAAAATTTTTTAAATCACATACATCAATGTCCCGAAGGAATTGTCGTCATTCATCCCTTCCAATTCCAAATATTCAGCGACCATCCGATCATTCCAAACCTTGATACGAGGCCAATCTTCACGTAGTATGATTTACGGTGCCTTGACGTATTCAAAGAATGCAAACTGTGTGTCCAACAAAAGGGAAAAAAAGTGTGGGTTTCAGATAATCAACAAAATGGTAATAGAAGACACATGTTTGCAAAAATAGAAAAAAAAAAGGCTACAAGGTTTCAAAAAGTACCCACCACTAGCGAGAATGATGCAACCACAAAATGTAGGCATCCGATAGGTTTCAAGATTCTGATTTCGAAAACCTTGTATTCCTTGTACTAACCGGTCAACAATAAAAGAGCTCCAGTCATACTTCCCTATGTGCGCAACGTAAGCAACTACAGAGTAGTATTTTTTGCTGGCTCTTGGATAACCCGTAGGGACGTAGAATGCATGAAAGTGATATCGGCATGAAAACACGGACAAACTTGTCTCCGGTAAGTTCGGGCTGACCAAGGCAAACAACTCATTGATACTCGGTGCAACTGCGGTTCCGGTATCGGCAAGAATGGTTGTTATTTCTTCCCTTGAAGCATGCTCTTTGATTTTCCAACCACCTAAAGGTACTCCAAGTACCTGATGCGCCACAAATGCATTTACTTCAAAAGAACACCCACCCTCCATCCACACAGTCCTTGACGCTACATCAAATCTGCATCCCAGCATATACGCTTACGATCTGGGTAACTCACTGCAGTCAAAATGCAACAAGCTACCAAATCCACAAGCCCTGACGGAAGCTCTTTGTGAATCAGTCAAATTCTTTATAAAATTTGAAAACTGATCACACTTTGTACTTGTAGTGAAAGTCTGTCAAAAGAGAAAAAACAATCAATCTAAGTACATATGATGACATGAAAAAAATTACCAAAAAAAAATCAAAGTTTTGAACTTAACAAGAAAAGTTTTTAAACTAGAAATATAAAGTGCAAACAAGTTGAAAAGAACAAGTTCAACAAGATCACACTTATTTAAAATAACAATATAAAGTTTACTATGTCATGATACAAAGTTTTGTAACAAAGAAGTATAAAGTTTTTAACCTAGAAATTAAAAAGTTGTCCAATATAATAGTACAAAGATTTGAACCTAGCAAGTAAAAATTTTGAACCTAGCAATACAAAGTTCTTAATACTATAGTGTGAAGTTTTCAACCTAACAATAAAAAGTTTTTAAATATTTCAATCCAAAGTTTTTAAACTAGAAATATAAAGTGCCAAGAAATACAAAGAAAAAAGTTTATTATGCAATAGTTCAAAGTTATTTAAATACCAATATAAAGTTTGCTATCTCATCATTCAAAGTTTTGTAACAACAAGTGTAAAGTTTTTAAGCTAGCAATGAAAAAGTTCCTAATATTATACTTTGTAAAGTTTTGAACATACCAAAAAAAAGTTTATAAAATATTGTAGTCCAAAGTTTTTATACTAGAAATATAAAGTAACAACAAGTTCAAAGAAAAAAGTTTATTATGCAAATAGTTCAAAGTTATTTAAATACCAATATAAAGTTTGATATCTACTCATTCGAGTTTTGAAACAAAGAAGTCTAAAAGTTTTTAATCTACAAATTTAAAGTTTTGCACTACAATATTTAATGTTTCAAACATAGCAATTAAAAGTTTTTAACATGTGAGCATATAGTTTAAACCAAAAAGTAAATTTTCTCAACCTATTATTCAAAAGTTTTAAAGATACCAACACAAACTATATAATTTCATAGTTCAAAAGATGTAGCACTAATAATAAACTTATTTGACATTATGACATACCTTCTTCGTCATTGCTTTTGCTTGTAAGACTTTTTTCTTTCAAGAAATGCAGATAATAGCTTCACTCTTGTAGAATCTGTTATCACAAAATTGAAAAACAAAAAAGTTTATAAGAAAAACATTTCCTCTGCTTTTCCTCAACTACAGCAAAGCAAAAGTGTAGCAATATGCCGGAAAAAAAAAAGAAGTACTGTTCAAGCTGAAAAACAAATGTACCATGACCATAGCCTCGGGCACGAAAATTTAAAAAGAATCATTAATATCTCTATCTCACTCTCTCTATCTTTCTCTCTCTCTCCATGTATGTCTCTATCTCGACAACACAACCTTCTCACTCTATCTATCTATCTCTATATGACTCCCTTTCTCTCCCTCTCTCTCCAAATCTCTCTCCATCTGCCTCTCTCTCCCTCTCTACATCTCTACCTATAACTCTCCATCGTTCCCTCTCTCTCCATCTCATGATGGTACAATATAATACCAATCACCTTCAGGTGTACAAATTGGACAAAAAAATTAGTCACGAATCTAAGCATGCAACATGTAACTATCAATCTCTCTCCTATCCCTCTCCTCTCCATCTCCATCTCCCTCTCTCTATCTATCTATCTATCTCTCTCCCTCTCACTCTCCTACCTATCTCTCTCTCTCTTTCTATCCCTCACTCTCTATTGACCTTATATTAACTCACTTGATCGCTGAAAGTAAATGCAAACCATATACTGATGACAAAGAAAACTATAAATTTTAAAAACACCATCACTATATCTCCCAATCTCTCCATCTCCATCTCTACCTAGCTCTCTGTCTTTATCCTTTTATCTCTCACTATATATCCTCCTATAAATAAATAAATCACATAAGGAAAAAACTGATATATGGGGAGGTATAATGGAATTCTATTAATCCATTGTAACACTAATATAATACACCCGTAAAACTGACTTTTTTGAAACTACTTAACTGGAAGTATGAAAAACAGAAAGCACAGTCATATCATTGCAAAAAAGCATTCTTACACACAATGTCGGGGCTCGACACATTGAATGTTATTTTAACTCACTGATGACTGAAAGTAAATGCAAACCAAAGACTGATGACACATAACTCAATGGATAAATGAATATTAGCACAAGTGAAACAAAAAACGGTGTTTTATCAATGACTGACTACAATTTTCTATATTTTCCCTCTCTCTCTATCAATATATACCTCTCTCTCCCTCTCTCCTTACTTTATCAATGACACATATACTCTTTCTTTAACTTTCAGAGACTATGCATTGTGCAAAAAAAAACATGTCAACACAGTCATATGATTTTAAAAGCCATCCTTACACGGATATAGGAAAGTATTGTTTGAACTCACTAATGAATGAAAAGTAAATGCAAACCCTTTTTTTCTCACTCATCTCTCCCTGTACTTGTCCATCCAACCCTCTTTCTCTCATTCCTCTATCTACTTATCTCTCTCTATATCTAACTAGTAAGGAGACAAGCAAAACAGGCACCAAAGATACCACGTAAACACCAAAAAAAACATGCATTTTAAAATCATAGGGTATTTAATCGACAATAACCAAACATGCTAGCAAAACAAAAACAATTTTAAAACCCAAGTACACTATATGTCAAACTCTAACCATCTCTCTCTCTATCCCTCTATCTGTATACCTCGCTCTCTAACTCTATCCTTATCTCTTACTCTTTATCTCTCTCTCTCTCTCCCCCCTCTCCCTCTCTATCTACCTATCTCTCCCTCTCTCCCCTATCTCTCTCTCTCCCTATCTATCCCATCTCTACCTCATGTATCTATCCTGTTCAATTTACTCGTTATGTCATCCAACCGTTGAATGAAGTAAACCAAGATATTAGTGTAAAAATTGGAGCCTCCTCTGTAAATGATAAACTAAATGTTGAAGTCATAAATAAATCATATAAGAAAAGCACTGAATTCTAACACTAATATAATACACCCAGACCAAAAAGATCAAAAAGAATGCATAAAAGGTTCAACTTTTTTAAAAAATGTCTGAAGGTGGTACACACAAAGAATGTTCATGTACTTGAATAGGCCAGTAGCTGTAATTGAGCTCATGTACATTATTTTAAATTTGACCCAAATCACCCGACAACACAATTTTAAATGCTAAGATTTAATAGACATACAACTGAACTTAGTGTCCTAACCTGTTCCTGTATCCCAACTAGATCAGGGCACAAAATGCCTCCCTATGCTAACTCGAAATTAGTGGTTTACCAAAGCTGATATGACTACCCCCAATCCATCTTCAGGACAGCTGATTCACTGCCCCCTACCACCGCATCGCTCGGCGGCAAAATTAAAAAAAAACTTAACCGGGGACTTGGATAGACAGGGCGGCGGCGGGAATCGCATACCTAGATGAGCTCCATGTTTGAAGGCCGCCATGGTCGACAATTATAGATGTAGTTCCCGCAGCCGGATGTTCTATCTCAATGTTGAATGATTTCCCCAATCGGCGACACGAGGAAAAAAGCAATTAACAGACCAGAAATGCATAATTTCACAAAATTTCAGTTATTCATTCTACATGACCTATTCGCAAATTTCAAACCTACACCATGTATCTGTAATTTCACACAAAATTAATTTCAAAAAGTAGTTTTGCGGTTGTGTAAGCACACATTCAGATATCAAAAATGGAACAAAAACATAATATAGTTTATCAATCAACACAAATAATATAGCAGCTTAGAAAAAAAAAATGATAGGTGACTTAAAACCGAAATTCTTGGTAGATCTCGGACCCTATAAAAAGTCAAGATCCTATTATATGCATGCAAGAGCGTAAGTTTTCAATTGACAATTTGGTGATCATACAAAGCAAGAGCAAATACCTTGCACCATAGATTCACATATACCGATGAGAGCACAACATTTTTGGTATTTTCACCGCAAGGAAGAGAAGCTAGTAAGAGATATTTCAAAAACCATTACCTACAAGGCTGATATACTTGCATAGCCCTATTCAGTGCTAACAATTTAATACATTTTATAATACATTTTATACGGATATAATACATTTTATACTAGTAATTCACAAAAAGCACTTGCAATTTTGTTCGAGCCGGAAATAAATGCTGAAGCAAAAACAAAGAGAATTGGACCCTAAGGAGCGAGGTTTTAGTGAAGAGTATTATCCCTTCCACACTTTCAATCCCACAATGTAATTATAATTTCAAAATGAACAGAGATCTCATTCTTGCGGCAAGAAAAAAGAACAATGATTCAAACCAAGTATTGTAAAGATGTTAGCAGCTACACAAGTGCTGAAAATCGCTTTCCTTAGGGCGCTCAGGCCACGATCAAGCCTTTTGAACCAACTTCACGTACTCCCACCTGAGACGGCAAGCAAATTCATCCCTCACTAACTAACCACTAACTAACCACCCAACAAAAATAATTTCCAACGAAAGTGCCATCTACAAATTCAATTACCCCTCGCAAAATATAGCGAGGATCGAATATATTCTTTGTTCGCAATGTTTGGCACCCCAAAAAAGCGTAAAAAGCAATTTATCTCGGGTTTATTCTGTGCTAGCATTGGCACCCAAAAAACATGGTGCCTCTTACCCCCCATCTAAACCGAATGCATTAAAACAAACTAAACATGATTCAACTTTGCTCTGCATCTGACAGAGTTGCAGTGGGGAAAAAACAATATACATATACAAGAGCCTGGAGGAGCAGGGAGTACCGGTGTCGCACTGGATGACCTCCGGGTGTGGAAGACGGCGGTGCCCGGACGGCGTCGATGACCTACCCAGTAGCGGCCGGTGGTGGAGCTCGAGGCGTAAGATGTTGCCCTTGGATTCTCCGCTCCCTCCAACTCCAATCCGTCAAAAACTCAACAAAAAAAAGCAAGGGATTGGGGGGGATTAGGTCTCGCCTCGGCCCCAAAATCGAATCCGCCTACAACTAGAACAACGAAACCGGCTCAAAATCAAATCCCGCCTGCGCCTCGAATCCAAATCGGAAGCACAAAAACGTAACCAAAAAAACGAAAAATGTAATGAGACCGACCCCGTCAAGGCGAAGCGAAGGATTCCTCGCGTCGGAATGGACACCACCGACGACGCGAAGACCCTAAATCCTTGCACGGCGAGGAACACTGTCCCAAACGTCGCCGACCCCCACACCACCACCGCACGTGAGCGGCAGCGCGCGCCAGCTGCAAATAAACAAATGACGCCGACGCGACGACGTCGCGGCCGAGATGGAGCACGCAACGCCAGGAAGGGGTAGTCCGCCGTGGGCCAACCTCGAAAACTCCGGGCGAGATCTTCGTCGCGTCCGAAAGCGGGGGAATGGGGGAAAGGAGGAGGGAGAAATGAAACCGAGAGAGGCGGGGGTCACGGGCGGCGTTTCACCGTTCGAAAAAAAAAAAAAAAAAAATGACGCAGAGGGCCCAACAGACTTGCGTGTGGGCTCAGCGGATACGAGAAGAGATTGGGGATTGGAGAGAGTAGAGGAGATTGGAGAGAGTAGAGGAGGCGTGCGCCGTTTCAACAAGTAGCGCCGCGGCGCCAAATATGAATCAGGTCACGGCAGAGTCAGCCATGAAATCGCATCAAATGACAGTCTTACTTTTGTTCTTTTATGTTGTATAGAGATAGAGATTCACTCATCTAGATCTGTCCATAGGTTTCTTTACCACCCGAGCTGTCCCATTTGGTTAGTTGTCCTTGTTCCTTGTTAATTCATCTAGATGGGCGCGTTTTGTAAGTTTTATTTACTTGGGAACAAGAAAGACAATGCCACCCATGTGATCGTGGAGTTGCAAGTGTGGCCCTTTGATCGTGGAGGAGGCGGGTGGGCCGACCGAGCGGAGCGAGCGAAGCTCATTTCTCATTGTTTATTCATCATGCAAGAGAGGATTATAGTTATAGATGTCCAACGGGCCGGCCCGGTCGCGACTGCGCAGCCCGCTCGAAATGCCGCGGCGGCCCGGTCCGGTGTCGGCCGCGGCCACGGGCCGGCCGGGCCGTGCCTCCACCGTGTGCTTCGGGCCATGACCTCGGCCCATGGCCCGGTCCGTGGGCCATTTTACGGGCCCGCAGCCCGGTCAAAGCCCGCCGAGCATCGGGCCGGCCAATGGGGTGCGATTTCCCCTTTCTCTGGATGCCGCTCGAGTTGTCGTGCTTTGTGCTCGATGTCTCGTTCCTGTTCGCCGTCGTAATGCAGCTAGGAGAGAGGGGGAAGGCCGGAGGGGAGGCTCGGGCCGGGCGGTGAGCTCGACCACGATAAGCGGGCGGACCGGGCGGCAGTGGGAGGCAAGGAGGCTGGCAAGCGGTGGATTGGGCGGCGGTGGGTGGCGAGGCATGGAGCGGTGGAGCATGAGCAGGGCCGCGGCGTGGGATCGCGCGGCGCCGCATGGTCGACCGGCACACCCGAGCGGCGTGCTGCCCGCGAGGTAGCTTGGCGCGGATGGCCATTCGGGCGGAGAGGAGTAGCGGCGGCTCATCCACGCAGCCGCCATGGGTGGCGAGCATCCACGCTGGGGCGGAGCTCGAGCGCGGCCGCGGGCGTTGCGCCGCGCCGCGAGGGGAGGCCGGGCGTCGCCGCGCGCCGAGCAGGCCGCGCCCATGGCGACGCGTTCCTCCCGGCGGCCCTCTCCCGGCAGGCGCGGGCGAAAGGGCGGCGGCGGCGCGGTGCGGCACGGTGGGCGCGGCAGGAGGTTAGAGGGGTTAGCTCGGGGTCACCGCGGCGTGGAGGAGGCGCGCGAGGAACGCGGCCGGAGGAGTGCTTTGGCGTCGGGACTCGGGCGAGAGGAGGCGGGCGGCGTGGGGGAGGCCGGAGGATAGGGTTGGGAATTTGGGATGGGGTTTTCCTTGTGGGCTGATGTCCTTGTTGGGCTGCTGCTATTAATTTCATCACCGGGCCGCCACCGGCCATCCCTTCACCGGGCCGTGCCGCACCGTGCCACGGGCTGGGGTCGCGCACATGGCTCGGTACGGTGGTCGGGCCGTGCTGCCCGTGGCCCGCTAACACCGACCGGGCCGCGTGCGTACCGGGCCAAAACCCCGGGCCTCGACCAGGCCACCGTGCCGCGGGCCAAATGTACATCTATAATTATAGTCGACTAAACGGACGATAAAAGAAACACGATGAATCACCGTCCATTCTTGTCTCTCCTACACGCTACTCCCTGATCTCATCGAGAAATAATTGAAAAAATGGGTCACCTTCCAAACCGTGTTTGCTGATCGAGACATGCTACTCTACTACACGCCGAATCCTTTGTCTGTAGTGACAAGGAGCTCCGTGACAAGGATGCCGGCCGGCTGCCAACTAATAAGGTGATAATTATATATCTCACTCTAGTTGAGTTTCTATCTCTATTAAATAGCTTGTCAATTAAATAAAATAATGATGTGGCAGCCTAATTAATGAGGAAATAGAGCACAAATCATAGAAATGGTTTCTTCATGAAGAAAACCATGTCTACTCTTGACCCAATGCATAAGAAACCATAAATTTACCATTGGGGAGAAACCACTAGTTTCTATGGGGTTAATGCAACTCTCCCCGTTGGTGGAATTGGGAGAGAAAAGAGAAAACAATTATTACCGAAGACACTACCACTGTGAAGAATGATTTATAGATGATTTCTTTTCGCTATGGAAAGCGTGTTAGTTTCTTCCATTGGAACTGCCCTAACAGCTAAGTAATGAGATTGATTAATCTTAGCCGGCGGCTGCCAGCACAGATTTGTCTAACAGGGCCTACACGGCACGCACTTGATAGCAGCCCATATCCTATTCCCTCTTGTGAGCTTTAGCTTTAAAAAGTTTTAGAAACTTACCGTGGTTTTGGCAATTAAAATTGTTGTACCAGTTTTTTTAACTATATAAACTAATTGATAGCCAAGTATGCTCTGATTTTAGCTTGGCAAATTTTGGAACCCAACTAGGCAGCCCAAAACGTGTAGGAAGTTTTTGCTGCCGTATAATTGAATTCTGGACGATGGAGCTGTTGGTCAAAGACTGAGCAACGAGGTCAAACATGCATTGATTCTCCATTTTAATAGTGATTTTTTGGTGGATAGGTGTGTTTTTAGTGCTATTTTCAGCAAGTATCGTGGGTCGACTGACCTCGATGACTCTACTCTAGATTCGCCCTGGCGGCTCCCACCCGACCCATCGCCTCCCTCATACGACAGCTGCGGCCCCTACGCCACATAGCCATCCTAGCCCCCCTCCCCCTCCCAGCAAGCTGCAGATCCGAGGTCCCCAGCCCCTGATCTATCGATCCATGGGGAGCTCGTCGTAATTAAGACTGAAAAATACTTTCATAATCTATACTATACCTATAAAAGTCCTAGATCCCGTGATTTCCGCCAAACAGACTCAGTTTACTGTAGTTTCTACTGTACCACGTCTCCGCCCGGTCCGATGAAGCCCGCGAAAGATCACTGCCGTCCATCCTCGGGCCTCTCTCGAACGTTCTCCGCATCCCTCACCCCCTGCCGCTTCACGTGATACGCCTGCGACGGCCTTCAACAACACCTCCGTAGGACGCCCTCCTGCTCCTCCAAGCTGTTCCCGTCACACGCCGCACCGCCGATCCCTCGCCCCAAGCGCGCGGGACGTATATGCCTGCGGCGGCCTTCAACAGCGCCTCGGTAGGACGCCCTCCTGCTCCTCCTCCGCTGTTCCGTCACACGCCGCCGCCGCCGCCGCCACCTACAGAGCCCCCCGCTACCTCCTGCTCCTCCAACCTACCCATCCTCCCCTCGCACGCGCTGGACCCGCGGCATGTTGCTTCCCAGCCGGGCGCTGCACGGCACAGCGCCTCCCAGCCGGGCGCTGAAGCGGCGCAGCGACGCAGCACGTGCGGCGCAACGGGTATCGGCTTCCATCACCAGCGCCACGGTGACACCCACGCCGCCACGCCAGAAACCGCCCGGCTTCTTCCTGCCGCAGCACAAAGGCCCGTCAAGAACTACGACGCCGCTGCCGCTTGCCGTCCTGGCCGCAGAAGCACTGCAGCACAGAAAAAAAGGTTAGGCCAGCTCCATCTCCTACGCCCGTGTGGCTCACTCATGGCTGATCTCATTACTCAATTAGTATCATTTGAGTTAATTCAAAGTGAAATCCAAATTGCGATTTGCCTGTCCGAGTAGCCTTCTTGCTGTTTGCTAAAATGCCAAAGTGAATACATTTTATTCCACCAACATAATCCTTGACCATCTGACTTCGTTGTTTCAGTTCTGCCATTTTCAGATGCCATTGATTCCATCAAATTAAGACTCGCCATTCAACACCTATTGTAACTCTAATCAGACCTCTCCTACACCAAGATAATGATGGTGTGCTCCAACGACAATGGGAACATAGCAGACAGTATGCTTCACCGAAATAGCAAAGCATAATGTGACATTAACGAAACCTGACGCTTTACAACTACAAGATTGCACTGCCTTTGGACTAACCTTATATGTATATTCAATATTGGATTATCCAGTGGTCAAGATGTTACCTGAAGACTTCATTTGCTTCCTTTATAAGTTTGATGCGTTATTATTTCCATCCAACCCAGCTAACCTCATTGCTGCCATTTGTGTATTCAAAATGTAATGCTCATGTTACCTTACATTGAATCAAATAATTAATTACCACTGCCCAAAAAAAAAAAAAAAATGGTTCTAGATTCTTATGGTTAATCGCATACAGTCTATTGTTCCTCCAAAGTCTGACAAAAAAAAAAAAAAAAACTGCAAATTTAGCCATCTAGGGATCACCTGTTTCCTGCTTCTAATCCCTCGATCAGTTTGCGGTACACATAGAACATATCGATTTTACACTCTGCTTCCATGCTTTCTCATTCTATATTTTCATGCTTATACCCCCCGCAAGACGCGATTCCTGCTAGTTAAGACTTTCATTAGAGCGGTGAGAAAAAATGTTTCCAGTAGAGCTGCAAGTATCAAACAAAAAATATGATTAGCTAGTTTCTAACTTTTATTAAATAGATTTTAGAAAAAGGAATAAATTGTATTCCGTCTCCATAAGAGCTTTTCACACAAACATCTATATTATAATGTTGTAGTCATTATCTAGAAAAAAAACTTTACTAGCTAAAAGCAATAAAACATTGGAAACAAAAGATTCTATATAGAGCATTGCCAGGAAGCAACTACAATGAATAGAAATGTTAGGTGGACCGTGGAGGCACATGCTCTTAAGTTGACAAAAAGTAATTATGATATACTCTTACTTGCTAAGATCATCGTTGTACGTCGCCACACAACACCTTTGAATTTCCTAGTTACATGTTTACTACGTCCGGTAACACTCATACACGGCCGTTAGTCCTGTCCAGATGGACCTGCAGGACTCGACCGAGCGCCGCATCGAGCACTGCCCCCCGGTCGGTTGATGCCTTCTCTGTATCCATCTCGTCCCCGTGATCCCCGCATCACTTGCTTGCTCTGCTTGCCCACAACCCCTCCCCGTTCCTGTACACCCACTTTGTTCTCACGCCGTGCACCGTTGTTTGGCCACCACACCCGCGCCTAGGTCGCTTCCGCGCAGTGCCGCCTCTCCTCCTCCTCGGGATCTTGGGGACACGGTGGTGGCTAGGGTTCCGTGAGCTCTAGGATACTTCCCTCCTCCTTCCGGTGAGCTCGCACATGATGGGCCATGGCTAGAGCAGCTTGCACCTCTAACCCATCTCCTTGATGTTTTTCGCCCCGCCTTTTTTGCCGTTTTTCTAGAGGTTGCAATGGCTTCTTTAGAATGTTGCTATAGGACTTTTCGGTTTGTTGCAACAAATTTATTTCCATATGGTCCCATTTTTTTCATGTTTTTTGGTATTTTTTCTTTGTTGTTGTACATACTTTTCAATGTTGCAGCATATAATTTTTCGATGTTGCAACACATATTTTTTCAATGTTGCAATACTTATTTTTTTGATGTTGTAGCACATAATTTTTGATGTTGCAGTACATGTACTTTTTTTTCGTGGTCTCAGGAAGAGGGCGTGGTGGTGGGACAAGGTGATGCGGGGGCTTAACGGGTTTCGTTCTATTCCTACGGTAGTGACCCCTGAAGCCCCCAACCCCGTTGTCGCCATTGGTGCCCTCTACACCTCCCCTCCCTCCCCCCCTCAAACTCCCCTTTGAGGCCTTCTCCTCGCAGGGCGAGCAGGATGAGCAGGCCAACCCTAGCCATACCATGAGCTCTCCAACGCCAACACTAGTGGTAGTGTTGGTTACCACCATAGCGGCATCGCCCCTCCCCCACCTTTTGTGCTGAAACCTGGTTGTGCCCTAGGGAGAAAACGGGACAACGAGGGGTCCCCGAAGCCATGCCGGTCGGGCCTCACACCGCGCACTAGGGATCACATGGACGTGGGAGGTGGGCCGTCGTCGTCATTGCTATCCAATTACCTTATCAAGTCTTAGTAGATTAGGGAAGAATTGCTTAGTTAGCTGGGAACGTATCAGGTGCAAACCAAACCTCTCCATGCAAACCATACAAACTTTTAATCTGGATCATAGGATGCTGATCAAAGGGACATGAGAGATTTTCAATACCACTATTTTGTCATGGGATTTTCAATATACTGTGACTAACACCCCTCATCCTCCGTGCTGAAGAACAGGGACACTTGTAGGCTGAAACAGATCCAGGATCGATCGGAATCCCTTGGCCACCAATTTGAAAATAAATTTCAGCAAGAGCACCCAGGGGCCTGATGAATGTTCATAACAACCTGCTGCCCATACAAGATTTCTTTTCCCCACTGGTGGCCTCTCGCTGTGCAACATTAAGCTCCTCCGCCCATCTGCCTTCGCTCCGCTAATTGCCAGCGCAGATCGGTACTCTCTGGATGGAGTGCACTGTACGTTCCGGTTTTGAGGAGCGTAGTTCCGACGGGCGGTTCGAGGAGTAGCTTGGCCTCGCAGACCAAGAAATCGGAGGTTGTGCAGAGGCAGTGACAAATTAACTCGCCTTTGTACCAAATCAAGACGGCGGCAACAGAGTGCACCAAGCGGATTCATAAAGGTACCATGAACCTCAATCTTCCACCTGTCGTGTAGAGAGAGCCGTCGAACCTTCATATCACTACAACAGTGATATAGTAACGCCAACTTATGTTACTATAGGTTGAAAAAAGTGTTACTAGCTCTGTTAGTAACACATTATATTTTGTTCCAATTGCCTATGTTACTATAGACTAAGTTTATTGTAACATATTATACTTGTCTATAGGAACACTTCTTTAGTGTTACAATGATTTTTGTTGTAACACTTTTTCATTTCTACTGAAACACTTGTTTAGTGTTACAATGATTTTTGTTGTAACACTTTTCTTTCTACAATAACACTTGTTTAGTGTTACAATGATTTTTGTTGTAATACTTTTTTTTTTCTCTAGTAACACTTCACAATATGATAGAGTACATAGTTTGCAACACATTTATTTATGAGTAAAATGCACCCTAGGTACTTAAACTATTATGTGGGTATCAAATAGGTACTCTAACTTAAAAATGTAATGCTTAGGTACTCAAACTATTCTATGGGTATCGAATAGGTACTCCAACTTAAAACGTAATGATCAGGTACTCAAACTATTCTGTGGGTACCAGATATGTACTCTAACTCATAAACATAAATATATATTTCAATTGGCTCAAAATGATAGTACAAAATTCTCGTAAATATATATTTAGATTGGCTCAAAATAATAATTATACTTCAGTTAAATAAATGTAAAAGAAAAGAAAGAAAAAAGAATTGAGTACCTGGTTATTACGTTTCGAAGTTGGAGTACCTATCTCGGTACCACATAATAGTTTGAGTACCTAATCAATTTACATTTTTAACTTGGAGTACCTATCTCGTACCCACGAATAGTTTGAGTACCTAACTGTTACGTTTTTAAGTTGGAGTACCTATTTGATACCCATACAATAGTTTAGGTACCCAGGGTGTATTTTACTCTTTATTTATCTATTGGAACATTCGCCTTTGTGTTAGAGCACAATATGGTTGGCAACATATTCGGATTGTAACATCTTTTTATATCTATTGTAACACTTTTTTTATTTCCATCGTAACATATTCGGATTATGGAACAAATATTTGTTTCGCCCATACATGTAGCACATGGATTATTATATAATCACACAAATATGACACATTGTGAAATCACATAAACCATACATTTCCATAATCATACATGATCCATGTATTATAGAAATGATTTCAAACATATGGTTCTTGTTCAAAACAAATCATTGTATATGTACATAACGATGTGGTTCTAGAGAGGAAACACACATAGTTCATACTAGAAAGAAAAATTCAAGAACTAGCTAGGGTCCCTAAAGTCCATTTCTTCTTCTTGTACACATTGATGTAGGAATTCAACCATTAATCATTTCAACCTGCAAAGAAAATGTAAGTTGTAACACTACAAATTAAGCCACAAATATTACATAGATGCAAAGTTAGGAAAGGTAGTTTTGAACATACAAACATCAAAGGCCAAGCAATTGGAACTCCTTTTAGCTTGAGCATCACCAATATTGTTGCACCCAGGCATAGGCCTCACTAATGGCTCATCTTTTGATACAAAGATGATTGATACGCACTTTGTAGAATTGAGTTCCTATCTTGACTCCACCAACAATGTCTTCTCGGATTAGTGCTCAAGAGAGTTGCATAGGCCACATTTGCCTTATTAGGATATTTTGAAGACATTAGTAGCACCGTGGACCCAACCTACATTAATTTGACATAATCTCTTAGTTTTTTTTTTTTTTTGAACTGAAACCGTGGGGCAAAGCCCGGCGGCGGCAATATATTAAAAAAAAGAGAAGAAGTTTTAAGGTACAGGAAGGACTTTACAAGCACTAACCAGCAGTTAGTGAAGGAAGCCAGAGAGTGACAATCTAGGGGGGTGGGGGGTGGAGGAAAGCAAAAGAAGGAGAGCAACTAAAAATTACAAGGCATCAAGCCGAGAAGAATCGAGTTGTGCAGCGAAGGCTTGATTCTGACGAGATGAGCGTTGACGGCTTCTTTAAAATCCCGAGTCCAGGCTTCCAAATCCGGGGGCTTCCCTTTGAAAATTAATTCATTTCTCTCATTCCAGATACTCCAAGCACCGATCATAAACACCTCCATGAAGAAAGACAGGCCAAAAACTTCTTTGGCAGCATGAATCTTGTGGAATAAGGCAAAATCCTCGTTCCAACTAACACCAAGGATCCTCCACCTATCCACCGAGGAAGGGCAGGCAAAGAAAAGATGATCAAGAGTTTCTTCCACAAGGTTACCACAACGCACGCAGTTATATCCTTCCTCAAGAAATTTATGCTTCTTCTAAGCATATTCCTGGTGTTTAGCCTGTCATTGAGCAGCAACCAAGCAAAGAACTTAATTTTTGAAATACATTTCGATTTCCAAACCCAACCCAAAGCAGGATCGGAAAGACTCCTCAAAAATGATGACAATAAAATCTTTTGGAGTAGTAATGAGAGTTCCCCAAATAAAAATCCAGGAGTCATTACTGACAGGAATAGCGGGGAGACTGTTGATGAAATCCTCAAGAAGCAAAAAATCATTATGGGCTTGTCCGGTCATTAGGATTCTAAAGCGATCAATCAAAGAAGGAGAACTTCTCAGATTCCAGAGAGAGATATTGTCATTCTTTGCAAATCTAAACAGGTTTGGCAAGAACTGAGAAAAAATCCTTCCATCAATAAGATCATGCCGTAAAACCAATAGTATCACCTTTGTTAGGGCTACAATAAGACACCCCTCCGAACTGGACATTAAGTCTAAGAATATCTTTCCACCAGAAAGAGCCCTTCTCTCTTGCCAGATGAGGAACCTCAGAGGAATAGTATCTATCCCAAATGATTTTAACCCACTGAATATTATCCTTCCTATAAAACTTGTTCAACTGCTTAATAAGAAGAGCATCATTCTGCAGGCTAATATTGATAACACCACAACCCCCTTATCTTTTGGTGCCATGACCATCTCCCAGGCAGCAAGATTATATCCCTTTTTTTTGAAATCTGCTCCTCTCCGAGAGACAATCTTTTCTATTTCTATCAATGATATCAACAACTGCCACAGGAAGCTTGGGGAGCACATAAAGTAAGTGGGCAAGGAGGAAATTACAGAGTTGATGAGCTGTAGCCTTCCAAAGATAGGTTAGAAATTGTGAGCTGGGACGAGTCTTCTTTCAATTCTCGCGAGATCAAAGGGGCATAATCTTTCACCAAAGGCTTGGTCAAACCAAGAGGCAAACCAAGATACGTGAAAGGAAAAGAGCCCGGGCAGCAACCAAAGAAATCGGCAAGAGCAAAGCAGCTCTATCATGATCAATATTGATAGGGACCAGGCATGACTTATGAAAATTAACCCTCGGCCCTTTGGAGAGAGCAATCTTCTAGAGACAATCCTTTAGAATCTGCAACTGAGACTCATTTCCTTGCATTACAATGATAGTGTCATCCGCATATTGCACAATAGGAAAGGGAGTATCTGGGGACCGAGGGAACGGAGGCAAAAGATTGCGAAGTTGATATTCATAGTTGAAAACCTGCCTGAAGGAGATCGTGACCACAAAGAAAAAAGGGGGGGAGAGGGGATCACCCCGCTTGACCCCCCCCCTCTTGCACTTGAACTCCTTCCCCAAGGTGCCATTGAGAAGAATGTAAGATGTGGCAAAGTGGTCAAAATCTCTCTAGTCCAGTCCAACCATTTCTGAGGGAATCCCTTGGCTTCAAGAATCTGAAGAATATAGTCATGCTCCACTAGGTCAAAGGCCTTCTCAAAATCTAACTTCAGGATGATGATCTCCCTTTTAGAATGGTGACATTGGTGAAGGTATTCAAAGGCCCACCCAAGGCAGTCTTGGATAGTTTTTTCCTTTAATGAAGCCATACTGGTTTTCATGCACAATCTGAAGGGCCTTGAGTTGCAGCCTGTTTGCAACAATTTTAGAAATGATCTTCAAAGAGGAGTTGAGAAGAGAAATGGGCCTGAAGTCATTCACACATTCAGGGTTGTCCTTTTTGGGTACAAGGTGATGTAAGAGTTATTGATGCTCTTAGTGTCAGCCTGATGGAAATAGAAATCTTTGCAAAGTTTATAGATACTAGTATATTGCCCGTGCTAACGCTATGGTAACGTTTAGAAAAAAATAATTCAGGAAATTAAAATAGATCACCTATCAGGCTGTTCTTATTCCCTACGACTGAAGGGCCTCTATATTGAAAGGCCAAATTCAATGATGTGTTTTTGCCTTGAGATCACAAAATTTTCCTTTTTTAGATCAAGGGCTCTATATTGAAAGCAGATAGAACGTGCTGGCGATACAAGTTTTACAAACCAGACCCAAAAAGGATAGCAAACAACGCCTCCACACTAAAAATAGACCCACCATCATGCCGGCATGGCTGGGAGCAAAATATAGAGGAAAAAAAGAAACTTACAGACTCTTAGACCACGACACAAGCTTCGAGTATCAGAAAAGATAAAAACGCAAAACTAAAGCCACCAAGATCTTCAAGTGCTCTTCACCATGTTGTCAGGCCTGTAAGATAGAGACAGTATGTGTTGGTCTATTTCTTGCTCAACTGAATTTCAACAAAAGGATACTGATCGAGCCTTACTCTACAAATCTTACTTAGCATCTTAGCTTATCAAACTGTATGTGTTCATCACTGTACCCAAGCTGAAGCACACCCAAGTTTAACTAATCTATCAGTTTTTAGGAACCCCTCTGTATTTCAGATGACAAGCTTCTATATTTTCTTTCTGTTTTCTCAGGAATATAAAGTGTAGATATCTGCTTTTACCATGAACCCCAATATCTGGAATAAAAATCATATAAACAGTGGGTTCATAAAAAGCTTCCGGTTGGACAGGCATTCTAACCTAGCAGTATATTCCAGGCAAAGAAATATATATTTCTGTATATAGTGATTAAACTACCATCAGCCAGATATGTAATGAACAAAATCAGTGATGGGAAAAGAATACACCTTTCATTTTTCAGGTGGAAGACCTGCTGCAAAAAAAAAATATCAAAAGCATAATCTGGTGAGTTAACAAATTAACAATCCAAATTAGTTTTTGTACTTTAAAACAGTTTCTGGCCTCTATCTATCCGGCACTACAGTAATACAGTTGATTACAAATGTCATCTGAAACATCTTTGGGTATTTAGAGTTCAATCCAATAACAAACAGATTGGATTTAAAATTGTCCATGAATTAAAAATCATCCAATAGAAATCCAGGAGGACAGGGGAAGCTTTCCATACCAAGCTCTTCAGCTTTTTTTGTGCTTTTCGTTAATCATGTCATGAGAATGAAGCTATCTTTGATAAAAGCATCAAGCAAGAGGGCAGCCTGCAGACAAAATTGATAAAAAAATTGCCACATAACGAAAACCATGTCATGTGAAAATGGTCTACTGTGAAAACTCTACAAACATTAAAAATTGCAGGAATACAGGTAACAGAGTCATCCTCAAAGTTACATTCAAGAACTGCATTCAACCATTTAAAAATGTGTGGATTTGTCGTTCTAATGCAATTCAACAAAGTTAATAAAAAAATAAAATCATTTTTGTCATTTTCTGACCTGAGCCACTGATCCTTTCCGCCTAGCAAACATGATCCATACGCTTGGTATCCTTTCCGCCTAGTAAATCACTGTGAGCTCCATAAGGCACTTCCCTGATGGTAGCTACAGAATCAGTGTCGCCCCAGCTTGTCCTCGAGCGCCGCAGGATCCACCATAGTTCTGCAGACATCATAGCAACTATCAGACATACTGCCATTGGGGACTGCAGCAAGCAACTATAGCTCATCCCAGTTGGATAAAAAATAAAAAGCATACCTTTTCAAGCTCCTGCTGTCACAAATTTCATCTCCACTCAGCCTCTGTGTGTCCAGATCCCAATCAGCAAAAAGCAGCTCAATTTTACCAATCACAAGGCCCGGCCAGGCGCATGGAAGAGGAAAAAGAGACATCTGAATGGACTGCAACATCTGTGGGGACGAAATTGGACGGCAGGTTGAGGTCCTTAGCCGTCCGCTTGGCGGCTGATGACCTCCGAAGTCGAGATCTGCCGGCCAGCCATTAACCTGACAAATGAAACTGTAATGTAGGTTCAGTTAAAGGATGAAAAGAAGTCATAAACATGTACTGCAGGTTCAATTTAACACTTTAATAGCAAAACAAGATATAGTTAGGCCTGTTTTCAGGTTTAAGAAACAGCCTACCAATGGAATATCAAATGTTCAATTCTTCCTTCAAGAGCATGTAACAGGTATTGGTTTTTCTTAAAAAAAAATGAAAGACTAATAAAGAGATTGCAACTGATTGCACTATCACAGGCTGCGGACCCTTGGGCGGTTGATTAGAGGGGCGGTATATGCATCGACCCCTGCAGGTAAGTTGCAGTTTATTAGAAAAAAATTTGACCAAGCATCAAAAGCAAAATATATAGTATGAGAAATGGTGCTCTGCGTAGGATTACCATTGCTCTACTTCCTGGATGGTGGTCTGGGCATTGAGTCCTGGTGTCAGGTACTCGGGAATCATCATCGCCACAGCATGCAAAGCAAAGACAAGACCTGGAAGTTGGAATCAAAAGCCTTTGAAAAACTACAAATTTTCCCCAATCCACAATGGCGATGAGACACAAACGGTGCTTCCCAGTTATAACTCCACAAATTACTCGCTATAAATGACTAAAATACACTGAAACAATCCTGCTGCGGCGGCGGCGGCGAAGGGAGGGATGGAGACGATGAGCAATCTAGCAGGGGTATCCGGCGATGGTCGGGCGTGCGGACCTTTCACGACGACGAAGAAGAAGCAGAAGATGGTGGAGACAGCGACCAGCAGCACGTCAGGAGCGCCAGCCGCAGCACGCGTGCGGCACTCGGGCACGCATCCCCTGCGTTGACGATGGCGAAGAAAGAGCGGAAGACGGCTGCGGCCGCGACGGCCAGCAGCAGCAGGTCGGCCTTGCGGCAGCCAGACGGCACTCGGGCTTGCGTCCTCAGGGACCTCAAGGCGTCGGCGGCCGGACCTTCAGGCGGCTGGTGTCCTCAGCGACGGCGGCGGCGGACCTCCAGGCGTCCTCCTGTGGACGGGCGGACCTCCGGGGACCTCCAGGCGGTGGCTGGGGACCAGGCGGCGGCGCTCTCTTGTGGACGGTCGGCGCTCTCTTTGTGGACGGCCGGTGCTCCCCTGTGGCAGCGAGTGGAGGAGCGGCGATGGAGGCGGAGGGTCACGCGTCGGGGAGTGTGCCGACGGAGAGAGGGAAGGGTCGCGTGTGCGGACGGGGAGAGGGTGGGTCGCGCGCGGCTGAGTAAATGCGGGAGGGAGATCGAGGGTCGCGTGCGTGGCTGAGGATGGGGGGATTAGGATGGTAGATGATGACGAGGAGGAGGAGGATTGATCCCAACAATTTTGGTCCTTGGATGTGGGTGAGTGAGAAAGAAAAGATGTTAGAAAGAAATCCGTGCCATTCATTTTAAAAAGTTTTAGCTTAGGGGTATATTTTATTGGGTACATTTAAAAAGATTAGGAAAGATAATGACCGTGGTGGGCCAAAAAAAAAATTTGTGTGGTTTTAGAGAAGTTTTTTGTTGTATTATATGTAGTAGAGTAGAGATGTCTCTAGCAGGCTGCCTACAGGGGCCATAAACCACTACAAGCTCCCAGGAATCAAGGTTACGAGAAGAGGTCAGAGAGAGCCTGATGGCAAAATGGTGCTTCTCAACTGTGACAGCTCTAAACACATTAGAGGCCCAACAGACAAGAATACCCCCGTGCACGAAGGACAAAAGTCAAAATTATCAAACCTCTCGTGGATACGGGATCACCTAAGGACTCCGAGAGAGTTGTTCGCAGATTCTATCCTAACCCGCGGCCACAAACAACTCTCGAAGGCAATGGAAGCATAGCTACGGTAGACTTCGTTGTAATCGATAGAACTCTAGTCGATTACCATGTTTAGAGTTTGGGTGTTCGAATCCTCGACGGACAACCCTCTCAGATCCGACTAGGTCCGTAGCAAAGCTCTTTGGCCCCTTGAACTATAAAAGGCGGCCAAAGAGCACCTCAGAGAGGAGAGCGCAACTTGAACACATCAAGTGTCGTAAAAACTTTTGATAAACCGATCCTGCTGACCCCATCAATCAAAAACAAAGCTCACGCCGACCGGACGTAAAGGTCTTTACTGATCAAGGATCGAGGGCCCGAACCAAAGATAAAACCCCCGTCTCCATGTCAATCGCTGCGAACAAACCGCCGACCTGTGTTCATCGAGGCTCGACAAACCGCCCCACCACCCCGTGGGGGGGCTTTGGTCAAAACATCGACACACCGGGCGCCACCGTAGGGGCTCGCCGAATTTCAGCACGAGAGTTCGGCGGACCACGACACCATGGGCTCGACGACGAGAAATACGATCATCTTCGGATCATGGACTTGCGAGATCGTCGACGACGGCAAGACTCGGCTACATCATCGAGGAATCCAAGACCGGAGGATCGGAACTCGCCGAGAAGCTCGGACAGCTTGACGCCACCGATACCGCCTCGTAGATGGAGAACAAGCTCGACACCGACTGAGAACCACGCCGCAGACCTCGAAACCGAAAATGACTCGGGAAGGAGGACACCCAAGGTTCAAAGACGGACCAAGACAACTCGGCTACACTCCTACTCCGACTCGCATAAGGAAACCGTAATCAATTCAGAAAGAATTTTTTTCAAGAAAGGCTACCCCGACTCGAGAAAGAAGGCGGAACCGAGACAAATCTGGTATCAACCCAGTTACCTTACCAATTCCCAACGGACTACGTAATGCCGCATTCACACATACAAGGTGTATCAAGACAACTTTCAAAAGAAGGCCGAGATTCCTTTGAAAGGCGCCGCAACGAGGGCTCGCCCGACAAGGACGCCGAGGGAGTGCATCATCCACCGCCTAGAACCCTCACGAAGACCGAACGCCAAGAAACGGCGTGTACGGGGATGGCAAACGACGAATCTTCCCCGGACGGAAGGAGTGGCGCCCAAAGGCTCATGTTCCCAACGAAATCTTGTTGATAGCAAGAGCCCACACGCCGCTTAACCCTCCGCATGCCCCCGACATCGTCCACCGACGGTTGGGTCTATCAAACATCTCGGACGAAAGAACCCAAGAAGACGAAGGAGAAGACCAAATCATTCAAGGCTAAGAAGAAACAAGTCAAGGGAGGACGCCGAGATAGAGCGAGCAAGCGCAAACAAGCCTCGAGCAAGTACCAAGCCGACTTTGCGCGAATATGAGAAGATGAAGTCCGAAAAGGGAAGTCAAGACGACCATCGACAACACACACGGAAAGATACAAGAGTTGATTGAACGCCGAAGACCGCTTCAACCTAAATGACGAGGAGAGGCTCATCAAGGAAGCGCTTCAAAGCCACCCAAGAAAGAGATCCCGCTTAGGTCACGCCAAAGGCAAACAACTCGCACATCCAAAGAAGTCGGTCCAATGTCTTCGAGAGGTTGGGTACGCCGAGAACTCCGTAAACTCAAGACGGCCCCGAGGGATGGTGGAAACCGTAGACCCCGAAGGTTAATCTCACCCCCGAGACCAAGCCGACACGAAGAAGTCGCGAGTCCACATATAGACCCGCAAGAACCCCGACAAAAGGGGCAAGATCCTCGTGACAAATCGAAGGAAGGACAACAGGGGCTATGACAGATTCCCCTTGCTTCGCGAAGAAAGACTACAAGGAGTCAAACTACCCCCAAAGTTCAAACCTTCGAATCACTCAAAATACGATGGGAAAACAGAGCCCAAGCAAAGGGGCTCGTAGTCTACCACAATCCATTGAGTCGGGCCGAGGAGATGATGACGCAAAAGCCATCTTCTTTCCCATGGCTCTAGAAGCTCTACCGCTCCAATGGTTCGACAAGATCGAAGAGGGCTCAATAGAATATCGGGAAGATTTGCAGAGAGTATTTTGCAATAACTTCAAGCAGAATCATCACCCATCCCATCACACGTGCCGAATTAAAGAGCCTCAAGCGTAAGCCAGAGAATCCTTGAGAGACTACTATCGAAGATTTGGAGAGATGAGATCCTGTGTGCATGACATCACGTAAAGAGAAGTGGTGGATGCGCTCGGTAATGGAATCTCTCAAAGATGGCAATTTCTGACTTCTACAAAGACAACCCGAGGACCAACGAACGTTCAAGCTTATCAAGGAGAAGATGATCGGAGCCGAAGAAAGAACCCGTGATCGCCTCCCGAGAGAAAGAACACGGAAGGCCCGAAGAAAGAACAAAACAACTCTCGCCAGCATAAAGAAACGAGGGCCGCATAACACACAAATGCATTGGCGAGAAGCCAAGAAGACCTACAAACGTAAGTACAAAGAACAACAAAAGCAAAGGGCGCAAAGCAAGGACAACGCCAACCTAGAAGACATACCTTGCGCGCTTTCCATCCCGAGCTCGCCACTCGCCGGAAACCGCATAACCTTCCAAGAGAGATACAAGGGAAGAGATTCAAATCGTAAAAGGGACGACCAAGAAAGCAAAAAGAGAAAACAATGACGGGCGTAGAAACAGAGACTTCCGTAAAGCAACAAGATCTCTAAACGCCATATTCTCCTGAGTCCCCGGATCAAAGAGCAAGAGACAAGACAAGCTAGCACTACGATCGATCATGGCAGCGAGAACCCGCAACGCCACGCTACCTCAATTGGTCCCAATACCCGATTCAATTCACAAGGGAGGATCAATGGACAAGTGTAGGCAACGCCGGTCAGTATCCCTTTGGTGATAGAACCCACCATAGCCGGAGTAACAAGAACCAAGGTACCGACGACGGAGGTGCAGTGGTCAACATCATATTCTCCGAGACACCGACAAGATGGGACTAGACCTCTCGTGGTTAATTGCTCCTCCAAAGACCCCTTTCTACGGATAGTTCCCCGACGAAAGCAAAGAATACCAATTGGGCAAGTCACCCTACCAAATACTTTCGAACACCTTCAAACTACCGAACGGAATACGCCAAGTTCGGCAGCGATCTCGAGTCACCATATCATGCCATCATGGGAAGACCGGCAATTGCAAAATTCATGGCTATTCCACACTACCCGTATCTATTGCTAAAGATGCCGGCGCCATTTGGGGTTCTTTCAATCAAAGGAGATCTCAAAAAGGCTTTCGAGTGTGACGTCCAATCCATTGAAATAGCAAACAAGTCCTAGTACATTCTTGGAGAAAAAGAAGTCAATCGATGGCACAGGAGACAAATCCGGAGGAACTCGAGATACCGGCCAAGAAACAAGCAATCTTGGTACCCCGTAAGAAGCCGACGTCAAGCACATCGATTTACTGCACCGGTGATCCATCCAAGACGGCGATCATCGCCTCACCTATCTCCAAAATAGGAATTCGTGCTCACCCGCCTTCCCGAGGCAACACAATGATATATTTGCCCGGAAACCAGCCAGACATGCCCTGTTCCGGAGCCGGCCGAGCACGCACTGATATCAATATGGGATCCAAACCCATCAAGCAAAGATCGAGGAGGTTCTCACCGTAAAAGAAAGAAGCCATCAAAAAAGGAGATCGCGAAACTACTCGCAGCGAGATTCATCGAGAAATCCTACATCCGATTGGCTAGCTAATCCAGCTTCGTTCGAAGAAGAATACCTCGAATGGCGCATGTGTGTGGACTACACGTATCTAAACAAGCATTGCCCGAAGGATCCATTTGGGCTACCAAGGATTGACCGTATAGTGGACTCCACAAATAGATCACCCTACTATCGCTCCCCTCGGATTGCTACTCGTGCTATCACCAAATAGCACTCAAGAAAGAAGATCGAGCAAGACCTCTTTTTATCACCCCTTTCGGTGCCTAATTGCTACAAAACAATGTCATTCGGATTAAAGAACGCCGGAGCAACGTATCAAAGAGCGATACGCACTTGTTTGGGAGAGCAGATTGGCAAAAACACCGAAGCATACGTGGACGACGTGGTGGTGAAAACAAGGGAGCCGATACTCTAATCCAAGACTTGGAGGAGACTTTCAACAACCTTAAGAAGTGGAGGTGGAAGCTCAACCCAACAAAGTGCGTTTTTGGAGTACCATCGACAATTACTCGGGTTCTTGGTCGGCCAGAAGAGGGCATAGAAGCCAGCTTCAAACAGATCAAGGCTATCACAGAGATGAGACAACCTTAAACGCCAAGGACGCCCAAAAACTCACAGGGTGCATGGCAAAGCACTCAACAGATTTATATCTAAACCGGGAGAAAAAGGATTACCTTTCTTCAAATTGATCAAGACCAAGGGAAAGTTCGAATGGACTAAAGAGGCGCATAAGGCATTTGAAGAACTCAAACAAGACCTAACGCCGGCACCATCCCTCACTCCCCCGAAAGATCATGAAGACCTCATGCTTTACATAGCAGCCTACCAAGACAAAGAGTCAGCCTCAGAATCATTGTGGAGAGAGAAGAGCCCGAACAAAGAAAAACCCCAGAGGCCGCTTTACTACGTGAGCGAGGTCCTTTCGTAATCCAAAGCTCGATACCCTCACGCATTTAAACCGCTCTACTCCATATTGATCACATCAAGGAAGCTACGGCACTACTGACACCACAAGATAACAAAGGGTCACAGATTCTCCACTTTCGGAGACATCCTACGGAACAAGGATTCAACAGACGCATATCAAAATGGGCAAGAGAACTCGGAGCATTAAATCTAGAGTTCACCCCACGAAGAGCAATCAAATCTCGTGCACTTCCGCACTTTATAGCGGAATGGACGAGCTCCAACAACCCATACCCGAAGACATCAAGAAACATTGGAGCATGTACTTCGATGGATCATTGAAGCTCGGGGAGCAGGAGCCGGGATTCTCTTCATATCTCCGTAAGGAGACAACTCAAGTATGTGCCGCAGATAATGTGGCAAGCTACCAACAACGAGGCGAGTACGAAGCACTCATCCATGGCCTCAAAGTGGCAAAAACTCGGGAATCAAAAAGACTTCAAGTATATGGCGACTCCGCGGTTGTCATAAATCAAGTCAACAAAGACCGACTGCACACAAAGGATAACATGGGCCTCTACCGCTGTATACGCAAATTGGAAAAGAACTTTCAAGGCCCGAAATCCTACACGTGCTTCGAGACGCAAACGTGGTCAGCAGACGTATTAGCCAAACTCGGATCTAACAGAGCTCAAGTCCCACCAGAGTATTCGTCGAAGAATTATCGAAGCCTTCAATCAAAGAAAACCCAGAGCAAGAAAATATGGAGCAATCAGCTCTAACAGAGTGATGATAATATCTCCGTGTCGCAAACCACTCCCCGGATCGAGGACATCATCAACTTCATCAAAAACAAAACGCTACCCCAAGACAAAACAGAAGCAACAAGGATCTTGAGAAGAAGCAAGAACTATGTGCTCATCGGGGACAAGCTATATAAAAGAGCAAAGATTATCGAGTACTACTCAAATGCATCACCAAGAAGGAAAAGAAATCCTCAAAGAAATCCATTCGATCTTGTGGAAACCACGCAGTCGCCGAGAACCCTCGTGGGAAAAGCATTCGTAACAGATACTACCGCCAACAGCTCTCAAAGACGCAGAAGAACTCGCCGAAGATGCAAAGGATGCCGATGTTCGCAAAGGCAAAGCGCATGTACCGCACACAACCTAATCTCGCATACCACCATCATGGCCTTTTTCGTGCCGGGACTAGATCAAGTCGGACCACTTAAAAGAGCCAAAGGAGGATACGAATACATCTTCGTAGCAATCGACAAATTCACCAAGTGGATAGAATACAAGCCTTTGGTTAACTACAGCCCAATAAAGCAAATGAGTTCATCCAAGAGATCATGCACAGATTCGGGATGCCCAACAGATCATAACACCTCTGATCACCCTTCACAAATGTAGAATTCGAAGATTGGGCACGAGATTGCGGCATACAAATCGATTATGCCTCAGTAGCACATCCTCGTGCAAACGGACAAGTAGAAAGAGCCAACGGACTCATCCTTGCCGGTTTAAAGCCTAGACTATATGAAGAACTCAAAGACTATGGAGCAAAATGGATCGAAGAGATACCAAAAGTTGTCCAGGGGCCTAAGAACTCAAATCGCCAGAGCGACAAAGCTACTCACCTTTCTTCCTAACATACGGATCGAAGCGGTACTACCAAAGAGATTCGATATGGAGCTCTCCACGGATAGAGCGCTTTGAAGAAGGAGAAGGAGAAATGCACAAGAAGACTTGAGATCGACCGCGCGTAAGAAGTCGAAAAATGCCATCCTTCGAACGCAAGATACCCGCAAGGACTCGAAGGCACTATGACAAAAGCACACCTACCAAGAAATCTGAACCCGTGAGATCAAGTACTCAAAAGAAACCAAAAGACGTAAGGCGTACAAATTGCTCGATCCGTGGAAGGACCCTTCATCGCCAAAGGAGTACCGGGACCAGAACCTACAAACCGATGACCACGTAAGGAGAAGAAATCGAAAACTCTTGGTACATCACCCAACTCCGAAAGGTTCTACCCTTAAAAGACTCGACAGCCACGGAGAAGTCGCGAGAACACGCACCAACTCTCTCAAGAAGAAGAAGCAAATGGCGCCGAAGAACTCTAGACCCAAAAGAGGTACTAGAATGCGCGGCACTCTAAAGCGCCTCAAACCAAAAAGAACTCCAAAAAGAGCGCGGCCGCATGCCTCCCAAGAGGAGAAGAACAAAAAACAGCCCAAATCGGCACTTCAAGAAGAGAAGTCGACCGAAAAGAAGGCAACCCCACCACCGAAATGGAGGTCACCAAACAAGGGTGGAACCACGCCGAAGTCCTCCGAATAGCGCCCATACCTTAAATCCTAGCGGCAGATCGTGAACTACGACTCAAAGAAAAGAGGACGTGGGGATCGGCCCGCTTAGGTCGCAGAGGCCATCAAGGGTCCGTAAAGAGCCAATATGTCCTACGGCAGAGGACGGCCTTTCGAATCGGGCGTGAACGGTGTAGTGTTATGAAATAGGAACCTATCGCCTCACATCAAGTCTATCGAAAAGCGTAGCAGCCCAAACCGTGGCAAGGTGGATTGTAGTGTTGTGAAATAGAAACCCAACCACCTTGACCTTCAAATCCGCAGTGCACTTAAATGGGCCCGACCGAGAACCCTATAGGGACGCCGTGCTATAGTCCACAGGGACAGCATGGGAGAGCCCTTGCCCGTGCCGGCAACCCGTAGTTAGAACAACTCTACTCGAGCACGACTCCACCAAACATCTACTAGCAAGTCTAAGAAAAGACAAAGCTAGAGGCCTAACGGCCGAGCAAGACTCCACTTATCGTGACATGACTCGTAAAGGAGGCAACAAGTCACAAGCCGTAAGAAAACAATTACGGCAGAGCGGGGCACGACCCGGCCACTTACAAAGAAGTCTCAAGCAAAGACAGCGCTGAAAATCCGAATAAAAACAAGTTCTCGGTACTCCGAGCACGACTCCACATCTACGACAAGTCTCAAGAAAGAAGACAAGTCGCGGCCGAAAGATAAAAACCCCAGACGCAGGGGCAAGGTCCCAACCACTTTAAGCAAGTCTAAGGCAAAGACAAGCTACAAAGAACAGGCGTAAAACAACCCTAGCACTCCTGAGCACGACTCCACATCTACGACAAGTCTCAAGAAAGAAGACAAGTCGAAAGGCCGAAGGATAGAACCCGCAGATGCGGGGGCAAGACCCCACCTATTCCAAGCAAGCCCAACAAGAAGGCGCTACTACAAAGCCAGGGAAGAAGCAACCCTAGCAAATCGGAGTATTTACTCCACCTTCAAGACAAGTCTCGAAGAAGAAGACAAGTCACGCCAAAAGGAAAGAACCCGCAGACGCATGGGCAAGACCCAACTTACTACGCACAAGTCTCAAGAAAAAGAAAACAAGTCAGACGTCAAGGGAAGAACCCGAAAGACGCAGGAGCAAGACTCTACCATCACGACAAGTCTCAAGAAAAGAAGACAAGTCGGGCGTCAAGGAAAATAACCTAAAACGCGCAAGAGCAAGACTCCAACAATCTACAAAGAAGCTCAAGAGGAGCTAAAGCCGATGCGTAAGGAGAAAAAAAGAACCCTAACGCACAAGAAGAAGACTCCTTTCTACTCAGCAGGTCTACAAAGAGGCAAGCCGATTCATCGAAGAACAACCCCGATGATTATGGAGCCGAATCCTCACAACTACTCGGCACAAGTCTACAAGTACAGACGAAGCCGTAAGCCTAGATCTAAAGGCTCAACTACATTCAAGTTGTCCAAGAAAGAAGAATTCGAGGACAAAGCGTAAGACAAATCGCAAACAAAGCCGCTCGGCGCGTAATCAGATAACAGCTTTGAAAAGTCAGACAAAAAGCGCACTCAATTGTTCAAAGGCCCCAATACAAGAGGGCCACCAACAAGACCCGATTATTACAAGACGGACGAAGCCGCCACAACCGTGCACTCGTGCCTCATCAAAGCCAAGCTCCACGGCGTCATTCATCCCAAGATCAATGGTATCCACAAGAGATGCCACAAAATGCATCCACCGCGGAAAGTCTCCTTCTCCATCATCTCAAAGATGTTCCATAGAGGCAAACCCATTCACAACAAAGAGCAATGGGCAGCTCCGGACGAGATGATGAAAATAATAGAGAGAGCTCCTCAGAAGCCTCCCGGCAACATCCCCCACATATAAGCGGAAGCGTTCGGAGGCTTGAGGAAGGAACCCCCTCCAGGTCAACTCTTGATCTTGAGGAAGACGGATGACGTCGAGAAGAGGAGACACGAAGCGCCAAAGCTCCGAAAACTTCTCCTGAAGGGCAGCAAGAGAATCCTTCACCCCCCGCAGCTCGGTCTGCAGCTCACTGATAGTAGCCTCCTGGCTAGTCTTGGTCACACGAAGAGCTACAAAAACAACTATCGAGGAAGAGCAAAAAGCGTAAAATAACCAAGAAGAGCAAGAAGAAAGGCGAAGAAATACCTTCGACCTCCTGGACAACCTTGCCATAGGACTCGGTCAACCCGGCCGCGAAGTGGCACGGGCTTCCCCGAGTTGCAAGCGAAGAGCTCGCCGTGACTCAAGACGAGTAACCTCGACCGCAAGGAGTCACTCTCTTGACCAGAGAGGAAGACAGGAAGGTCACGCACAAAAGACTACAACAAAGTCGAAAGCTCAGGCAACATATTAAGAAAAAAGAAAAACAATCAAGATAGCCGATCACATACCTGGAACTTGTGATCAAGAGCGGACAAAGCATCGCTGGCGGCCTTTATACACCACAGACAAACCACCAACCCGAGAGGACAAATCGAATTCCGAATCAACAGAATCCGCAAGAACCTTCAGATCAGAAAGAGAAGGATCCGGATGAACCTCAGGGTTGGAAGTATGCACAGGCGAACCAGATGTAGAAGACTGTCCAAACCGCCATACGCTCGCACTAAGTCGGAGAAAGAACGTCCGGGAACTTCACGAGGGGCCTCCTACAAAAGAACCCCTCAAAACAAGCCACCTCATATTTACACCGGAAATAAGAACTCAAAAGACAAAGAGCACTCACCGGAATGATATTCGAGGAGCGCGAGGGGGCAGACCAGCAAGTGTGGAGGGTTTCACTTCAAGAGCAACTGGAACAGGCGAAGAAACCTTCCCAGAAGCCTCAACTTGCACAACAGGAGGACTACAGAAACAAATCACATCAAGACCACCACAAACCAAAGAACCCTGGACGTGGGAAAACAAAAGAAAAGAACTCACGGATTCGGACAAGAGACTCCACTTGCTCCTCATCCCGCTCAAAGGACAAATGCGAGCACCATCCGAAAAAAAAAAACAGAGAAGCGAAAAGTTAACTCATATCAAAAAAGAGCGGGTCTGACAAGAAAAAACAACCCCCTCACCTATGAGAATATTACCTGTGGGCTCCTGCAAAGAAGCCTGAGAAGCAGCAGAGCGAGTCCTCTTGGGAGTGGTAGTGGCGTAAGAAACACCGTGTTCTTCGTAAGAACGCGCCGCACGACGCCACGACCTATAAGAGCAAGAACTCGCGGATCCGGAGTAAAGGGAACATACGAAGAACCCCCAATACTCACACCAGGAAGGACTAAAGACTCAAAGAAGGTTACCAGAGAGACAAGAGGGCAACGAAGCCACGATCACCGAGCAGACTCCTTGTAGTTGCGGCCAAGATGCTAACAAAAACAGAGAGTCGAAAAACAACCCTAATCGGACAAGAAGACCACTTTGTTGACACTTGTTATCATATAAATTTATTAATCAAATAAACATGAGAAAGGGGTATAAATCATAATAACAACCTAGAATAGGGGTCACTAACATATTTCCATCAGTTTTGGTAAAGTTGTGAATTGCGGGGACTAAACAGAAAAACACCGAGAATTCGTGGAGCCGCACGACTACGCAACGTAACGCAATCCAACTCCGAGAGAAGACCCTAGAAGGCACCGGACTAATCCCGACGTGAACGAGACTTAGCAACCAAGAAACCATCATCTAGAAGACTCCAGAAGACACGACGGATTACGGGCACCAGGGTGGGCCAGCCCCTGGGCCGATCGGCCCAATAATGGGGCCGATCGGTACCCCCCCACCGCGTCAGCCCTGCCTCCGGAAGCTTCCTCAACCGACTCTAAGACGCAATCTAATCCACCCGTTTAATGTCGGTTTGATCCGAGGGTGTCGGTATGATCCCGAGATGTATCTAGGTCAAACCCTGGCACCTCCTCCGGACTATATAAGGAGACCCCTAGACCCCCCCCTTCAGATCATCTAGTTCATAATCAAGTTCTCAAGTTCATCAACGGCTTCAAGATCCAAGTCATCAATCCCACGCTCTAGAAACACCGCTTTAGGAAGAGTAGCAATCAAGATTAGATCTAGTAGGAAGGGAGAAATCCGCCCCGATCGTCGAGGCCGGCTCAAGATCGTCTCGTTCTTGTAAGTTCTTCATTGTAAGTAGTCTTCAAGTTCCGCACACGTTCTTAATATGAATATCTTGATCATGTTTATATTCGAGATTATTTGTTCTAGTATTTACTTTGATTACATGTTTAGCATAGTTGAATTACTTTTATGTTCATGCATGGATTCGTATAGCGCTCATCCATCAATATTATGGGTGAGTGGTAGAGACGATGTAATCGTGGTGATTAGATCTTATTTACCTGCGTTTGCACCCTATGTGCCGGGTCGTGTGGTAGATCGTGGTGGTGACAAAGACCATTGAGTCCTTTGCAATCCATCCCCGTATGTAGGACTAGCGGATGATATTATTCGGGTTGTTCTAAGTTTCGCCTTAGTCTTCATGGATTCTCGTCCTCATGTGTGGATTTAATTAGTCTTTCTTCGATGATTGTTAGATGTATTGCACTAATCAAGTAGATCCTAACTTATAGTTTAGAGTTACATATTGGAGTTTCTAATGCTAGCTAGCCTATGAATTGCTATCGTCCCACTGTTTGACACTTTCCAAGATGCACACCGGATATGACTTGGTTGAATCTATTTATTAGAACTTTTATCATTATCTTTACTATGAACCTTGATCCCTCGTTTTAAGTAATTGATAAACTTAATACTTAAGCATTGCTTACGAGAGATGATTAATGTTTAGATACACACATGCATAGTTAATTCATGATAGTAGACTTCTTTCCCCGTGGTAGAATATAAATTCAAGACCCGGTTCTTACTCCCGGTTAAAATGCTACAATGGTATATTCATATCCGTGCGCTTTGCGGATACCCAGCTTATAATTGTTTATTTACTTATTGAGAAGTTTATCAAGGCATAGTACGAATATGTTATTCTTTGCATATTAGTAGTTTAACTATAGGGATGACAACCTTTTCGGATATGCTATGAACTCGCAATGAATAATTTTCTTTTAGTTTTATCTCAAGCAACATCGATATTCATTTTTGACGCCATTGCTAGTGATAGGTTTATATCTCTGTTTCTAGTTAGTGACGTTAGAAATACCAACAAGCATTTTTGGCGCCGTTGTCGGGGAAAGAAAGTCTTTAGCCAAATAAAATATAAATATAGGAATAACTTGCATGCATCTCTCTCACGCATTGTAAAGTATTAAATTTATCACTAATTGCTTAAACAGGTTTACCCTTGTTATTATTCTTTCTATCTATTTCGTGGGTAATGTATGAATAGGAATCTTCCCGAAAACTTCGTTTCGATCGATCCGTAAAAACTCTTGAAGCGTGCAAGATCCAAGTTGAAGTCTCGACCCAAGATCGCCGCCTCGGAAGACTCCTCCACCGTGCGAAGCTTAACACCCATGTTCAAGTAATGGCGAACAAGACCCTCCGCGAGTACTGCGACCGACTACGGCCAACATCCGCACCGGGGCCGGCAAATCGATGTGGGAGACAAAGCTTTTGAGCTCAAGCCCGCACTCATCAACATGGTACAAGCTAGCCAATTCCGTGGAAAAGCCCATGAAGATGCCAATGCTCACCTACAACACTTCCTAGAGATCCGTGGCACCTTCACTATCAAAGATGTCTCAAGTGATGCAATCCTACTTCGCCTATTCCCATTCTCACTCTTGGGACGAGCGAAAAGGGTTCTACGACAACAAAGACAAACTCACTACTTGACACTCGCTCTCTACTGCCTTCTTGGCAAAGTTCTTCCCTATAGGCAAAACCAACGCCTTACGGGGAAAATCTCCAGCTTTCCAAAGAAGAAACACGATAATCCATTCCGAGGGCGTGGGAACGCTTCCAAGACTACATCACCGAATGCCCACACCATGGAATGGAGAACTCGGCTACTCATGCGGACCTTCTACCACGGGCTCAACAACAACACCCATGAGACCATGGACGCCGCCGCCGGAGGTGCTTTCCCTCGTCCCTTACACTGAGCCAAGCTACTGACCTTGTGGAGAAGATGGCATCAAACCAAGCTTGGAATGAGGACCGTCAACCCCGCAAGAGAGAGAGGGGAATGCACCAGCTGAAAGAGGTAGACATGCTGTCTGCCAAAATGGACCTAATCATGAAGAAGCTCGAAGCTCCCGAGAAGAAGGAAGTCATGCAACTCTTCGATTCTCGCATGACATGTGAAGAATGTGGCAACATCGACACTCGGGCAGCCATCGTCCCCGAGCCGAAGAGGACGTGAACTACATCAACAACAACAACAACCAGTATCGTCCCCCGAACCAAGGATGGAATCAACAGAGACCCAACTACCAAGGTAACTACTCAGGTAACTATCAAGGTAATAACTCTTTTAATAATTTCCCGCCTTTAAGAGAGTTAGTACAAAACCAAGGTAGACTCATGGATAATCTGTCTAAGAAGTTAGCTTCCAACGATAAAATGCTAGAAACCATTAGTGCTAAAATGGAAAGCTTTTCTTCTCGCAATAAAGAACCAAAGATAGCTTTAATAAAATGATAGAATCTCAGCTTATCTCACCGGCTTTATCTCGCTCCTATGCCTAACCTGTAAGATTCCGGCCACCGGAAGAATTAGAATCGCAAATCTTGTCGATGTCTACTATGCAGGTATTCGCACCAAGGGTGCACGAAAGGACCGAATCGCACCGACCGGGTATGCCCGCCAAGAAGGGAGATCCAGGGAGACCGGCATCACCATCGAGATCGGGCGACCGCACCTACGACGCACTCGCGACTTTGGCTCAAGTGTCAACATCATGCCTAAGGTAAACCTTGAGCCAGTTCAGATTTACTATATACAACCATGTGCCTACAACTTGCGCACCGGTCGCTATGCTACCCCGAGGGGATCCCGGAAGACGTTTGTCTTTACGCCGGTAAACTCTACGTGGCCACCGACTTCGTGGTCTTGGATACGGGCAAAGGTAAAAAACGCCCGATCATTCCGGGACGCCCGCCTTGCGACCACCAAGGCCATCATCTACGCCGACACCGCGAAGATCGCCTTCACCGCCAACAAACAGAGGGAGAGATTCAACCGCAAACACAAGACCCTAGCTCCCCCGCTCCATCAAGACCACTACCGTACCACAAGTACACGCACCACCGCCGAGGAGAGGACAAGAAGAAGAAGCAAGAACAAGAAGAACCGTCAACCTCGACCACACGTGGAGCAAGTCTTGATGATCAATCAAGTTGCAAATGTAACGCAAGACTCGACACACTCCACCACCACTAGAGCAGCTTAGACGACCCCTCGAGTTCCATCAATCCACCGCTTCCATCAATCGCTGGAACTTCCAAAGAAGTTGTCCGTGACACGGATCGGGCATCAACTTAATGTCAAAGGTAACGTATCAATTAATATATGGTAATCCGCCTTTGTGTTCCACCTATGTAATGCTGCAGATGGCGGATCAATCACACCGATTCCCTGAAGGTATTGCACGAAACGTCCCCGTCAAAATCAAAGACTGCTATGTCCTCACTGACTTTTTAGTCATGGACATGGGAGAAGAACAAGATCCTCCCATAGTACTTGAAAGACCGCTCCTAAACACTACAAGAGCCATCATCTACATCGACGGGCGAGATCCACTTCCAGTTTCAAGGTAAAAAGATACGCTGTTTCTTCAATACTTACACTAACAATGAACAGCCACCAAGAAAGACCAAGGGCCAGAGGCGTCTCCCCGAGATTACAACGAAAGCCGGACTCAAAGATGGAGGACATTAAGAGGATGGAGAAGGACAACAAAGAAAAGTACACTCACCTCCTACCCATCTTGAACTCGGACCGCCACACCGAAAGGTCTCCACCAAAGAAACAAACATGGAAAAAGAGAGAAGTCGCACCCACCAAGAAGAGCAACAAGAGTACGGAGACCCGACCAGCGCCGGCATCATCAACTGAACAATCGACTTCCACGGCTACTTGCCTACACCGCCATTGAGATCCTTGAAGGACCCCTACCAGGTACAACGTTCAAACGAGGGCCCATAGACGGCTCTACGCCATGGGAGTAAGTGCTCTAAACTCTCGCCGAGAGGTAACTCGGTATTTATCTGCATATTTAATTTTCTGCAAAGCATATTTCAATTAGCATATTTCCTTTAAGCATATTTACTCTTTCTAAATCTGCATTTAAGAAAATCATAAAAATATGTTTGCTGCATTTGCATCAGTATCCTAAAGCCCCATGCAAGCACTCCTTGCTGTGGTGGCATAAAAATAAATACAAAAATATTGCACTCATATGTTTTTGCATTAGCATCCCTATTGCATAGAAAATTCTCAAAAATATGTGGGCACATGAAGGTCCACACCTTTTATATAAAAAAAAATACAAAAAGAAGTGAGCACGTGAGGACTCACATTAACATCCTAGAATTTGTTCCTTCGGGTATGTGCGAAATTAATATTAACAGGGAGAACATTAAAGGAGACCCCGAAAGAGGAGCAAGCTTCAAGGATGAACAAAGGACTACTTCAAGATCAAGCTTGGGGAGAGCACCCCGCTTTACCACGATAAGTATTATTATCTTATTAGCTAGATATATATTTGCTTAGAATAATGAGTCTAAAATAAAAGTCTTAGTGTTAAGAGTCAAATAAATACTAGATCTTTGCTAGATTGTTTTCTTCCTTTTAGATATGATCTTGATAATATATGCTAAGGAAATGATGAATAGTTGCTCCGCCTTAATTCCTCTTACAAGTACTTACACTTTGGACTTAGATTCTCCCAAAAGCTTTAAATGCTTAATTTTGCTCTAAACCCAACACCTGTGGGAAGCACATGCTTAATCTCGAGTCTTAAAGGTACATGAAAAGTTGAGTCTGCTTGTTTATCATATTCCTAGAGATACCCGATTCCTGGTTTTTATCTTTGAAAATTATAAAATATTACATGATGAGTTCCTTAGCTATGACCCTTAAGAGTTTCGCATCAAGATCATCCCACTTCACTAAATACGCTGCTTCTAACCCGGAAGTACGCCTCCCCATATTCAATAAAGCCACTAGCCATAATTATAAAAATAAACTCTTGCAATTTTTGGATATGTCTCTCTCGCTGTTTATGCTAAAAAGAGGCCGGGCTACATTCGAAAAAAAAAGAAAAAAGAAAAATAAATATTTAGAGAGAAAAAAGTGAGACGAGAGAGGGAGAGTAATGGACAAAAGTCATACTAGGCGAGAAGGGCCTACCTCCCTAAATATATTTAGAGATGAATAATGGACACGTGTCCGAGGGTGAGTAGGGCCCACATCTCTAAGGAGAGAGAAAAATGGACAAAAGTCCAGGGCAAAAGCCCACCTCTCCAAGAATGAATAGCCCAGTCTTAGCAATTTTGAGAAAGAGAGATATAGTCCAAAATGCTTGAGAAGAAAAATACTAAAAGGCTAAAGGCTATCTACTACCTTTCATCCTCATCCACTTCACCACTATCATCCCACTATGTATGTTCCCCTACATGTGTAACTCCACTACATACCATCTACTTAAGAGGGTCATACATAGGAATCTCTGAGTTTCTTTTGAAAAATATTGCAAAACCCCAGGATGATAGTTGATCAAAGAACTTGAGACATGGTACTTAACTTGATTGTTTTATCTTGCTTATGATTCATGAAAAGGCTACGCCCCATGGTAAACAGGTATGAGAGAGCAATCTGGTTAAGAGGAGAATTTATTTCTGATAAACACAGTACTTCTGAGGTATGAAAGCGTAGTAGCAACTCCTGATCCTACTATAGCATATAACTTTGCTAGGGACTAGCAAAGGGTAAGCTTGGGGGAGTTTGTTGACACTTGTTATCATATAAATTTATTAATCAAATAAACATGAGAAAGGGGTATAAATCATAATAACAACCTAGAATAGGGGGTCACTAACATATTTCCATCAGTTTTGGTAAAGTTGTGAATTGCAGGGACTAAACAGAAAACACCAGAATTGCGGAGCCGCACGACCACGCAACGTAACGCAAATCCAACTCCGAGAGAAGACCCTAGAAGGCACCGGACTAATCCCGACGTGAACGAGACTTAGCAACCAAGAAACCATCATCTAGAAGACTCCGAAGACACGACGGATTACGGGCACCCGGGTGGGCCAGCCCACCGGGCCGATCGGCCCAATAATGGGGCCGATCGGTACCCCCGTACACGCCGCCCCCCTCCGGGAAGCTTCCTCAACCGACTCTAAGACGCAATCTAATCCACCCGTTTAATGTCGGTTTGATCCGAGGGTGTCGGTATGATCCCGAGATGTATCTAGGTCAAACCCCCGCACCTCCTCCTGACTATATAAGGAGACCCCTAGACCCCCTTTCGCATCATCTAGTTCATAATCAAGTTCTCAAGTTCATCAACAGCCGCTTCAAGATCCAAGTCATCAATCCCACGCTCTAGAAACACCGCTTTAGGAAGAGTAGCAATCAAGATTAGATCTAGTAGGAAGGGAGAAATCCGCTCTCGATCGTCGGAGGCCGGCTCAAGATCGCCTCGTTCTTGTAAGTTCTTCATTGTAAGTAGTCTTCAAGTTCCGCACACGTTCTTAATATGAATATCTTGATCATGTTTATATTCGAGATTATTTGTTCTAGTATTTACTTTGATTACATGTTTAGCATAGTTGAATTACTTTTATGTTCATGCATGGATTCGTATAGCGCTCATCCATCAATATTATGGGTGAGTGGTAGAGACGATGTAATCGTGGTGATTAGATCTTATTTACCCGTTTGCACCCTATGTGCCGGGTCGTGTGGTAGATCGTGGTGGTGACAGCACCATTGAGTCCTTTGCAATCCATCCCCCGTATGTAGGACTAGCGGATGATATTATTCGGGTTGTTCTAAGTTTCGCCCTTAGTCTTCACGGATTCTCGTCCTCATGTGTGGATTTAATTAGTCTTTCTTCGATGATTGTTAGATGTATTGCACTAATCAAGTAGATCCTAACTTATAGTTTAGAGTTACATATTGGAGTTTCTAATGCTAGCTAGCCTATGAATTGCTATCGCCCAATGTTTGACACTTTCCAAGATGCACACCTGATATGACTTGGTTGAATCTATTTATTAGAACTTTTATCATTATCTTTACTATGAACCTTGATCCCTGTCTTAAGTAATTGATAAACTTAATACTTAAGCATTGCTTACGAGAGATGATTAATGTTTAGATACACACATGCATAGTTAATTCATGATAGTAGACTTCTTTCCCCGTGGTAGAATATAAATTCAAGACCTGTTCTTACTCCCGGTTAAAATGCTACAATGGTATATTCATATCTCGTGCGCTTGATACCCGCTTATAATTGTTTATTTACTTATTGAGAAGTTTATCAAGGCATAGTACGAATATGTTATTCTTTGCATATTAGTAGTTTAACTATAGGGATGACAACCTTTTCGATATATGCTATGAACTCGCAATGAATAATTTTCTTTTAGTTTTATCTAAAGCAACATCCGATATTCATTTTTGACGCCATTGCTAGTGATAGGTTTATATCTGTTTCTAGTTAGTGACGTTAGAAATACCAACAACCACGAGCATACAGAAATCACTCACAGCCAGAGGAGGATTAGCGTGAATACTCCTCAACCGTAATCGGAGTTGTTGGAACATCCTTCAGACAAGGCGAAGAGAGTCCATCGCCTCCTCCTCGGACAACTCGGCGCGTCCCACCACCAACACGTGATGGATCCTCAGGGCCAGTGTACTCAAAGCCATACTTCTCTCTGACATCGGGGCTGAACCCGGCGGCGAAGGAAACCGCAAAAATGCCGGGACCGCTAAGACCAAAGACCTAGCTTCGAAACTTGACCCGATTGACAAACTCAGCAACCTCCGACTCATCAGGAGAGTCGACATTGAAAGCTTTAGGGTCAACCGGGCTCATGGAGTCATGATCGGCAAGAGCGGGAGGAGGGTTGTTCACATAAAACCAACCGAACGCCAACCGCATTACGTAATCGAAGGTCGTAATCAAAGGCAGACTTCCGACCACGACGGCCTGGATCGAAACACATCCAAGAGCAGACGGATCAGATCCAGGGCGAAGACGGAAGAAATAGCGAAAGAGCTTCATAGAAGGAGGAATGCCTATGAACGTCTCACAGGCATGAACAAAGATGGAAAGAAGAAGAACCCCGTTCGGGGCAAGATGAGAAAGAGCAATCCCATAGAATTGCAGAAACTCATGGAAAAAGTCAGAAGCAGGAAGACAGAGACCAGATCGCATGAAGGCGATGAACAGAACAACCTCGAGGGGATTAGGGGCAGGGAGGCGATGACCTGTAGGCGCACACCACCCGAGAGATTCCCCGAGGGAGAAGAAACCCTCGCCTCTCCAGCTCCGCCATGTCGTCCTCGCTAGCCACGGACTCCGGCCAGATCTTCATGGCCTTCTCCATCTCGTGGATGGCCTCCCCTTTCCCCGTGACGCCCGAGAAGAGGATCCCTTCATCATCAAGTACGGACGATGGCGGAACCGGCAAGCGGCGGCGAGGCGAAAAAGGACAGCGACGGCGCAGGAGAATTAGGGCAAGGAATTTGCTAATGACACAAGCAAATGGCAGGAGGGGAAAGAAGGAACGGTCGTATCCAAATATTTAAGGACAGGAAAAATTCCTACCGTTACAGGATAAAACTCTCCGTAACGGGAGCCTCTACAACTTCGAATTAAATTCGAAGCGACAACGGCTCTCCTTTTTATGTGGAACAGTACAACAGACTGACACAACGGTCAAATCCTTCATCAGAAGAAAAAGAACCCTGCAACCGCCATTTACAACAGAGCAACAGCCCGATGCCCCAGAAGAAGTCGCCACAAGAGCAACAATACCCGTGATTGCACGGAAAAGAGAAACGGTCAAAAATCCTGGAGGACAGAAGAACCTCAAAGACTCCTTTCCAAAAGAAAGAACTCCAAGACGCTCGGGGCTACAGGATACCCCGGATAAGATTTTTTCCGAATCGAGAAGAACTCGAAGATGGAGATCTCGGATCGCGTCAAAGCTTCAATCCGAGAAGAGCAGGGCGCTCTCATGACTCATACTTGAGATGCTCGGGGGCTCGCGAAGAGAAGATCCATCCAGGAGAAAGAACTCCAAGTACGAGAAGAACTCGAAGACAAAGGAAAAGATCTCAACACCGCGCTCAAAGGCTTCATCCGAGAAGGGTAAAAAGAATGGCCTCATGACTCATATCTGAGATGCTCGGAGGCTCGCGGTAAGAGGACGGTCTGGAGAAGGAAAGAACTCCAAATACGAGAAGAACTCAAAGACAAAGGAAAAGATCTCAACGCCGCGCTCAAAGGCTTCATCCGAGAAGGGTAAGAAGAATTGCCCTCATAACTCATATCCGAGATGCTCGGGGGCTCACGAAGAAGAGATCCATCCTGGAGAAAGAACTCGAAGACCAAGGAAAAAGATCTCAAGATCACTCTTAAAGCTCCATCCGAAGAAGAGCTCGTGGGAGAAGAGCAATCTAGAAAGAAAGAACTCGTCAGAAGACGTCAAAGACGGAGGCAAAGAACTCAAAGACCTTCCAGCTCTTTGTGCCAAAAAGCAAGAAGCTCGGGGGCTACACCCTACGGGTGCACTTTTTTGAAAAAGCGCACACCGTGTGATGATCTCAAGACCATATCAAGGCTTCGCCCAACAGAAAGAGCGAGGACTACTTTCACAACTCAGCCTTGAGATGCACGGGGGCTTGTGGATACGGGATCACCTAAGGACTCCAGAGAGTTGTTCGCAGGATTCTATCCTAGCCTGCGGCCACAAACAACTCCCAGAAGGCAATGGAAGCATAGCTACGGTAGACTTCTGTTGTAATCGAGATAGAACTCTAGTCGATTACCATGTTTAGAGTTTGGGTGTTCGAATCCTCGACGGACAACCCTCTCTCAGATCCGACTAGGTCCAGAGCAAAGCTCTTTGGCCCCTTGAACTATAAAAGGTGGCCAAAGAGCACCTCAGAGAGGAGAGCGCAACTTGAACACATCAAGTGTCAAAACTTTACAACCGATCCTCGGTTGACCCCATCAATCAAAAAAAAAAGGCTCACGCCGACCGGACGTAAAGGTCTTTACTCGATCAAGGATCGAGGGCCCGAACCAATATAAAAACCCCGCCTCCATGTCAATCTGCGCAACAAAAACCGCCGGACTCCGTGTTCATCGAGGTTCGGACAAACCGCCCGGCTCACCCGTGGCGGGCTCTCGGTCGTAAAACATCGACAAATTCTTAGGAGCAAACTTTCTAATGAAAAACAAATCAAAATCTTCTTTCTTAGTTTCCTCGAAGACGTAACAAACTAGCATCGCCCTTGCATAATCTCTTAGTGACCAACAACCCTCGGTTGTACATCATGATCATGCAATTAGAACAAGTGATATTATGTTCATCTACCTTCATTAGAGAAAGTTGTTTAGGGGTTTGACTCATGTAGCTTGTAGCCTTGTCATTAGCTACCTCCTGGTGTGCAATGGTTCTAGTCTCTCTAGGACATCGGTGATGACCCCCTTAAATTACACATTAAAATAAAGTATGAAATAACAAGACAAAAATTCTAATATTTTACAAAGAATGTGTGGTTCATAGATACCTTTTGTTTATTTGATATTATTCTACTTGTGGTGGAACTCCTTTGACAAGAATCAAACTGAACCAAAGAGAATTTCAATTGTATTTATACATTGTTACAATATTAGACATCTTGAATAAGTAGCATTACAAGTCTAATATATTTCATTCAAATGTACATTGATAGTGTGTACCTCTATTGGTCTAGAATCATTATTGAGGCGTCGTTGCAATATTGCATGTGCTTCTGCTTGTTCTATTTCCTTATCATTATTGTCACTTTGGCACTCGATTCCAATTCAAATTCAAATTCATTCAAATGATAATTACTAGGTAAAGTTATTAACATGTAATAAACTAAGAGTATATTGTTGTTCTTAAATACAAGAAACTAACCTTTTCTCTCGATAAAAGTAGATTGTCATCATCACTAAATTCAGATTCATATGTTTCTTTATTCTAGTAGACAGAAAAAGAAGTAGCATTAGTTGATACAAAAATCCTTTATGGATGAATAAGTATCAAATAAACAAGCAAGTGACTTTACCAATTCGTCCCTAAGTTTGAGGAATCGCCCATTCTCGTTTGGGTGCAAAGACACCGAACTCTCTAAAATTTTGAAACAATATTAAAGCCAAAAGACAAGATTAGGTGAAAACATAGAAAATAGAGAAAATACCTTTCTTTTTAGAATTCACTATTTGATTCTCGTGAATTGTTATGGTCACTCCTAACACAATTTTCCTAGAAAAGATATAAAGTTTGAGTGATACATTTCAATATGGAGTTCCAAATTAAATGTACATTCTTACCATTGTTGCTTCTTGATTCTCATTGTGCCTTAGATTGTTTTTTATTTCTTCAATAACTTTGTCTTGCATACTACAATGCTCTTTGAGTTGCCTTATTTCTTCCAACATGTGAGTCTCTACATCAACAGATGAGCCACCTACTGAAACTATATCAATGTCCTTAAAATGCTTTGTTTTTCGACCATAAACTTGTTTAGGAACCGGAAGCAACCCCATGCCATGCACTTGTCCAGCTTTTTCTTCTCCCAACACCTGATGTAATGCGTCACCTTCCCATGCAACTCTTCCCTCACTATTTTGTGCTAACTCCGGTTGTGTGTCTAGGAGATTTTCCAATTGTACCTAAAACCAAGAAATCCACACATTATAAAGCGTAAATAATTGCATATTGCAAAAAAAAAAGTTCCTATGTGCATGTAGCATACTGGCGGCTCATTTATCCCTTTTCCCCTTTTCCTGTGAGTGGCTAGGTAAACCTTTCCTCTATGTGGTTTTTTTTTTTTCAGATCAGCTTGCCTCTGTAGAAATAGCAAAGTAAGTTAAATGTAAGAAGAATCATATATACCTTTTTAAGAATAGATGACTCACCATATCCTCGCACCAACGAGCGTAACTCTTTGTACCCGGCCATGACGTGTTGTCTTCCTCATTTCATGACTTAATTTGTTCTTTTCACTAAGGGTCTACAAGAAAAGTAAATTAATGAATAATGAACCATTATACTTGTAGAAATCAACAATAGTATAGATAATGGTAGTAAAAAGTATCAAACAAGTGTAAATAGTGGTGCCTTACTTTTCCTTCTTTGGACTTCCAATAGCTTACTAGGGCCTTCCATTCATCTTCAACAATATCATCCGGACAACGCTTGTTCAATACGACCTTTTCTTCTTTGGATTAAATAGTGTCTTTTTTAACGTTGCCTTGTACTTTCTCCAATCTCTTCCAATTGATTTGAATATCCATTTCTCACATGAACGAGGATATAGGAACTTTGTCTAAAATAATTAGGAAGTCACCAATTAATGAATTTGACTTCATGACATGATAACAAGTACTTAAATTCACAACGTTATATCCTGGAAAGCTAACCTGTACAAATTGAATGATGGTGTTCCCATTGTCTTTCTTAACTTTTCTCCAATCTTTGGCACCAACTGGACAGTAACCACCATTTCTTGCTATTGTGCCCAAAAATTGGCCTAAAAGTCCACCTTCTTTTCCTATGGGCTGTCCAAGCTTATTACATTTTACTACTATTTTATCTCCATCGGTAGATCCCAAATATGTGTTAAAACAGTCCCCTTTCGCCTATTCAGTACTTCATCACCATCACCTATTAAAAATAGAATGATAGTGATGTACAGTAACTAAAGATACAGTTCATATGAATGAGATTGATCTAACTACATCTGTACCTGATGTGTTCCGGTTCTCATCATCGCATTGCTCAACCACGTTAGCATATGTTGCTTCAAGATGCATTAAGTTTAATCCTTCCTTTTTTCTTCGTTCCTCCTCTTCCCGCTAAACGAATGTTGAATATAATAAAGCACATATGTAATCTTTTTATTAAACTAAATATATGTATCATATTGTCAAGGTTGTATTTATTAAGTCACTTCCTGGGTGGGGGCGAACAAGCTAATCCTAGATGAAAATAAAGCATTGATGACTACCATGACTTGGAATAGTTAAGTTGTACTTGAATAATCAGATATAGATATAGAAGAGTAAATTATATGTTCATTCTAATACCTTTAGATTTTTTGGGTTTAGATTTGGATGGATCTTTGTCGGACCTGGTAGACGCTAAAAGTGGCCAGTCTCTCCTTTGTCACAAACAAGCTAATCATCTTTTGCTCTCACACTCGTTAAGTATCCCCATCAGTTCATGATCTTGTTCTATTACAACCAAGCTATCTTTTCTCTTGTAGTATATGTAGTCGATTGATGAGTACCCATACTGCTCGATCAAATCAATCAAGTCGAAGTAGCATATCTTATTATCTCTATCCATTTCCCATTGCACATGTTTCTCTCCTTCAACTGCTCCATGAAGTTCAAGATTTATTTTGCAATTATCCACCGCCATGGTTCCACAATCTAAATAACATATAGCACCAGTAGAAAAATAAGAATAAAGAAAACATAATAGTAACAGTTATACTAAAGTGCAGATCTGTAATGTTATTTGAACTTTAAGCTTGACAACAAATAAAGTGCTATATTTCAGTCTTTCAGATATAATGGTCAAGAGGACGACATATTAGCTTTATCTATAATACTTTAGTTTGTGCTCAGGTATGTAAAGATTTGCCAAGCTGTGCTACAACTTAGATGGCAGGTGTATGTAACACCCGAAATTTTGCATTATTTCAAAATAGGCAATTTGATTTATCTATGCAATTTTGTGATGCATTGAATATAGGTAATAATAAATTTTTATGAATTTAAATCAAATATAAGGCCTAGGTACATGATGTTGCATTCATGCTGGAGCATATTTATTTCTGTGATGATTGTGTTTTGCTGAGAAAGAAATGGATTCAAATTAATTTGCAAAGCTCTTTTGAAATCTGTTGAAAATAAAAAGAAAAGAGTATTTTTTTTTTTTCATCCAGACTTCCAAGATTTTGGCCGCTGGCCTATTCCTCCCTTCCTAATCTTTCCGGCCCCAGTGGCCTTTGTTCTCTGGCCTGCCTTTTGTTTTATCCAGCCGAGTGGCATTCTTGCTTTGGCCGTCGGCCCACTCGGCCTCGCAAGCAGCAGCTTGGGCCGCCATCGTCAACAGCCCAGCAAGCCATCGCCTTAGCTCAGCACGAGCACTGCACGTGCCGTGTTTCACCTTCCTCCTCGTCCCCGAGTGGAAAGACGCCGCGATGAAAGCGGGCGTTGCCCGCTTCGTCGCCCCTCCTTGAAGTCGCCAGCGCCTGCCTTCTTAAGCCGAGCAGCCAACGCCGCGACGTTCTTTTGCCCGCACTCGCACTCGACTTGCCCCCAAACTCGACGAATACAAAGAGCCGCGGTGGAACCCTAGGTTGCCGCCGCCGGAGCTCGATTTTGCACAGCCGTCGCCTCTTCTTCCCTGTAAGTTGGAGGAATCGCACCTCCTTGAACTCGCGAACTCGACCGTGCCATTGATTTGGTTCATTTTGCTCCAAACGCCACGCCGCACCTTGCAGCTCGGAGTTGCCCGCCAACCTCGCCCGTCTGACGTCTTCAAGCCGCCTCGCCTCCCGATTTCTTCCTAGGTGAGATCCCCATCTTCGCTCTTTCGAATGGTACCGACCGCGTCCGTTTTGGTGGCCGAATCCCCGGATTCAAGTTCGCCGGCGAAGCTTGCTCGCCGCCGCCCACCACGCCGCCGCCGCGGAAGGTTTCTTCCCCGGCGAGCTCTTCTCCGTTGACATCACTGATCCGATCTTAGCCATCCATTCGAGATCCAAATGGCCGAGAACCACCGATACCCCTTCGTTTGGCCATTTTGCTAAAGAACCCCCCTGAGTCTATGGTTAATTCAGTAAAGACCCTTGGATCCGATTTCTAAAGGAATTTTATTTATTTTTATTCGAATTCAGTTTCAGTCTAATTACAAGATTGCCATTATGTTCAAATGCCCATAACTTCTTCATTTTAAATCCAAATCGACCCGCTCAAATTGCGTTGGATTAAGTAATTTCGTAATCTAGATGTTTATGCCACTGTTTTCTAGGTTTTCAACTTTTAGATTTCATGGTCATATTTAGTTTATTAGTTTATTCATGTAAATCTTGTAAATTGCATAACTTCGCCGTTTTAGCTCCGATTTCGGTGAAATTCGCGTTTATGTGATCGTAGTGATCCGTACTTTTGTTTTATAACCTTTTTAAATTATTTCCTTGCTGTTGGTGTACTGTTCTCATGTTATCTCTTGTTTGCTTCGTGTATGAATGCTTGGAACGCTTGTATGTTGTTGCGTGATGATCGGTGTAGACGGTGAGCAGTTCGTGGGTGATCAAGAATACTTTGAAGACCCGGACCAGCAGCAACACTCCTTTGACCAAGGCAAGTTTAGTTTGGGATATGCTAACTTTAAACCATGATCTTATAATTTGCTTAATGTTTATGCATTCAAACTTTAAATATGAATCGTTTGGCAACATGGGGATTTGTCCGTGACAGAGATCCGGGTATTACAAGACAACTATGGGGGTTATATGGCTCGACTTTAGTTCCTTAGAGATCATTCCTCTAGCAAGTTGGCAAGTGCAGAATTGGATATAGTATGCCCCCGTCCCGTAATATGTGAGTATAGGCTGCGAGTTATGTGCCACATAGGAAGGGTCGGTCCTATGTTTGACAAATTAGCGCCCTAGCTTGTTAGAAGAACCTTTGAGGGCTTCATAGCGGTTTTTGGTGCATGGACCTTATAAACCCATGCATTCGGAAACGCGACTCATAGTGAAAGTGTACACCTCTCAAGCAGAGTCCGATAAACCGGTATACTAGCCTTGCCCAAGGTCACGGGGGCGGCCCTAGAACCTTTACATTAAGGATGATGACTTGTGTTTGTTAAGTTATTCATTATTTATTGTTTTATGCTATTCATTATTTATGTTATAATGATCATGGGTTTTTTGATAGATATTGCCTTACTATTCTTGCTAAGTACGTTTGTACTTACCCTTACCATAATTGCATCAATAGATCAAGGCTGGAATGAGAACTACATTGAGGACTATCGCAATGAGTATTAGGCTTGGAGTCAACCAGTCAACCCATCCTTGTGGTGGAGCTTCTACGCGAGAGTCGTCATTAGTTGCTTTTATCTTGTTTAAGACTTTGTGATGAATATTTGTTCTCTATGTAATAAGCACAAAGAATGGTACGTTTGTACATTTGTCGCCTTATGTGTGTGACATTCCCGGCCGCACATAAGATATTTATACATCCACTTTTGTTCTTAAAAACGGGTGTGACAAATTGGTATCAAAGCTTAGTGTTGACTGTAGGACACAAGCCTAGTTAGAAATTGGTCGTGTTAAGGTTTCAAGATTGTTTCAACCCCTTGTTCAATAAGCCTTGGTATTTTCTCTCTATTATGTTTCTATCCTTGATATTCACCTCCTCCTTGATGCTAATTTTTAAATCTTTTGTTGATATCCCAAATTCTTGATTTGACATGCTCTTAGAATCTTGTCTTACTACATTCTGGCGACATCCAAAGAAGAGCTATAGGATCTTTGCCCTTAACACAAAAGAACGATAGCATCGAAAGTTGAGTATTAAGTGTGGAGTGAATAATTGTGTGCTTAGTTGGATTGTTATTTTGTTTATGAGTGATTTGGATTTTTGTATTGAGTGCTAGAACCTTGTGGACATGTCTACAAGTCCCTTAGTTAAGATCTTTAAGGTTGGGTCATTAAATAAATCTTTGGGGTTAGTACCACGTTTTCTGTGTGTTGCTGAAATCTGGAGCAGCCAGTGAAGTTTTTGTCACATCTCACAATTGGATCGTGCAAATGGGATGAAATTGTTATGGCTGAAACTAGACTTCTGTGGCTTTCCAATGCCGTATCAACCACTTCAATATCTATTATGAGCTATGAGATATTCATGTCACAACTTGAGGTTTATGTGCTGTCTGGAAGTTCTGAGAGGTTGCTGTTTTGTTAGTTTTGACCTGTTATATGGCAGATTCAGGTAAAGTGGTCCACATGAAAGTTGTAGAGAATTTTATATGCTTTCCAACGGTATAAACTACAACTTCATAGGATTTACAGAATGGGAGTTAGAGGTGTTTTACTGCACTACTGTCTTTCTAATCGCGGGGAATTTCAGATCTCTTGTTCTTACATATACACATGAGTTTCTTTTCTATATCAGAAGGTCATTATGATGGATAACACACAGAGGAGGATAATTAATCTACCCCTTTGTACTCCCCTATATAATATTTTCTTAAGGGGGGTAGCCACCTTGAAGAAATTGCAAGATGGAGGTTTTATACATTCTAGTTCTTCACTTTCGAGGCATATGCTATCCTATGGTTAAGTCGTCAACATCAAGCATAGGCAACCTTCACTCAAGGTTGATAACTTGTTGGAATGTCTACAAGGATCAAGTATGTTTGCCTTGATTTGGGTTTTGCTTCGAGCTGTCACATTGGATTTTAACTTTCAACTCAAGACAAGTCATCGTTGATGGTATAGGAAAGAGATGTTGGACTGTGTTGACACCTGTTATAGCATAATATTACTAGTCAACTAAACATGAAATAAATGCATAAAATGAATAATCACATAGACTAGGGGCTTTACTGACATAATTCCATGAGCTTTGGTGATTTATATCTTTTTAGGGACTTAACAGATAAAAGCAGGAAAAGCCCAAGAGTTTGCATCCCATACGATGAAGAGACTTGACCGTGGAACAAACCAATCTGAAAAGTGGACTAAAACACTCTAGAAGACACGGGAAGGCACCAGAAGAAGGCTGAAGCCCAGCAGGCACCAGGTCCTGGCGATCGCCAGGCCCAATCCTGGCGACCGCAAGGAGTTGGAACCCAATTCCAGTCAACTTTTTAGGTCGGTTTCTAACCGACATTGAGGTTGTATCTATGCCGTTGCTCAAGGTCGGTTTGATCCAAGGGCCATAGTTCATTGCCAAGGGCTATATAAACAAACCCCCTTACCCCTGGGTAAAACCCTAATTCATTATCATTCATCATCAATAGGCTGAGACCCTGAGTCTCCCCTAGGTCTAGACAGAAATAGATCTAGAAGAGCTAGCATGCAAGAGGGGATTAGATCTCATTAGATCTAGTCTTTAGAACAAGAGAGATAGAGAGAGGGGAGGGACCGGAGGAGGTGCCGACCTGTCGGTGCTACCTCCACACTTGTACCTCGGTGGAAGTTAACCTACACTTGGAGTTACTCTGGTAATCTACTTCTTCTTTTAGTAAGCAATATTGTTTATATTGTTCTTATTGGTCTACGAGTCTCTTTTGAGTACTTTAATCTAGCGCCTAGATTAGAGTAATATTCGTAGTGCAAGCATGGTGTTTGGACTCGGGTATCTCGTTAGAAGCACCCTACCTTTCGGAGTGTGGTAGTTCGTGATAGTGACAGTACCATTGATTCCTTTGGATTCCACCTCCCGTTGGATAGGCCAAGTAGGACCCTGTTGCTGGAGGATTGCATGTTTCATCCCTGCTTTCCTTTGAGTACGTCCCATAAGATAATATCAACATAGCTTACCAAGATAAGAGCTAGATATCTTAGTAATCCTCTCTGCTATCTCAACCTTCTTAAGTCTTGTGCTACTCCGGGTTAAGATTTGTTCGTAGTCTCCTTCACCCGTTTCCCTGTGGATACGATATTTAAAACCCTCCGGGTGAAGTGCTCACCGGTATCCGTTCGCTTGCGGATTATACAAATTATAAATATTTCTGTAGGCTTATCAAATACCAACAAGCATTTCTGGCGCCGTTGCCGGGGAAACGGTTGTTGAGTTGACTTCGAATCTACCTTATCCTTGTATCATATTCTTTTATTCTTTTGTCCTTTTATCCCTTCTATTCTTTTCTTTTCTTTTTCATTATGGATTCCACGCCTATCTATCAATATGCTTATCCTACCAGCGAAAGCTTTAGGCTACCACAATCTTCAGAGCCTATCCTAACAAAGTCCTATGAGCTACGCTTAGGATATATAAGAATGGTTCAGAAACTAGCCTTCTCGGGAGAAGGCGAGGCCAACCCACACTCACACCTACGAAAAGTTTGAGGAGATCTTGAATTGCCTCCGTATGAAAGGCATATCCGACAATACCCTACGCTGGGATTTCTTTCCGTTCTCTTTGACGGGAAAAGCTAAACAGTGGTATTACCTGAACGTAGGGAAAGTGAAAGGAGATTGGCGAACATTGTGCTCCAAATTTTGTCTATATTTCTTTCCCACCTCCAGAGTGGCCCGTCTTCGAATAGAACTTCTAACTTTTAAACAACATAAAGAAGAGTCTCTTACTGCATCATGGGATCGTTTCAATGACCTCATCACCACTGGCCCAAACCTTGGTATTCCGGACCCTATCCTTCTTCAACATTTTTATTTAGGTCTTAATAAGGAAGATGCAGGGGACCTTAGTGCAGCTTCGGGAGGCGCATTCCTTTCTCTGTCTAATAGAGAAGCAAGGGATGTCCTTGACAGATGTTGTGGATACGCCACCTCCACTAGAACTTTTCTCGAGAAAAAGGAAGAATCATCCTCCGATCAAGGAGAGGAAACTACGATAGCTAATTCGCAACAATTCCAATCCCAAGACTTAGCTATCCATCCTGAACCATCAACATCCCAAAATCTCCCAAAGGAAGAAGAAATTCCACCTTTGGAAGACCCTTATGATTCTAACCTTAGTGATTTTGGGAGAACAATAAATCCTCAACCATACAAGAGATCTCCAAATGACTATAATTCAGATTCCTTTAAGGAGAAGTCTCTTATTGAATATGTTTATCCTTTCAAAAGACATTGGGAAGAACCCAAGGATGGCATGTCTGATCATGCCATAAAAGGAGAGCAAAGCTATCTAGAAGACAATCTTATCTTCTCCCCTTCTATGCCTAGACAAGATGATTTATTCGAACCCATCTCTAAACCCATCCTTGTCCCCGATGAATCCACATATGCTTCCTTCCTTGAAACTCATGATGATCCTAGAAATTTACCACAACAACCTAAGCATGGGAATCATCAAGACTATCAGGAAAACCAAGAAGGACAACAACAATGGCTTGAGAATGTTAAAAACCTATGTACCACAGCCATTGATTGTATGGACGACATCTTAGACATTATCAGCCCGAGAGACACAAACCCAAGGGATCCCTTAGATAGCCATGATGAATTAACCTTGGAGTTTGAGAAGGAGGACAACATCAGTGAGTATGAGAGCTGTTGCATAGACGCTTCATCTAGTCCATATTCACATGATCACCTTCCCGAATCACCTAGTCTCTCTATCACTATCCCACACGAGATCTTCAACCCCTTATTCTCTCTCCTCCTATAGATTTCGAAAGGGTAGTTGTAGATGCATACATCTATAATAAATATTCTAGATCTCGTTGACATAAAAATCTTGAGGTAGATTGATGTTGGAAGGGAAATCACTTCATCATCATGAATTATAATTCAATGGTTTCCCAAGGACAAGCTTGCTGTCCTTAAACAAGCACTTCTTGAGAAGTAACGTGAGTGTTTACCTTATTGCTATAATACCCTTGTGAAATGAGCATAGAGATATGAATGAAGAAATATTCCTTCGGGTATTTTTGTCGCTAACCATTTCAGATCTAGAGCAAGAAGAGCGAGGGATGACAATGAAGGGTATGCCCAACCAATCATTGTGCAACATGAAATCACATGCATAGAAATATTCCTTGCCACGCCGCTACACTATCTTGGTTGCCGCTACCTTTTGAGACATGCTAAATCAAGCTAAACAACTATCATGCCTTTCATCTCCCTGTTTGAGTCAATCCCTATAATGCCTTCATGCTACTCTTTTGTCTACCATAGTATGCTTTGGTTTGGGAATGCTGCTAGGGTGTTTCCAAAGGCTTTTAAATTAAGCGTGGTGCTTAGGTTAGAACACCTTCCTTAATTGAATTAGACATGGAGTCTAGTTTGGTTATTGAACAAAAAATTGCTTGTGTAGACATTGGTATATTTTGTTGGACTGACCCCCTGCAAAAAAGACAAAAAAAGAAACTCTCAAATAAGCTTGGGGGAGAGGTCCCGAGATGAACTCACGGTGAGAAGAAGCAAGATACAACAAACCTTTCACAAGGAGGACACGCTCGTACATAGAAGAACCTTATAAAATAAAGAGGAAGACAAGTTAGGAAGAAGCTACACAAGAGGCCAAATAAGGAAAGCTTCAAGCGTAAGGAAAGTACCACCACAAGTTGCTATGGTGCCATCATGCTCTAATAATAAGGTAACATCTTGAGGTGAGTTGTCATTAAATAAAGCTTTCCTTAATTATGGCGTGTTCATAAATAAAGAACCAAACATGTTAGAGTAACACCCTGGCTTGATCCAACTTTATTAGCTCAACATGTTTTGTTTCTTTTGTTGTTCTTAACACCACCTTCTTGATCTCATAGTCCTAATCATTTTACCAATTGTATTGCAACATTCATGTTCCATCCTCTGATCTTATCACCCTTGTTATAGAAAATGAAACACATAAACATTAACTTTTTTTTCTTGTTTAATGTGCATGAGGTTTTGGAGAAGAATGAATTTCTGGTTCTGTTGGTGTTTTCCCGCCAACAAGGCCCATGCACTTGATCTCTGCCTTGTCTTTGCACGCAGGACACACTTCAAGCAAAAAATATGGAGGAGTCATCACTCCCCTAAAATTCTACAAGTGAATGGCCCGAACCCACAAAGCATGCACCTGAAAACAAGAAGTCGCCAACCCCCACTATCAAACTTTCACTTCTAAATGTTGGACCAGCAAAAAGAACATGGGTGACACCATTACCAAGTTTAGATGATACACTCAAGGAGTAACCAAGGTAAGTAGTCTTGTTCAAAGGACTTAAAACATTAAATCCTCGCCGAAAGGTAACTTCGGTAGTTATCCATATTTAATTCTTAGCATTGCATATTTAACTCGCATATCATATTTATCTTTCTCGCATCTTGCATTAGCATATTTACTCCTTTGCATAATCATTTTCCTTTAGCATATTTATTTTTTGCATTAACATTGCATTGAAAAAAAAAATTCTAAAGCCATATGTGAATAATCTTGTGGTGTGTAACAACCCATAAGGATATTCACCGTGGTGGCATAAAAAAATAATTATTCATTCATCTAGTTACATTTGCATCATAGTTTTTTGCATGCATATAAATTTATAAAACTCCAAAAATATTTTCCTGCTGAAGTTTTGCTTAGAATAACGATGATCCATCTTTAGGCACATGAAGCTAATGTGGCTAACCCCTAATACTTAATCAAGTTCCACTAGCTTTGTTGTCTATTTGAGTCCAAATTCGAAAGGGAGAGAGACATGATGGGCCGACTTTATTGTCACCATCTACCTCAACTTCCACATCAACAAACCTGACACTTCAATCCAGCTTTGGGGAGAGCACCCCAGCTTATCCCGATAAGTATCTCTACTCTACTATATTATTATTATTAGCTAAATATTTGGTTTGCTTGGTCTGCTAAAGAGTTTGCTAAGAGTCTAGTTTTATAAAAGTCTAGTCGTTTAAAGAGTCTTTGCTAGAGTTTGGGAATAAACAAATAGAAGGAGTGTGCTAGAGGTTTCTTTTCCACCAACATAAAATAAACTCTGAAGCTAATTCTCATGCATGGAAATGATGAATAGTTGCTCCGCCGTAATTCCTTTTCAAAGTACCTAGCTTTCAAGCTTAATTTCTCTTGAGCCTTAAATACAAAACTGCTTTGACTTGAGATTTACTCTCAACCTGAAACCCGTGGGTTGCAAATTGTTTGCTCTAAAGTCTAGGTAATTGACGGATATGATATATGAGAGTCCGAGGTGCTATTGATCTTACTCCTAGTGATACTAGATTTCTAGAGATTTATTTTGAAACTTTAAAAGTGCACATGATAAGTTCATGTGTGATAGAGTGTTGAACCTCCTACCACAGCCATATATACATGCTCCCTAGATTAGGAAAACCCTTTGACATATATATAGGCTGCTTGCTTTGCATTGAGTTTGTTCAATCTTTGTCGACCCTTAGAAACTTGTCATGCTGATCATGTACACTCCATCTCATTCCATCTCATTCCACTCTATTACATTCCACTTCACTCCACTCGACTCCATTCATGCATATGCTATTTCCACCCTGGAAGTACGCATCCACCACTACACCACCATATACACCCTGGAAGTACGCATCCACCATCATAAACATCCATATTGCATCCACTACATATCCACTAAAAATGTTCTACTCCTATCCTGAGATAGAGGAACCAAAAATATTCCCTACACCTTTCCACTCGTTCATTTCCAGCCAATATCCTACAAAGCTCCGTTACTCTTGTCTATCTTTCAAAAGTTATTGCAAAAGAGATTTGAGTTGTATTCTAAAAAAAAAAAAGAGAATAAAGGAGAGTTAAAAATGGACAAGTGTCCGCTAAAAACAATGGGTACTTAGATGCTCGCCTCTCCATAAAAAAAATAAATAAATAAAATGAGAAAAGAAAAAAAAAAGATACAACCCAAGTTCTCATAAATATTCCAAATTCCAAAAAGAGGGAAGATCTTTCAAGGAGCCAAAGTAGAATTAGGCTTTCCCTTCATCCATGAGATACACCTCATTGCATTCATTGCATTCCCTACCATCACTTACCACCATATTCATTCCACCATACACATGCATCACTTGATCAGTATGACTCGTGACTTTGGATCCATTGCTTAAACTTACAATATATGCTTAGTAAGTAGATATAGTTTTCTCCCACCTATGAGCTCCAGATATAAGCCTTAGATATAGGGTGAGAGAGAAGAAGGCATAGTGTCCTACTTTGCCTTAGCCAAAAATACCACATATTATGAGAGAAAGGCAACACAACCTTATTGCCTTAGTGAGGATCCAAAAATACCACAAATGAGAGACTTGAGAGGGTCATACAGAAACTTTGAGTTTTATTTTGAAAACTTGCAAAAACTCTAGAAGGACAGTTGAACAAAAGAGTTTGAGATATGGTGCTTGACTTGATTGTTCTATCTTTCAATTACCCAAGATCCCAAGAAAAAGCTATAAGCTCCATGTTAAAGGTAATATGGGTAAGTTGAAAGTTAAAAAAAAGTTTATTCTTATCCGGAGAGAAATTCTCGTTGAAAGCATGTGTACTTTTGGAGGCGTGAAAGCGTTGTAGCAACTCCCGTCCATTGCTAAATTTGGGCTTTGCTAGGGACTAGCAAAGGGTAAGCTTGGGGAGCTTGTTGACACCTGTTATAGCATAATATTACTAGTCAACTAAACATGAAATAAAGGCATAAAATGAATAATCACATAGACTAGGGGCTTTACTGACATAATTCCACGAGCTTTGGTGATTTATATCTTTTCAGGGACTTAATAGATAAAAAAGCAGGAAAAGCCCAAGAGTTTGCATCCCATACGATGAAGAGACTTGACCGTGGAACAAACCAATCCAAAAGTGGACTAAAACACTCTAGAAGACACGGAAGGCACCGAAAGAAGGCCGAAGCCCGGCGGCACCAGTGTCCCGGCGATCACTGTGCCCAATCCTCGGCGACCGCCGGAGTTGGAACCCAATTCCAGATCAACTTTTTAGGTCGATTTCTAACCGACATTGGGGTTGTATCTACGCCGTTGCTCAAGGTCGGTTTGATCCAAGGGCCATCGCTCATCGCCAAGGGCTATATAAACAGACCCCCTTACCCCTGGGTAAAACCCTAATTCATTATCATTCATCATCAATAGGCTGAGACCCTGAGTCTCCCCTAGGTCTAGACAGAAATAGATCTAGAAGAGCTAGCATGCAAGAGGGGATTAGATCTCATTAGATCTAGTCTTTAGAACAAGAGAGATAGAGAGAGGGAAGGGACCTGAGGAGGTGCCTGCACCTGGGTTTGCTACCTCCACACTTGTACCTCGGTGGAAGTTAACCTACACTTGGAGTTACTCCGGTAATCTACTTCTTCTTTTAGTAAGCAATATTGTTTATATTGTTCTTATTGCTCTACGAGTCTCTTTTGAGTACTTTAATCTAGCGCCTAGATTAGAGTAATATTCGTAGTGCAAGCATGGTGTTTGGACTCGGGTATCTCTTTAGATGCACCCTACCTTCCAGAGTGTGGTAGTTCGTGGTAGTGACAGTACCATTGATTCCTTTGGATTCCACCTCCCGTTGGATAGGCCAAGTAGGACCCTGTTGCTGGAGGATTGCACGTTTCGTCCCTGCTTTCCTTTGAGTACGTCCCCATAAGATAATATCAACATAGCTTACCAAGATAAGAGCTAGATATCTTAGTAATCCTCTCTGCTATCTCAACCTTCTTAAGTCTTGTGCTACTCCGGGTTAAGATTTGATCGTAGTCTCCTTCACCCGTTTCCCCTGTGGATACGATATTTAAAACCCTAAGTGCTCACCGGTATCCGTTCGCTTGCGGATTATACAAATTATAAATATTTCTGTAGGCTTATCAAATACCAATAGACTGCTTTATAGTTGCTAGCCCTATGATGTAGAGGCTTATGCATCAAGTCAACTAAGGAAGTTTGAGCTGGTACATGATGTGGAGCTATCCCTTGTGGAACATGGAGGTGTGCCATCACTTGAGTGGAGGAGAAGAGCTCAAGATAGTTAGTGATCTAGAACTCACTCAGAGTTGTAAGGTTAACTTAGAGTTTCTTTTGGATTGTGAAGATCATCCGGAGGTTGAAAGAAGGGTTGTCCAAAACATTTGAGCATGCTGATGTTTGGAAGATGGTGGAATCTACTATGGATTAAGAGAGTCATGATGGGCAATTAGAAGATCACTATGATGGCTAAGGTATTTAGAAGGTTATGAAAACTACTCTCTAGTCTCCCCTGGTCGATCTATCTTAAGGACAGTAGTGCCTTAATCTCATGTGCTCGTTTCTCTCAATCTATCATGAAGTTGTGAATTTGTCTCCTCAATAACCCTTGTTTGTGATCCGCTATTCTCTGCCGATGCTACCATGGTTGACCATAAGATGATAGCAATTAGAGGTGAATATATTAAATAGGAGATTGAATAGTAGGGATTAGAAAGGGATGCGACAACATGTTGGGACTTAGGAGTGATTGCATTCACATGGGAATAAGTAAGAGGCTTCGTCTCTCATGGTCACCCCTATGAAGTCTACAGTGGTCTAATAGTTGGAGTTACTTGAGAAGTTACTTTTAGTGCCTGTCAAAGCAATGGAACAAGTAAGTATGTTGTTTGGAGAGAGGTTGATAGGTATGCAATGCAAGGTGAAATCCTTTATCAAGATGATGAAGCTAACTTGATGCAATGAAGATCCAAACAAATGCATTTCGATCCATATATCTTTGATGATCAATTTCCAAATCTCGACGAGATTTCTTTTAAGGGGGTAGAATTGTAACACCTGAAATTTTGCATTATTTCAAAATAGGCAATTTGATTTATCTATGCAATTTTGTGATGCATTGAATATTGGTAATAATAAATTTTTATGAATTTAAATCAAATATAAGGCCTAGGTACATGATGTTGCATTCATGCTGGAGCATATTTATTTCTGTGATGATTGTGTTTTGCTGAGAAAGAAATGGATTCAAATTAATTTGCAAAAGCTCTTTTGAAATCTGTTGAAAATAAAAAAAAAAAGTATTTTTTTTCCTTTCATCGAGACTTCAAGATTTTGGCCGCTGGCCTATTCCTCCCTTCCTAATCTTTCCGGCCCGAGTGGCCTTTGTTCTCTGGCCTGCTTTTTGTTTTATCCAGCCGAGTGGCATTCTTGCTTTGGCCGTCAGCCCACTCGGCCTCGCAAGCAGCAGCTTGGGCCGCCATCGTCAACAGCCCAGCAAGCCATCGCCTCAGCTCAGCATGAGCGCTGCACGTGCCATGTTTCACCTTCCTCCTCGTCCCCGAGTGGAAAGACGCCGCGATGCATGAAAGCGGGCGTTGCCCGTTTCGTCGCCCCTCCTTGAAGTCGCCAGCGCCCTGCCTTCTTAAGCCGAGCAGCCAACGCCGCGACGTTCTTTTTGCCCGCACTTTTCGCACTCGACTTGCCCCAAACTCGCCGAATACAGCAGCCGCGGTGGAACCCTAGGTTGCCGCCACCGGAGCTCGATTTTGCATAGCCATCGCCTCTTCTTCCCTGTAAGTTGGAGGAATCGCACCTCCTTGAACTGGACCGTGCCATTGATTTGGTTCATTTTGCTCTAACCGCGACGCCGCACCTTGCAGCTCGGAGAAGCCCGCCAACCTCGCCCGTCACGCCGTCTTCAAGCCGTCTTGCCTCCCGATTTCTTCCTAGGTGAGATCCCCATCTTCTGCTCTTTCGAATGGTACCGACCGCGTCCATTTTGATGGCCGGAGTCCCCGGATTCAAGTTCGCCGGCGAGCTTGCTGCGCCGCCGCCATGGCCGCCGCCCCGGAAGGTTTCTTCCCGTGAGCTCTTCTGTTGACATCGCCGATCTGATCTGATCTCAGCCATCCATTCGAGATCCAGCGGCTGAGAACCACTGATACCCCTTCATTTAGCCATTTTGCTAAAGAACCCCCAGAGTCTATGGTTAATTCTGTAAAGACCCTTGGATCCGATTTCTAAAGGAATTTTATTTATTTTTATTCTGAATTCAGTTTCAGTCTAATTACAAGATTGCCATTATGTTCAAATGCCCATAACTTCTTCATTTTAAATCCAAATCGACCCGTTCAAATTGCGTTGGATTCATAATTTCATAATCAAGATGTTTATGCCACTGTTTTCTAGGTTTTCAACTTTTAGTTTCATGGTCATATTTAGTTTATTAGTTTATTCATGTAAATCTTGTAAATTGCATAACTCGCCGTTTTAGCTCCGATTTCGGTTAAATTCGCATCTATGTGATCGTAGTGATCCGTACTTTTGTTTTATAACCTTTTTAAGTTATTTCCTTGCTGTTGGTGTACTGTTCTCATGTTATCTCTTGTTTGCTTCGTGTATGAATGCTTGGAACGCTTGTATGTTGTTGCGTGATGATCGGTGTAGACGGTGAGCAGTTCGTGGGTGATCAAGAATACTTTGAAGACCCGGACCAGCAGCAACACTCCTTTGACCAAGGCAAGTTTAGTTTGGGATATGCTAACTTTAAACCATGATCTTATAATTTGCTTAATGTTTATGCATTCAAACTTTAAATATGAATCGTTTGGCAACATGGGGATTTGTCGTGACGAGATCCGGGTATTACAAGATACAACTATAGGGGTTATATGGCTCTGACTTTAGTTCCTTAGAGATCATTCCTCTAGCAAGTTGGCAAGTCAGAATTGGATATAGTATGCCCCTATCCCGTAATATGTGAGTATAGGCTGCGAGTTATGTGCCACATAGGAAGGATGGGTCCTATGTTCGACAATTAGCGCCCTAGCTTGTTAGAAGAACCTTTGAGGGCTTCATAGCGGTTTTTGGTGCATGGACCTTATAAACCCATGCATTCGGGAAACGCGACTCATAGAGAAAGTGTACACCTCTGCGTTAATTTGATAAATCGGTATACTAGCCTTGCCCAAGGTCATGGGCGGCCCTGGAACCTTTTACATTAAGGATGATGACTTGTGTTTGTTAAGTTATTCATTATTTATTGCTTTATACTATTCATTATTTATGTTATAATGATCATGGGTTTTTGGATAGATATTGCCTTACTATTCTTGCTAAATGCGCTTGTACTTACCCTTGCCATAATGACATCAATAGATCAAGGATGGAATGAGAACTACATTGAGGACTATCGAATGAGTATTAGGCTTGGAGTCAACCAAGAAACCCGTCCCCCCTGGTGGAGCTTCTACGCGAGAGTCGTCATTAGTTGCTTTTATCTTGTTTAAGACTTTGTAATGAATATTTGTTCTCTTTGTAATAAGCACAGCAATGGTACATTTGTACATTTATCGACTTATGTGTGTGACATTCCCGGGTGCACATAAGATATTTATACATTCGCTTTTGTTCTTAAAAATGGGTGTGATAGTGTAAAAGATGATGCAAACTGCACATATTTGCAAACTAAAAGTTACATATACTGAATAGCTAACTTTAAGAATACTTAGTGATATATTAAACTACTGAAACTTTTGTAAGTTATAAGAGCCATCTATATTCTAATGTCTTTGGGTTTGAAAAATTTTCAAGACACTGAATAGCTAACAAGCTCCATCATAGGCAGAGAATCAAGTGTGTACAAATGATTTCACTGATAGAGATAGCTAACAGCATCCAAGTGTTAAAATTTAATATGACTGTCTTTTTATTAGGTTGTTTCTAACCATTTTGTTATTTTTGTCAAAACACTAGAAAATGACCAAGCAGCGGATAACGGTAATAAGAAGTTGGTAATAACTGAAGAACACTTCCAGAGAGTTACTCAAGCTTTGGTTATGAGACTAAGGCAGCATGAAGAGTCAGTCAAGAAAGATGGTACTTCTTTTTTGGATTACTTTGTCTTCTAGCCTTTTTGACTGAACCATACAACAGGCATGTTTATCCTAGCAACAGTCCAGCAAACCTATACGTGCTTTGCTTAACGACAGGACTATGATAGATAGCTAAACTTGTAAACGAACTAATCTCTTTTTGGCTTTTGTGAAACATGCTTTCTTACTTGGATTGCAGTTGCACTAAGTGGAAAAGTAATCTGAGCAAACTTATAGTCTCTGTTGGACTAAATCTAAGAAATAATTATTTTGCAACTTACATTGAATAAATTTCTTGACTATCATCTTAGGAACTATGAGTGATTCGGTGGTATTTGTAAACACTAGAAACCTCGATAGATTTTCTTCACTCTAATATTGGAATGGTTCCCTGTGCTATGGCATTCAAGTTATCTGCCATTTGTTGTTGTTCTTATTGGACGCACCCTGTGGTGATGCAGGAGATGATTTGGCTGGCATGAAACAAGGCGATCTTATCATTTGGTATGTTGAGCAACAGAATGCCAAAGGGGCATATAGTTCTACTGCAGAGGTGAAGGAAGAAGTGAAGTGTATCAAGGCCATTATAGATGTGAGTCCTGCAGTGCACCTAAATGAACACAACACATAATAGTCATTGACGAAGGCACAGCAGCCGCAGCTGATGATGGCAGTGGCGCAAGAAGAACATCAGAGAGCAGAATATTGGCAGTTAACCCGAACTATGTTATTGATTAGCAATAGCATCGTAACATGCTGTTAAGTCAGTTGATGCAGTTAACATAGCTTAGTTCGAATCTTTTCTGAACCGGAGTTCCCCATTGACCGCGCACGAACGAGCATGGAAGAAGCTCGTGCATTTTACAGGAGGAAATGCTGGAGGTACCGCAGCCCCACGTCGGCGCACACGTACCGGCACTCGCACATCACTCCGAGCCTCACCTTCTTCACCACCATGTCCCCAGCCAGTGCCAGCTCCACGACCACCTCAGCGTCCAGCTTCATGCCGCCGCAGCCGGGCGCGGGCAGCCTCGCCGAGACCCCCGCCTCACCTCTTCCGCCGAAGGCGACGGCGCCCGCCGCCCTTTGCCGCCGGCACCTTGGCGTCCATCATCAGGATCGCCGCCGCGGGTTCGTCTTCCTCCTCCTCCCCGCGGCGGCGCCGTCGTCCCCACCGCCGTCCACCTGACGCGCCACTCCCCGTCCCATCGCCGCGTTCGGGCTCAGGTTGACCCCGAATAGGAACAGCCCCGCGGAGTTGTTGACACGGGCAGCCGCCCTGTCCGCGGGTTTGGGAATTCGACGGGATTCTGTTTTGGCACAGGACGAGGAGTCGAAGACAAGTGATTCACGTACCTAGCGATCCTGGCTGGCCGGACGAACTGATCCCGCCGCCAAGAGCATGGATCAGCTGCTGGCGGCCAGTCCTCTCGGTATGGATCAGCAACTCAACGAGCTCGCTCGGCCGGCAATTGGCTGCTTCACCTCCGTTCCATTCGCTGCCGCGCCGCCGACCTTGGAGCCTGAGTCAGTTACCCAGTTCCTGGGAATGAGGAGGGGTGTTGCAGGTACCTTGGTGTTTTGAAGTCAACCGTGAGAAATAAAGCTCGTCCAGAGGGCTGTATTGCAGAATCAGCTCTGGCAAGTGAGGCTATGCACTTTTGTTCAACATTTCTTGATGGTTTTCAGACCCTGTCTAATAGTCTTTCGCGGAATGATGACAATAATGAATCAACTGGATGTTGTACTAGATATGCATCAACTCTTTTTCCTCATCCTGGGAAACCACTTGAAAAGCCACATAGTTATGTTCTGAGAGGTTTGGCTAAAGTACAGGCACATAGATATGCGCTATTCAATTGTTCTCATGTCCATCCATACCTTAGGTAATATCTCAAAATTAGAAGCATAAATTTATTTTAAGTCTCCCATAATTCTTCCTACTTGTAAATTGTAGAGCTCATGCTGAAGAGATCATCAGAAAAGGTACTGGACGTAGAGCCAGTCAAAGAGATGTTGAGAAAATCCAAAATGAGATGTTCCATAAATGGTTTAGAAGTCATGTAAGTACCTTATCTCAAAATGCTTTACATGTAGCACTAACGTCCAAAACTGAACGTGAGTATAATTGTACAGATAATGCAGTTAGAGAGTGAAAAAGGCATTAATGGTGTTCTAGATGACATTAGATGGCTAGCACGTGGCCCAGTTGAAGCTGCAAAAAGGTACCGTGCTTTCAACCGTCGAGGTTTCCGTTTTAGGCCTAAACGGTTGGATGGGGTGACACAAAATAGTGGTGTAGTGCTTACTGCAAAAACATCAAGTTATGCCAGTGCAAGTGATGGCAGACCAGTTCTAGGTGATGTGACTTACTATGGGAGGATAATTGATATTATTGAGCTAAACTACTCTGGGAAATTTTCTGTGGTACTTTTCAAATGTGAATGGGTTGATGTTATTTCCAAAAGAGGAATAAAGAAGGACAAGGATGGCTACACACTAGTTAATTTCTCACACCTGATACATACAGGAGAAAGGATTGGTCATGAACCGTACATTTTTCCTAACCAAGCTGACCAGGTGTTTTATTCTGAAGATCAAGACAAAGAAAACCCTGGGTGGTCTGTAGTCATGAAGATGAAACCAAGAGATATATATGACACAGGTTACGATGAATGGGAAGATGATGTAGAAAATGAACCATTCCATGTCACACACCTTGGAGATATGTTCAATAATGCAAACGTAAGACATCAATGGGTTAGAAGTGACATTGAGGGAACCACGGTGGATGCTAGTGATGTTGCAGATGCTAGTGGCAATGGACTGAATGACCAATCTTAGTTCATGATGTGCAGTACCTGACTCTTATTGTGCATGATCATTTCTTCAATGCTCCACAAAGGGTCCCTAGAAAGTAAGGAAAATTAACACATTTACCATGCGATAAATATTATCATACATCTAATTGTCGCACCATACTTTTTTTTGCAGGTAGCTTGCATTCCTATTAGGAGAGAGCAACTCTTCACAAAATGACACCACTAGTCCTATGAGGATGTCTACTATGTCTGCACCAAAAAAAGATGACACCAAAGCGAAGCTACATATAGGATTAATGATTTATCTCGTGATGAGATGTATTTAGAATGTTTATTTGATAAGTGATGGGACTTGTTTGGAACAAAATTGTGGTTTCAAGATATAAACTTGTTTAGGATAATTCATGGATTTGTGAGATGAACTCATGATTATTGAGCTTATTATTGTGTCCTATGCCAATAAATTTTATGCCCGAAATTTCTATTGTGTTCAATATTCAAATTGTTTTATTTGCTCATTATTGCATAATTTAAGCCCAATTGGGGCTAACAGTTAGCCTTCTCATTGTGAGCTCAGGCCATGTGCCAAATACATGGAGAATACTAAAAAAAGGAGAAAAATATACATTATGGCAGAAAAAAGGCAAAAATCAAGTGTCCAACATTTTGAGAACAATTAGAGTCCCAAAATCGCAGAGTGACGGTTGCCGTCCCCTGGATAGCAATTTTCTCATGCTTGGGAAAGCAAGCGAGCAGGAGCGGGATTCAAGACATCCGGATGCACCGTGAGGGGAACATGTGCGCGCGAAAGTGGGCAAAGTGAAGAGTCTATCGAATGATTGCTCTACTAATTTTTGTAACACTTGGACTGTAACATTATTTTGTGTTACTACAGGGCGTATATTTGTAACATGCTTTATATGTTCCATTCATGTGTTACAACATAGTGCTCTATTGTAACATTTTTCATGTAACACCAATTTTGTGTTACTAAAATTATTATCAGAAACACATTTTTGTGAAAAAAGCAATTTGTGTTACAACCAAAGCCTGTAACACTCTATTTAGTGTTATTGTGAGATTTCATTAGAACACATTGATGAATATGTTACAATTTAAAAGTGTTACAATATCTTTGTTGTGTAGTAGTGTATGTGGATTGACTGCTATGTTAGGAACACCAACCAGAGTTACAAAATGCTCCTCCACAGCCTTGGACAAAATAAACTCAAGAATTGTGTCATGGACCCGACATGAACACACTCCATAAAAACTGGAAGTTGCTGGCTGAATCAAGCTTCTATTTATGAGCTCATTCAAACACCTCTCCCTAACTCATATTGGGTGAACCCATCATGCTCTTCATGAATGAATCCTCAGCAATCCATCTCAGTATCAATCGATCCTTCCTAATCTCGTAATCTTCCGGGAATATACCGAGATACGTAAGACAACAGCGTAGATGCGGAGGAAGGTCAAAGTAACTCAGTGACAATATTTGTATCATTCTATTGATATCCGATTGCCTTTCAAGTGCATAACCAAATGAATGTCGAACTCTGTTCCATTCATCTACAGTTGGTGCTTTCCCTGCCAACAAACCAGCTATTGCTATAATTGCCAAAGGCAAACCATCACATTTCTTCAAGATGTCATCACAAGCTTTAATGAGGTATGATGGACATCCATCTCCTGAACCAAATATTCTTAGCTTTATGGAGTTCTCAAAATTAAGAGGACGTAATTTGTAGATGTGACCCTGATGTAAAGAGCAGCAAGATTCAGCAACTTCGATTTTACGTGTGGTTGTAATGATTCTACTGTCATAACTATTTTTTATAAAAGCATTCTGAATGGTTTCCCATGATTCCAAATCCCATAAATCATCCACAATAATGAGGTACCTGCAAAATTTGTTAGTGAAGTCTATTAGTAAGGACTAAATTAAAAATAATTAATAGAAATAAAATAAGGAAAAATATGATTTTTAGTAGACCAACTATTTTATTCATGATGTAAAGTGAATGTTTACTTAATTCTTTAATTAATCCAGGGACAAAATATTTCAAATTACAAGTTATGTACTTTAGCATCAATTCTTCATGTTGTATAGAAGACCCCAACTGTATTGGTAACCTAGCTATCTTATCTTACTACTGCTAATGGTACGTAACTTGATTTTGTTTTAAGGTCATCATGTTACTTCTCACAGCGCGTGCTAGAAAAAAAAAAACTAACGCTAGAAAACAACCTCAATTAAATACTTTAGTGGAGAGGACGTTTCAACTACAGGGCAAAGAAAACCCCCAAACTCTGGGTTCCACAATAACTCAACTTGGACCGACCGTGATCTCATGGTTACTTGGTTAGTGACCACTTCAATCAGTGTTTGGTTCTAAATTGTACCATTCTATATATATGCTTTCAGCAAAACATCGGTTTTTATATTACAGCTCTCTAATAAATAATAAAAGTTCAAACAAAGATTAAAAAATAAACTTTGCTTAGGAACTTGATAAGGCAGTGAACTATATTATGGAAACATGTTGCCCACATGCATATAATTTCGCACAACTATAAATCTTACATTAGAACGATCATTCATAAAGGTACACTTTTTATGTACTTTCTAAAGTTGCAATGCTTTGCGTGCGGACACACATATTTTGTTAACTTTTTATAACTATTTATTCCAGCTTATAAGGTGGATATGCATATCAACATTCAAAGTATGTAATCTTTCACTAACAATTTTGTTAACTGTTTGTGACTATGAAAATTCATTACATTTGCTTTATTTATCAAACATATTTACTATTGATTATAGTTTAAGAGTTTGAAAATGACATAACATAAGACAACTGAATGGTAGGTAAAACTTATGAGACCATGTCAAGTCAAACCATGCCTTATAAACTAGGATAGTGGAAGAGTAACTTCTATGATCAATGAGGGATGGAAAAACATTTTATTTATAAAATTTGAAGCATACAGTAGATGGCGTTCCCGTACTTACTCCTAAGTCTAAAAAGTAATAGGTCTAGAGTTCTGAAAATGTAAAACAAATTAGAAACATGCTCATATATTTTTTTTTTTTTTTGAAATAAAGGCAGGAGCTCGCCGCTCAATTAAGACGAAAGAAATGTATATACAAGAAGGGTTGCCGAAAGTGCCACCAGAGGATGCACGATGGGCAACCCACCCACGCGACGACGAAGTGCACAAACCGCCATGAGTCATCGTTGCGAGCATGGTTGCAAAGCGACCTAGCAGACTCCGACTTCCCATGGCGTACCAGGGCGAACCCGATGAAAACAGGGCAAACAACCCAACACGAGAGGCCATAACCAAATCATCGCTGCCAAGCTCAAACAAGAGCAGCTCCGACTTCCAATCTTAATCCTCCGCCTCGCCACCAGCTTCCGCCTCGACCTCCGTAGTAGTCCGGGCCCACGAAGAAGGGGGTTTGCCTCATGTCATCGTTGCCAAGCCACATCCCTCGACGTAGCTGCTCCGACTTCACACCGCAAGCCCTCCACACGCACACCAAGCACCGAGAAGGAAGAGCATCAACCGAAGGCGAAGTCATGGCCGAAAAGAACTTCAATAGCGACGCCACCGTCGCTCATCCAAGATGGATCGAGCTTTTCGCCCATGGAAGATAGTGCCGGGAACGACGCGACGCCCTCAACAGGGAAGCGGCGCCCACAGCGTCCACCGTCGCCGAGGCTTTAAGCCCAAGATGTCCCCGGCCACGAGTCCGGCCAAGACCCCGACGCAGCAAAATTTGTCTCCGTTGTCGCCGCCGCCACGCCTTCCCGCTGAACCGCACTAGAGAGGCCTCAACGCCGCCGGCTGCACGCCAGCAGCCGCGATAGCCGCGTCGGCCGCCACCCCCTCCAGCTAGGGCACACGGGACCGGGCATCACCTTGCCGCGCGTCACCCGCCCCGCACGGCACTTGCAGCCAACGTTGGCATTGTTGGCGCCGCCGGCGGCGTGTGCACCACCGTGGACACCGCCCCAGCCCCATGGGCCCCTGGATCCAGCCGCCAGGGCGGGAGAACCCGGTGTCCCGAGCCGGTCTGGCCGCCCCACCATGGATGGCACCACCGGCGCCGCCGACGTGGGGCACCGGATCCGCCGCCGCATCGATCCGGCCGCCCAGCCCCGAGCAGCCCAAGCCGCCCCAATGGTGGCACCATGCGAGGGGGAAAGGGGATGACAAAGGGGGGAAGAGAGCCCACCGCCGCCGCCCCCCACGGCTGCCCAGGCCCTCGGGCCGGGCGCCCGCCGCAGACCCGCCAGCGGCCTTCCCGAGCCCCACGCGGCTCCGGCGGGCGACGCCCGCCGGCCCGGGCATCCCGCGCCGCCACGCCCACCGGACGAGTGGAGCATGCCCCGCCGCCACCATCCCGGCTAGCCGCGCGGCCTTGCCGGGCGGCCCGCCCGGCGGCGGCGCAGCCGAGAAGGGAGGGGAGGGGAGCGGGCGCGAGGCGGTGGCGGGTTCGCCGCCCCGAGCCGCCAAGGTGGGAGAGCGCGCTGGGGCCTGGCACTTTTTCATGCATAGCTGAAACATGCTCATATAATGTACAAAGGGTCTATCCGATGAGCTATTTTCTAGCGTACCTTTTATCTTGAAGGAAATCAGATATCTTTTTGATAAGATGATGCATATCTCCGGTGTACTCCTGCCCACTAATGTCACTGAGAATAGTTCTGAACACTTCCATCATGTGAGGAGTCCGTGACACTGTTACAAAAGCCGTACATTCAAATTTATCCTTAAGTGACTCATACACCTGATTGGTGAGTGTTGTCTTGCCTAGCCCTCCAAATCCAACAATGGAGACCACCTTCACCTGATGCAGAGATGACCCATCAACTGTCAACATGTTGATCAACTCATTCTTTTGTTCATCAATGCCCACAAGCTCTGATGCATCCTTAAAGATAGCTTGAGCCCGAATATCAATCCTCTCATATGAATGCTTGGTGCTCGTCACACTAGTCCTGTATCTGTGATTCCTATCTCCTACCTCCTTGATTTGTTTCTTGAATTCTTGTATCGCCTTTGAAATCCGATGTTGTGCCTTCGTCTTGTCCAACAACAACTTCTTGCACTTCTTCATTAGGCTCTTCTTCTTAGCAGATTTGTCATCATCAATACAAATCATAAATTCATCGAGGCTGTCCTCGATGTCGTATGACATCTGCTGCACATCTGTCATCCAAATCTTGTCTTGGTTGTCAGGATTCTCATCCTCTGCCATCTTCTTGAGGAAGGCATGCATGTACTTAAGCTCATCAGAAAGAGGTTTGATGTCCTTGCGCACATCTTTCAAGTGCTTGAACTCATCACTAAGGATGAAAACGAAACAGAAATATTCGAACCGACTGTTTTCGTTTTTCGACATTTTGTTCCGTTTTTAGACATAAAAGTTGTCAGTTTCAATTGGTTTCACAACCATTTTCAATTATTTTTATACTCTTTAATTGCTAAAATATAGAAATGTTCGGACAAAACAGATTTCGTTTTCTATTTCGTAAGTCCGTTTTCGACCGAGTTCGACCGTTTTCATCCTTACTCATCACCAAGCAAAGTTGCTAGCTTCACAGTGACAGCCTTGAGTGCCCCTGTTGCTGCGCTCACCAAGAACCCTTCCATATTTTGCTGTTACTCCCTCCCTGCGTAATCCTTCGGTGTCCCCTGCTGTTTGTAAACAGCAAGGTTGTCAGGATGCGTTTAAATCGCACGATACAGGATCAATCCCAAAGCTGCAGGACACAGAATCGGGGTGCTCAATATTTTTCTTTTCTGGTAGAATCGCTGATTGGAACTGATAATAAGATGGTCAGAGTGGTACCTGGATCGTTGGATGTGGGGAGATTTCAGGCACTGGAGGCGTTGACGAGCGCGCACGACGGGCACCCCGCCACCCCGGAGTTGACGAGGGCGGATGGGTGGCTGGAGCACGGACAGCGCCGCCGCTCTCGGCCAAGCGACGCACCGCGCAGGGGCTATGGGCGAGCGTCGAGCGAGCGCGAGCGCGAGGACGTCCGAATCTGGGAGAGCACGTCCCGTAGAGCGCGGGCACGGAGCGGACGAACGCAGTACTGCTCGTGCAGGGACGGCTGCCGTGCCCGAGCGCCGGACGGCGGCCGTGCTCTGCGTGTGAGACAGAGGAGTAGGGAAAGGAGAAGGCATTGACCCGGAGTCGTCGGAACGAGATCGTCTAACTTCATGCCAAAACGACTGCAGCTGCAGTCATCAAATGTTTGCCGTCGGCTCATGATCCAACGATTGCAGACTTATACATGCACGTTTGGCTGCCGAGCTCTCTTTTTATTTGGGCCTCGGCCCAACAATCTCACAATCGTATGGCCATCCATGGCCGCCTCTACAGCGGCTGCGGTGGCCACATCCATGGCTGCCTCTACAGCGGCAACGCCTTCCATGGCATCGGCGTCGGCATCGGTCCCGGCATGCCCTTCGCGAGTTTTGGGGCAGCCGAGTACGCACTCCCGTGACCTCTTGCAGCAGCTGGCCATGGAGTATTGGAGTTGGGCCCGTCGACGCTCCATTTATGGGGCTGCCCCCTCATCTTCCTGGAGAGAGCGAACCGCGGCAGCCAAGTACGCACTACGGGGTGCTTCACCGGGGCTGAGCGAGGCTTCCATGGGCCGCGCGCCTCTGCTCCCGTGAGCGGCGTGAGTCGGCTGCCGGCTGTGGTGAATTGGGAGATGCTCAACAAGTCGTGCTTCTTCGTCCTGGGCGCGGCGCTCTGCTCAGGCGTGTCCGCGGCGCTGTACCCGGCCGTGGTGGTGAAGACGCACCTGCAGGTGGCGCCACCTCCGCAGGCAGCCACGGCTACAGCTGCCGTCATCCTCCGGCGTGACGGCCTGTGCGGGTTCTAGCGCGGGTTCGGTGCATCACTGGCCGGCACGGTGCCCGCGCACGCGCTCTACATGGCGGCACTCGAGGACACCAAGAGCTCCGTCGGGTTGGCTACCATCCGATTCGACGTGTCCGAGCTCGCGCGCGGCGCACGACCGGCGGCCCTGGTTCTCTCGGGCCACCGGCAGCGGGCGGGCGGCTCTCTCACTGCGGCGGGACTGGAACTCTAGAGGTGAACGAGGAATGAGATGGCGAGCATCATGGCCTGTAGTTGGGCCGGACGGACCAGCAGGCCTTGAGCGTATATGCACGCAGGCGTCCGATCTTGAACGAACGGCAAGATTCGATGACTGCAGCTGCAGTCGTTTGGCATGAAGTTAGACGATCTCGTTCGAGTCGTCAGTCTGTTGGTGGAGGATTAAGGGCAGCTCCATTGTGGAGTTGGGCTTTTAAAATCTGTGATGGGCCCAATAAAAGATGATGTTTCACGTGGCTCTGTTGCTTTTATTTTTAGACCAAACTTTTTTTCCCAGCTTATATTGAAGAGCAAATTATTTTTTTTTGGCCCTCTTCAAAGTTGCTCTTATTTTCTTGCCCCTTTTTTTTCTCCAATTTGCTTATTTGGCCTACTTTCAAGTTTCTCTTATTTCCTTGGTCCTTCGGTTAGGTTCGTTTGCAACTTCCGTCAAGGAGCAAGTGGTATAGGGTATTGACATAACAGTTATTACCTAATAATGGAAGGGCCAAGAAAATAAGAGAAACTTGAAAGTAGTCCAAATAAGCAAATTGGAGGAAAAAAGGGGCCAAAAAATAAGAAGAGCAACTTTGAAGAGGGCTAAGAAAATAATTTGCTCAATATTGAAAGTCACTGAACCGAGGCAACTAGCTTATTATCCTCCATTATCAGCACCTCTCTCGGTTTCAACATCTTCCACTGTGTCAGAAAACCTATAATATTGTAAGCAATGACTTTGGGCAATTTAAGGATCAACTTGTTATTGATAACCTGTTTGGTTGTAATCCAAAATTTGTCATGTCAAAACTAGGGCATGCCAAATTTTGGTTGCCGAAACATTGACTAGAATTTTGGTATAGCACTTGGTTGCTTGCTGTCGTGGTCTAATTCCATGGATACAGTAAAATGTACGGCTTGTGTGGGACTTCGATGGCCTAGCTCAAGAGATACAAGACACAGGGTTTATACTGGTTCGGGCAAGCAGTGCCCTACGTCCAGTCGGAGTCACTATGTATCCGAGCTCAAATGCTCGTAGTAGGGGAATACAAGCAGGTCGAGAGAGGGAGGCCGGCTCCCAAGTCTCTACGAGTGATGTGTGCAAGTTCTAATGTCGTGAAGCTCTGTGTGAGTTGAGCTTGAGTTGTGCTCGTTGTGCGAGTTGAGCCCCTTGCCTTTCCCAACGGCTATCGGGTCCTTTTATAGTCGCAAGGATTTACAGGGGTGCCGTGGGAAGGACGATGGTGAAAAGAAGAGGTAAAAAGTATCAGTCGTGTGAACGCAGAGGCCATCGTGCCGAGGTGCGCCGTCGGGTCATGCATCGCCGACGCTTCGCCTTCCGTCCGCCTCCGCCGAGGCGGGGACGAAATCCCGCCGACGGATGAGTACACAAAGTCGGGCGAAGTCGCCTTGGGCTTGCCGACTCGATAGCCGGGCTGCATCGCTTACGCCCATCGGGTGCTACAAAGAGAATGCGTCGCCTCCGTGGTCGCCCGGTTTCCTTCGCCGCCACGCATCGATGCATTGCTGGCCGGCGGGAAGCAAAGGAGCTTGACGAGGCAATCGTGGATTGATTTGATGGGTGCTTGTTGTACGTCCGCTGAAGGTAATGACTTTTGTCCGCAATGGCCGGGCGAGTAGTGGAGTCGATGGATGGGTCGCGTCCGGCCGAGGTGATGATGGCCGCTGTCGCGATGAAGTCGTGGCGGGCGTAGCCGCAGATTGCACTCGATTGCGCTTAGTCGGTGACGGCCATGGTAGTGGTCAAGGAAGGTTGGCGATCGACTCAGGCCCATCGGTACGACAAGCCCCGCCTTTTTCCCGTAGATATCGTGTGAGGCGGAGTGACGCGGATGTTGATGGTAGTTATTGACCACTTTTATATATATGGAAAGCTATCAAACATGGGCTGAATGCTATTAAAATCTTATTATTTCTAATGATTTCCACGAGTTTTGGTGCACACTCGCTTTGCAGAGAACTCAAAAAAAAGCGGCAAATCGAAATAAAAGAGAGAAAATAGAGAAACGGAAGAAAAAGACTAAACGAAGGTGATTAGTACAATTTCCAAGGGTCTAAATGAGAAGATAAGACAACTCACAAAGGCCGGGGCCCACACGCCGAGGTAGGGCCGGGCGGCACCCCCGGTGGAACCACGTGTCCCGCTCGAACCTTCCTACAACCCTCCTATGGAGTAGATCTACACCGGCCCAATCAAGTCGATTTGATCCAAGGGCCGAGACTCATCCTATGGGGCTATGAAAGAAGGGGCATGGTACCCCCTCGAAACCCTAATTCAAGATTCCGTATTCATAAGACAGAATTCCTTCTCTCTGAGAAGTCTAGGGTTAGAGAAGTCAAGATCCTATGATTAGAGCATAGCCACTTCTAGATTAGCTACTACGGATCTTGATTAGCAATCGAAGTTTATTAGAAATAGAGAGATTAGTGAGGAGTTCTTCTGAGGAGTTCCGACCGTCGGATTTTCTCTCTGTATTCTCGAGGGATCATTCTCTTTCGCGAGAGGAGGAGTGTATTCGAGATTATCCGTATTCGACTTCATAATTAAAGTAAGTTTTGGTTTATTCTATTCTTCAAGTTTGCAACTCTTTTAGAGTACTTTAATCTTGGTTGCTCTTGATTAGAGGGATAGTTTCTAATGTATGCGTGGTGCTTAGACTAGAGTTATCTTTGAATGCCCCTTTTGGTTTGAAATCGTGGTACCATCATAAAGGTGACTTTTATAGCTTTATTGAATCCTTCAGAGTCCCACTTCCCGTCAAGAAGTGAACGGTAGGCTTTGTCTGTTCTTAGTAGGGTAATTTCGCTTACTTTATTAAGAATTAGCGTCCACGATAGAATAAATAAACTGAGGTTTATCGAGATTAGAACAAGAAGTCAGTGTTGTCTCCTAATTCTAGCTAGTTTCTTAAGTACTTTTGATTGTGAAGTGTCATGAACCAAAGGAGCACCGCCGAGAAGGGTCCAACAAGGGGCAGCCCAAGCGCCGACTAGGGCCCAAGGCCTTACCAGCGGCGCGCCCCGGCCTGGCCGCCATCGTCCGCCGTAAAACATGCCACGTCGGTTGCTTCGCAATTAAGTAAGAGATATTTAAGGAATAAAGATAGGAATAAAATAGGGAATAAATAGATTGCTTGTAAAGAGGAATTCCAATCTATAAGGAAACCTCTAGATCTTTCTTAGCATGCAAGTCCCCCTCGAACTATAAATACAAGGGGATGTAATCGGTTAAATCTTAATCGAAAAAAATTAAAGGGGTAAGACCCAACAACTCTTGTCTCTCGGGCTCTCTCTCTCCCTAACCCTAGCGCACGTCGGCGCCGCCACCACCAGCGCGCCGCTGCACGCCCCCGACGACGCTAGGCGCCTAGGACGCCGCCGCTTTGCGCGTCGCTAAGGCCGCTGTCCTTCGCCACGCGACGCCCTTCGTCGCCGCTAGTGCTTCTGCTCACATCATCGCTGCCTCCTACTGCCGCATTCGTCATCGCCCCACGCCATCACGCCACCGTCGTCATCACCACCATCATCACGCCGCCCCAAGCCGACCGCCGCCGCCCCTAACGCCGCCGTCAACCACGTGTCACGCAATCGATCCGGTTTGTGATAGCCGGTATCCGGAGACCGGGGCGATTCCCACCACCGGGCTTCCGACGACCACCACCGCCTTCAAGATCGGATGGCCAGCATATGGACAATCGCTTCATGGAGGAGCTCCAACGACTTCGACGACTACGGCGGTAGTCGCGGACAAAGACGGGAGAAATAGCGGTGTCGCCACGGATAACGACAACGCCGTCCCTCCCACATCCATGACGAACCGGTGGCCACGCCAAAGAAGAACACCGCAAAGACGCCGGCCAAGCCGCCCGACGTCGCGCGCCTCCGATGTCATCTCGCCATCGACGACGCCGCCATGGGCGCCACCGATGGCGACGTCGCTCCCACAAAGCCCCTATGTCACCCCCTCCAAGATCGATGATGCTACAAACAACGAGTATGCCTACCCTAAGGGCGCACCCGTCATCGCCGCCGATTCAGATCGGATCGAGGCTACCACCGACGTCCACCCGGCTACCCGACGAAAAAGCCTACCCAACCAGGCCAACGCCGTGAGGCTCCAACGACAATGCGAGATAAGTTCCTATGCCACCAACATCCTCTCGACAATCGGGAACACCGGGGCATCCACGCAATCACCATCAAGAGCAACACAATGGCGTCATCCAACATCAACGCCGACGTCGCCGATCTCAACTCCGACATCATCGACATCGACATTGCCTCCAAGGGCGCTCCAACAACATCAGCAATGACCACGACATCGCCAACCATGACGCCCCCGGCATCGGCGACAACACCAACGTCACTATGGGTGACATAACGACGCCAACCGACGTCAACATCGCTGTCCCATCGACCGACATCGCCTGACAACACCGCGACATGAACAACAACATCAACATCTTCGCCGACCAGACATCACACGCTCCATAGTCACCGGGCAAGTCCACCCCAATCAACAAGGAGCTTCTACCTCTACCACCCATGCTACAACGATGCCGCCGACATCATCAACCATGACGTCCCTCGACACGGCACCATCGACGACATCGACAACGACGACAATGCTACCATGGGTGCCATGAACGCCAACGACACCCTCAAGGATGCCAACGCCGATGACGACTCACCGACATCAACAATAACTATAAGGGCACGAACCAAGACGACCCACGACCACCAACAAATGACACTAGCGTACCACGACGCCAACCCAACGGGACGCCGCCACGATGAGAACACCGACGCCCCAGCGCCCCACCGACGCGACGGTCGCTCACTTTCCGACATACGACGACAACAATTTGCTACACCGCCGACATCCTCCCGACATCAACAATGGTGGAGAACACCATCGGGCAAGCTCCGGATCCAAAGAAAGGCGCCATCATCAGCACGCACGCCGCCAGAACATCGTACACCGCTATACTTCGACAAGAGCAAAGACTCCTCCTTCTTGGTTCGTCTTACATGCCAACCCAAACGACACGGAGTACTGGGACACCTCCACATGGTGTCTTCCTCGCGGCTTCAAGTCGTCTATCAACGGCGACACCAACGACTACTTCGCACAACCTCGAGGAAACGACGCCTTGATCGACTACACCTATGGCCCCGACACCTCCTTGCGTGAACATGGGCTTACTTCGCACACCACGGCGCCAGTCAACAACCAACGCGCCATCGACAACTCGGTTATGGCAGCCCAGGTGACTACAGAGCCAAATCCGCTTGGCTCCCTTTGTTCCGCGACGACATCTACGCCCAGTACGACTTCGCCAACAAACCTTGGGCTGCAATGCACTAGGAGGCGCCCAACATGTTGGGCATGATGATGCAACTCGCCCACCAGTTCGACGCTCCTGTCTCCTATGAGGTCTGCAGCAAGCTCCAACTCGCGAGCTCCACCGACGACGACATGAGGTACATACCACCCAGATCAACCCCCTACCTCGTCGACCTCGTCACTACCCCGACGGCCCTCATCCTTCATCAACTGGCAACACGGATCGATGACAACCTACTTCGCATCGCCGGAACCATCAAACTCCAACCAGGAGCAACAGCTTGGGCGCCACCAATGGAGATCGTCTTCCTTGGCAACCATCGCTACTACGTCACGGCCTTATCAAAGGTACTACGGGATGTTCTCCAACCGGCAAAGGTCAGCACCTCCATCTTCGCCCGGCGATCAACAACAACAATAAAGTAACGACAAGCGAGGACGCTACCGTCGAAAAGGGGGGAGAAATGTCATGAACCAAAGGAGCACCGCCGGAGAAGGGTCCAACAAGGGGGCAGCCCAAGCGCCGACTAGGGCCCAAGGCTCATACAAGGCGCTCCCCGTCGGTCGCCCGCCATCGTCCCGCCGTGAAACACGCCACGTCGCTTGCCGCGCAATTAAGTAAGGGATATTTAAGGAATAAAGATAGGAACAAAATAGGGAATAAATAGATTGCTTGTAAAAGAGGAATTCCAATCTATAAGGAAACCTCTAGATCTTTCTTAGCATGCAAGTCCCCCTCGGACTATAAATACAAGGGGATGTAATGTCGGTTGGATCTTAATCAGAAAATTAAAGGGGTAACACCCAACAGCTCATGTCTCTCGGGGCTCTCTCTCTCCTAACCCTAGCGCACGTGCGCCCATACACCACCAGCCGCCGCCGCCCCCCCGACGCGACGCTGGCGCCCTAGGGCGCATCTTGCTTGCGTTCGCGCATGCGCCGCTACTTTGCCCTTCGCTGCGCCGACGCCTCCTCGCCGCCGCCGCCGGTGCTGCTTTCGTCATCATCGTCGCCTCCTACTTCGCAGTTATTCATCGGCCCTACGTCATCACGCCGCCGTCGTCATCACCACCGTCATCACGCCGCCCCAAGCTGACCGCCCGCCGCCAACGCCGCCGTCGACCACGTGTCACGCCGGAATCGATCCGGTTTGTGACATGAAGTGGATTGGGTAAACGCTAGTTATATTCACTTACCGTTCCTTTGGGTTCGATATTTTAAAACCGAGTTCATCTTTTGGTGAAGTGCTACAACGGGTATTTCTATCTCGTGCACTTGCGGATATTTCTATCTTTATTGTGTGCATATAATTTATACCAACAAGCATTTCCGCGCGTTGCGGGAACGGTAGTTTTGCTGGATAGTAACTTAGAGTATTACCTTAATCTTATATCATATAGTTATCATTTATCTTTTATCGCTTGTTTGCATTTACTTTCAGTATTTACTTACTGTATTTATTTTCAGTATTTATTTCTTTAGCATTTATTTAGTTTTTATTGATTGCTTTTATTTCCGGGTAGAAAATAAAAAGGAGCCGGCGGGGTAGCTTTGCCTAAAATAGAATGTCCGTTTGACGGCCTGTGCAATTTTACTAAAATAGGTGTGCAGGCTATCAGTCTAATGGCGGCACGTGCAGCCGTTAGACGTGTCTTTTTTTCGTTTTGACGGACCAAGAAAAGAAAAAGAACCAACCTCAAAATATGTTTGACTGTTGACATTTTAAGAACCAAAGCCGTTTGGGAAGTCCATCTAAAGGGGGTCTAAATATTTTTTGTTGGCATCCCTGACTTAAATACTGCAAAAAGATGTTGATAATGAAAATCTAAATAGCTGACGAGACCACCAAAGTCTGAAAGGTTGGGGTACATGTGGATCAGTCATCAGTGTGTCTTATGATCTCCGAAAGCTATTGTGATCTCGAAAGCTAAGATGAACCGGGGTTTTGTTTTGTATCATCGTATTCGTGCTTTGGTGCATTGATATGCATTGCATTTTGATGTGGCGATGCTCATGCAGCGGATGAATCCCAGTCGGTTTACGGCCCAACGGAGTCTGTATGGCTGTGTTTGATTGCAGGAATTTGAGGTAGCCAGACCAGATTGGGCTCACTTTTGAGTGTTTGGTTGTAAAACCCGTGGAGATAGCCAGGCCAAATTGGGTCAGCCGTACACTCGTAGCCAGGCCACAATCGAATTGTAGGGGCCGCAATTCATTTCCGGCCTGGCTCTACGCGGCTCCGAGCGAGGGTGAGGACGCGGGCCCGGTTAGCTTATCCTGGTCACCGTATATAATCCATCCCCTCACCGCCTGGCTAGGGTTAGCCGGGCACCGCTCACACTTTCGGTCACTCCTCCCTCCAGCTGCCGCTCTTGCTCTCTCCTCTGCCTTCCCCTGCCTCTTCGTCCGTCGTCACCGCACTGCCGTCGCTGCTGGCGATGCTCCTGGAGATCCCCGGTAAGGCCCAAGGTCACCGGTATGAGGCGAAGCTCCTTTCTTCCTCCCTCCCTTCCTTTTCCCTTGCGGTTGATTTATTTTTCGCGGTTTGGAGTACTGTTCCTGTGATTGGATTGGATGTTCCTGCTAAGCTTTAGGGTGTTTGGTCTATGATGATTGCAGATCTGGGAGGCGCACCACTCGGTGACGCAGCCGATCCATGTCAAATGCTAGGGTTTGCACTAGTACTGCTGCTAGGATCTTGGCTGGTTTGTAGCCCTGGTTTTTAGTACTGGATTAGCTGTTCAAGTCGTCCTTTTTTGGATCTGGGAGGCACACCATGTAGTGTTGCAGCCGGTCCTATGATGTTTAGTTGTTCAAGTTGGGGTCTTTGATTCTTCTAGTTCATGTTTCATTTCTGTATAGCATCATGGTTCGTTCCACTAGGGCGCCGCCCGACTTATTGTTAGGGGAGCAAAGACTTCTTTGTCATCGGTGCTTGGTCAAGCTTTCTCGGACTTAGGAGGCATGCTACCTCTAGGCGTGGGATCACCTATGGACCTCTCGAGTACAAGAGAGGCTGAGAGGAACCAGAACCTTAGGTACATTTACCAAGCTGATGACCATCGCTGTGTTGAGCTGCTTAGGATGAGGAGAGCCCCTTTCTTCCAATTTTGCTCTCTGTTGAAGAATAGGGGGCTGTTGAGACCAACCATCCACATGACTGTAGAGGAGCAGGTTGCCATGTTCTTGATGGTAGTTGACCATAACCAGAGATTCAGGGTACTCACTCCTCTCTTCAGGAGGTCCCTTGAAACCATTAGCAGGTATTTTCAGGAGGTTTTGTATGCAGTAGGTGAACTCAGGGATGAAATGATTAGGCCTCCCACCACTGAAGTGCCTGCCAAAATTAACAACAGTAGAAGGTGGAACCCATTCTTCAAGGTTGGAGTTTTATTCCTCTAGTGCTTGTTTTTTCTCCTTTTGGACTCCACCTATGCTTAATGTTGCCTAATGTTCTAGGATTGTGTGGGGGCAATTGATGGAACTCACATTGAGGCAAGAGTCCCTAAGAAGTATAGGGCTGCCTTAAGCATGGCACTACACAAAATGTGCTTGCTGCAGTGGACTTTGATTTGACGTTCACTTATGTCTTGGCTGGTTGGGAGGGGTCTGCTCATGATGCTAGGATCCTAGTAGATGCTCTGGAGAGGCAGGATGGTCTTAGAGTCCCACCAGGTAGTGTTTCATTCATCCCAACCTATTAGTTAAGGCCCCTAGGTCCTTCTTAACACCTCTAATCCCTTTGTCCTGTCATGTTTAGGGAAGTTCTATCTGGTGGATGCTGGTTATGCTGTGAAGCCTGGATTTTTACCACCATACCGCGCCACAAGATATCATCTTAAGGAGTTTGGTGTTAGAAGCCCCCAGAACCCTAGGGAGTTGTTCAACCTAAGGCATTCATCCCTGAGAGTGACTGTGGAGAGAGCCTTCGGTTCTCTAAAGACTAGGTTCAGGGTCCTCTACAACAAGCCCTTCCATCCTTACAAGACTCAAGTGAAGCTAGTCCTTGCCTGTTGCATCTTGCACAATTGGATCCTTTGTTTTGGACAGGATGAAATTATCCCACTTGAGTCTGACTGCGAGCCAAACCCTCCTCATCATCATGGACCCAATGACAATGGTTTTGACAACCACATTTGGGCAGCAAAAAGGGATGAATGGGCAGCACAGATGTGGGCTACTAGGACTGGGGCTCATTAGTGGGTGTCCATTACAGCAGTACTAATTGTTTGCCTTATGATCATGTAATCCTTTTACTTTTCTGAGACCAGTACCCTAAGGCAATGCTGCCATTGTTGTATGAACTAATTTGGTTACATGTTATGCATTCTGAACTTTGTGGTTAACTATTTGTTGATTACAGCCATTGTTGTGCTTTTATTTTTTTTGTCCATGAGTTTCTATCTAATTATATGAGTCTGTATCCATTCCTGTACTCTTCTCTCGTACTATTCCATGGTTCCGTAGCTATGGAAGGTGTGGATATGTTTCATGTGTTTGGTGAAGAGGTTCCGGATCCCATTGCCGCCGACCGCCTAAGGTGGAGATCCCTCAACAAGGCAATGTCCAGATCCCAAGGCTGAACTGGACACCACCAATGTCTAAGAGGATGCTGGAGAAGTTCTCTGACCTTGTCACTGAAGGAGTGAAGACTGGCAAGGGCTTCAAGGACATCCATGTTCAAGGTGTTGCAAAGGACCCGCAGGCATTCTTCAATGTTGGAGTTCACACTTCACAGTGTACAACCACCTGCGCAAATGGAGTGCCAAGTGGAAGAAGATTGTCAAGCTCAAGGAGATTAGTGCTGCTGGTTGGGATGAAGACAACTGCATGATCACCCTGGATCCTTCACACTACAATGGTGACATTAAGGTACAACCTCCATTGTTGGTCTATTTTATGTTTGTACCATCTAATGATTCATTTACTTATGTGCTGACCTATTTGTTTGCCTTGTACAGGATCATCCAAAGGAGAAGGAGTTCCTCAATGTTCCCATCCTGAACTACTCACTCATGATGACTGAGTTTGGTTGTGGGGTTGCAACTGGTAAGTTTGCAATGGAATCTAATCAGCCACTAGGGGAGGCACCAGTTCATGAGACCATTGATGTTGATGAAGAAGAGCCAGTTCATAAGATGAAGCAAGACCCGGTCGTGGCAGCAAGAGTGCCAAGAGGGACAAAGGGAAGGCAAAGATTCATGAAGACAACCAGGATGCCGGAGACACATCTAGAAGGAAGAAGGGCCTCGAGTGAGGATTATGTTGCACTACTGCAAGGAATGACAGCTGTTGTCTAAGGACTGAGCAATGCAATCAGTGAGGGTAATCACTCAGAAGCTGCACTAGGGATCTATGAAGCTGTCATGAATGTCCCCAACTTTTCTAGGACTGACCTGATGCAGTGCCTCAACCATCTGATGTAGAACAAGGCCTCAGCTCTAGTGTTTGTGGGAATGAGTGCTGAAGATAAAGTGTTGTGGATCAGTGACCCTGGTGCTGGCCAGGACTAGGATGGCATTCCAGTGAACAACAGCATGACCATCCATGTAGCAATTGTACCCTTTTTGATATGCTCTGGACTGTAGCATCAACTACTTAGGAGTATTCTGGGTAGATTATGATAGTGTACTAGGTTTTAGTTAGCTATCATAGTCTAAATGTTGCATGGCATGTCATACTTAACTTGTCATATGAGTGAGGCAAGAGGAGTGACGACATTTGATAGTCTCTTGGCTAAACTTGTTTGATTCACGACCATGGAGAATGGAATTGTGTGTTTTTCCCGAGTTTGATTCTCTAAACGGATTGAGTTCGGTGGTCTTGAATTTGTCAGAGTTCTTATTGCAATAGTATACAATCTTATGCCTGGTTTGTTTATTGCAGTAATCAAAGATGAGATGGTATGTTGTATTCGTGGGTCGTCAACCGGGTGTAATGCAGTCCCGCGCATTGTTGCGAGCAAGTGCTGCGTTTTCGTGGCAACAGGTACTTGAGTTACAACTCGCATGAGGAAGTTGTGATCATGTTCCGGGAGTTCCGGCGAATCTTTGAGGCACTGTAACAACCTTGGCGTCGGCAAAGACACCGGTGGATCGGCAACATCAAAGAAGCAAGTGGTCGGCAACATCGGCGGCGGTGGTCGCGCCAACATGAAAGACTTCATTATTGGGGTTCTAGTTGTCATAATCTTGGTTCGTGGTTGAGTTTTTTGGTAATGTGAGTGCATCATGGTCCAGGGAGTGTTGCCTGGCGTGTTTGGCTCATGTGAGCAATTATCATCTGTCGGTAACTTCATTGAAAATGTTGAGGCACTGCGGACTCTAGTCAATGTGAACAATGAGTACCAGTTCTTTTTATTTGCATCATGTTTTGATTAAACTTGTGAAATGTGTACGGTTCGAACACACTCAGTCCATACAAAATCACACATTCATAGGCAAATTACAATTTCGAACACCTCAAGTTCTTTGAAACCATAACATGCTTCATTCATCGGCACCGCAGTGCATAATGTTCACAGAATAGAGGCATTGAAGCACATTAGTTCAACCATCTCCCAGGCCTTCCCTACCAACTTAACTAAACGAAACCTAATTTTTACAATATTCCGTAACCAACCAACTATGAGTGGTGGCGTTTCCAAAAGATGCCATCACTTGGCACATCAGTGCCCCTATTGTTAGGCAAATTTTTAAGTTCAGAGCAGCAACTGGCCAATAGTGGCCCAAAATAGCAGTTCCTGCAGGGTTAACTATACCTAGCCATGAGTTCAGGTAGCACTTCTAACTGCCTTAACCATCGCAACAAACCATAACCATAACAAAGAACATAACCTAATTTAAGTTCCGGATCAGCCAGACCTAACCATAAACAAGAGCAAAAGAGCAAAGAAACACTACTGCTGCCACCACGGGGCATCCCACTAACCCTCACTTCATCTTGAACAGGATGATGATCAGTTGGACGAAGACGACTAGGAGAAGGCGCAAGGCACCGTGCAATGGAGCTTCACCTTGTCGAGCACAGCGCAAACAACCTTCCTGTGGTAGGAGCTGCACACCTGACGAGCTACCCTCCGCGTGCGGTTCACTTCCTCCAAATCAGTCTTCTTGTTCACGGCCTCGTTCTGCTGCAGTTAGCCGATGAGGAACTCGTGGGATTGAGATTCGATGTGCTTGGTGATGTCCAGCTCCTTGAACTGGTCCTTCAGGCACCTTTGGACACGCGCCGGCCACGGATCGTCGAGCCGATCCACGAAGTTGCACTGCTCTCCTTCTTCCTGGGATTGAATGGAGAGCAACAGTTTGAGTAAACAAACTTGCGAAACACCGAGAGGAATACAAGAGAGGAGAGGTGCCAACCTTAATCGGACATCCCAGAAGCAGCGGCGGAGTGTTTCCCACCCCAAGCCTTCCTCAGCACACAATGGCGGCGGTGATAGCACTTGGGCACGCGGATGTGGCTCAGCCCGAACCACTCCTCTTCAGGGGAGGCCTTGAGGAAAGCTGGAATCGGTATCCGCCTACAGCAACGTGACAATCAAACATAAACCAAGAACCAATTAAAATCAGACTGCCATCGACTGGATCAAATCTGATTCAATCGGATGCCTCAAGGATCTATCAATGCAAACAGAGCTCAAATCCCTCATCGACATTCACCGCCTAAAACAATCGGATTTCGATCAGATTCAATCGAGTCCCCATTCTAGCGGATTAAAGCTTAGGGTTTTGATTTTGCTTAGGGTTAGGGTTTTGAGATACCCGAAGAGTAGACGCAAGGCGCGGTGCGCCCTGCTGGAGTCGCCATCGTCGCCTCGCCGCCAAAGGGACCTCGACGGCGAGGCTACGGCCGCCACCGCGCCGGAAGAATGCGCCGCGCACGTGCATCCGGGGCCACCCGTGCAAACCCCCCAACTTCAAGGGGCGCATGGCCGCCCCCGGCCTGCCTTGAAGGAGCGTCGCTCATGGCCGCCGCTGGACTAGGAAATCGCCGGCGAGTGAGAGGAAGGAAGGCGGAGACGGGCGGGGGAGACGAGGAGGCGAGGGAGACGAGCAAGTGAGGAGACTGGGAGGTGAATGACCGAGGACTTCGAGTGGGAGGTGAGACGCGTTTATATACTCAGGTCACGGTGCGGACGCGGTATCGTCACCGATCAGAGAAATAGGTGACGCGATCCAATCCAAAGCCCACAACCAAACAACCAGCATGTTCTTCCCACTGGGCTGGCCAGGCTAGTGTAGCTCAAACCAAACACCCAAAACTTTAAAACCGAGCTAGAATCGGCCACAGTTACAAAACCAACCAAACAACCCCAACTGGCTACAATCAGCCCGGTTTCTACTAGCTAGGCTAGGCTAGGCTGGGCTGGCCATGCTACATTGGGCTTCCAAACCAAACACAGCCTATACATGTATCTACTCCGGTCTCCAGGGCAATCCAACTTTGATTCAGAATCGATCTCGAAAAATTTTAAGATTCCCCCGCCGCCGCCGGTCGGGTGTGTGTATATATTTGCACCGTTGCTCGTACGTACGTACAGCAAGCATACACAGCAGTAGCATAGCGAGATCGAGCGGGACTCGGCATGGCGGAGGACGCGGTTGCTTTAGCTGCTGCTGCAAAGAGACGACGACGACGAAGGTGCACGGGCGCTGCCGGACGAGGCGGCGTGGACATGATGTCGGCTTTGCCGGAGCACGTCCTCCAAGAGATCTTGTCCCGCGTGGACACCGTCAAGGACATGTTCATGTTGGCCGCGACGTGCCGTCGCTGGCTTGCCCGCTTCACCGACCGGACCTTCCTCCGCGAGCTCCTGTGTCCAGCTCCAGCGGCGGCCCAGGAAGAGGGTCTCCTCCTCGGCTTCTTCTTGCAGGACGCCTCCTTCCTGCCGGCGCCCGGTTGCCCCCGCCGGTGGCCGCTCACCTCCTCCTTGGTCGCCGACGACGGCGACGGAGCCTCAGCCTTGGACGACGACTACACCACCGTGCCCCTGGCGGCGCGCCGCGGCATCCTTCTCATGCAGCGTGTCCCCGCCGCCGCGGCCGCGAGCGCTACACGTTTGCTCACACCACCCAGCTCCTCCTCGGCGTCTGCAACCCCGTGACGGGCCAACGCCACCTCCTCGCACCATTGGACGACACGAACCCTACTGACATCTGCTGCGACGCCATCATCACGGCCGCCGACGCCAACGCCAACAACGCCGCCGACGCCGGCCGGTACACCTTCTCGCAGCGCAGCTGCTCGTCGTCACCGTGGAAGTCTCCACCTCCGACTGGGCAGTGCACCTGCACTCGTACTCCGCCGCCACGCGCAGCTGGAGCGCGCCGGCCACGCTACTCCTGGTCGACGGCTCCAGCTACTCCTTGTGGGGCCAGAGATCCGCCGTCGTTCACCACGGCGCGGCACACTGGCTGTGGCGACGAGATGATGGCAGCCTGTACAAAGCTCAGCGTGCCGCTGGGAGGAGCAGCGGCAGGCTGCGTCTGGTTTACAAGGATCCCCGTCTCCATCGACGACCTCCACAACAAGACCATGGAGGACTGCTTCCTGCCCCTGCTCGCGGATCAAATGAACCGGACGGCTGTGCACTACGAGATGGGCTTGGTCCACTTCTTCGTGCTTCAGCTTGGTGGTCTACGCTCTGCAGGGTCATCAGGATAGTTATCTGGTCATGCAGATGAAGCTTAGCAAAACATGTCGTACGTGTACATTCTGCTCAGGCCTCAGCTACCAAACCACCTCAGCAGCAGTACTACCAATCAGACAAAAAAGACTCCTCCATACAAACATAGAAGTGCATCCAGGCCCCGTCAACAGCGAGACATCTATAGTGACTTCACTTCATGAATATTGAGATTTGCCGAATCTCAATTCTTTGAAGGTGTTCATAGTGATAGGGGTTTGCATACGTGTGTTCATAGCGTAAGTTTTCGTGTATTGTGAGCGTCGTATTGTGAGCGTACATTGTACAGTGTAATTTTTCTTTTTGAGAAATCGACTGAGGGGGAGAGAGAGCTCCCCACCTGGAATATATTTGATAGTTGGCTCAATTAGCCAGGAATGGTTAAGGTTTCATTTTGAAAAAAAAAACAACTACTGAATTGTAAGATTACATTGCGCGCGCTAGATATGCCGAGCACCAGGCTGTGGCAATGTCTCTACTAATTCTCAAAAAGAATATATGTTTTATATGGTTTATTAACAATTTCAGCATAGGACAATTCGGCTGATTTACCAGTGCTAACGAGTAGCACCATTAACAATGTGCCCCTGAGGATATCAGAGTGAGTACCACATGCAGTGCCAAGATGAATTGTGTATCAGTGTGTCGTGCACCGAAATTTTTTAGAATTTGTTTTATGGTTCGTGTACATGGATCAGTGTGTCGTGTGATCTCGAAAGCTAAGATGAATTGTGTATTCGCGCTTTGGTGCACTGAAAGATATGCATCGCATTCTGATGTGGCGAATGGCGATGCTCATGCACCGGAGGCTGTGTTCTGTTTCTCTCGTGTGCCTGCTGCCATTTGTTCTCAGATCCATCTCCTCTGTCTGACTGTCTCTGTATCTCTCTCCCTCTGATCGTGTCGATAAACAGACACTGCTTCGACCATGAATTAGAGTGTCTAGCTGTTTGCAAAGACTGGGAATTGGAGAATTAGTAACTTGAGTTAGTCCTTATTCTAAAACCATGTCACGTGAAAGAGCCAGTTTAGTTCCACCCAAAAAATTTTCACCCATGACATCACCTATCACATCGAATGATGCATGGAGCATTAAATGTATGAAATAAAAAAACTAATTGCACCGTTTAGATGTACATGATGAGACAAATTTTTTGAGCCTAATTACTCCATGATTAGCCTTAAGTGCTACAGTAACCCATATATGCTAATGTCGGATTAATTATAGTCAAAAGATTCGTCTCGCGGTGTAGAGGCGAAGTTATGAAGTTACTATTTTAATTAATCTCCGAAAACTCCTTCCGACATCGGGTCAAACATCGATGTGACATCCCAAAAATTTTTCCCCAAATTTTTTTCTCCAACTAAACACAGCCAAAGATAATGTGGTGATTTGTATTTTTTCGTTTCTGTACATTGTTATCAGTGATGTGTTTTGGTACAACGCATTACCGTTGAGATCTGTACCAGTGACGCGTCTGGGCTTGGGCTGAGCGACAAATGGTCATCAGTGCCGCGTCGTGGCTGAATGAGTCATAGCAAATGGTCATCAGTGACACATCTTCGCTCTACGAGTCACAGCAAATGGTCATCAGTGACACGTCTTAACTAAACGCATCACTGTTTGTGAGTAATTAGTGATGCGTATTGTGTGGACATGTCTCTGATGAAGCTTATTATTGACGTATGTGTCACTGATTTGCCCTCTGGATGCGTCTTTTCCATGTCACTAATGACCCTCTGGGCGCGTCACTGATTAACTTTTCTGGCATAGTGGGAAGTTGTAGATCAACATGCACACATCAAGAACGTGAGAGAATTAACTAAACTGATCCAGAGACCGGTTAGACCGATTTAGGGCTAGTTCTTGACATGCAAGGCCGCGTAGGATGCCGGTAAATCTCGCTAGGAGACGCGCCCGAACGGCAGGTGGGGTTAAAGAGAGAGTAAAGTGGCAGAAGAGAGGAATTAGATGTGTTTTACTGTTTGATTGGATAGATGGGAACTCAATCGGCCATATACACCTTATTTTATGAGGAGTAGGGGTAGTCTTATCGCGTAGAAAAACCAATGTGCTACTATTATCATGTGGCTTTAGGGAATTCTTCTTTGATTGGGCCAAAACTGTCATGGGTTTGGCACCGGCCCAATTTGAGTGTTAGCACCGTGTTTGGTCATGCTGCGGCTGCTGCCCGTATGGCCATATATTCCAAGACTCCTATACCCCGTGGATTCCCTCCCAGGAGAGCAAGGCCACGTCGCCCCCATTCTTCTAATTGGTCCGGATTTTTTGTGCCTAGGTCCTTCCATTTCGCTGGATTCCCGTTCCGGTCCATCCAAACCCCCGGTAAATAGTAAATGGGTTAATTTTTTTTACTTTTTACCCCTCCTATTCTTAGGTTCTTACACTCGAAGAAGACGAAATTCTGAGTTCCATGCTCTTTTGCGTTTACCCGCCCGCCTCACGCTTTTGCAAAAAAAACCCCGCCTCTCCCACCAAATATATACTGTGGCGTGGCCTCCTTTCAGCAAAAAAAAAAAAAAAAAAACAGCCTCACGGCCTCCTCCCCGCGACGGGCCGCTCCTCCTGCCCGCGGCGGCCCGGCCGGCGGCGGCGGCGGCCCCTCCCCGCGCCCTGCCCTCCTCCTCTCCCTCCTCCGGCGTGCTCTCCTGTTCCTCTCCCTTGTGGTACAGGGAAACCCTAGGCGTCTTCTTCTTCGGCGGCGTGAGGGCGACGGCGGCGGCGGCGCGGCGGCGGCAGCGGCGGCGGCCCTCCTCCCTCCTCGTCCTCCTCATCTCCCCTAGCATGACGGCATGCTTTGGGTGGCCAGCGCCGCAGCCTCATCGGGCGAGGCGCTCCCGGCTGCCCCACGGTGCCGCCGCGTGCGCTCCGGCGGTGCTCGTCTCCGGCCATGGCGCGACAGGACCGGCCCTCGCCGATGGCCCGCCGGCTTGGTTGCCCCCCCGCGCTATCTTTCCTGCCTCCGTGTCTGCTCAGGTGCTACAGAAACCCTAGCTGTTGCCTTTTTTTTCAATCTCGTATTTAGTTTCAAATGCCAGATCACCTTACACATGTCTTGATGATTTCTATATGATTGACGGGGAAGTGAAACAGAAGCTCGATGATGGTTCAGTCAAATTTGAGGTGAGATTAGTTTAATATTTTAATTTACAATTGTTTTTTGGCTGGTGTATTTAGAACCATCAAATGAGCTAATATTCGATTAATCAAAATGTTAGAAGAATCTTGTTTTTATCTTGGCTATATCGCCCTTCAAATGCTTCCTCATTTTCTTTACTCAGTACTGCACGAGCAACTGCAGTTTGGTTGTCCAGATTGGAGGCCTTATGTTTACTTCAGTACGTGTCTTTGGTTGTCCAGATTGGAGGTCTTTTATTTGCTTGCATACCTCATGATATCTGCTTCCTATCAAAAAATGATTCAGACTTTTTTTTGCCAGTCCATTCACATTCTGCAGGTCCCTTTCCTTGTCTTAGGAAAGTTCAGTACACTCCTCTAATATAAACCACCATTGAAAGTTTTGTGAACAACTATGTAATCAGAAGTAAATTAATGAGGCCCCTCATTATTCTATTTCCAATATTGTGGCGCAATTATCTCAGTGCTTTTTTTTCTTAATACATTTTTTTCCTTGTTTATAGGTATTTTTTTATGGCCTCACTTTTAATGATCTCTTTTTTGTCGGTTCGTACAAGGTCAATGCCTCACTTTTTTTCAACATTCTGTACTCGCTTCTCCATGATAACACATATATGGTGTCAATAATGGTGGGGACCCAAATGAAATCTCAAAGCTCACTTTTAAACAATTCAAGGTTAATTTCTTGTCCCTCTGGACTCAAAAAATCAGATTATCAATTATTTATGCTTACTATGCCATCTGCTTGTATGACTATGGCAGAAATGCTTTTTCCTGTCCTTTGCTTTGACCTGTTACCTATTGATTGGGTCCAACTGTTTCGTTATATTATTTCATCTATGCATGTGGCCGATTGTACAGTATTATCAGTTATAACTACATGAAGTGAACTATATATGTGCCAATAAAAAAAAAGGTTATTCACAACTTATCCAACAGCCTGTTATATTAATAACAATTTTTCTATGAAGAAATCATTCTATGCTGATTAATCCTACCAGCTTTGAACTAGGACATGTAATCACAAAACTTGCAAGGGTAGGAATTTCCAGTATCATGCATATTTTAATCTGAATTTCCAGTATGCCGAGCAACTTTTTATTAACAAATTATTCTATGGTGGTTATCCTGTCCTGAGGTAATAATTAAAGGAGGTGTCATCTTCCTTTTAATTTTTTGATTGGACTGTGATAATTCTAGAAGTAGGAATTTATGGCGTTTATGCATGTGACGATTCATAGAGATAGTTATTTTAGCCACCATTGGTTTATTTACTGTTGTGGAATAAGTTAAGCTACATAATGTATCTCTTTTACAGCTATATTAGTTTGTGTACATATACTGATATATATCCACTGCTATTCTTCTGTTTCACTATGATAGCTACGCAAACGTGCTTCAAATTTGTCTATAATAAGAAAGTGTAGGTCACCATGATGATAGAAAGTGTAGGGCACCATGATGATAGATCTGTTCCTCAGTTAACGATACATAAATAAACCTGCATTTTTAAGCATGGTCTATGCACTGAGCTTAATTATTTCTTATGCCATTGTAGGGTTTAGTTCTTGGGCTGCTGAACAAAGGAGAAGGCTTGGGCTAACTTTGCAGATTTCATTTTGGTCCGTTCTTCTATCAATCCTCTAATTGCTTGTGCAGTAGTTTCAGACTTCTCTATACCATCAGGTTGGAGACCAATAGGATGACTTCGTTAATTTCTTATTACTTGATTGTAGATTCTTTTTTATCTCTTGATGCAAGATTAATTGTATTTATTAGTTCTTTTGTTTTGCATATTTAGTGTTTGTCCTACTGAATCTAATTTTGTCTGGGTTTTACTTTATTTCTTGCAGTCCACTGTGTAAGGTAAGCACTAATGTTTGTTGCAGACCTGCTCCACAAAAGGTATGATGCTTCCTCAGAATAGTCCTCTTACATAATGATGTTGCAGTGAAGCCTGCCTATTCTATAAGCAATGGGGGCTACGGCTTTGATTTTGTCATAATAAATCTGTATGTGTTAATGAGGCTTAGAAATTTGCATATGCCCATGAACGGTTAGTGCTTAGTAAAATCTGTTACAATTTCCGATTGTTTTTATGTGGTGTTTGGAACGATTTGGTTCATTTTAGGATCTGATGGTCTTTGAGCTACAGTCCTAACTGAGCAAGGTGACACCATTGTGTTCATGGCTGAAGCCCTTCTATTTGATGAACTCTTCATTTCAGAAGCTACTATGAAGATGTGTACTTGAAATAAAGTGAACGATTATAAATTGCTCCTATGGTTAGGATTTTTTTTAAAACTTTCAAATGTTCTCTTCATATGCACGTACGAAGGAATACAGTTTCAGGACCTTGAAGACTACATTTGTATAATACCTAAGGTTCAGAGATTAGCCTGTTGTGTGCTGCTAACCTTGTCCACTAATCATGGTTTTTAGGTTCAGAGATTAGACTGTTGCGTGCTTCTACCTTCTCCACTGATCGTGGTTCTTCTTTTCCAGTGAGCCATGAGGCATTACGCATTGCTGGGTGGGGCAGCCAGTGATCGACGATTGCCGATTAGCGTCGACAGCAAAGGTGCACAAGCAACAGGGTATGCAAAACTGTGAGGATTCTAGAAATGCATTGCTGGTGTCGTATATTGCTCATCTTATCTTTTGGTAGTATATTGCTCATCTTATCTAGATGTTATCAAAATGATTTCACTTAATTTGCTTATTGGTACTGCAGGAATTTGTAGATTATAAGATAATGGTGAGTGCCTTTTCTGCCCTTCAAAAGTAAATCAAGGAAGTCCATGTTTGGAGTATGCCAACTATGTTATTTTTCCCTGGTTTAGAAGATTCGAGGTTGTTCGGGAGGGGACAGTGAGAAAAGGTTTACCCATTTCCTAATCAAAGTTGGTAGCTAAATCAGATTACCCTGTTTCTGCAATCAAATATTCGTTTGCTGGCTTGGGGAACATTAATAGATTGTTACCTGCTACAAGATACAAAATTTAATGTAGACACCAATATTTGTGCACAATATAACTACAGCTATGATCCGTTGGCAGAATACCTTGTCTTATTTGTGCACAGTCAGCCTGTATATATTTTGTGCACAGTCAACAAAGTTGGAATTGGGTTCCAATTTATACAGCTTGACCTTCTCAGTTTTTTTTTTTTTTTTTTTTTTTTTTTGCATGTGGGTCAAATTTCAGGTTGCTTTTTAGTTGGTGTTTACCTTACGATCATGTTGCTTGGTGGTTTGGAGAGCCTAAACTGAAAGAACAGAACACTTTCTTGCTATTCTTTTCAATTGCAATCTGACACTGTCATAGAATGAGCTGGTGGACAGCCACTTTGAAAACGTTATTTGAATACCTAATAAAGTTTTCCTAAGCTACCTTCCAGGTGACGAAAGCTAAATGGCTACTGCTTTGTTCTCTCGCCTCTCACTGATGTTGTAATATTTGAAGAATTAAAGCATGAGCATAAAAGAGTAATGGAAGAGTTGTCCCTTAAATTAATCTATCATGAAACGGCTGGTTTGTGTGTTTTGGCATGAAAATTTAAAATTATATTTTATACTGTTACTAGGAGTGATCAACAATTCCTGTCAATTTACCTTGACTCTTCAATCCCTGTATTGTTTACAAGAGTAATGATTATCTCATTTTAACCAATTCCTTTGACAGAAGGATCGGCGCGCAAATGCGCGCCTCCTCACTAGTATACAACAAATGTGTCAGTGTTCTGCCTTCAAAGGATATGCAGTACGTAATTGCTAAAATCAAGCTCAGACAGTTTGTAAAACGTATAGCCCCATTTGGCGCAGCTTAGCTTCAGCTTAAGCTGAGCTGTTTTGGAAAAAAATTATTTGGCAAAACAGTTTTACCAACAACTTCATGCATGGTTGCTTGAGAGAAGTGAGGGAGAGAGCAGCTAAACCTCAACTTATTTCTTTGAGGGAGGAGAGAAAAATAATTAAGCCATTTAAAAAAGGTGTTTTGGCAAAAAAAAAAAAAAAAAAAAAAACAGCACGCATAAAGGTGTACCAAACAGGGCCACAGTAGATATACATCAACTACTAGTTTATCAAAATTTGGAATTGGTAGTAACGAGCCGACACTTGAAACAAAATCATCATACAATTTTTTTTCAGTACATATAGAAGAGAGGGGGGAGGGGGACCACACAACTTAACTTATAATGTATTCAATTAATCATTATGCCGATCATGGCTCAGGGACGTGACGAGCCGGCCTACTGGTGATGCCAGCATGCAGCAGCAGCGCCCACAGAAGCGTGATGAGTTCGCCGCCGCGCTGTAGGGCCTCTTTATGACATTTGACGCTGTCGGAGGGTGCGAGGTAGAGCACCATCTCTGACCAGAACTCTGCCAGGAACTCCCACACCGCATCTTGGCCTCCCGCTCTTGCATCTTCGGCTCCTGCACCATCGGCCTCTTCTTCTCCTGATCTCTGCCTTTCGGCCTCCTCCACCAGCTGCTTTCCCAGTCTTGATCCTCTGTTGAGCACTTCATGGGAGCGTTCAGCACTGAACAGATCGATCATGCGTGCATACGCACCAGACTCTGGCATCACACCATCGCTGGACTTGGAAACCTCTTCAATGCCCTTCTTCACTTCCTCGTAGCGACGCTTCGCCCAAGCGGAGTCGCCAGGCAGCAGGTCCGGAGCCTCCGACACCAGGTATGCGCAGTAGCGCGACAAGGTTTGGGCGACGACCATGCTATCGGTCGGTGAGGAGAATGAAGCAGCAGAAGCCCTTTGAGAAGAAGATCTGATATCGAAGAGGCTCGTGGCGATGTGCCACACAAGGAGCACGTCGGCGGTAGTACCGCCATGGCATGCCCAGGTGATGTCATCATCTTGGCTGATGCTGCACCGGCGCCGCACCGTGGCCATGCCATCGCTCAGCTGCCCTCCGTTGCTCCTAAAGGAGCAGAGGATTTTAGCCTTCACCATGTGGGGGACCTTGATCACGGGCTTGTGGCAGGTTTTGCTTAGGAGGAAGTGTTTGAAGATGCCAAGCCGTGACTTGTAGCCGAGGAGGCTTGGCTTTAGCAGCTCCTCCTGCCGGATCTCATCCTTCCAGATTAGCTTTGGGGATTTGCTTCTTAGCAGAAAGGACAGTATTCTATGGAAACAACCGTGCCGGCACCTAATGTAGTGGCTAATCATGCTTATCTTGGTCCAGTTGGATTGCACGCCGGATACAGTCTCCCAGACCTCGGCGCTCACGTTCACCACTGCGATAATTGTGATCAGTGACTTAAGGATAGGGAGCGGTTTGATCGCCCTATGGAGCAATATTTGTGTTAGGTAGATAATCAAACCAGAAACCGCCAAGGACAAGAAGAAGTGGAGAGCAGCGCACATGGTGCCCAAGGAGGCCATGGGGAGAGCGGAATAATAGAAATCGCTTGCGAATGCAAGCTCGCCGGCGATCACTCGGAACATCCTCTCGTGGTCGTCTTTCTCTCGAGCATCCCATCGTGAACAAAACGTAACGCCCAGCTAGAGCCAGCCTCAGCAAGCGGGTGCCCCGCGAACCTCCTGCGTAGGCACTTGAAGAGAGCGAAGGAGAGGCAGAGATCCTTGAGATCCGGGGTCAGGAGATCGTCACTTGCTGACCAGACTCGGTCCAGTGTGACCAGCTGGCTACTGTGTTCATCTTTGACACGGTGCCCTATTGGGCTTTCTTCCACGTCCCGGTCCCTTTCTCCTGTGACTATGAGACAGGGCACCGCCGCCGCTTCGAAGCGGTCACTTTGCTGCAGATACGCCATGTGGCCGGCGATGAGCTGCGCATTGCGGCCTAGACTAAAGGAGCCGGCCGCCCTCTTGAAGACGGCGAACCTCAGCACCATCCTGGAGGCACCAAGAAGCCAAAGAGGCACCATTACTATGGCATATTGCTCGATGACGTATACGCGGGAGGCGGCCGTCTTGACGTAGAGGTAGATGCTCTGGATGACGAGGCCCGCCACCCACAAGGAGTAGACGAGGCTCCCCATGGGTGGCCGGACCTTTAGGCCATCGGTGTCATCATCGCCGGACACAGGCGAGGTGGCGGCGGACACGGCCAGAGCTGCCATATCAGCCTTGGCCCTGAGAAACCTGGATGAGGAGCAGCGAGAACATTACAAACACAAAGTAGTCCCAGTCCTGCTCGTTCTTCAAGGACAAGAGGAAGGAGGTCAGGAACGGCAGCACGTAGGACATAAGTGCGATGTACACCGCGGAGACCCCCAAGAGGAAGTAGTGGAGGAGCACCGGATGGCTGCTATAAGGCCCACGCGAGCTAAGCCCCATCACAACTGGGGCAACTACAGCCACCGCGGCAAGAAGAATGGTGGCCTTGACATGTTGATCCATGCCTGATCTCAATTTGGAGAAAACAACAGGGAGATTAAGAAGGAAGACAGCTCGGCTAGCTTGCTGTGCGCACCGATGATGGTTAGGCGACATTGCACATATCATCAAGGAAAGAATAAAGAATGTACGCATCATATTCGTACCTCAAGGGGAGGGTGCTCAGCTGGGATGGTCAAGTCACCAAAGTCCCCAGAGGGAGGTCCCATGTTCTGAGCCCCGGGCAGCGCTCTCGCGGGGAGTGAGGGACATCACTTGCCATACTAGCTAGAATCTGCTCCCTTGATTAAGTTTCCTTGAAGCCGGAGGGTACCTCGGCCTCTGCCCTCTATATTCGTACTTCAAGGCAAGAATGACAGAGAAAGAGGAGAGAATGCATATCTCAACTAAGAAATAAATGTGTACTTGTGCAGTAACAGCACCCATTGCGCACCTCCCCTTGTGAGCTAACCAATCACGTTAATTACGTCAAGTTGCAGCTGCATCTTAGAATGTCTTGCAATTATATATATATAATGTTGCAGCTGCATCTTAGAATGTCTTGCAATTATATATATAATACACACACTAATTACTCTCGTCGTTGTCAAGAACCACGATGAGGCTCCACGCACCGTGCTGGCAAAGCTATCACAGTCCAGTCAATGCGACAAGAATTTGTTACCTTTTCCTTTTGCTTTTATTCCCGAAAGACAAGAAGCTTCTATTTGATGCGGCTTCCATAATCCCTAGCTAGGTGTGACCGGCCTATGCTCTATTTATAGACGAAAAATTCTGAAAAAGCATGGTCTTCTCTCAGAGCACTTTAACTTGCGGGTTTCCATGAAGTTTTCCAATGACCTCAGGTCTCCTTTGCTGTACCACCATACACGTTGAAATCTTGACGATGCAAAAGAATTAGATAAGGACATCCTCCACAGAGGCGTCGTGAGAGTCCACTTACGGATTCACTACGAAAATTTTCTGGAAAAGCATGGTCTTCTTTCAGAGCACTTTAATTTGTGGATTTTCATGAAGTTCTCGAATGATCTCGGGTCTCCTTTGATGTACCACCATACGTCACCCTGCTAATTAATGGGTTGGGTTGAAATGGGTTTAATAGGTTGGGTTTTAAAGTGGGTACACATTAGACGGTTGGAAATGGATTGATTTACTGTCTGATTGGGTTGGGTTGGGTTTAATAGAAAACTAGGTTGAGTGGGCTGGGTTTTGGTTTTATCTTTTTGTTTGAATGGGTTGAGCTCTTGGGCTGATGTTATTTTTTCAATTTATCATATTACACATATATATTGATTAATAATGTGTTTAGCATTTGCCGTGGGACTTGCATGCAATTTTATTCTGATTGGCACATATTAGCTTCGTGACATTTTTGAATCCTATTTAACAAATTTTCCATCAATTTTGTTAAAATTTACAATGTGAACGTAGGCTTTTATTTCTAGGGTCGGATTGTGATGTGGGGCCCACATATTTGATCTGGCGGTGCCAATCGACTTGAAATAGCTACATGCTTCAATAAATCGTCTGCAATAAATTTAAATTTCAGTCAATTTTAATAAAATTTTGTAATGTGAACACGAGCTTTTTGTTTCTAGGATTCGGCTTTGAGGTGGGGCCCATATATTGATCTCGCAATGCCAATTGGCATGAAATAGCTGCATGTTTCAATAAATCATCTATAACAAATTTCAGTCAATTTTGATAAAATTTTATAATGTGAACGCGTGCTTTTATTTCTAGGATCCGGCTTTGACGTGGGGCCCACATATTGATCGCTGGCGATTGCCGATTGGCATGAAGTACTTGCTTATTAAAATAAATCATTTGCAATAAATCCTAGTCAATTTAGATAAAATTTTATAACTTACGCAATTTTTTAAATCCAGGGTTTCAACTTTTTACTGTGAACCCATACATCTTATATAAGCTATATATATATATATATATATATATATATATATATATATATATATATATATATCCTAACCCATAGGTTCTTATAGCAAATCCGTGGGTTTAATTAGTTTGTGGGTTGGATGGGTTTGGGTTGAAGCTAAAATAATGTAGGGTGGGGTGGGTTGAAGAAGAGAGTTAATCTATACATTCCTATAGTTTTCGTGCAACCCGGCAAGTTCCATCCACTCACAGATCACTGTTCTTACAACAGTGCACATCCAATCCCCACACATTTCCCTGTTCCAGCTACAGTCACTTCCTCAGCACCGTCCGATATGCAGCGATTCCATCGTGACCATCCACGCGTACGCAGCCTCTAGAAATTTCCAACTTGACCGACCTCCGGGCGCCGCCTTCAGGACTCCTTTCCCAATCACCGCCGCCCGACTTCTCGGGTGCACCGCTTCAGCCTCGGCCGCACCCCCTCCCCTCGCCCGCATCTTTGCCGCCCCACGATGCTGCTCCTCCGCCGCCCGACTTCTCCGGCCACGGGCATCATCCACTGAGCGCGCCAGCGGATAGTCCGCCTCGACTTCGGCCTCCCCGTATCGCGACGCCCGTCCGCCCGGCGCCGCTGCTCCATCTCTGTCCGGCTTCTCGGTGCCGCTGCTCCCCACTCCATACGTCTTCTCACTTCTCGAGCGCCCGGCCGCTGCTCCCCCACCGTGCGGCTTCTCCTGCGCCACGACTCATACTCCTGTGCGACTTCCGCCTCGCTCCCCCACCCACCCCGCAACCATCTGCCTCAACCCGATTGCGCCCCCGGAGCCCGTTGCCGTGCTACCCGTAGCAGAAATAGAAAGGGGTAAATCACTAGCAGTACAGAGTGAACTACAAATTGTTATTTCTTTAAGCTTTAATGCCAAAATGCCAAAGTGCGTAATGCTGTGCATGATGCACTTCTTTTCCAACAAACGTTTAGAAACATATATGCATTTACCAAAACGTCTGTATGCTCATCCACCATGCCTTCGGAAAATCATAAATTTTTTTTCTTTCCATAAAAAAAAAGGTAAAATCTCTAATAAAATGACTACTTTGTTGCTTATTTATTTGACTCATCGGTAATGTTCTAACTGGATGTTGTTGTAGTGTGAAAAAAGCTTTACATTAATTTGTTGATTGTGTCTTACCATTCCTTCACATACACAGTTTCTTCATGTATCATAGCTCACTAACAGTTAGCTAGCCATGTATTGGTTTTCTTCACGATTTAAGCTTTCGAATGGCCTGTGTGGTTCGGATTCTTCTTACTTCCGGCTTACTGCCCCGTGCGAAAGCACGGGTTACCTGCTAGTTTATTATGGATTAGGTTGGATGAGGGGTGGATCTGAAACCGTTAGTCCATACGTATTGACATCTTGACGATGAAAAAAGAAATCTAAGGACATCCTCCACAGAGGCGTCGTGAGAGTCCTCTTACGGATTCACGACACCTTGCCAAATGTAAGTATTTAGTGGGACGCCACTAGTTGGCAAACGGTCACTGAAACGGGAGAAAATGAATGATTTCAGACATCCCGTGACTTTTTATTTTTTTAAAAAATTCGCAACTTTCCATTGTTGCAAAGTTTTCCATTTTACCCTAAAAAATTACAAAGTTAGACGCATAACTTTTACATAATACATATACGTATAATTTATAAATATAACTTATACACACGACTTCGCCAACGTGACAAAAGTTATGCACATAACTTATACATATAACTTATTATGTGACAAAATTATATACAAATCCTTTATGTATAATATTTTATGAAACAAACTTATCAACGTATTTTTTTCACGAGGTACAAAAATTATACATAAAACTTTTATGTATAGATATATAAAGTTTTACGGTACAGTATATATGTCATAGGTTAATGCATATAAATATAGTACTTTTTTTCGAAACATGTTTGAGTGGGATCTAGTTTTGTTGTTCTATCACGTAGAATGCACCCGGTGCAGGCGATATTAAAAATGGATACACGGTTTTGGAAGTTATAACAATTTGAAATAAATATTTTGTTTTTTTAGTCTGTGTTATCACTGACGTCACATACAAGAAAAAAGCTGGAAGAAGAGAGACTGCCGATCTGCTGGAAGTGGTGGGAGTGGGATCGTTCTCTCAGTCTCAAAACGGGGAACGACTGCCCAAACGGGATTGGATATTTAGAGCAACTCCAACAGTTTGGCTAAACATAATAGCCAAATGTCATTATTTAGCTATTTTTAAAAATAGAAAAATTATTAAAAAAAGAAGAGATCCACAACAGACTTGCTATTTTTACAAAACTATATAGCAAATGGCTATCGCTGGTTATATATGGCCATCCAGATTTCAGGGATAGCATGATTGATATTTTGTAAAAGCTTATAGCACGCCTGTTGAAGTTCAATTTTTTCTCTAAAAAGGCCATATATAGCCTATCTAACAGCTGTAGCATATCTTTTGGAGTTGCTCTTAGACAGAGTTGTGATCCTCCGACATTATAAACTACTCCCTCCGTTACACTTTTTTTTTTTTTTTGAGAATACGTATATGTATTTCTATTTACAGAAAACATAGATTGGTGAATACGAATACAGACATGTACATACTGGATACAGAGGCAGCTGTCCCTGGCAAACTTCACGAAGACCCCAAACAAAGAAAAAATTACAGCAACACCCTTGGGTTCTTCGCGAACTGTCCGAACTCGACAGCCTCGTCGCCGGCTTCCACCCCCGAAAAAGGCGCCGAGAATCGCCATGAGCCGGAGAAGTCCGTCGCCCGCTGGCTTGAAATGGAGTCGAAGTAGACACCCGTCACAAAGAACCGGATAAAGCCGTCGGGCGATAACCCCATCGAGCGGGTCGCGCCCCAACATCTCCAACCCCCAGATCTAAGCTCGGGAACGACAACCACCGCGGTCAAGCAAGAGAAGAGCCAAATCCGGCCGGCCAGCTCCCGTTACCGCGCTCACCAAAACCCCTTCCATTCTTGTATTGCTCTCTCCCTGTCCCTAGTGTTTTAAACAGCAAGGTTGTTAGAATCGCACGATACTATGGAAGACAGCATGTCAAGGGAAGCAGATTTTTTTTTTCTGGCTAATCCCGAGGGACAAACTAAGTATAAAGGAATATGATTAGAAGAAGACAAATGTTTATGCAAAACTATCAATGTGTTCTTTGTCAGCAGTCGATAGAAGAAACAGTGATGTATCTGCTGTTTCATTGCCCTTTCTCCAAGGATTGCTGGGGTTCTTTGTCGGCCAGTCTCAATGGAGGGTTTCACCTCCCTGTTTCTAAGATATGAAACTTTTAGCATAAAATAGATCTCTCTCTCAATGCACAGTTTCATTTACACAGTTTCATAGGCTTACGGGTCCCCACGGTCTCTCTCATTGCACGGTTTAATTGCATAGTTCCATGGTGAAACCCTATTTCTGTCTCAATGGGGATTTCACCCGTTTCCAACGTGTGTGAAACAACTTTTTCCTTCTCTCTACTTGGAGTTTCATGTAAAAGTAGAGTTTTGCTGATGTGACGCTGCATTTAATGTGTATGAAAACACTCATGAAACTCCCATTGAGACTGGCCTAATTAAGTTTCCTTGAATCCGGAGGGTACCTCGGCCTTTGCCCTCTATATTCGTACCTCAAGGCAAGAATGACAGAGAAAGAGGAGAGAATGCATATCTCAACTAAGAAATAAATGAGTACTTATGCAGTAACAGCATTTATTGCGCACCTCCCCTGTGAGCTAACCAATTACGTTAATTATGTCAAGTTGCAGCTGCATCTTAGAATGTCTTGCAATTATATATATATATAATGTTGCAGCTGCATCTTAGAATGTCTTGCAATTATATATATAATGTTGCAGCTGCATCTTAGAATGTCTTGCAATTATATATATATAATACACACACTAATTACTCTCGTCGTTGTCAAGAACCACGATGAGGCTCCGCGCACCGTGCTGGCAAAGCTATCACAGTCCAGTCAATGCGACAAGAATTTGGTACCTTTTCCTTTTGCTTTTATTCCCGAAAGACAAGAAGCTTCTACTTGACGCGGCTTCCATAATCCCTAGCTAGGAGTGACCGGCCTATGCTCTCTTTATAGACGAAAATTTCTGAAAAAGCATGGTCTTCTCTCAGAGCACTTTACCTTGTGGGTTTCCATGAAGTTCTCCAATGACCTCAGGTCTCCTTTGCTGTACCACCATACACGTTGACATCTTGACGATGCAAAAGAATTAGATAAGGACATCCTCTACAGAGGCGTCGTGAGAGTCCACTTCCGGATTCACTACGAAAATTTCTGAAAAAGCATGGTCCTTTCAGAGCACTTTAATTTGTGGATTTTCATGAAGTTCTCGAATGACCTCGGGTCTCCTTTGATGTACCACCATACGTCACCCTGCTAATTAATGGGTTGGGTTGAAATGGGTTTAATGGGTTGGGTTTTAAAGTGGGTACACTTTAGACGGTTGGAAATGGGTTGATTTACTTGACAGATTGGGTTAGATTGGGTTTAATAGAAAACTAGTGTCACTGCCCAAAGGCGGCAAGGAGGGGCGGCAGCCGCCGCCGCCGCCGTCGCCGTCATCATCAGTTTTTGTCAAAAATATTATCAAGAAATAAATGTTTAGGAATAAAGAGTTTGAGTTATATTAGGAAAGAAATCGAGTTACTTTGTAAAGAGGTATTCTGATCTATAAGGAAACCTTTAGAGATTGCTTGATGTGCAAGTCCACTAGGGACTATAAAAGCTAGGGAGATGTAACCCTTTGGTTTAAGCAATCAAAGAAAAAAAAATATTTCCCCTGCTCCTATTCTCCTGCCACCGCCGCCCCCTCTTCCCCAAGCTCGCCTTGCTTTGCTGCCCTAGCACCGTCGCTCTCCCGCCATAGCCGCCACCGTCGTGTCGGGCTCGGCTCGGCTGTTACACATGGTATTTGGAGACCACTCGATTCCTCATCCTTCACCGACTCAATGGCTTCTGAGCTGTAAGAGATGTTCCACGCCCTCAACGACTTCCTCAATGACAACTTCGACAAGATCAACCGGCGCTTCGACTCCATCGAGGATCGCCTCCACCGCATCGAGAACAACCGCATCTCCACCAATATCACCCCAAAACCCCTGCCTGTGATCACTACCACAACGCCAACCGACGTCACCACCATGATCGCCAGCGACGACGATCATGGTGGTGACGTCGGTTGGGAAGCAGAGGACTGCATGCTGTCGATAGAGGCCCCAGACGGGAGACGATATATGGAAAGACAGCCTGCCTCTCATCTCCCAGCGGGGAAGCAGAGGACTGCATGCTGCTCGGCTCCTGCCTCTCGGTCTTTCGAAAGTCCATGTAACAATGGTGTTGCACAAGCATCACACCCAGCTTCTGTAAGCAACGTGGTAGCTTCATCTTCAAAAACACCCTTCTAGTACCTGTTGTATACACTGTCTACCCATAATAAAAGGTGTATGTGGAGGGATTTCTCCCAAAGAGAGGCCATATATATGTGTATAGAAAAACGGGCAAATAACAAAAGAGATCACACGGCGCATGGTTGGCCATACATGCAGCTCCATCGATGGCTCCCGGCGCGGGCTTGTTCTTATAGGCGGTGGTAGGTGGAATGAGTGGCCACCGTGTGCCATGGTAGGTGGTATGAGTGGCCACCGTATGCCGTGATAGGTGGCAGCAGTGCTTTATCACTGTCGGTTCAAATGAAGACCAGGCAGTGAACCTTAATGTAACACCTTGTCGGTGCTAATGGGCAACCGGCAGTGATTAACGTATGGGTGGCGTGGGGTGAAATTTTCCCAGGTCATCTGAGTCAAAATTTCACCCCGCGCCATTCGTTCCCCACTAGCGTCGAAAGAGCACCAGCCTCACCGATATATATAGGATGGCGCGGGGTGAAATTTTTCAAGTCATTTGAACCCAGCGCCATTCATTCCCTACCGGCACCGAAAGAGCACCAACATCACCGGCGGGAGCACCATCGCCCCACGGTCTTTGTGTGTTGCCCCCTACGCCGCCGTTCGTTGCCCCGCCATCCTCTTCTTCTTCCCTGGCCATCCTGCACCAGCAGAATCGAGGCGTGACAAAGTTATTCCACGCTGCGTTCCACCACTCCGTCGTCCCCAACACCACGTCGGCATCCTGGCGCCCTACACGGTGAGGACTAATTAGTCCTTTAGGTGTTCAGTTTTTGCCAATGAGAATGATAATTAATTCGCCGCTGTCCTAGCCGCCTCGCCGCTTGGTCTTCCTCGCGCCGACGGAGGACCGCCACCACCCCGCACCGCCATCCACATCCTCACATTGTCCTCTTCTTCAACGCCCGACGCCTTATCTGTGGCGACCTCGTCCTCCTCGAATCCGCCGAACAACGCCCGTCTGCGCCCTTGTCTTCCTTTGTCGCCTTTTGCATCTCGCGGCGCTGAGATAAAAGGAGCACGCGCGGACCGCCACCGAAGCTCGGTGGTTTGCATCGATCACTTTCGTTGTTGAGGTGTTCGTTGAAATGCCCATGTTGATAACGCAACTTTGTTATTCCCATTTATATTTAGATTTTACTTTCAAACAGTTCGGGATCCTTACTAGCAAATGTTTTTTGGTCTATGGTGAACAAATTAGCTTAAAACATTATGGTCATTTACTGACATGATTGAAGACATACTAGTGCTCGTAAGTGTGAATTGAAATGAGATAAATATTGAAATTCATGAGTTTGTGGTGTTCGAAATCTAGTTTGGATATTTAAATATAATTCTTCAACTTTGCTTAACGTGCAACATTTCGAATGACATAGTATTAACATTCTAATCTGGTTACATGTATAGGCAACCATGGCGTGGTATGTAGTGCGTGTTGGTCATGTGCCGGGGATCCATCGAACCTAGGAAGATTGCTTTGCTCAAGTCAATGGCTACCCTGGTAATGGTTACAAAAATACAACACCGAAGCTGAAGCTTTTTCAGGGCCTACTATGGTGCAAACTATGGCCATCAACCGGCCCTCGAGATTGAAAAAGAAGCCACCCGCCGTAGATATGAAGATTAGGAGAATTGCTCCTTGGTCTATGAAAGATGTCATGCTTTCATTTATGTCTATTGTCATTGTTTTCCATATTTGGAAGTTGATGTCGTAGGCTTAGTTTCTTAGAACATTAGGCGGAGTTTTTTGTATTTAACCGTTAAACCCTATAATGTTTTGTTGATATTAATGTATACGTTTAGGGTTTAGAAAAAAATGGATTCCACAAATAAATTTAAAATAAAATAAAATGTAACACAAAAAATGTCGGTTAGCATGGGCCCGACAGTGAATGACAAACAAACCGGTAGTGTTACTACGCCAAGCTAATCGGCATCGGTTTGAATTCAAAACCGTCATCGCTGACACAAACATCACCGCTCACCGCATTAACAAACCGATAGTGTTAACAGAAATAACGGTGTCGGGTTAAAAATAAACCGATAGTGTTAACATCAAGATCTCTATCAGGTGAATAAACCGACAGTGCTGTCACTCCGCTACACTGTCGGCTCAATGTAACCCGACAGTGTTATTTCTCTCAATACTGTCGGTTGTTTAAAGCCCATCAGTGTTCTCAATATCAACGCCGCCGTTTAACTTCGGAACCGGCAGTGCTTGGATCAGAAATGCTGCCGGTCAAAGATGCACCCGACAGTGTTCGATCACAGTGCGCTGCCGGTTGGATAGTGAACCGGCAGTCTCTTTTCAAATCACCGCCGCTGTTTTGACGCGACAGTGATTTGAACTCCACATGACTACCGGTTTGGTTCTACCTGTGTGGACCCGGTAGTGATGTACTGATCCTAGGTAGCGCATTAGAATCGCACCTGCTGGATCTCGATACAATGTTGTAGGATCCTGAAACCTTGAGCACCAAAGGGACAGGCGCGCACAAGGCCACGGGGAATTGTGTGTGTGTGTGGGGGGGGCGCGAGACGATGACGATGGGCACGGACGAGCGACGACGAAGACGGGCACGGACGAGCGCCGTGCCGTGAAGAGGTGTGTTGGTGTAGCCCTGAAGCAGGCTACCCCCTGGTAGAACGAATCGCTTGACTAAGCTAAACTCAACTCTCAATATATGCCAATCTGGAACACTCTTCCCATTAATTCTCCATTGTCCTTACAAAGCCCCCTTGGGGGTCTATTTATAGCCCGTAGACTATTACAATTCCAATTTTACCCTTCTACCACTCTTAGGCCTAAGCGCTTCCCGCCGACGTTGAGGGGCAGAATGGTACTTTCCCGCCTCGCGGTTGCATCCACCCCCGGTGAAGCGCCTGGCATCGGGCCTGGGTAACCTGCAAGACAAGACGATAAGTCACCGGGCTTCGGACCTCTCCAGACGGATGGTCGAAAGCGATCGGTTTCGTCCGTCCGGGCCGAAAACCCATCGGATCCGACCCGATGTTTCATTTGAAACGTCCTCCGGGCATTTGGCCCGATACGCCGAATATCCAAACATTCGGCTAGGGCATCCCGGACGGCCCGCATAGGGCGAGCTGGCGAAAAGCTTCGGTGTCTCGGCCACCGCGGACCGAAGGCCGCCTTCGGCCCCCATCCACTTAGCGTGGGGCCTAGCCGAAAAACTAGAGTTTCGGCTAAGTTGGCCGAAAAGCCCCTGGTTCCGTCTTGCGCCTCACCTGTGTCGACTTAAGACGGCGGGAAACCCCGCTTTTCAAAACACGTCCGAATGCAAATACCTTTCGCTCGTCGCGATCCTGATCCAACACCTCCGGACAGAAGTTTTCACATTCGGCGTCGTTGGACCGAAGACCCTCGTCCAACGCGGGCACCCGATCCGCCCTCGAACGAATGTTCTAACATCCGCCCGTCGAGCCGAATGTCCCCGGCTTTCGTCCCTATCGTCGCAATCTTTCCTTCTTGACCCTTAGATTTCTTGGGCCGACCGCGCGGGGGTGGGCAAGTTCGGTCTCCCCAACGGTAGCCCCTCGGGACCAAGGGCGGGGGCTGTTTCGTCCTACCCTTGGTTTTGATCCTTGATTAAAGAAACCCCCTCTACCGAAAAGCCTTATTAATGCGTTTTTCGTGTTTTTTTTGTTTCTTTATTTTTTATTTTTTTTTAGAAGTCGAAGCGGCGCCTTGGTTTTTGCTTGCCCTGAGGCGGCGGATGGGGCGTTGCCTCGATCCGCGGGCGATTTAGCCTATTTAAGAGCGAGAGGGCGGGGCCGGGGTCCCTCCCGGCTCATTTGTTCCCCTGCGCCCACCATTTCTGCTTTAGCGCTTCGTGTGCACAAGAGCTTTGAGACTTCCGGCTTTTCGGAGCTTGAGGGCTTTTCGGCGACCTCGTCTCCCGGTAAGTTCTTACTTTCTTCTCTCTTTCCAGTTGAGCTAGGTGCACGTCTTTTTTTTTTTAGGGTTTCGCCATTTTCTTTTTTTTGCATTTTTAGGTTTCGTTGATTCAATAGAATGTCGGGTTCGGCTAACTTCGGGATCCGGCTCTTCGTCAAACTCCGGTTCGATGAGCGATTCGTCAAGTTTGGATTCGGCGCTGTTGTTGTGACCAACGCCGCAGCCACTTCAAAGCGTGAACCCACACTTGTATTCCACCACTGAATCCAAACTAGCGTCTCGGGGATCCGGGGGTCCTGGTTAGCCCCCAAGTCGTGGATGAGGTAGATGTTGAAGTTGACATCGAGGGGTCCCCATTGGAGGAGAGGTTTCGGCAGGGCCGAGCCGACCTATCGGCCGGCGGGCCTGAAGTGTCTTATGGTGCTCCCGGCTGTTCGGATGACGAAGCTATATAGCCGCCGAAGGTTCGGGGAGAATCCGGGGGCCTCGGACTCTTCGTGGAAATTTATCGGGGCTGGGCGTTCGCGTCACCGAGGATACTTTGAATGAGTGCGTTACTTAAAGGTTTCATGGACCGTCGGACCCGGTCGCTGTGCAGGGGGCTCGCCGTACGAAAAGGACACCGAATCCCAGACCCGGTGAGGCGCCGGTTTTAAGGATTACTTCCGGGCTGGGTTTCGTCTCTCCCTGTGAGGATGCGTTTATTGGCGCCCGTACTTGAGCGATTCGGGTTGCAAATTCATCATCTAACGCCCGAATGCGGTCACGCGCTGGGGGCATTTAATGCGGGCTATGAAAATGATGGGAGCCCTCTTTTGTGTGGAGACATTCGCTCAGTTCTATGCTCTTCACAAGAAACCAAGAAGATTCGGGACGTCGGGAAGGAAGAGCATTGTGTTGTACAATTCGGGGCTATACCTTTATTCGAAAGGCAACCTTCGACTCGCCCCGACGTTCTCGCAACAAGTGGGCCGAAATGGATGGAGTTTTGGTTCTATCGCGAGTAAGTGCCAAAATGAGCAGGAGTCCGTTTTGTTAGGGCGCCAATGAGCGATTGCTTTGGCAAGCCGAATGGTGCCGTTCTTGCGCCAGTGTCATGCTACTTTAAAATCGCCGATGTTGAAGGAAACGCCGAAGCATCTCTGGCATTCCTCGATACGTTGGAGGCAAAGCACTCGAGATTTGGTGGAAGAGTGGATTGCTATGGAGGTTCGTAGCCGTTGAGCTCTTTAGTGAGATTCGACATCGAATCGCCTAGCTATAATTATGAAAGGAATATGGTTAAGGCCTCTGTTCCTTCGAGGTTTCACTCCAAGACCGCGTTTCGGGGTTTGTTACGGATGAGGCGGATGCGATTCTTGGGTTGGTGACGGATCGTGAATACAAGGCGGCCTGTGAGATAATCGGTGAGAATGCCCTGATCAATAGAGCCTTCGATGCCATGAGGTGCCTTATCCTCCTCGCATGACGCGGGCGGCGGCGGCTGAAGGGCTGCACGAAAGGCGGCCTATCGGGGGAAGACTGTCTCGCTAGATTCGGCTCCCCCACGAGCGAATCAAGAGGCAAAACGACGGCAACAGACCGGGGCGAAAGAGCCCCAAGACATCGGGTAGGTCGCCTCATGGCAAGGGTTCCTGGTCTTCGTAGCCGAAAGGTTACATTCGGCCGTACTCGCCCGATTTGGCGTTGTTACTTCGACCTCGGTATATCGTTTTTCCTTTTATACTTTTGTGTTTCGCTTGATTATCTTTCGTAATTTTCGTTCGTTCTTTTTTTGCTTTCGCTTTTACTAATTCGTTTCGTTCGCGAGGTTCTCTCAAGTGATTCGGAGGACATGGCCGTAAAAGCGATTAAGGATCCCTTGGCCACCCTTAACGATGCCGGCGACCGCGACCTCGGCCCGGCCCCATGTATGCGAATGTGAAGCGCCCTCGCGATGGGACCGGCGCCGTATGCGAATCCGCGGCACCAAAAAAGCGAAGTCGACCAAGGAAGCTGCGGTTCCTTCTGCGCTCCGCCGTCATCCTCGCGCCCGCTACTCGGGTAAGTCTCGGTTCTACCGAGTTTGTCAAGAATTCGAATTTTCAAGGATTGCCTCTTTGGCCACGGCGCACTCTCTCTTGGAAGCACGTCCGGTGACTTTAGGGAGCCCGTGGTTTTACTCGGGTTTAGCTCCCCCGAGGAGATGAGCCCGCGGAGGGAGAAGACTTACAAGCTTGCTCGGTGTCTAGGAGTGGATTCGGACGCTAAAGTCGGTGGCTGGGGTGGATCCTCGAACTTTGCCTCTTCTTCCCTTCGAGGCCGGAGTCCGATTCGGCACCAAGCTGTTCGTCATCTTTCTCGGCTCCGCACACGGAGAAGGAGTTGTTGAAGACGGAGCCGCGGCTCCTTTTTCGACGCTCTCAACTTCTATGCTACGAGGGGGTAAGTTGAGGTTTCATTTTTCTTCGATTGAAGGGATTAGATTCGTTGTTTTATTGATTACGTGTTTTTGGCGGTCCATGCTTGTCTCCCCGGACCCTTGAAAAAAAGTTTCAAGGACAAGGTAGCGGGCCCCGAGGCCGAAAAGGCCAAGGTGGAGAGGCTCACCAAGGAGCTCAAAAACGCCCAAGTCGGAGAAGATTTGGCCGAGCTTCGCCGATACGGCCGGAATCTAAAACTGAAGAGCCGGAGGCGGGAACTCGAGGACGCCGGAAGACCAACCATTCGCTCTCTCATGCTATTGATCATGAGGGCGAAGGCTGGGATTTCGGCGCCGCGAAGCTTTTGGCGTCGTTCGCGATGAGGCCGTTCCGCCGGCTGAGGCTGACCCCGGGAAGAGGCTCACTTGGCTTGTGCGGGAGATTAAGTCCCCGCGGGGACCGGGTTGAGACGGGGAGGGGCTACGCCTCCCCGAGACTCTCCGGGCCTTCGACCGCCCTCCTTGATGCCGGGTGTTCTCATCTTGAGGCGGTCGAGCCGAGATGAAGAGGCTTCCGTATCTTGGCGGACCGGAGCCGGGCGCTTTCGGGCCGGTAAGTTCTATCGGGGAGTACTGGTGAAGGTGGAAAGGACCTCGCCATGTTCCGGCGGCGAATCGGGCGAATGTAAGTTCTAATTACCTCGTTTTGTGGTTCTATTTGGGATTCGTCTTTTGTGCGTCCTCGTTACTAAATGATCTCGTATTTTTGGTTTTTTGCAGTCTGGAAGGAAGAGAAGGTGGAGATCCGGGCGCGGGTCAACGCCTTTGTTGCTGAGCGGGATGGGCGAAACACCCAAGCCGAATCCGGCAGCCCCTCCACCGTCGGAACTCCTCCTCGCCCGAACAGATGGCAAAGCCCTGTGGCGGCTGAAGATAGGGTAGAGTAGATGTCCTTCTCCGGGTATTTGTTGGTTTCGGCCTTGGTTGGCTCTTTGTAACGGCACAATGTTAAGATGCTTCTTTAAATTGCATGGCGGGTTCCCCGATGAGGGGACTTCCATTTGTTGGAAGATTCGTTTCCTTTGAATGTTGAGGCGCAACGGATTCGGGGTTAGTGGTGCTTCGTGGCTTTAGAGCCGCGGAGGGTCATCCCAACGAGATGGATGACTTCTTTTGCTTCTCGTCGGAGCAGATCCTTCGGCGTGGCGGCGTATGCTCGACTTTTGGAGCACTTTCGTTCCCACCGTTAGGCAGAGGAACTTAGTTCGCGGGCGTTTTGCTCGAGCCGAAAGTAGAGGTAGAGGACGAACCTATTGAGCTTTCGGCTCCTAGATATAGATATTGTTACGTGAAGGATCTTTGGTTGAATAAACCATGTAAATGACACTTTCGATTATAATGGTTTCGTTTTCTCGGAAAAAAATTTGTATTTTACAAGAAACCCTCCCCCCTTTTTGCGAGGAAACGAAAGTTATACGCAGCGTTGCGAAAAGTGATTTTGTCCTTTACTCGCATTAATACATTTGTGGTGCTGCATGTAGAGCTGACCTACCCTGTGGCCGAATGCTATCTATTTGGACATTCGGCCATCTTGGAGCTGCAGCTTTCTCTGTTCTCCTTGGTAATCAGCGTGCTCGGCGGTGCTTGACATTGTTACGTGGCTATGCTTGGGCGAATGTGTAATCTTTCGGCCTTAATAGACCTTCTTACACACTTTCGGCGGTTCGGCCTTGCACTTGCCATGCGGCCGGGGATGGATTCGTGCAGCGGAGAATCTTTGTCTCGGGATTCACGCAGCATTCGGCGCTTCAGATTTCACGATGTCCGGAGAATCGAAGCTACTGCTCGCTGAAACCCAGATATTGTCGGCTAGCCCCGGGTGATCCATGCTAGGCGTGAGTTGGTCGACGAGCTGCATAAGCAGCTCTTTCAGGTATTGATTGGGGGACTCTCACATGGTGAGGCTGTCCTTCAGCTGGGCTAGTTTCGACTCTCCCCTTCTCTTTGGCCGAATGCTGCCTCTCCATTCCTGACTCCTCTCAATCCTAAATGGCGGAGCCCTGGGTGGGGTGTAATCCCCTATCTCGCTCCTTATTCTTGCCGGTATCTACCTAAGAAGACTATTGTCACCTATGCGGCTTGTTGCTGCTTTCTGAGAGATATGTGACCCTCGGGTGTCCTTTTATAGTGGCCTTAGGTGTCCTTTCCTGAATCCTTGGCCTTTATTGTTTTTGATTTGCCTGAGGCATGCAGTGGATGACTACGGACGCTCGAGTCCCATTGATTACGCATACCTACTTCTTGTCCTTTTTCGGACTTTGGTGGATTAAACCACCTGTGTGTGTCTTTACTAGACTTGCCGGTAGCCGAAACTAACTTTTTGTAAGTTTTCGGTTGGCTTAGGCGTTTTTGCCTTTTTTCTTCTTTGGGATTGTCACTTTGTGACTTGCTCCCGACATTCGGTCCTTTTCTCGACCTTGGTCTTTCGGCTTCAAGCCTTTTGTTTGCTTGACTTTTTCAAAGATATACATCCTTTCCGGATACGTGATATGCCGAATGTAGCAAGAGTGATGAAGTCACTTCTTGCTTTCGGCTTTTTTCTTAAATGCTCTTATGCTTGGGGAAAACGGAACCTTTATAGGGGCTCACAAATCAATGTTTTAGGGTTGCCTCATTAAAAACCTCACACCCCGAAAGGGCTTCCCCATGAGGAAAAAAAGAGTGCAACCCTATTGTAGCTTCCTGTGTTAATTATTACACACCATGAAGACAGGAAAAAAAATTACAACTCCCAGCACCAGGAGCATTCGTCACGCATAGAATCTGCGGAGATTATCCGCGTTCCACGTGTGATTGATTCGTCACCTTCTTCCTTCCCCCGTCGCGAAAAGACCCCGGGCTTGACCATGCTTGCGACGCACCAAAAAGGCCCGCACCATTGGGATTTGTAGCGCCTTGCCCCGCTTGTCGCATGCCGACTTTAACACGAGATCGCCGGGTAGATGTTCTTCACGAAGGATCTTCTTGTCCCTCCAGCTTTGCGCGTTTCCTTGTGATAGTCAAAAGGTTCTTCGCGGCCTGCAACTTTCGGAATTCGGATGTGTCGGCATCTACAAACCTTTGTATTTCGGTTACATCAGCTATCTCAAGGCGAAATGAGCCTAGCTTGAGCTCTTCGGGTGTTATGGCCTCTTCGCCATAGAGTAGGCGAAAACGGGGTGAAACCGTTGCCCGAGACTTTGAGATGTTGTGGCCCCTGACCGCAATGCATCTCGCCGGGCCATTTTCCCTTGCTTGCATCCTGCAGACACTTGGAGACCGCTGAGAAGATTAGGCCATTGGCCTTTTCAACCGCCCGCTGCTTTTAAGGATGGTAGACCGATGCGAAAGTCACTTTGATAGAGAGCTCCTCACGTAAGTTCCGAAACTCGCTTGAGTCGAACTGCTTGCCGTTGTCCACGCTATGTAGGATGGGACTCCAAAGCGGCGGACTATCTCAAGGCCATACGGCCGATCAAGGTGGCCGAGGTGATTCGGCCGCAGGCCTTGCTTCTATCCATTTGGTGAAATACTCGAAGTGCTACGGTGAATCTCACGTTCCTCGGTGCCGCTTGGCAACGGCCCAACTATGTCTATGCCCCAACGTTGGAGAGGCCAGGTTGGCACTATCGACTGGTTGGGTTGGATGGCGCTGCTTACGCTTCTTGGCGAACATTTGGCAACTCTTGCAAGTTCTTACTAGTCGTTTCGCGTCTTCACCTTTGCTGTGGGCCAAGAAAAATCCTTGTCTCATTGCTCGTGTGCGATTTAGAGTCGAGGTCCCCTATGAGCTCCGCACATTCCTCCATGTATTTCTTCTAGAAGCTTTCTTCCTTCTTACGTCTTTGATGCACTTGAGCTTGAACTACTATACCATCCTTGTACAATTCACCTCTTATGATTGAATAGTGCTTTGTTCGCGACTCCATACGTTGCTGCTCATGCTTGGATTCGGGCTCATAGGTGCCTGCTAGGAATGCGAATATGGGGCTTCTCCAGTCATGGCTTGCGATGACATGAATGCTCTTTGGCGCTTCCTCTTCATCTCTGATTGCTTTAGTTGAGAGTTCTTTGGAAAAATACATCCGGAGCGTTGGGATCCCTAATCTTTCTTTGCCGCCAAATCGCCTCTTCTCTGTTTTCACCGCTGTGGTATGTACTTTATCGAGAACCCCGCAAAGTGCTTCTCCATCGATCTTACCGCCTGTAGATATCTAATAAGAACTGGTTCCCTCGCTGTGTACTCCTTCTCGCAATGTCCACTGACCACCTGAGAGTCTGTGCGAATGATGCATCTTTTAACTCCCATAGCCCTTAGCTTTCGGAGTGCTAGCAAGGCACCATTACTCAGATTGTTGGTGCTTGTGAACCGCAACCTCGCTGCGTGATCATTGGCGGTCCTCGTTGGGGTGTCGAAATTGCCGAAACCCCCGCCCCCTTATCGCACAGGCTCGGTCGCAATATGCCATCCGTAGGTTCGTCAAAACCTCCGGACCTCGTCGGCGGCGGGTGTCAATCTGCTATGAAGTCGGCCTATCGCTTGACTTTATTGCTGATCTGTGTTCGTAATCAATCACGAATTCGTTGAGCTCACTGCCCATTTTCCAATTCTCCCCGACGGCCTCATTGTTTTTCGAGCAGGGGGCTTCAGCGGCCGAGAAGAGATAACCGGATCTTATGTGCCCGAAAGTAATGTCTTAGTTTTCGGCTAGCCATCGGGGCTTGGACGTGTAAGCTATCTTCTCTAGCTCTGAGTAGTTGAGCTTTGCCGCTGAAAGGGCCTCAGATACGTAATAGATGGGGAACTGTTTAAGCTTGCTTTCGTATTCTTTCTCTTCGACCCGGGACTGCACTTATCGCCCTTTGGGGATCTTTTGCTAAGTACAACTGATAAATTCGCCTTTGGGGACGGTTTCGTCATGGTTGTCGGGTTGGTGAGATAGTCTTTAGGTCTTGGAAAGCTTTTTGTTGCTCAGGTCCCCATTCAACTTCAGTCTTTGTTTTGAGCACCCGAAGAAGAATGGCAATCCCTTCTCGGCTGATCTTGATATGAACCTCGCCGGGCTGCCAACCGCCCGGATTAAGTCGCCTAACCTTCTTTTCGCTATCCGGGGCTTCATGTTGAAAATGGCTGAGATCTTGTCTGGATTCGCCTCTATACCCCCGGCCAAAACTAGGCATCCCAACATCTTGCCCTTGGTGATTCCAAAGATACATTTCTCCGGGTTCAGCTTTAAGGCCGCTTTGTCGTAGGTTCGCGAAAAGTTTCTTTTAGGTCGTTGATATGAGATTCTTTTCGCGTTGCTTATTACAACTATATCATCCACATACGTCACCAGGTTCTTCTTTTTCTTCTGTTCTCTGAACACTTCGTCTGACATTCTGGAGAAAGTAGACCCGGAATTCCGCAGCCCTTCCGGCATTCGTTTGAAACAATAGGTTCCCCGGAGTGATGAAGCTTGTCTTCTCCTCATCTTCCCGGTTCAAATGGATCTGATGATATCCGAGAAACAATCGAGTAGGCTCATTCTTTCACAACCTTGAGGCCAAGTCGATCAAGGTATCTATCCCGGGAGGGGTACGGTCTTTGGGACATGCCTTGTTTAGATCGATGAAGTCTACACATTCGCCATTTTTGATGTTCGGGTCTGATGTCTTTTTTCGGACCATTACTACATTCGCCCGCCCATTCCGATATTGGACAGGTCTTATGACGCCTGCATCGAGAGTCTTTGAACCTCGTTGCTTCCCAGCGATATCAGCTCTTCGGATAACTTTCTCAATCTTTGTTTCTTTGGTTTTACTGATGGTATGATATTCAGATTATGCTGAGCCAGGCTTCGGCTTACTCCTTTTAGGTCCTCTGCTGACCATGCAAATACATCGGAGTTGGAGTCAAGAAATGCGGATAATTGAGCTGCTTCCCACGGATCTAGTTCAGATCCTATTATGATCTCTCTTTCGGGACTGTTGTAGATATCGAACCCTTTTTGGTGGACTCGGCCGATTCCACTTTCGGCTCTTTAGCGCTTCGGGTTGTGTTCAATCTTCTTCTTCATCTTCATCTCGCCGCTGCCTCCATTATCTCATTAATCATCTTTGTAGCCGTGTATTGGCTTTGCATCTATTCTTCGGGCTGCCTCTTGGTCGCCCCAAATGGTTACAATGCCGAATGGGGATGGTATTTTCATACCGAAACTTTGCTTTATCACCGCCTCAAACTTGCCGATGACACCTGCCGAATATTGCGTGGTACGGGTAGTCTATGTTGACTATGTCGAATGTGATGATTTCGGTTCGGCATAACCCAACTTCACCGAAAAGTCACTTGCAATGTCTTTCTTTCCTATCGCATCTATCTTTTTTCCGCCGAATCCAAACAAGGAGTTACCAGCTAGCTGTAGCAATCGACGATCCATATCCATGGTTTGGAAAGCTTTGATGAACGATATATCCGCCGAACCGCCATTGTCTATCGAGGATGTTGTGAAGTGTGAACTTGTCGACATTCGCCGTAGCCACGAAATGCATCTGTATGTGGGTAATCTCGCACCCGAAAGTCGGATTCGTCAAACGTGATTGGTACCATCGACCATCTTTGCCTGTTCAAGGGTATCCTTGGTGTTATCGTGTGAACTCTTCTCACATAATCTTTTCGCTCTTTTGTTTTCATGCTCAAGGTTTGATCCGCTTTGTGATTGCGTAGATGTGACCCCGAGATGGGAGAACCGGAAGTTTACTAGCCTGTTTTCCCCCGACTTGCTTCGGGCTTCATCTGCACATTTTGTTGCGATTGTTCCAAGTTTACGGGAGGATGCCGCCATCGATGGTGGCTGAGCTTGTGGAGCGTAACACGGGTAGTTCCAAGAGTACCGATTATGGTGAGCCGGAAACATCGGAGAGCTGATGCGTTAGAGGAGGTGGTGGCGTACCGGACGCTTTTGATAACCGGAAATATGCATTCGGCCGTGCTCGCCGCTTCTCTCATGTTGTATACATGCTTTGGAGCTTGGCCGTTTTTGTGTACTTTCGTCTTTGGATTTCGATCTTTGGCCATCTGTCCGCATTTTTGCAATCCCGGCTGAAATGTCCCATGTTTTCGCCGCAAATGAAGCAATGTGGAACTTTTAGACCATCTCGACCTCTTCCGCGCCCTCTGCCCTGGAGTTTCGCCACCTCGATTGGATTGATTCGCTTTAGTTGAAGCGTCACCCGTGAATGGTTCTTTGGTTTGTTTGTATGTACCGAATCTTCTTGCACATTGTTGACCAGGGCGAGGAGTCTTGCCGCCTTTGGGCATTGCTGTTGTTTGGGTGTGGCGATTGCTTTTCTCGTCCTTTCTTGCTGCCTTTCTTCTTTTCAGGCCTTCTTCGGACTTGGCGAATTTTTTGATCTGGTCATATAACTCGGTAAGGTCTTTCGGCTCTTCTCTATCTAGAAGTGCAGCGCATTGGCCGATAGCCATGCCCTCAATTGCTGCTGCGATTACTACTTCATCCGAGACATTGGGCGTTTGTGCACGGAGCTGCACAATCTTCTCCAAGTATTGAGTCAACGACTCTCCATCCTCCTGCTTGAGCTTGAGGAAGTCCCGGGTTCCTTTTTTCAAAGCACGGAATCCCTCAAAGGTGATGATTAGCTGTTCTTTCAGTTGTTTCCAGTTTCTTATCGATAGCGGACGAAGTGCTATGTACCATTCATGCGCAATGTCCTCTACCGCCATTATGAGGGATTTTGCCAAAGTAATCGAATCCCCCCCCCGAATGTACTCGCGGCCTCATAGCTTGCGATGAACTTTCTTGGATCTGACTTCCCATTGAATGACGGTAGCCCAGGCTTGTAACCAAACCGCCACGGGCTAAGCTGTAGTTCGCACGAAAGTGGCGAAGCCGAATCGACCTCTCCTCCTGCAATGAAAGTGGTTCTTGCTCCCCCCTTGGGATGTTTACGTGTTTCTTTCCATCTGCAATATCTCCCGTAGCAGGTTTTCTTTCTCAATTTCGGCGAGCCTCAACCGCTCTCTAGCCGAATCCTCTCTCCTGGCCGATTCGCCTCTCATCATTGCTTCCTTCCGGGCCCTTAGCTCCCTAAGCTCAGCTTGTCTAAGGCTCAACTGTTGAATCGGCCTTGCCCGCTTCTTCTGTTCATTACACCGGTGCCTGATGATCCTGCAGCGATTGTCGCCGGCGTTGTCTTCATCTTCTTACGGAGGGTCGGAACCTCCTGCTCCCGAAGTTCCCCGGCCCGGTCGGGGCCCCCGGACCCCGTGGCGGCGTCCTCCGCGCACCTTGCCCTTTGGGCGGCCGGCGTGACCTCCACCGGAGGATCCGTAGATGGATCCGCCGGAGGGGTCCAGCGGAGCCGGAGCCGTTCCGCCGCCTTAGGCCTTCCGTGTTGGAGCCATGGGTTTGCCGCGCACAACCACGGTGGGCGCCAATGTTGGTGTAGCCCCGGCGGGCTACCCCCTCAGAACGAATCGCTTGACTAAGCTAAACTCAACTCTCAATATATGCCAATGGGAACACTCTTCCCATTAATTCTCCATTGTCCTTACAAAGCCCCCTTGGGGTCTATTTATAGCCCGTAGACTATTACAATTCCAATTTTACCCTTCTACCACTCTTAGGCCTAAGCGCTTCCCGCCCGGCGTTGAGGGGCAGAATGGTACTTTCCCTGTCGCGGTTGCATCCACCCGGTGAAGCGCGGGCATCGGGCTGGGTAACACTGCAAGACAAGGCGATAAGTCACCGGGCTTCCGGACCTCTCGGCGGATGGTCGAAAGCGATCGGTTTCGTCCGTCAGGGCGAAAACCTATCGGATCCGACCCGATGTTTCATTTGAAATCGTCCTCGGGCATTTGGCCGTCATCGCCCGAATATCCAAACATTCGGCTAGGGCATCGGACGGCCGCATAGGGCGGCTGGCCAAGCTCGGTGTCTCGCCACCCCGTGACCGAAGGCCACCCAACCGGCCCCCATCCACTTAGCGGGCCGGGCTAGCCGGAAAACTAGAGTTTCGGCTAAGTTGGCCGCCCACGGTTCCGTCGCCGCCTCACCCGGTCGACTCGGCACGGCGAAACCCTGCTTTCGGCAAACACGTCCCCAATGCAAATACCTTCGTTCGTCGCGATCCCTGATCCAACACCTCCAGGACGGAAGTTTTCACATTCGGCGTCGTTGACCGAAGACCCTCGGCCCAACGCGGGCACCGATCTGCCCTGAACGAATGTTCTCGACATCCGCCCGCCGAGCCGAATGTCCCGGCTTTCGTCCTATCGCCGCAATCTTTCCTTCTTGACCCTTAGATTTCTTGGGCCGACCGCCGGGGTGGGCAAGTTCGGTCTCCCCAACAAGGTGGTTAGGCGATCGAAATTAATGACTGGAATGAACTATACATAAGACACATACGTACGGCTTAATAATTCATCTTTCATCAAGCCTGCTTTAGTTTACTATTACTCGTGGATCTTATGTCCACTCTTTTAACCAAGCTAGCTGCCTCAGCAATTCATCTAGATCTGTGCGTTCGTTAGTTTTCTTTAACCGTCAGACTTTAAAAATTCAGTGCAAAACCATATGGTTGGAGCATCACCAGCACATCACTGTTATCTGAAAACAGATACTACGTTGTCAATTATTTCAGCAGTGAGAGAGAGACAGACAGAGAGAGCAAATTTTCTGTATGATGCTCTGACGACGGTGTGGGTATTCCATCATGCAAAAGTTGACTTCAAATTGAAAGGCCGCCTTCCCGAATATAAACTACAGAGCATGCCAGCTGGAAGAAACTAGAATAAATAAAAATATTAGGTCCAGTGACATTTTATATCATATAATAACTCACCATGGACGCATATGCTCTTACGTAAGTTGACAAAAGTTTAATTATGATATGCACATGCTAAGATCATTGTTGCACGTCGCCTGCAATTTTGTATAGGCATTTCCTAGCTACATGATTTCTACACGGCCGGCCATTTCGTTCCGATTTCTGAATCCTGGTGGATCGGCCGGCCATTTCAAAGCGTTTGTCACCAAATGAACATAGACATTTCTCATTTGGAAGAGACAGTACCACTGAGAGATCATTCGTGGTGTCATGATGTCAAGCAAATTGGTGACTCACTACCACTATTTTCGTCATGGGATTTTCAATATGCTGTGATTGACACCCCTCCTCATCCTCCATGCTGAAGAACAGGGACACTTGCAGGCTGAAACAGATCCTGTATCGATCTGATTCCCTTGGCCACCAGCTTGAAAATAAATTTCAGCAAGAGCACCCAGGGGCCTGATGAATGTTCACAACAACCTGCTGCCTATACAAGAATTTTTTTTTTACAGGTGGCCGCGCTTGCTGTACAACACTAAGCTCCGCCCATCTGCCTTCGCACCGCTGATTGCCTGCGCAGATCGGTTCTCTGGATGGAGTGCACTGCTTCTCAGCAGAACTGCCATGGTGTACGTAGGGAGAGCACCTGCACTGTACGTTCCGGTTTGACCGTTTGAGGAGCGGAGTTCCAACGGGCGGTTCGAGGAGTAGCTTGGCCGCGCAGGGGATCAGACAAAGAAATCGGAGGCTGTGCAGAGGCGGTGACAAATTAACTCGCCTGTGTACCAAATCAAGACGGCGGCTACAGAGTGCACCAAGAGGCATGCATGCAAGCTAGTGAACTCGGCATCAGCAAAAAGCATCAGTCAGCAGAGATGTCGTTCTGTTTTATCTTCTGTTTTTGTGTTTCACTTTCCATCTCGAAAAGGAAATGTTCAGATTTTGCAGTCAGAGCGTCAAACCGCTTTTCCAGCTGGTTCTGCACCTCCCACTGTGCCTTGCTCTTGACCGCCGGATTCTGGTGTGTGGCCCACCCCGTTCCCGTCCGTGCGCCACACTGCTGCCATACGCACGATCAGAGCACCAGTTAAGATCAACAGAAAACGGTGTGATCGAGCTATTGTTGGAGATTGACAGCCGCGCGTCCCTGCAGTGCTCATCAAGGAAACCATCCTTCAACTGCAAGGAGGGGGAGTCTGATTGATTTGGACCACTTGGCCCTTGTACGGCATCAAGGTGCTCCTTAAGCGCACTCCGATCCGTGAGATGCAGGGTTGACTACCACGACAAGTGCAAGCAACATTTTTCTTGATTCCTTCTGTTCAACGCTTTGCTAAAACAAAGCATCAGAAACTTGAGTTCAACGGGCCCACATTTTCTTGCTTGCCCAAGGGTCGTTGAAATTATAGAGCCGGCGCTGCTTCAAGGCCGATTCATGATATAAAATATACATCTGCTACGTACTTTGGGGGCTGTTTCATGGGAAATACTGTGAACAGGAATATGTCGACAATTAATTCAGGTTGGCTGAAGTGTGTATATACAACATAAATCAACTGCAATGTGAAAGAACTATATTATATCAAGTAAATATAAATAAGTTCATCAATCATGATACAAATATACAAAGAATTCTATTTATGAGCTCGTTGAAACACCTCTGCCCTAACTCATAATGGGTGAACCCATGATCCTTTCCAATCTTGTAATCTTCTCGGAATATACTTAGATACAAAAGACAACTTCTTAGGTGCATAGGAACGTCAAAGTAACTCAGTGACAATATTTGTATCATTCTATTGACATCGGAGTGCTTTTCAAGTGCAGGACCAAACGAGTGTTGAACTTTGTTCCATTCATCTACAGTTCGTGCTTTCCCTGCTAACAATCCAGCTATTGTTATTTTTGCCAAAGGCAAACCATCACATTTTTTCAATATGGCATCACAAACTTCAGTGAGGCATGATTTGCATTCCTCCTCGGGACCAAATATTCTCTCCATAAACGAATTTCTCGAGTTCCCAGGATTAAGAGAGCCTAATTTGTATATGTGACCCAACATGAACAACAGCAAGATTTAGCAACTTCAGTTTTATGTGCGGTTGTGATGATTCTGCTACCATAATTATTTTTTATAAAAGCATTTTGAAGGGTATCCCATGATTCCGAATCCCATAAATCATCCACAATAATGAGGTACCTGCCAAATTAGTTTGTGAGGTCTACTTGTATGGATTAAAATAAAACAAATAACACAAATCAAATAATGAAAATGTGTTTTTTGGTCACACCTAATCTTTAATTTGTGATGTAAAGTGAACGTTTAGTTAAAGCCTAGGTTTTGTTCAATTTAGGGACACATAAATTTCACCAATGCTTTATTTTTGTAGAGGAAACCCTAATTGTATTTGTAACATATCATATCTTACTACTGGTAACTTGGGCTTGTTTTAAGATCATCATGTGACTTCTCAGAAAGTGTGCTAGAAAGAAAAAAAAAAAGGAAACAACCTCCTTAAGATATTATAATCAAGAAGAAGCTTCAACCATATGGGCCAAGAAAACCACCAAACTCCGAAGTTCCACGCTAATGTAACTTATTGGACCGTCCATGTCTCCATGACCACTACAACTATCACCTAGCAGGACTAAAAACGCAGGCGCCATAAGCCAGTGCCATGCCCCATGATAGAAATTGATGACATGCCAATACTGACTCCTAAGTTTGAAAATTAGTAATGCAGAAGCTCAGAAATTTAAAACAAAAAAAAACTTAACAAGTGTTTGGTTCTGAAATCTGAATTGTACTGTTCTATATGTTCTCAAGAAAACATCGGTTATATTTAGACATCTCTAAACAATAAAATTCAAACAATGATTAAAAATGAAAGAAACATTGTGATATCATGAGCCAATTTCATTTCGATAGTAAGACAACAATATGGTTCTGAGTGAACATGTGTGGGCGAACCATATAGCGAACATGTGTGGGCGAACCATATAGCTTAAGAATTTCATTTGATTATGAACTATATTAAGGAAACATGGTTCGCCCACACATATCATTTCAGACAACTATAAAACTTCAATTAGAATAATCATTTAAGACAACAACAAATCAAAAACATGCTTTGTTTTCTAGCGTACTTTTTATTTCGTGACAAATACTGTTAAAAAGGAGTAGGTCCAGAATAAATTAGTTATAATGTAGTGGAGTGCAAAAGGCCTTTTCTGCTCATCCTTGCGTTCGTAACATGCTTTTCTGCTCTCTTGTACTTAGACGTTCAAGACGTCCAAGGGGTGCGGCAAAAACACAGCTTGGGATGGTTGGGATTGGAGCTGACCGCTTCCTTAAGAGCATCCCACGCGGGGTGCTCGGGCTCTTCCTCACAGAAGTAACCAAGGAAACATTTCACAAGAGCAAGACACGGTAGATGCTGGATGCCGAAATCAAACTCTCCATTGGTGAGAGACCCTGTTTTGTCTGCATCGAACTTGAGACTGAGCTCTTGTAGCTTTGGCATGGCCCCAGCTTCGAACAACAACCCAAGGGCACAGTTGCCCGAACCGACTTGGAAACTTCTCAAGCTTGGGAATCCATGTGTGCCACTGATCTTGAGCCGTTGTGTTCCTTGAGAGAAGGACGATCTGTCAGCAACTTCAACCTCTACCCGGAGATATAGGTCGGAAAGAGCGTTTAAACTCCCGAGCAAACCAAGGTCTGCCGCCCCAAATTTCTTAGCAAAGATATTCAACTCCTGGAGATTAACAAGTGAACCAATCCATACAGGGACCCTCGGGAACACAACCGACAAGATTTTAAGTATCTTGAGGTCCAGTTGGGTGGGGTTCCATGGCTCCACAGTCAGTGTCTCCTGCATCCTATCAGACAATATACTCAAAGAACTGAGGCATTCCGTACCAAGTGTACACAAAGATGATGCAAGATCGTTGCTAAGCTCATCATCAATCATTAACACCAATATCTGTAGATTTCTTAGCTGACAAAGCTCCTCTGCAAAGCTAGGTGACTGAATGGAGACATCGACCCTCAACCACTGCAATGCTTGCATGTTCTTCCCAAATCCATCTGGCAGTTTGACACCATAATCACAAAATAGAGTGAACAACCGTGCAAGGCGACCCACACTAGATGGCATCTCTCTTATTGTAGTACCGAATACATCTAGTGTTTGTAAATGTTGCAGCTCTCCAATTTCTTCAGGAAGCTCACGTATATCTGTGTAACGTAAGCTCAAGTACCTCAACGCAAATAACCTACCCAGATGTCCCAGATGGTTGTCTTGTAGTCCCGTGCAGTCTTCTAAGTCCAAAACACGAACATGTCTGAACCTCTCCAGAGAAGGGAGGATATCAAGACTGGGTGAGAACACGGAAATAGCTCGTGTATGATAATATATTATTTTCTCCCGTGAGCCTACTAAGGCATCAGGTACCTCATTCTTCCGGTTCTGTAGAGAGAGCCGTCGGATCTTCATATGTGGATTGACTGCTATGTTAGGAACACCAACCAGAGTTACGAAATTCTCCTCCACAGCTTTGGACAAAAGGAACTCAAGAATTGTGTCATGGATCCGACATGAATGCACTTCATAAAATTCTGCAGCCAATGGCTGAATCAAGCTTCTATTTATGAGCTGGTTGAAACACCTCTGCCCTAACTCAAATTGGGTGAACCCATGCTCTTCATGAATGAATCCCTCAGCAATCCATCTCAGTATCAACCGATCCTTCCTAATCTTGCAATCTTCTGGGAATGTACTGAGATATAGAAGACAACTGCGTAATTGTAGAGGAAGGTCAAAGTAACTCAGTGATAATATTTGTATCATTCTATTGATATCCGATTGCCTTTCAAGTGCATGACCAAATGAATGTTGAACTTTGTTCCATTCATCTGTAGTTGGTGCTTTCTCAGCCAACAAACCTGCTATTGCTATAATTGCCAAAGGCAAACCATCACATTTTTTTCAAGATGTCATCACAAACTTCAATGAGGTATGATGGACATCTCTCTTCTAAACCAAATATTCTCTTCAGAAACAGCTTTCTCGAGTTCTCAAGATTAAGAGGACGTAATCTATAGATGTAACCCAGATGTAAAGAGCAGCAAGATTTAGCAACTTCAGTTTTACGTGTGGTTGTAATGATTCTGCTGCCATAACTATTTTTATAAAAGCATTCTGAATGGTTTCCCATGATTGCAAATCCCATAAATCATCCACAACAATGAGGTACCTAAAAATTAGTTAAGTCCATTAGTAAAACTAAAATAAAAATAATTAATAGAAAATAATGAAAAATGTGATTTTTTTCATAGACCTAATATTTAATTCGTGATGTAAAGTGAATGTTTATTTAAAACATATGTTTTCTTTAGTTAATTTAGGGACAAAAAAATTGAAATTTCAATTTATATATGTTTGCATCATCAACGCTTCATGTTGTATAGGAGACGCCATTTGTATTGGTAACCTATCTTATCTTACTACAGGTAAAGGTAACTTGGGTTTATTTTTGGGAGAACTACTGCATGGCTCTAGAAAAAATGGTTCGTAGGCATACGGGCTTTTTAAACTTAGCTCTATGCCCTCAAATGAGTTTTGTTAGGCTTTATCCGTCTGTTTGGTTGTGGGACTAGCGAGGGATGGGTTGGCTCCGTCCCTTGTTTTGGGATGGAGCCAACACCCTCACGTGTTTGGTTGAGAAGGATGAGTTCAACCCGTTTTTTTTTGTTGGAGGGAGTAAAAACGGGGATTGAGGGTAAAAAAACGGCGTTGCTACATGTAATTGGTGGGACCCACTGGTCAGTGTCACTCCTACCCTATCTTCTTCCCCCACCTTCGACCCCGGCCAGCCCGTTCCCAGGCGTGGCGGCCATTCCGTTCCCGGCGCGCGCTCCGGGAGGCGAGGTCGCCACCGCATAAGCGGACCTGGCGGATCGCCGCCCCTCGCCATCTTGGCGCAAAGCGACTGGAGGATGCCCGCCCCTTGCCATCCCTGCGGGATGCGCGCTGCCAGCGCGGCCATCGCTGGAGGATGCGCCGCCGTGACCTAGAGGAGCACGGCCATACCTGGGGTGGGGGGCGCGCAACTCGTCGGAGAAACGGAACCCGCAGCCCATTAATGGGGGTTGGCTCCGTCCGCCCGATTTGGACGCATGGAGCCAACCCGCATCTACCCCGAATATTCCCTAGTGGGTTGGCTCCGCCCCCTCGCGCTCCTCATCCAAACACCCTAAAAAGGGGTTCGACCCAGCCACGTTCAACCACTTCCTCGAACCAAACAGACGGTATGTCTTTTTTGTCTACTCTATTAGGGTTATTTGTTAGTTGGACCATTTTTGGATACACAAAAAGACAAACTTGCCCTTTAGTGTTGCTGCACCCACAATATCCAAAAAAAAAAAAAAAACACCGACGCCCACCCCATGGGCGTGGGTGCCGACACTGCTAGGGAAGTCCTTGGCGCGGTCGCCGCCACCGGGCTCATCAACCCTACATTCAACTCGTCCCACCTCTTCATGCACCTGAGCCTTGGTGAAGGTGCCCCTGCTCGACCAGATCAGGGTGCCGCTGTCGTTCCATCGGGAGGTGGCAGCGGTGGCTAGGAGCCGGTGACTGGAGCTCCGTCCTTGGATCCGACTCCTGCGGTTCCTCTAGCCTCCATTCCCACCCTCGGTGGAGGAGCTTCCGCTCGACCCGGCCATGGCCCTCACTAGACCTACGCAAGTTGTGTGAGCTCCGGCCGCACCGGCCCTACACCCCTCCTCCTCCTCTCACTAGTGCATCTCCTCTGCACGGACCTCACGCGCAGGATCCATAGCCGCCCGCAGCCTGCCGCACGGCGCCTCCGCCCTGCCACGGCCATGCGTGGTCGAGCTCCCCCATCCATCTCCGGCCACGATTATTCAACCTCCCATAGGGGCGGCTGGGCATGGAGGATCCACCGATGCCTGCTTCCCCACTGCCAGCGAACCCAGGCTGGCCGAAATCAAGCTTTCCAGTGTAGTTGCTCTGCTCCAACGAGAAAGAAGGACGTACCTCGCACCTAAATAGAAACTCTTTTTGGGTCCAAATGCAAAACACTAGACTCAAGTGAATAGTGTTACATTGTGTCTATGTAATGTGTCGATTTGTAAGAAGCTCAGAGACCTCGGTGCAAAAGCATTTGGCTTATTGTTTTCCCTTTTTTATTTATGTTTAAATATGTCAAATCATCTAAAATTCATAGTAATTCAAAGGAAAATATTAAAATAGAAAATTCAAAGTTGTTTTGAAAATGTAAAAAACTTATAACAATTAACGTAACCTAGTTTATGTAAGACTAAAATTATAGTGGATTTGTGACCTTATTTATTGGACTAAAACTATGGTTAATTGCAATGTATTTGATAAGCGCATTATGTTTTTGTTCTCTCAAGGGTAAAGTGGTCTCTTACCCCTCATCTAATCTAACACTGTTAAGTGCTCAAACCAAACGGAAGGCCACAGAGCCAAATACAAATCATTTTAGGGCCATAGAGCTAAGTTCAACAAAAGGCCATATACCTAAGAGCTAGTTTTTGTAGGGCCATGTGGGTAGTTCCCTCTTTCTTTTAAGGTCATAATGTTACTTCTCACAACGCGTGCTAGAAAAAAACGCCCTAAAAACAACCTCAATTAGGTATTATAATGAAGAGGAAGTTTCAACTACAGGGTAAAGAAAATCCCCAAACTCCGGGTTCCACACTAACTCGACTTGGACTGACCATGATCTCATGGTTACTTGGTTAGTGACCACTTCAACTATCATTCAGCAGAAGGGTTAAAACGACAAGCGCCATAGGCTGGTGCCATGACACATGATTGAAATAGATGACATATGCCAATGCTTACTCCTATGTCCATAAATTAGTAGTGTAGGAGCCCTAAAATTTAAAAGAAAAAACATGCTTAATCAGTGTTTGCTTCTAAGTTGTACCATTCCATATGTTTTCAGCAAAACATCAGTTTTATGTTAGAGCTCTCTAAATAATAAAGTTCAAACAAAGATTAAAAAATGAACTTTGCTTAGGAATTTGATAAGGTAGTGAACTATGTAAAAGAAACATGGTGCACACATGCATGCATATCATTTCAGACAACTATAAAACTTAAATTAGAACAATAATTCATAAGGGTATACTTTTATGTACTTTGTAAAATTGCAATGCTATGTGTGCGGCCACATCTGGCTGATGAGCTAGTTATTCCTTTGTTCTTGCTTATAAGGTGGATGTGTATATCAACATTCAAAGTTTGTAATCTTTCACCAGCAATTTTGTTAACTATTTGCAACTTTCAAATTCCATTACATTTGCTATATCAAACACATTTACTATTGACTATAGTTTAATAGTAGGAAAGTAACTTAATATAAGATAAATGAATGGTAAGTAAAACTCATGAGACCATGTCAAGTCAAACCATGACTTATAAACTAGGACAGGGGAGGAGTAACTTCTATGATCAATGAGGAAGGGAAAAAACATTGTATTTGTAAAATTTGAAGGATAGAGTAAACAACATGCCCGTACTTACTCCTAACTCTAAACACTAATAGGTCTAGAGATCTAAAAATGTAAAACAAATTGACAACATGCTCATATAGTGTACAAAGGGTTTATCCGATGAGCTGTTTTCTAGCGTACCTTTTATCTTGAACGAAATCAAATATCTTTCTGATAAGATGTTGCATATCTCCGGTGTACTCCTGCCCACTAATCTCATGGAGAATAGTTCTCAACACTTCCATCATGTGAGGGGTCCTTGACACTGTTACAAAAAGCCGTACATTCAAATTTATCCTTAAGTGACACATACACCTGATTGGCAAGTGTTGTTTTGCCTAGCCCTCCAAATCCAACAATGGAGACCACCTTCACCTGATCTTTGAGATGATCCATCAGGCTGTCAACATGTTGATCAACTCATTCTTTTGTTCATCAATGCCCACAAGCTGTGAGGTATCCTTAAAGATAACCCGAGCCCGAATATCAATATTCGGAGGTGAACCCTTAGTGCTCGGTCACACCGGTCCTGTATCTGTGATTCCTATCTCCTACCTCCTTAATCTGTGTCTTGAATTCTTGTATCGCCTTTGAAATCCGATGTTGTGCCTTCGTCTTGTCCAACAACTTCATGCACTTCCTCATTAAGCTCTTCTTCTTAGCGGATTTGTCATTATCAATACAAATCATAAATTCATCGAGGCTGTCCTCGATGTCGTATGACATCTCCCGCACATCCGTCATCCAAATCTTGTCTTGGTTGTCGAGGATTCTTATCCTCGACATCTTCTCGAGGAAGGCATGCATGTACTTAAGTTCATCAGAAAGAGGCTTGATGTCCTTGCGCACATCTTTCATATGCTTGAACTCATCACCAAGCAAAGTTGCTAGCTTCACAGTGACAGCCTTGAGTGCCCCCGCTTTGCGCTCACCAAGAACCCTTCCATTTCTCTCTACTACGACTCCCTCCCTCGGTGGGTCTTCCCTTTTGTTTGTCAACGTAAGCAACTCAGCAATGTTTCTCTCGGGTGTGTGTGGCGTGCAGCCAAAAAGCGGCTTAAATCGAATCCTTCGGTTTTGCTTGTACTCCTTCCGTCCCTCGATGTCCGTCCCCTGTTGTTTGCAAAGAGCAAGATTGTTAGGATGCCTTTGAATCGCATGATACTGAGGATGATTGGATGATCGCGGGCGGGAATGATTGTGTATAATCGCAGTTTGGAACAGATACTAAGATGATCGAGTCGCACTGGATCGTTGGATGCTTTGAGACCTCGGGCACCGTCTCGAGGCGTCGACGAAGTGGGCCACGCCCCCCGAGTCGGCGAGGAAGGTTGGATGGTCGAGACGGGGCGTCCCGGATCGGGGAGAGCACGTCCCCTATAGCGTGAGCACGGACGAGGTGCCCCAGTATGGGAGCGCCGTGTACTTGCAAGGCGCCGCCGTGCCCGAGAGTGAAAGTGTTTGCGCGTTGCTCGGGTGAGAGATCGAGTGAGTGGGGAAAGGAAAACGCGAGTCGCCGCAGTCTACTCCTCGAGGAATCTTGAGAAGGTGTTAGGTGCTACAATGAAATGTTGTCCTTCCTTTGTTGGTATGGAGATGGAGATCCTTGTCAATTATTTGGTCGGGCGCTATTGTTGTGCGTCTACTTAGGCAGCCTTCTCCATGATATGATGAATTCGACATCTACAGCGTGAAATTGGGATTTTCGGGGACTCGTGGTCATCCGGTGCTCAAAAGGATGCGTGACCAACATCCGTGCGTGCTCGTTACGTGGCGGCCAGACGATGGCAAAGCATTTGTTGTGTTCATCAACACTTCGATAAAATCGCCTAGCACCGATAACTTCACAACTCGCTCCTCGCTTGTCAATGCTGCGCAGTAACACCCCCGTGTTATTTCCACTAAAACCCGACATGTCATCATGATCATTGCAAAGCATCCATGTTTAGGCCACCATGTGTTGCATTGAACTAAAATAAGTTTATTTTATGTTTGGTGTCGTTGTCGGTCGAAAAGACGCGAGAGGAATCGATTCGGAAAGTATCCCCCTTGTCGAAAACCCTAGATTTCAAACCCTAGTTTGTCCCCTTTTTTATTTATTCAAAATTTATCAAGATTTTGGGTATGGTCATTAAAAAAGCATTTTTGTAGGGTTTTCAAAATTGAACAAAGTTGGTATTTTGAGTTTTCAAAGTTTAGTTCAAAATTTTAAAGTAATTTTGAATTTCATTCAAACCTTAATTGTCCCCTTTTCTATATTTCAAAATTTATACAAAATTTGAGAAAAACTTTCTACAGCTAGTTTGTAGATCTTGTTGAGAGGAACAAAAGTCATGTACAAAGTTTTTCAAGTTGTTACATGATTTTAAAAGTAATTTTGAATTCAAATTTCAAATTTTGAAGCTGCTTTTCAAAAAGTCCTATTTCTATGCAGATTTTGAAAATGCTCCAATTGTGAAAGTTGTAGATCTTGAAAAATTAAGGGGGTTACTTTTTGGAAATTTTTGAGTTCAGTTCAAATTTTGAGAGTAATTTGAAAAGTTCAGATTAGGGTTGAATTTGGGGGGAATGAACAAGTAACTCAACCAACCCTACCACCGCCACCGCCGGCATCAAGGATCGCGCCGCCGTCCACCGGCGATGTCGCGCGACGCCCGACCACACTGGAGGCCTTCGTGACCTCTCCGGCTACCTCCTCGTCCTCCCTTTGCCTATAAATAGGCCGTGGTCGCCCGTCGTTTTCCTTTTTCCCAAAACCGCCCCGCCGGACCCGTCTTCCTCCGCGCCGTCGTCGCACCCGACGACGTCCCTTTTGTCAAACCAAGTCACCCAGCCACTTCGCAACTTGTTTAGCTTCCTCTGGAACCTGGCGCCTTTGCCTCGCCCGCCGGAATCGCCCGCGCCACCCTTTCTTCCTCGTTCTTGGCCCGAGCGCCGCCCTCCTCGACCTCGCCCGTCGCCCGGCCGATTCGGTGAGCATTTCACCCAACCGCCTAGTCCTTTGCGTCGCCGGACATCGTGGTCATGAACGGTTCGTCGGTTTTCGCAGCTTGAAGCCCCCCGACGTCTTGGAACGCCCCGCCCGCCGCCCGTATTTGCGGCCGCCGCCCGACGACCCCTCTCGCCTCGCTCTACCCCAACCAAGCCTCGTCCCTAGATCCGCGGTGAGCCCCTAGCCACGTTTATGCAATTAGATTTCCTTTCCGACCATCGCCGGCGCCGAACACGGCCAAGGCCGCCAAGGCGGGCTGTGCTGGCGCGCGCCCGGGCGCCCGGTGAGCACGCGCTGGGCACGCGGAATGGTGTTGGGCCGGATTATCGTTCACACTGGCCGCCCAACACTTTGTTCCAACGGGGCGGTCCGTTACTTGTTCATAGTGGGCCGTGAATGGGATCGGGCTCTGTATGAAACAGGCCGAAATTCAGCCTGAACCCATTTTTCATTTATAAATGTTTTATTCAATTTCTTTATTTTGAATAGTGTTTGATTTTGTAAAATTCATATAAATTCAAATACTAGCTTAAAAATTCTGAAAATTTTTGTGTAGCCTTCCCATGGGTATGTCTATCCATGAAAAATTTGAAACTTGAAATTTGAATACTTTTGGCATGATTTAAAAATACAAATTTTAATTAAAAATGCATCTTCCTTGATTTTTAATAATTATTTTATTTATCTAAAAATCATGAAAATTATTTTAGTACTGTTTTATGACCTGACCTACTTGTGTACAAAATTTTTGAGCTTGTTTTGAGAAAGTTAAAAATTTTATTATTTTATGACCTATCATTTCATGTGTAAAATAAATGATTCTATGCTTTCTAACTTAGAGTTTTGGGTTGATTTCGGGTTGTTTTGTGAACCCTATACCACACCACTGTCGGATGGTCCTTGAGAACTCCTTAGGCAATGGTGATGATATCTTGTAGAGTAGTTCAACAAGTTGGTTTTGTTAGGTTGCAACTTTATCGTGAAGGAAAGTCGTACTCAAGTTGTTTATCATTCCATGCACTCTCGCACCTCATGTTCATATGCATGGCATCATGTTAAGCATACATTATTCTTTCGTATAGTGAACGAAGGAGATTGTGAAGTTGTTGATCAAGTCGAAGAGGGCTATTCTGTTGATTCGAATTCCGAATATCGTGATCCGTCGTCCGAGTCAAGCTATTTCATCGATCAAGGCAAGCCCCGGTTCATTTAAACATTTCCTTGTGTTTTACAAAGCTTTATATCACCTTTGCTTTATGCTTTGCATTAGGTGATAGGAATTGAGTGACAACCTAATTGATGCATTACCATTCCTTGTTTATTGCGATATCTACCTTGATAACCTGTTTTGCTAAAATGCTAGAACGCTTAGCCTAGCTATATTAGTTAGACTTTTGAGTCAAAATGTGACAAGTCCCTTATAACGGCCGAAGGGGCATTTGATGAGAAAAGATGCTATATGATGAAACCATACTTGGGATATGGTAATAAAGTTGAGACCGGTCGGGTAATTTGCACTGAAAATGGAGTCTCAGTGTAGTATTTCCGGCTTGTCGATTAAGGACCGAAGCGTGTAGGCCGGCGTAACCGAGACTATGGAACGCAATTTGCGCCTGAGGTCGTTGGACCAATGGCACGTCTGTCATGGGTGTTGCCCCATCACAGTCGACCCTAGTTCCGGATACATACTCCGGTAAGCCCAATCTTGGGGGTGTCAAATCGGAAACGTACAACCGCGCACTGGGAGTGGAGAGATGGCGGGAGTACATGTTACCCTCGTGGGTTAAAGTCCCGGATTGGAGGTGTACGGTACTCTCGGGTGGCGTAGGGGCGCGGTTCCGTTTTGAGTATCCGGAAAGGGTTGATATATGCAAGCTTAAGTGCTACATATGTCGTGTGGAAAGAACTCCCCAGCTGGGTTAATCGATTTCGAAATCGCCGTGCTTCTCGGATATGGAGACTCGGTTTTCCCCACTTACATCGTAGTTTAATTATGGAACAGTGAAGAAATGGAATGAGTGATGGAACTTCTACAAATGTTTGCAATAGTGTAAGATCACCTAGAATAGGTGAGAAACTTATTTGAAAATAAAATGTTGAAAGTAAGGATTTACCTTTAGTAAGCTTTTCTGCAAAAAGAGTCCTTGATTCTTGCTAAAAACCTCACCTTGATTCCTATTAGCCAGCATTCCCGAAGTCTCCTCCTATTTTTCTTTAGTCGGGTAAGTCTTGTTGAGTACTCCCGCACTCGGGGTTTGTTGACCCATGTTGCGGGACACAGGAGTCATGTCTCGCACGGACCGTCTTTGCATGACGATTCGTCAGGAAGAAAGTGATGATGAGTGAGAGGTGAGACCCGTGGGCAGGGTCTAGTAGTGTCTTTTGTGTAATAAACTTTCCGCTACTCCTACTTTATATATTGTAAAACTTGTTTCAAATAAATGGTTGTAAAAGTATTGTAATATAAATCTTCCGCTGTTTTACTCTGATTATATATGAAAACTGTTGTAATACTGCAATGACCTCGTAACGGATCCTGGTTGGAAAAGTTAATAGTACTTTTCGGGTTATGGGTGCACATATGTGACTATTAAAGGTTGATGAACCGATAATTAGTACATGTGGGCCCTGTAATTTGGAAGGTTCTGCTACACTGACGGACGGGGTGAATAATGCTTACACAAAAGATATAAATCTGCTACGCTGGGCGTCATATCCGTTCCGTGACAGATACTGTAAAAAGGGGTATGTCGGGTTGGCTGATAAAACATAAATTAACAATGAAATGGACGACATATTAACAACAATACCAATAAGTATTCTGCTACTCTGTTTTGTTCTTCTTTTTTTCCTTTCAATAAGTATTCTGCTACTCTGATAAACCATACAGCCTGGGATGGTTGGGATGGGAGCTGACCGCTTTCTTAAGGCCATCCCACGCGGGGTGTATCGTCTCTTCCTCCCTCAAGATGAAGCAATCAAGGTACCATCTCACGAGAGCAAGGCGGGTAAGATGCTGGATCCCGAAATCAAACTCCCCTTCAGTGAGAGACCCAGTTTTGTCCAAATCGAATCTGAGATTGAGCTCTTGTAGCTTTGGCATGGCCCCAGCTTCGAACAACAATCCAAACGCACAAAATTGCGAACCGACATCGAACCATCTCAAGCTTGGAAATCCATGTGAGCCGTTGATCTTGACCTGTTGTGTTCCATCAGAGGACGATGATCTGTCAGCAACTTCGATCTTTACCCAGAGAAAGAGGCTGGAAAGAGCGTTTAGACTCCCGAGCAAACCAAAGTCTGCCACCCCAGGCTGCTCAACGAAGAGAGTCAAATCCTGGAGGTTATCAAGTGAACCGATCCATCTAGGGACCCTTGGGATTCCAGAAGTCCTGATGTCCAGTATCTTGAGGCCGAGGGAAGTGGGGCTCCATGCCTCCATCAACAATTTCTTCATTGGATCGGGGCAGCTTATACTCAAACAATTTAGGCATCCCGTACCAAGTGTACACAGAGATGACGCCAGATCTTCGCTAACCTCATCATCAATCACTACCATCAATGTCCGTAGATTTCTTAGCTGACGAAGCTCCTGTGCAAAGCTAGGTGACTGACGGGAGATATTGATCTTTTCCAACTGTTGCAATGCTTGCATGTTCTTCCCAAATCCATTTGGCAGCTGCACAACAGCACCAAATAATAGAGTGACCAACCGTGCAAGGCGACCAACACTGGACGGCAACTCTCTTATCTCGGTATACATTACATCTAGCGTTTGTAAATACTGCAGCTCTCCAATTTCTTCAGGAAGCTCATCTATCCTTGTGTCACGAAAGCTCAAGTACCTCAGTGCAAATAACCCACCCAAATGTGTCAGATGGTGGGCTTGTAGTCCCTCACAGCCTTCTAAATCCAAAACACGCAAATGCTTGAACTTCTGCAGTGAAGGGAGGACATCAAGGCTTCCAGGGAACACCGAAACTGAACGGGCATGATAATATGTTCTTTTCTCCCATAAGCCTACTAAGGCATCACTGACCTCATCTCTGTCCTGTAGAGAGAGTCGCCGAATCTTCCTATGTGGATCAACTCTTATGTTAGGAACACTGAACAGAGTTACGAAATTCTCTTCCAAAGCCTTGGACAGAATGAACTCAAGAATTGTGTCATGGACCCGACAGGAAAACCCACTATACATATCTGCAGCCACTGGCTGAATCAAGCTTCTGTTTATGAGCTCGTTGAAACACCTCTCCCCTAGCTCATATTGGGTGAACCCATGCTCTTCATGAATGAATCCCTCAGCAATCCATCTTAGTATCAATCGATCCTTTTCAACAAAATAATCTTCTGGGAATATACTCAGATACAGAAGACAACTTCGTAGGTGAAGAGGAAGGTCAAAGTAACTCAGTGACAAAATTTGTATCATTCTGTCAACACCTGAGTGCCTTTCAAGTGCATGACCAAACGAATGTTGAACTTTGTTCCATTCATCGACAGTTGGTGCTTTTCCTGCCAACAAACCAGCTATTGAAATTATTGCCAAAGGCAAACCATCACATTTTTCAAGATGTCATCACAAGCTACAGTGAGGTATGATGGGCATCCCTCTTCTGAACCAAATATTCTCTTCAGAAATAGCTTTCTTGAGTTCTCAACATTAAGAGGATGTAATTTATAGATGTGACCCCAATGTAAAGAGCAGCAAGATTCAGCAACTTCAATTTTACGTGTGGTTGTGATGATTCTGCTGGCACAATTATTTTTAATAAAAACATTCTGAATAATTTCCCATGATTCTGTATCCCATAAATCATCCACAACAATGAGGTACCTGCCAAATTATTTAGTGAAGTCTATTAGTAAGCAGTACAAATCAAATAACAGAAATGTGCTTTTTGGGTTAGACCAAATCTCATATTCATAACGTAATATGAATGTTTAGTTAAACCTAGATTTTCTTCCATTTGGGGACAAATACTATAAAAGTGAAATTATATATTTTTCATTGATGTTTTATTATTATATAAGAGGCACTAATTAATTTTATTGGTAACCTTATCTTACTACTAGTAACTTGGGTTTCTTTAAGACCTTCTTGTTACTCCTCACAAAGTGTGCTACAACCAAAAACTTGACCCTAGACATCCACAAGGTATAATAATAAAAAAGAAACTTCAACTATATGGCCTGAGAAAACCTTCAAACCCTAGGTTCCATACTAATCTAACTTGGACTGACCATGACCACTACAACTATCCCATAGTAGTAGGGCCAAAACCAACCACAGGCACTATAGGCTGGTGTGACATATGCGACCTGATAGAAATAGATAGCATGCCTATACTTACTCCTAAGTCTAAAAATTAGTAGTTCTAGGGCTCCGAAAGTGTAAAACAAATTAAAACATGCTTAATCATATAATGAACGAAAGGTTTATTGGATGAGCTGTTTTCTACCATACCTTTTATCTTGAAGGAAATCAGATATCTTTTTTGATAAGATGTTGCACATCTCCGGTGTACTCCTGCCCACTAATGTCACGGAGAATAGTCCTCAGCACTTCTATCATGTGAGGAGTTCGTGATACGGTAACAAAAGCCTTACAGTCAAATTTATCCTTAAGTGACTCATACACTTGATTGGCAAGTGTTGTTTTGCCTAGTCCGCCAAGTCCAACAACGGCAACCACCTTCACCTTATGCTGAAATGAAGATCCATCTTCTATCAACAAGTCGATCAACTCATTCTTTTGTTCGTCAAAGCCCACGAGCTCTGATGCATCCTTAAAGACAGCCAGAGCCCGAATATTAATCATCTCATGTGAATCCTTGGTGCTCATCACACCGGTCCTGTATCTGTGATTCCTATCTCCTACCTCCTTAATCTGTGTCTTGAATTCTTGTATCGCCTTTGAAATCCGGTGTTGTGCCTTCGTCTTGTCCAGCAACTTCTTGCACTTCTTCATTAAGCTCTTCTTCTTAGCAGATTTGTCATCATTAATACAAATCATGAATTCATCAAGGCTGTCCTCGATGTCATATGACATCTCCCGCACATCTGTCATCCAAATCTTGTCTTGGTTATTAGGATTCTCATCCTCTGACATCTTCTCGAGGAAGGCATGCATATACTTAAGCTCATCAGAGAGAGGCTTGATGTCCTTGCGGACATCTTTCAAGTGCTTGAACTCGTCACCAAGCAGAGTTGCTAGCTTCACAGTGACAGCCTTGAGTGCCCCCGTTGCTGCGCTCACCAAGAACCCTTCCATTTCTCTACTACTTCCTCCCTCCGTCGGGTTTCCCTTTTGTTTGTGGACAGCAGCAACTCAGCAAGGATACAGGATTCTTGCTGGTACTCCTTCCGTCCCTCGGTGTCCGTCCCCTGTTGTTTGCAAACAGCAAGGTTGTCAGGAAGGATGCCTTTGAATCGCACGATACAGGATGACTGGATGAAACCTAAAGCTGCAGGAGACAGAATCTGAGATACAAAGATGATCAGAGTCACCTGCTGGATCGTTGGATGCTGAGACCTCGATCGGGCACCGGAGGCGTCGACGAGCGTGCGCCACGGCCACCCCGGAGTCGGCGAGGAAGGTTGGATGATGGCTGGAGACTGAGGACGTCCGGATCTGGGAGAGCACGTCCCCTATAGCGTGAGCACGGACGAGGTGCCCCAGGGCTGGAGCGCTCGTGTACTTGCAGCAAGACGCCTGCCGTGCCCGGGAGTGAAAGTGTTTGCGCGTTGCTCTGGGCGAGAGATCGAGTGAGTGGGGAAAGGAAAACGCGATGACGCGGAGTCGGCGCAGAGTCTACTCCTTCAGAATCTTGAGAAGGTGGTAGGTGCTACAATTTCCAATAAATTCGACTAAAGTTTTCTCTTTTCTCTTGGTTGAGTCACGTACGTCGTCCCGACACATTTTTTTAAAAACTCTTGGTGCGCCATACTTCTTTGTGAAAAGTTATGCTTGCTCCACTAATTACGATTTTAGTGCCCTTTATCTCTTTGTGAGAAGCTATGCTTGCTCCACTAATTACGATTTTATAGTGCCCTTCATCTCTTTCTCAGAGCGAGTGTAGTTGGATTGCTTTTCAAGATGCTGATTAGGTTAACAATAATATCCTTCAAGGGCGCGCAAAGAAAGCTAACAATTGCTTTCCGTCTGTTATTATTGCAGAGTTAGTCACGTAGATGGTCGATGGTTCTCTGGCATTTCCTTGGCTGCGCACAGGCAGAGAAGCAGAAAACACGACGAGAGGCGTGGTGGATCATTAGGTTATATGTCCAGATAGGATGGACGGAGTTTGGCCGAGGCTACGCAGGTTTGATGGTTGTGCTTGCTGCTCCTCTTTTCAGTTGAGAGGCTACGCGTGTTTCTTTGATTAGGTTAACCAAATAATTTGATGATTGTGCTTGCTGCTCTTCTTCTCAGTTGAGAGGCTACGCATGTTTCTTTGATTGTATTACGATGCCGGCTTCCATACCATGGACATCGTTTGTGTGGATGAGAGAGCCCTCTCCCAGTACAAGTTAGTCTCCACTCTCCAGTACCAATTGGCAGAGGAGGCCCACAAGATGGTGTCTTCTCCCTAGCGACTAGATCGGCGTGAGTTGAGAAAGGGTGCTGCGGAGCTCGCTAGCGACTAGATCGGCGTTTCTCCAGCGATCTCTGATATTGACACCCCTGCTCATCCACCGTGCTGAACAAACTGGCAAAAGCACCGCGTGGTCCTGATGGATGTACCTTGGCCTCTCGCTGTACAACACTAAGCTCCGCCCATCTGCCTTGGCAGTTCGCACCGCTAATTGCCAGAGCAGATTGATACTCTCTGGATGAAGTGCAATGCTTGTTAGCAGAGGTGACTGCCCCTGCCCAACTCAGCACCAGCACTGTATGTATCAGAGAAAATTGCGCCCATGATGTACGTAGGCACTAGGCACAGCACTCTACGTTCGGGTTAGACGAGCGTAGTTCCTACGGGCGGTTCGAGGAGTAGCTTGGCCGCGCAGGGGATCAGACAAAGAAAGCGGAGGTTGTGCAGAGGCGGCGACAAATTAAGTCGCCTTGTACCAAATATAGAGACCGTGGCAACAGAGTGCACCAAGAGGCATGCAAGTGAACTCGGCGTCAGCAAAAGCATCAGTCAGCAGAGATGTCTTTCTTGTGTTCAGATTTTGCATCTCCAAAAGGGAGTGTTCTGATTTTGCATTCAGAATGCCAAACCGCTTTTCCAGCTGGTTCTGCACCTCCCACTGTGCCTTGCTCTTGACCGCCGGCTTCTGGTGTGTGGCCCAACCCGTTCCCATCCATGCGCTGCTGCTGCCATCAGAGCTTGCATGCGATTGAACGGAACGAACAAGTTACAACAGTGTAACCAGGGGCAGAGCGCGCTCGCGATCATCGCCACCCTTGTGCCGCACCCTGCTGGTGAACGACGTTACAAAGATATAGTCAAGGCACAATCATAGTGGAATCGACCACAAGACACACCAGTCTGTCCACAAATAAGTTCAATCTTTTTACCTATATATACTATATAGTCATACAGCTGATGAGGCAAAAAGAAATAATGAGTCAAATGGGATGGAATGAAAAATACATATATATAAATCTGCTACACTGGGCGTCATACCCGTCCCGTGACAAATACGCTTCAAAAAGAAGTAGATGAGAATTCGGATTGGCTGATATAAAACATTAAATTACAATAACATGAACCACATATTAACAACATAACGACTGAACTAGTTATAATGTAGTGGAGTGCAAAAGGCATGCATATGAGTGAGGGTCGCTGGTCCTTGCGCTGTTCGTAGCAAGCATTTATGCTCTGTTATCTTTATGCCACCACGGCAAACGCAACGATAGTTGTGGGTGGTTGGGATTGGAGCGGACCGCTTTGTTCAGGGCATCCAACATGGACTGGTCAGCCTCATTCTGCTTGGAGTACCGAATGTAACATGTTAAGAGAGCAAGACAAGGTAGATGCTGGATGCCGAAATCAAAATCTCCGTCAGTGACAGACCCTGTTTTCTCCATGTGGAAATCGAGATAGAGCTCTTGTAACTTTGGCATGGCTCCAGCTTCGAACAACAACCCAAGCGCACAGCTGGGCAAACCAACTTGGAACCTTGTCAAGCTTGGGAATCCATGCATGCCACTGATCTTGAGCCGTCGTGTTCCTTGAGAGAAGGACGATTTGTTAGCAACTTCAACCTCTACCCTGAGATGGAGGCTGGAAAGAGCGTTTAAACTCCCGAACAAACCAAGGTCTGCCACCCCAAATTGCTCAACAAAGATATTCAACTCCTGGAGATTAACAAGTGAACCAATCCATGTAGGGACCCTCGGGAACACAACCGAATAGATTTTAAGTATCTTGAGGTCGAGTTGGGTGGGGTTCCAAGGCTCCACCGTCAATTTCTTCAGCATTATACTGCCTGATATAGTCAAAGAACTGAGGCATCTCATACCAAGTGTACACAAAGATGACGCAAGAACATCGCTAAGCTCATCAACAATTATTAACTCCAATATCTGTAGATTTGTTAGCTGACAAAGCTCCTCTGCAAAGCTTGGTGACTGCATGGAGACATCGATCCACCCCAACCACTGCAATGCTTGCATGTTCTTCCCAAATCCATCTGGCAGCCGCCCACGACCACAAAATAGAGTGACCAACCGTGTAAGGCGACCAACACTTGATGGCATCTCTCTTATTTTAGAACCAATTACATTTATTGTTTGTAAATGTTGCAGCTCCCCAATTTCTTTTGGAAGTTCGTGTATATCTGTGTCACATAAGCTCAAGTACCTCAATGCAAATAACCTACCCAGATGCGCCAGACGGTGGGCATGGGTTTGTAGTCCCTTGCAGTGTTCCAAGTCCAAAACACGGACATGTCTGAACCTCTCTAGAGAAGGGAGGATATCAAGACTGGGAGAGAATACAGAAATAGCCCGTGCATGATAATATATTATTTTCTCCCGTGAGCCTACTAAGGCATCAGGAACCTCATTCTTACTGTCCTGTAGAGAGAGCCGCCGAATCTTCATGTGTGGATTAACTGCCATGTTAGGAACGCCAACCAGAGTTACGAAATTCTCCTCCACAGCCTTGGACAAAATAAACTCAAGAATTGTGTCATGGACCCGACATGAAAGCACTCCATAAAAATCAGTACGTGCTGGCTGAATCAAGCTTCTATTTATGAGCTTATTCAGACACCTCTCCCCTAACTCATATTGGGTGAACCCATGCTCTTCATGAATGAATCCCTCAGCAATCCATCTCAGTATCAATCGATCCTTCCCAATCACATAATCTTCTGGGAATGTACTGAGATACAGAAGACAACTGCGTAGGTGCGGTGGAAGGTCAAAGTAACTCAGTGACAATATTTGTATCATTCTATTGATACCTGATTGCCTTTCAAGTGCTTGACCAAACGAACGTTGAACTTTGTTCCATTCATCTACAGTTGGTGCTTTCCCTGCCAACAAACCAGCTATTGCTATAATTGCCAGAGGCAAACCATCACATTTTTCAAGATATCATCACAAGCTTTAGTGAGGTATGATGGACATCCATCTCCTGAACCAAATATTCTCTTCAAGAACAACTTTTTCTGGAGTTCTCAAAAATTAAGTGGACGTAATCTGTAGATGTGACCTGATGTAAAGAGCAGCAAAATTCAGCAACTTCAGTTTTACGTGTGGTTGTGATGATTCTGCTGTCATAACTATTTCTTATTAAAGCATCCTGAATGGTTTCCCATGATTCCAAATCCCATAAATCATCCACAACAATGAGGTACCTGCAAAATTAGTTGGTAAAGTCTGTTAGTAAGGACTAAAATAAAAATAGTTAATACAAATCAAATAATCATAAATAATGATAAAGCGTGAATATTTATTACAACATATGTTTTCTTTAATTAATTCAGGGACGGCGATGACGATGACGGCGGCGGCGACAACAACAACAACAACAACAACAACAACAACAACAACATATCCTTTAGTCTCAAGCTATAGTTGGGGTAGGCTAGAGATAAAACTCATATGAAACAAGTATAAAAGGTCGCAAAAAAGATAGAAGGCAAAAAGATAAAGATAGGGTAGATAGAAAAAGAAACAAAGGGCACGGTTCAGGTTGATAGTTTAGCCTCCATGCGCTCCTATCCATTTTCAAATTATATATTTTGGCATCAATGCTTCATGTTATATAGGAGACCCCAATTGTATTGGTAACCTATCTTATATTACTACTGGTAATGGTAACTTGGGTTCTTTTAAAGGTCATCATGTTACTTCTCACAGCACGTGCTAGAAAAAAAAAATGACCCAAGAAAACAACCTCAATTAAGTATTATATATAATGATGAGAAAGTTTCAACTACAGGGCAAAGAAAAATCCCAAACTCCGGGTTCCACACTAACTCAACTTGGACCGACCATGATCTCATATTGTTACTTGGTTAGTGACCAGTTCAATTATAACCTAGCACAAGGGCTAATTAAAACCATAGGCTTCATAGCCTGGTACCATGCCACATGTTTGAAATAGATGACATGCCAATACTTACTCCAAAAATTAGTAATGCAGGAGCCCTAAAATTTAAAAAAAAAAACATGCTTAATCAGTGTTTGGTTCTAAATTGTACCATACTGTTTGTTTTCAGCAAACACGTCAGTTTTCATATCAGAGCTCTCTAAATAATAAAGTTCAAACAAATATCAAAAAATAAACTTTTTCTTAGGAATTAGATAAGTCAGTGAACTATATTAAGGGAAACATGATGCACGCATGCATATCATTTTGGACAACTATAAATCTTAAATTAGAACAATCATTCATAAAGGTATACTTTTTATGTACTTTCTAAAATTCCAATGCTATGCGTGCGGCCACACGTTAGGCTGACAAGCTAGTTATTCCTTTGTTCCAGACTTCCAACTTATAAGGTGGATGCGTATGTCAACATTCAGAGTTTGTAATCTTTCACCAACAATTTTGTTAACTATTTGTAAATTTTAAAATTCTTTATATTTGCTTTATCAAACATATTTACAATTGATTATAGTTTAATATTAGGAAATAACATAATATAAGATAAATGAATTGTAAGTAAAACTTATGACATCATGTCAAGTCAAACCATGCTTTATAAACTAGGACAGGCGAGGAGGAACATTGTATTTGTAACATTTGAAGGATAGAGTAGATGTTGTGCCCATACTTACTCATAATTAAGTCTAAAAACTAATAGGTCTAGGTCTCTGAAAATGTAAAACAAATTAAAAACATGCTCATATAGTATACAAAGGATCTATCATCCGATGAGCTATTTTCTAGCGTACCGTTTATCTTGCAGGAAATCAGATATCTCTTTGATAAGATGTTGCATATCTCCAGTGTACTCATTCCCACTAATGTCACGAAGAATAGTTCTCAACACTTCCATCATGTGAGGAGTCCGTGACACTGTTACAAAAAGCTGTACATTTAAATTTATCCTTAAGTGACTTATACACCTGATTGGCAAGTGTTGTTTTGCCTATCCCTCCAAATCCAACAATGGAGACCACCTTCACCTGATGCTGAGATGATACATCAACTGTCAACATGTTGATCAACTCATTCTTTTGTTCATCAATGCCCACAAGCTCTGATGCATCCTTAAAGATAGCCTGAGCCCGAATATCAATGTTGTGATGTGAATCCTTAGTGCTCATCACACCTGTCCTGTATCTGTGATTTCTATCTCCTACCTCCTTAACCTGTGTCTTAAATTCTTGCAACGCCTTTGAAATCCGGTGTTGTGCCTTCGTCTTATCCAACAACTTCTTGCACTTCTTTATTAAGCTCTTCTTCTTAGCAGATTTGTCATCATTTATACAAATCATAAATTCATCCAGGCTGTCCTCGATGTCATATGACATCTCCCGCACATCTCTCATCCAAATCTTGTCTTGGTTGTCAGGATTCTCCTCCTCTGACATCTTCTCGAGGAAGGCATGCATGTAATTCAGCTCATCAGAGAGAGGCTTGATCTCCTTGCGCACATCTTTCATGTTCTTGAACTCATCGCCAAGCAAACTTGCTAGCTTCACGGTGACAGCCTTGAGTGCCCCTGTCCCTGCGCTCACCAAAATGCCTTCCATTTTTCTGGTATACTCAGTTGCTCACTCTCTTGTTCAGTTCTCCCTGTTGTTTGTGAGCAGCAAAAGATTGTCAGGACTCAGGAACACGTTTTTGTGTCATAGAATTGTACAATAATACAACTGTACTGAATCCATATGACATGGAGAGCGCTGCTGATCGATGTAGTTGTTTTTTTTTTTTTTGGTAGAATAATCGCGATACGTATCAAAGGAACATCAGAATCGTACCTTGATGTGGATGGTGATTTCTGTAGGATCCTGGAACCTTGGACACAGAGGCAGCTGATAAGCGTGAACAAGGCCTCCCGGCAGTCAACGTGGCGGATATATGGATGAAGCTCGAACAAGCACTGGCAATCACGGCAGGGCAGGGTGTGGATGCGTGAGAGCGCGAGCGCGAGGACGAAGGGACGACGAACAGCACGCAGGAGCGTAGAAGTGCTCTGAAATGGCAACACTGGGCTGTAGCATGGGAACGGGGAGGAGACCGGGAGTCAATGAAATGTATGCTCTTATTGTTAATTCATCTAGATCTGTGCACAGGTTTCTTTGCCCGAGATGTCCCAGTTGTGCCTTATTAATTCATCTAGATCTAGAGATGCGAGTTTGTTAGTTTTCTTTACCCGGGAATCAGAAAGACAATAGCGGCACCCATGTGATCAGGCAGTGCCCAAGGGTGGTCATCTTCTGATCGATAGGCTAAAAAAACTACCTGAAATCTGTCCCTTGCTAAGCACTAGTGCAGCTGGCCGTCGTAAATTAAGCCTGGAACTGCAAGTATCAAAGAAAAAATGTTTCCACTAGAACTGCAAGTATCAAATTCTCATGGAAGGCATGCATATAGTTGAAGTCATCATCACCAAAGCAAAGTTGCTAGCTTCAAAGTGACAGCCTTCTGTTGATCGATAAAATCGGTAACACACCAAAAAATAAGAGCTAGATCGCTCTCGTGGGGCAAGCCAAAATCGGGGATCGGCAAGCGCCTAGAGATATCCACACCTGGACCGTGTGCCTCCAACGATGAGCGCGATACGCAAAGACACGCGTCGTCGGAGGAGCCTCGTCGGGAGCGCGATACGCAAGACACGCCGACGAAGTCTCTTGAAACCCGAAACCCCACACGCCGGGACGGACCCGTGAGGGTGCAGCAGCTATGGGCTGCCCTAGCCGCCCCTGGCCGCTCTAGGGGCGTGGTTGTCGTCGAACTTCCGTTCATGGCATCGGCGGCGAAGAAGGAGAGGATGACCTACAAGCAAGACGGTAGTAGATTGATTTTGTCGATTGGATGTAGATGGGATCAAATCGGCCATTAACCTCTTATTATATAGAGGAGGGTGGTCTTATCCTTTTAGGAAACCATCAAAGACGTTTCCAATCACAAAAAGATTTCCAAAACCCGATCAAAACTAACCGGTTTCGGACCCGCGGCAGACGCGTCGGTTGCGTCATCAGACGCGGTCCAGTAGCACCTTTGGAGCCTAGGGTGCGCCACACGATATGATGACGACCGACGCTGTGAGCCACGTCCGGCGTTTGGTCGCGCCCACGTCAAGGGCACCTGACACCTGCCGGATCCTTTGCTAGCTTCTTTTGCTTGCCTCTTTGCTTGAAGACATTAACGTGTCTTGTTTGGACTCTCACATGCATGATATACAAGCATATATATATATTGCTCCTGTCTATATATGTTGCTGCTCCTGGACGTCAACTAGCCGGTAGAGTTGCTTCTGATCTCCCTAGAGCACCTGGACTTTATAACCGGCTCCTTTTCTCTTTCCTATTTGTTTACGGAAACAAACATAGGACAGCAATATGTGCAGCTCCTGGACTTTTAGCAAGCACGTGTACCATCTCCAAGCACATATAAATCATGAAGATATGCTTGCTCATCACCGGCTAATTATTATAACGATTAATGTGCCGAACGGTCAGGCAGTCCTAGTCCAGTAGTCCATGATCCTTTATGTATTCAAGATGACCCATTGCCATGACACTTTACTTTGGGACATTTTCGAGTGTCAACACCTTCAGTGCCCCCTAGTTCCCGCGCTCACACCACCACAATTCCCTCCATTTTTCTTCGGTGTTCTATCCGCTTGTTTAGTGCTCCGTATTATTTGTGCACACCAGAGTTCAAGTTGTCAGGATCAGGATGTATCTGTGCCACAGACTTGTACACAATACTACGATTGCACACTGATGCCAAATGACATTTATGGAGAACAGTGCTGATACAAGTATTTTGGAACAATCACGATACGAATCATACCTGAACCCGGATGGCGTGATTCGGACACAGAAGGCAGATGGGGGAGACCGGGAGTCAATGTAATGTATGCTTTCTTGTTATTAATTCATCTAGATCTGTGCATGCACTCCTTTTGTACCCGAGCTGTCCCATTTGTGTAGTATTCCTTCTGTTCACATAGGGTGCCACACACTTATTAGTTTTATTTACCCGGGAATCAAAAGCGCAATGACACCCATGCCAGGCCATGGAATCTTGTCCCTTGCAAAGAGCGAGTGCACCTGGACGTCCTCTGTTCGGTAGAGTGGTGAGAGGAAAAAAAAAACACTTCTTTTCTGAAAAACTTCACATAGGAAAGCAAACAGTGGTTAAAATAAGGTGCCCTAGCCGTGTTTGTATGTTTTAATACAAATAGGTACTATATGGAGAAGCGCGCACTACTTGAAACAGGCTCGTTGCCGAGTGCAACAGCCTTTGCTGAGCGGCACCGCGCTGGGCAAAGATCGACGCTCTTTGCCAAGTGTTAGACGGTCAGCGAAGACTGACACTCAGCAAAGGCGCCTCTTTGCCGAGCGCCGACACTCGTAAACATGCATGAGCTGTGGGCAAAGCCTTCACTTTTGTCACCAAATGAACATATACATTTCTCATTTGGAAGAGACAGTACCACTGAGAGATCATTCGTGGTGTCATGATGTCTAGCAAATTGGTGACGACTCACTACCACTATTTCGTCATGGGATTTTCAATATGCTGTGAGTCTGTGACTAACACACCTCCCCATCCTCCGTGCTGAAAAACAGGGACACTTAACGCAGGCTGAAACAGATCCTGGATCGATCGGATTCCCTTGGCCACCAGCTTGAAAATGAATTTCAGCAAGAGAACCCAGGGGCCTGATGAATGTTCATAACAACCAGCTGCGTATACAAGAATTTTTCCCACAGGTGGCCGCGCTCGCTCATCTGCCTTGGCACCGCTGATTGCCTGCGCAGATCGGTACTCTCTGGATGGAGTGCACTGCTTCTGAGAAGAGCTGGCCATGGTGTACGTAGGTAGAGCACCAGCACTATAGCAGAGGAAATTGTCCGGTTTGAGTTCGGACGGGCGGTTCGATCGAGGAGTAGCAGCTTGGCCACGCAGGGGATCAGACAAAGAAATCGGAGGTTGTGCAGAGGCGGTGACAAATAAACTCGCCTGTGTACCAAATCAAGACGGCGGCTACAGAGTGCACCAAGAGGTATGCAAGAAAGTGATCCAACTCGATCGGCATCAGCAAAAGCATCAGTCAGCAGAGTTGTTTTATCTTCTGTTTTTTTGCTTTTCACTTTTCCATCTCCAAAAGAAAGTGTTCAGATTTTGTATTCAGAATGCCAAACCGCTTTTCCAGGTGGTTGTGCACCTCCCACCGTGCCTTGCTCTTGACCGCCTTCTGGTGTGTGGCCCAACCCGTTCCCGTCCGTGCGCCACCGCTGCCATACGCACGATCAGATCAGAGCTAGCACGCGATTGAACGAAACGAACAAGCTGCATCTGCACGACACACGCAACTATTCTGATGATCCTGTAGAGCTGGTAGCATGAAGAAGTCGACCAAGTCCATCTCGTAGTAGGGCACAGTCGTCCGGTTCATTTGATCCTTGAACAGGGGCAGGAAGCAGTCCATAATCTTTTCATTCCATGGTCTTGCAGTGGAGGTCCACGATGAAGACGGCGCTGCTCCTGTAGATCGAGCACGAGCATCGACCCCTGCTCTCAAGTCAAACCACTTCTCCTTCGGCTGCCAGACGGGGCACATGTGTCTGGGTATCCCTGAAGCCTGTCTTCTGCTCCCACGCCTTGTTGGCCTCCGCATGGGCATGGCCATGGCCGCCGGCTTTCTGCTGCTGAGTGCTGACGACGACAACTCGACAACTGGAAACAGCCACGTACGAGATGTACAAGCAGATGACCACAAAGCTTGCCGTCTCCGGTGATGCAGAGGAGCGGGTTGCCTCCGATCTGGCGCGGACGGGGAATCCTTGTAAAGGCAAAGTAGACGCGTCCTGCTCCCAGCTGCACGCTGAGCTTGTACAGGCTCGCGATCATGGCCACCCGTGTGCCGCGCCCTGCTGGTGAACCACGCTACAAAGATTCAAGGCACAATCATAATGGAATCCACCACAAGACGTACACACCAGTCTGTCCACAAGCAAGTTCAATCATTTTACCTATGTACATACTATATAGCCATACAAATGATGAGGCAAAAAGAAATAATGAGTCAAATGGGATGAAATGAAAAAAAAAATATGTAAATCTGATACATTGGGCGTCATACCCCGTCCCTTGCAGCCATGCCAAATACATTGTAAAAAGGAGTACGTTGAGAATTCGGGTTGGCTGAACCACATATTAAGGCTGTCTCCAACGGGAGAGGCATACAACCAAAATGCATGTTTGCCACGAGCAAAGCCCTCCAACGGCTTATGCAAGCGGCGACCTAAATCTGCGTCGGCGGGAAGAGCAAACGCACATTTGCCTCAGTCTCTCCTCTACCCATACAGCTATCGAATAGGTGGGGCCGTGGGGGCCTCCACGCCGCGCTCCTCCGCGGCCTTCTTGCGCGGCACGGCCCGCTCACTCGCGGCGACCCGCTCGCCGGCCGGCGGGGCTGCGGCGGGGGCGGGTCCGCAGCGGCGCTCAGCGGCGTGCGGGCTGGCTGCGGTGTCAAGGCGCGCGACGCGAGAGAGCGAGCGGCCGGCGGTCTCGGGGCTTCACGGGCGCGGCACCATGGCGCGAGAGCGGGCCAGCCTTCCGCGCGCTCGCGGCATCTCGCATCGAGAGGAAGACGATGGAGGGACTGTAAATTAATTTTGTTTCACTTTCAGGGTTTCTGATGTAAAATCACTAGAGAGAAGTTTTATTACATCTGAGCTTTGCTGATTTCTTAAAAGGTCAAGGTCTAGATGCAAAGATCTGAAAACAATAGCAACCGTGATTCTAGGTGGGCTGTTGGAGATGAGAATTATTTGGGTACGTGAACTTTTACTGTAGATGCAGCAGATCACATATGGGTGTCTGTCCTCTGTTGGAGACAGCCTAACAACATTACAACTGAGTTAGTTAGAATGCAGTACTAGAGTGCAAAAGGAATCCGGTCATGTAGGGGTCGCTGGTCCTTGAGTTGTCCGTAGCATGCATTTATGCTCTGTTGTCTTCAGTGCCATCACTAGAAATGCAATAACAGCCGTGGATGGTTGGGATTGGAGCTCACCGCTTTGTTAAGGGCATCCGACACGGGCTGCTCAGGCTCATTCTGCTTGGTGTGGCAAATGTAACATGTCACGAGAGCAAGACAAGGTAGATGCTGGATGCCGAAATCAAAATGCCCGTCAGTGAGAGGCCCAGTTTTGTTTTTGTCAAATTGGAGAACGAGCTCTTGTAGCTTTGGCATGGCTCCAGCTTCGAACAACAACCCAAGCGCACAGTTTCTCGAACCGACTCGGAACCTTCTCAAGCTTGGGAATCCATGTGTGCCACTGATCTTGAGCCTTTGTGTTCCTTGAGACAAGGACGATCTGTCAGCAACTTCATCCTTTACACTGAGATGGAGGCAGGAAAGAGCGTTTAAACTCCCGAGCAAACCAAATTCTGCAACCCCAAATTTCTCAACAAATATACTCAACTCCTGGAGATTAACAAGTGAACCGATCCATGTTGGGACCCTAAGGAACACAAACCAATAGATTTTAAGTATCTTGAGGTCCAGTTGGGTGGGGTTCCATGGCTCCACCGTCAGTTTATTCACCTTTTCTTTAACGTATATAGTCAAAGAACTGAGGCATCCCGTACCAAGCGTACACAAAGATGACGCAAGATCATTGCTAAGCTCATCATCAATTATTAACTCCAACTTTTGTAGATTTCTTAGCTGACAAAGCTCCTCTGCAAAGCTAGGTGACTGAATGGAGACCTCGATCCACCCCAACCACTGCAATGCTTGCATGTTCCTCCCAAATCCATCTGGCAGTTTGACACCATCATGACAAAATAAAGTGACCAACCGTGTAAGGCAACCAACACTTGATGGCATCTCTCTTATATAAGTACTGGCTACATTTAGTGTTTGTAAATGTTGCAGCTCCCCAATTTCTTCAGGAAGCTCCTGTATATATGTGCCACGTAAGCTTAAGTACCTCAATGCAAATAACCTACCCAAATGTGCCAGACGGTGAGCTGGGGTTCCTAGTCCCGGGCATTTTTCTAAGTCCAAAACACGGACATATCTCAACCTCTCTAGTGAAGGGAGGATATCAAGATATCTGAGATTCTCTAGTGAAGGGAGGAAATCAAAACTTTGACCAGGAGAGAACACAGAAACAGACCGTGTATGGTAGCATGTTATTTTCTCACGTGAGCCTACAAAGGCATCAAGAACCTCATTCTTCTTGCCATGTAGAGAGAGTCGCCGAATCTTCATATGTGGATTCACTTGTATGTTAGGAACACCAACTAGAGTTACAAAATTCTCCTCCACAGCCTTGGACAAAATGAACTCGAGAATTGTGTCATGGACACGACATGAATGCACACCATCAAAATTTATATTCTCTGGCTGAATCAAGCTTCTATTTATGAGCTCATTGAAACACCTCTCCCCTATCTCATATTGGGTGAACCCATGCGCTTCATGAATGAATCCCTCAGCAACCCATCTCAATATCAACCGATCCTTCCTAATCTCATAATCTTCTGGGAATATACTGAGGTAGAGAAGACAACTTCGTAGGTAGGGAGGAAGGTCAAAGTAACTCAGTGACAATATTTGTATCATTCTATTGATATCCGGTTGCCTTTCAAGTGCATGACCAAATGAGCGTTGAACTTTGTTCCATTCATCTACAGTTGGTGCTTTCCCTGCCAACAAACCAGCTATTGCTATAATTGCCAAAAAGGTAAACCATCGCATTTTTTCAAGATGTCATCACAAGCTTTAGTGAGGTATGATGGACATCCATCTCCTGAACCAAATACTCTCTTCAGGAACAACTTTCTGGAGTTCTCAAAATTAAGTGGGCGTAATCTGTAGATGTGACCCTGATGTAAAGAGCAGCAAGATTCAGCAACTTCAGTTTTACGTGTGGTTGTGATGATTCTGTTGTCATAATTATTTCTTATTAAAGCATTCTGAATGGTTTCCCATGATTCCAAATCCCATAAATCATCCACAACAATGAGGTACCTACAAAATTAGTTAGTGAAGTCTATTAGTAAGGACTAAAATAAAAATAATTAATACAAATCAAATAATCATAAATAATGATAAAAGCGTGATCATGTTATTTCTCACAGCACGTGCTAGAAAAAAAAAAAACTCCAGAAAGTTTCAACTATAGGTCAAAGAAAAAAATCCCAAACTCCGGGTTCCACACTAACTCAACTTGGACCGACCATGATCTCATGACCACTTCAATTATAACCTAGCACAAGGGCTAATTAAACCATAGGTGCCATAGCCTGGTGCCATGCCACAGGTTTGAAATAAATGACATGCCAATACTTACTCCTAAAATTAGTAATGCAGGAGCCCTAAAATTTAAAATAAAAAACATGCTTGTCAGTGTTTGGTTCTAAATTGTACCATACTGCATGTTTTCAGAAAACACATCAGTTTTTATATTAGAGCTCTCAAAATAATAAAGTTCAAACAAATATCAAAAAATAAACTTTTGCTTAGGAATTCGATAAGCCAGTGAACTATATTAAGGGAAACATGATGCACGCATGCATATCATTTTAGACAATGATAAATCTTAAATTAGAACAATCATTCATAAAGGCATACTTTTTATGTACTTTCTAAAGTTGCAATGCTATGCATGTAGCCACACATCAGGCTGAGTGGCTGACAAGCTAGTTATTCCTTTGTGCCAGACTTCCAAGTCCAACTTATAAGGTGGATGTGTATGTCAACATTCAGAGTTTGTAATCTTTCACCAACAATCTTGTTAACTTTTTGTAACTTTTAAAATTCTTAACATTTGCTTTATCAAACATATTTATAATTGATTATAGTTTAATAGTAGGAAAATACCATAATATAAGATAAATGAATGGCAAGTAAAGCTTATGACATCATGTCAAGTCAAACCATGCTTTATAAACTAGGACAGGCGAGGAGCAACTTCTACGAAAAGAGTGAGGGAAAAACATTGTATTTGTAACATTTGAAGGTTAGAGTAGATGGTGTGCCCATAATTACTCATAAGTCGAAAACTAATAGGTCTAGGTCTCTGAAAATGTAAAACAAATTAAAAACATGCTCATATATTTTCTAGCGTACCTTTTATCTTGTAGGAAATCAGATATCTTTTTGATAAGATGTTGCATATCTCCAGTGTACTCCTGCCCACTAATGTCACGGAGAATAGTTCTTAACACTTCCATCATGTGAGGAGTCCGTGACACTGTTACAAAAGCTGTACATTCAAATTTATCCTTAAGTGACTTATACACCTGATTGGCAAGTGTTGTTTTGCCTAGCCCTCCAAATCCAACAATGGAGACCACCTTCACCTGATGCAGAGATGACCCGTCAACTGTCAACATGTTGATCAACTCATTCTTTTGTTCATCAATGCCCACAAAGCTCTGATGCATCCTTAAAGATAGCCTGAGCCCGAATATCAATATTTTGATGTGAATCCTTAGTACTCGTCCCACCGGTCCTGTATCTTTGATTCCTATCTCCTACCTCCTTAATCTGAGTCTTGAATTCTTGTATCGCCTTTGAAATCCGATGTCGTGCCTTCGTCTTGTCCAACAGCATCTTGCACTTCTTCATTAGGCTCTTTTTCTTAGCAGATTTGTCACCATCAATACAAATCATAAATTCATCAAGACTGTCCTCGATGTCATATGACATCTCCCGCACATCTGTCATCCAAATCTTGTCTTGGTTGCCAGGATTCTCATCCTCTGACATCTTCTCGAGGAAGGCATGCATGTACTTAAGCTCGTCAGAAAGAGGTTTGATGTCCTTGCGCACATCTTTCAAGTGCTTGAACTCATCACCAAGCAAAGTTGCTAGCTTCACGGTGACAGCCTTGAGTGCCCCTGTCGCTGCACTCACCAAAACGCCTTCCATTTTTCTGGTACTCAGTTGCTCACTCCCTTGTTCAGTTCCCCCTGTTGTTTGTGAGCAGCAAAAGGTTGTCAGGACTCGGTAACACGATTTCGGTAGAATGGGGATACATATCATAGGACCATCAGAATCGTACCTTGATGTGGATGGTGACTTTTGTGATACTCCCTCGGTGTTCTCTCTTGTTTTGTGAGTGAATAGCAAGGTTCCTCTGGGGTTTTCAGCAAGCCAAAAGCAAGCCCCAGATGTTCCAGCCAGAAGCAAGCCCCAGATTTAACGTGCAGCCAAAAAAACGTGTTAAATCAGGATCCTTCCATTTTTCTGCTGCTGCCTCCCTCCCTCGATGTTCCTGTTATTTTATATTTATATTATACAAGTTTGTCAGGATGCACAATGGACTCGGTTCGAGAAGTTTGTCAGGATGCACAAGGAAACTATTTTCTTTCCCCCTAGAATCACACATTGGAATAGACACTACTGCCTCCCTCCCTCGATGTTGCTGTTATTTTTATATTTATTATTATACAAGTTCGTCAGGATGCACAATGGAAATGGGGAAAAGTTTGTCAGGATGCACGAGGAAACATTTTTTTCTTCATGGAATCGCACTTTGGAATAGACACTAACCTGGATCTGTGATGAGCTTGCACGACGGCCTCCCGGCTCTCCCCACAATCAGGAGGGCGGAAGGCGGATGGATGGATGGATGGATGGATGGACTACGGACAAGACAAGCCCCGTCGCCGACGGGAGATGGGCGGGCGAGTTCGAGGACGTCTGGACTCCCGGACGACCGGAGGCGTGCGTAGCCAACGGGCAATGGCGGCCGGATCTGGGAAAGCACGGACGACGGGACGAGCGCAATGCTGCTGGGCTGCTGGCGTTGGCTGCTGGCGTTGCTCTGGATCTGAGAGTGAGAGTGAGGTGAGCGGGGAAAAGGGTGTCTCTTCGAGGCATCCGATGAAAGGGAAAAACGCGTTGACGGCGAGTCGTTGCCGAGTCTCGTTGACGCGGAGTCGTAGCCGAGTCTTGTTGCTTCGAGGTTGTTGCCAATTGATTACTCCCTCCCATTCCATGCCATCTTTTTCGATGCTTCGTCTTATTCAAATTTCTTGCACAAATATAATTTATTTTGTTACAACTTATTTTATCAATGAAGATCTTGAATATTGATTAATTTATTTTATGATTTGCATAAATATTTTGAATAAGACGGATGGTCAAGCATTAAGTTCAAAAAACAAAAAACGATGGCTATAGGGGCGAGGGAGTATCATTGTTAATTATTAACAGGCAAATCATGTAGACATGTCGGATCACCATACCGGTGCCGCGGATGGCGTGGACGAAACCAGAGCTGGGATGGGTGAAGATTAATATTGATGCGAGTTTTACTCACAACTCATGCAATGGGAGTGTGGGCGTGGTTAGAGCGTCCGCAGGGGAGGGGTCGATGTCGGTTCTATACAATCAATGCGACTATAGAACCGAAAAGTCGATATCAGGTGAGGTTGGTTCTTCGTAGGACCGGGTCCTTCCCATCGATCCGGTTCTAAGCCAAGGTGTCTCAGCGGCGCGTGTTCTCTCTCATGCGGGCGGTTGACACTCCCGCCGCTGAAAGGAAGCCGGAGGAGCGCGGTCACGGGAAAGAAGGGGAGAGCGAAAGAAACGGGAGGGGCAACGCCGAGGTTGAACGCCGGGACGAGAATATCCACGCTTGTAGCTCGCGCGGAAAGGGGAGGGCGCGCCAAGATGAACGCCGAGGCGAGATCAACGTGGAACGCCCGCTTTGCCGCGATTCGGCCGGTGGGGGCGTGGCGCGCCCGCCGTGAAAGGGGAGGGAGGGCGCTGTGAGCACCGGCTGAGCGCGCCACCACGGGCGGTGAGGGCACATTGTTGACACTTGTTATCATATAAATTTATTAATCAAATAAACATGAGAAAGGGGTATAAATCATAATAACAACCTAGAATAGGGGTCACTAACATATTTCCACCCGTTTTGGTAAAGTTGTGAATTGCGGGGACTAAACAGAAAACACCGACTGCGTGAGCCGTGCGACTACGCAACGTAATGCAATCCAACTCCGAGAGAAGACCCTAGAAGGCACCCGACTAATCCCGGCGTGAACGAGACTTAGCAACCAAGAAACCATCATCTAGAAGACTCCGGAAGCCACGACGGCGCGGGGACCGAGTGGGCCAGCCCACTGGCGATCGGCCCAATAATGGGGCCGATCGGCATCCCCCCACCCGCGTCGGCCCGCCCTCAGGAAGCTTCCTCAACCGACTTCAAGACTCAATCTAATCCACCCGTTTAATGTCGGTTTGATCCGAGGGCGTCGGTGGGATCCCGAGATGTATCTAGGTCAAACCACGGCACCTCCTCCCGGACTATATAAGGAGATCCCTAGACCCCCTTTCAGATCATCTAGTTCATAATCAAGTTCTCAAGTTCATCAACGCGCTTCAAGATCCAAGTCATCAATCCCACGCTCTAGAAACACCGCTTTAGGAAGAGTAGCAATCAAGATTAGATCTAGTAGGAAGGGAGAAATCCGCTCTGATCGTCGGAGGCCGGCTCAAGATCGGGGCCTCGTTCTTGTAAGTTCTTCATTGTAAGTAGTCTTCAAGTTCCGGACACGTTCTTAATATGAATATCTTGATCATGTTTATATTCGAGATTATTTGTTCTAGTATTTACTTTGATTACATGTTTAGCATAGTTGAATTACTTTTATGTTCATGCATGGATTCGTATAGCGCTCATCCATCAATATTATGGGTGAGTGGTAGAGACGATGTAATCGTGGTGATTAGATCTTATTTACTGCGTTTGCACCCTATATGCCGGGTCGTGTGGTAGATCGTGGTGGTGACGGCACCATTGAGTCCTTTGCAATCCATCCCCGTATATGTAGGCCTAGCGGATGATATTATTCGGGTTGTTCTAAGTTTCGGCCTTAGTCTTCACGGATTACGTCCTCATGTGTGGATTTAATTAGTCTTTCTTCGATGATTGTTAGATGTATTGCACTAATCAAGTAGATCCTAACTTATAGTTTAGAGTTACATATTGGAGTTTCTAATGCTAGCTAACCTATGAATTGCTATCGTCCATTGTTTGACACTTTCCAAGATGCACACTGGATATGACTTGGTTGAATCTATTTATTAGAACTTTTATCATTATCTTTACTATGAACTTTTGATCCCCTGTCTTAAGTAATTGATAACTTTAATACTTTAGCATTGCTTACGAGAGATGATTAATGTTTAGATACACACATGCATAGTTAATTCATGATAGTGGACTTCTTTTCCCTGTGGTAGAATATAAATTCAAGACACGGTTCTTACTCCTGGTTAAAATGCTACAATGGTATATTCATATCTCGTAAACTATGGATACCCGATTATTATTGTTTATTTACTTATTGAGAAGTTTATCAAGGCATAGTACGAATATGTTATTCTTTGCATATTAGTAGTTTAACTATAGGGATGACAACCTTTTTTCCAGATATGCTATGAACGCCATGAATAATTTTCTTTTAGTTTTATCTCGAAGCAACATCGATATTCATTTTTGACGCCATTGCTAGTGATAGGTTTATATCTGTTTCTAGTTAGTGACGTTAGAAATACCAACAAGCATTTTTGGCGCCGTTGCCGGGGAAAGAAAGTCTTTAGCCCAAGAAAATACAAACATAGGAATAACTTGCATACATCTCTCTCACGCATTGTAAAGTATTAAATTTATCACTAATTGCTTAAACAGGTTTACCCTTGTTATTATTCTTTCTATCTATTTCGGGGTAATGTATGAATAGGAATCTTCCCGAAAACTTCGTTTCCGATCCGTAAAACTCTTGAAGCGGGCAAGATCCAAGTTGAAATCTCGACCCAAGATCGCTGCCTCGGAAGACTCCTCCACTGTGCGAAGCTTAACACCCGTGTTCGAAGTCATGGCGAACAAGACCCTCCGCGAGTACTCTGCACCGACTACGGCCAACATCCGCACTTTGGGCCGACGGTCGAGGTGGGAGACAAAGCTTTTGAGCTCAAGCCCGCACTTATCAACATGGTACAAGCTAGCCAATTACGTGGAAAAACCCATGAAGATGCCAATGCTCACCTACAAAACTTCCTAGAGATCTGTGGCACCTTCACCATCAAAGATGTCTCAAGTGATGCAATCCTACTTCGTTTGTTCCCATTCTCACTCTTGGGACGAGCGGCAAAGGGTTCTATGCCAACAAAGACAAACTCACTACTTGGACACTCTCGCTCTCGCCTTCCCGGCAAAGTTCTTCCCTATAGGCAAAACCAACGCCTTACGGGGAAAATCTCCGGCTTTCCAAAGCAACAACACGATGAATCCGTTCCGCAGGCGTGGGAGCGCTTCCAAGACTACATCACCGAATACCCACACCATGGAATGGAGAACGGCTACTCATGCGATCCTTCTATCACGGGCTCAAAGAACAACACCCGTGAAACCATGGACGCCGGCTTCTTTGGAGGTGCTTTCTGTCCCTTACACCGAATCAAACTACCGACCTTGTGGAGAAGATGGCATCAAACCAAGTTTAGAATGAGGACCGTCAACCCCGCAAGAGAGAGGGGAATGCACCAGCTAAAAGAGGTAGACATGTTGTCTACCAAAATGGACCTAATCATGAAGAAGCTCGAAGCTCCCGAGAAGAAGGAAGTCATGCAACTCTTCGATTCCCGCATGACATGTGAAGAATGTGGCAACACTGGACACTCGGGCAGCCACTGTCCCGAGCTGGAAGAGGACGTGAACTACATCAACAACAACAACAACAACCGATATCCCCCCGAATCAAGGATGGAATCAACGAGACCCAACTACCAAGGTAACTACTCAGGTAACTATCAAGGTAATAACTCTTTCAATAATTTCCCACCTTTAAGAGAGTTAGTACAAAACCAAGGTAGAGTTATGGATAATCTGTCTAAAAAGTTAGCTTCCAATGATAAAATGCTAGAAACTATTAATGCTAAAATGGAAAGCTTTTCTTCTGCAATAAAGAACCAGCATAGCTTTAATAAAATGATAGAATCTCGGTTATCTCGGTGGCTTTATCTGCTCCTATGCCTAACCGGGTAAGATTCGGGCCACCGGAAGAATTAGAATCTGCAAATCTTGTCGATGTCTACTATGCGGGTATTCAGACCAAGGATGCACGAGAAGGACTGAATCGCACCGGCCGGGGTATGCCCGCCAAGAAAGGAGATCCGGGGAGACCGGTCATCACCATCGAGATCGGGCGACCGCACCTACGACGCACTCTGCGACTTTGGCTCAAGTGTCAACATCATGCCTAAGGTAAACCTTAAGCCGGGTTCAGATTTATTATATACAACCATGTGTCTACAACTTGCGATCGGTCGCTATGCTACCCCGGGGGATCACGGAAGACGCGTTTGTCTTTACGTCGGTAAACTCTCGTGGCCACCGACTTCGTGGTCTTGGATACGGGCAAAGGTAAAAACGCCCGATCATTACGGGACGCCCTTCCTTCGCTGCGACCACCAAGGCCATCATCTACGCCGACACCGCGAAAATCGTCTTCACCGTCAACAAACGGAGGGAGAGATTCAACTGCAAACACAAGACCCTAGCTCCCCCTTGTTCCATCGGTTACCACTACCGGTACCACTGAAGTACACGCACCGGTTGTCGAGGAGAAGACAAGAAGAAGAAGCAAGAACAAGAAGAACCGTCAACCTCGACCACACGTGGAGCAAGTCTTGATGATCAATCAAGTTGCAACAGACACAAGGCTCGGCACACTCCACCACCGCTAGAGAAGTTAGGCGACCACGGGTTCCATCAATCCACCGCTCCATCAATCGGTGGAACTTCCGGCCAAGTTGTGCGTGACACGGGATCGGGCATCAACTTAATGTCAAAGGTAACGTATCAATTAATATATGGTAATCGCCTTTGTGCTCCACCTATGTAATGCTTGCGGATGGCGGATCAATCACACCGATTCCCGAAGGTATTGCACGAAAACGTCCCCGTCAAGATCAAAGACTCATTATGTCCTCACTGACTTCTTAGTCATGGACATGGGAGAAGAACAAGATCCTCCCATAGTACTTGGAAGACCGTTCCTAAACACAACAAGAGCCATCATCTACATCAGGACGGGCGAGATCCACTTCCAGTTTCAAGGTAAAAAGATACGCTGTTTCTTCAATACTTACACTAACAATGAACAGCCACCAAGAAAGACCAAGGGCCAGAGGCGTCTCCTGAGATTACAACGAAAGCTGGACTCAAAGATGGAGGACATTAAGAGGATGGAGAAGGACATCAAAGAAAAGTACACTCGGCTCCTACCCATCTTGAACTCGGCACCGGCCACACCAGAAAGGTCTCCACCAAAGAAACAAATCTGGAAAAAGAGAGAAGCTGCACCCACCAAGAAGAGCAACAAGAGTACGGAGACCCGACCAGCGCCGGCATCATCAACTGAACAATCGACTTCCACGGCTACTTCGTCTACACCGGCCATTGAGATCCTTGAAGGACCCCTACCGGTACAACGTTCAAACGAGGGCCCATAGACGACTCTACGCCATGGGAGTAAGTGCTCTAAACTCTCGCCGAGAGGTAACTTCGGTATTTATCTCGCATATTTAATTTTCTGCAAAGCATATTTCAATTAGCATATTTCCTTTAAGCATATTTACTCTTTCTAAATCTGCATTTAAGAAAATCATAAAAATATGTTTGCTGCATTTGCATCAAGATCCTAAAGCCCCATGCAAGCACTCCCTTGCTTTGTGGTGGCATAAAAATAAATACAAAAATATTGCACTCATATGTTTTTGCATTAGCATCCCTATTGCATAGAAAATCTTTCAAAAATATGTGGGCACATGAAGGTCCACACCTTTTATATAAAAATACAAAAGAAGTGAGCACATGAAGGCTCACATTAACATCCTAGAAATTGTTCCTTCGGGTATGTGCGAAATTAATATTAACAGGGGAGAACATTAAAGGAGACCCCGAAGAGGAGCAAGCTTCAAGGATGAACAAAGGACTACTTCAAGATCAAGCTTGGGGAGAGCACCCCCGTTTACCATGATAAGTATTATTATCTTATGTCTTAAATATTAGCTAGATATATATTTGCTTAGAGTTAATGAGTCTTAAATAAAAGTCTTAGTGTTAAAAGAGTCAAATAAATGCTAGATCTTTGCTAGATTGCTTTCTTCCTTTTATTATGATCTTGATAATATATGCTAAGGAAATGATGAATACTTGCTCCGCCTTAATTCCTCTTAAAAGTACTTACACTTTGGACTTAGATTCTCCCAAAACTTAAATGCTTAATTTTGCTCTAAACCCAACACTGTGGGAAGCACATGCTTAATCTGAGTCTTAGCATTAAAGGATAAAGGTACATGAAAAGTTGAGTCTCTTTGTTTATCATATTCCTAGAGATACCTGATTCCTGGTTTTTATCTTTGAAAATTATAAAATATTACATGATGAGTTCCTTAGCTATGACCCTTAAGAGTTTCGCATCAAGATCATCCCACTCCACTAAATACGCCGCTTCTAACCCTAAGTACGCCTCCCCCATATTCCATAAAGCCGCTAGCCATAATTATATATAATAAACTCTTGCAATTTTTTGGATATGTCTCTCTCATTGTTCATGCTAAAAAGAGGTTGGGCTACATTCGAAAAAAAAAAAGAAGAAAAAAAAAGAAAAAAAAAAAAATAAATATTTAGAGAGAAAAAAAGTGAGACGAGAGAGGGAGAGTAATGGACAAAAGTCATACTAGGCGAGAAGGGCCTACCTCCCTAAATATATTTAGAGATGAATAATGGACACGTGTCCGAGGGTGAGTAGGGCCCACATCTCTAAGGAGAGAGAAAAATGGACACAAGTCCGGGGCAAAGCCCACCTCTCCAAGAATGGATAGCCCGTGTCTTAGCAATTTTAGAAAGAGAGATGTAGTCCAAAATGCTTGAGAAGAAAAATACTAAAAGGCTAAAAGCTATCTACTACCTTTCATCCTCAACCACTTCACCACTATCATCCCACTATGTATGTTCCCCTACATGTGTAACTCCACTACATACCATCTACTTAAGAGGGTCATACATAGGAATCTCTCGAGTTTCTTTTGAAAAATATTGCAAAACCCCGGGATGATAGTTGATCAAAGAACTTGAGACATGGTACTTAACTTGATTGTTTTATCTTGCTTATGATTCATGAAAAGGCTACGCCCATGGTAAAATGGTATGAGAGGGCAATCTGGTTAAGAGGAGAATTTATTTACGATAAAACACAAGTATTTCCGAGGTATGAAAGCGTAGTAGCAACTCCCGATCCTACTATAGCATATAGCTTTGCTAGGGATTAGCAAAGGGTAAGCTTGGGGGAGTTTGTTGACACTTGTTATCATATAAATTTATTAATCAAATAAACATGAGAAAGGGGTATAAATCATAATAACAACCTAGAATAGGGGTCACTAACATATTTCCACCGGTTTTGGTAAAGTTGTGAATTGCGGGGACTAAACAGAAAACACCTGAATTCATGAGCCGCATGCGACTACGCAACGTAATGCAATCCAACTCGAGAGAAGACCCTAGAAGGCACCGGACTAATCCCGACGTGAACGAGACTTAGCAACCAAGAAACCATCATCTAGAAGACTCCGGAAGCCACGGCGCCGCGGGACCCGGTGGGGGCCCCCCGGGCCGATCGGCCCAATAATGGGGCTGATCGGCATCCCCCCGCCACGTCGCCCCGCCTCCCGGAAGCTTCCTCAACCGACTTCAAGACTCAATCTAATCCACCCGTTTAATGTCGGTTTGATCCGAGGGCGTCGGTGGGATCCCGAGATGTATCTAGGTCAAACCCCGGCACCTCCTCCGGACTATATAAGGAGACCCCTAGACCCCCTTTCGGATCATCTAGTTCATAATCAAGTTCTCAAGTTCATCAACGCTTCAAGATCCAAGTCATCAATCCCACGCTCTAGAAACACCGCTTTAGGAAGAGTAGCAATCAAGATTAGATCTAGTAGGAAGGGAGAAATCCGCTCCCGATCGTCGGAGGCGGCTCAAGATCGCCCCTCGTTCTTGTAAGTTCTTCATTGTAAGTAGTCTTCAAGTTCCGGACACGTTCTTAATATGAATATCTTGATCATGTTTATATTCGAGATTATTTGTTCTAGTATTTACTTTGATTACATGTTTAGCATAGTTGAATTACTTTTATGTTCATGCATGGATTCGTATAGCGCTCATCCATCAATATTATGGGTGAGTGGTAGAGACGATGTAATCGTGGTGATTAGATCTTATTTACCTGCGTTTGCACCCTATATGCCGGGTCGTGTGGTAGATCGTGGTGGTGACAAAGACCATTGAGTCCTTTGCAATCCATCCCCGTATGTAGGCCTAGCGGATGATATTATTCGGGTTGTTCTAAGTTTCGCCCTTAGTCTTCACGGATTCTGTCCTCATGTGTGAATTTAATTAGTCTTTCTTCGATGATTGTTAGATGTATTGCACTAATCAAGTAGATCCTAACTTATAGTTTAGAGTTACATATTGGAGTTTCTAATGCTAGCTAACCTATGAATTGCTATCGTCCATTGTTTGACACTTTCCAAGATGCACACCGGATATGACTTGGTTGAATCTATTTATTAGAACTTTTATCATTATCTTTACTATGAACTTTTGATCCCCTGTCTTAAGTAATTGATAACTTTAATACTTTAGCATTGCTTACGAGAGATGATTAATGTTTAGATACACACATGCATAGTTAATTCATGATAGTGGACTTCTTTCCCTGTGGTAGAATATAAATTCAAGACTGGTTCTTACTCCCCGGTTAAAATGCTACAATGGTATATTCATATCTCGTGCGCTTGCGGATACCCGATTATTATTGTTTATTTACTTATTGAGAAGTTTATCAAGGCATAGTACGAATATGTTATTCTTTGCATATTAGTAGTTTAACTATAGGGATGACAACCTTTTCGGATATGCTATGAACGCAATGAATAATTTTCTTTTAGTTTTATCTCGAAGCAACATCCGATATTCATTTTTGACGCCATTGCTAGTGATAGGTTTATATCTCTGTTTCTAGTTAGTGACGTTAGAAATACCAACACACATCTACCGCCGCTGGCCGGGCCACCTCTACCGCCGCGACCCGGCCGCGCGAGGGGAAGGGCAAAGCATCGCTTCTTTGCCGCGCCGACGGCCATACGCCGGCCCGCGGGGAGGTAAGGATCTCCACCTTGCTTGGCCTCGTGATTCGACCGGTGGGGTGGTGTGAGCGGCCGCCGCCGGTTGGGAGCGTGAGGATGAAAAAGAAGGTTGGGGAGAAGAACGGAGAAAGAAGGTTCCGGTGCGGGATGAAAACACCCATCTCCCGTGGGTCCCGCTATAGAGCCCCACATCGGTTCTATACACCGCGAGCTCCTAGGACTGGTCACATCGGTTGTGGGACCCAATATAGGAGCGACCCGGGTCCTTCCCACTGCGGGTGCTCTTATGCGAGACCATGCTTTGGACCAATTGATTGGGGGATTGGCAAGATGGCTAGATGATGTGGGCGATGCCTTGATGGGGTGAAGCATTGGCCGCGAAGGAGGGGCTTGAGTTGGCGGTAGGCGGGCCGGAGCGTGTCATCCTCGAGGTTGACTGTCGTCGCCGTGTGAAAGGTCCTAAATGGCTAGAGGGGGTGAATAGCCTAAAAAAAAATTTCTACAAAACACTAGACAAACTTGTTAGAATAACAAAAGGCGATAACCGCGTTTGCTCTAGCTCTACTTGTCGGCAAGCCTCCTATTGACAATTCTAGTTGCTATGATCACTAGTTCACACTCAAGGGCTAAGTCACTACTTTACCACTAGGTGAACAAGCTAACTACTCTAGCAACTAAGCAAGACTACTCAAAGCTACACTACCACAAGCTACAAGAAAGTAATGCAAGAGTGAAGAGATGATATACCGCAATGTCGAGGCTAGTCAATCCAATCACCGGGAGTGAATCAATGAGATAACCAAATTGAAGCCAATCACCAAGAGACAAGTGGAGACACACGATTTAACCCGAAGTTCACTTGAGCACCCTCAAGCTAATCTCCGTTGTGCCGACCTTCTCACGTGTGGGTCGATGTGGAGCTCACTCCAAGCCAAATGCCTTTAGGCTTATCGCACTGAAAGCAAATGAGAGGTACCCAAGACACGAGAGTGTGTGACCCTCTCACAAATCACCGGAGGTGGCCAAAAACAATCACCAACTCTTGCCAACGCCTCCACCAATCACCAAGCCGGGCTAGGGGTGGTGCTCCCCAAGAGCAACAAGAAATCCACCGGCTCACAATGATCCTCAAGCGCCACTAGATGCAATGATCAAAGCAAATGCACTTGAAACACCTCAACTCACTAGAATGGATGCTCTCAAGCAAAGGAGTGAGGAGGAGGATGAGTGCTCAGCTCTAGAGGGTGTTAGAATGATTTCAAATAACCAAGAGACCTCCTAGAGCCGGCCAAAGGGGTATAAATACACCCCACCACGAAATCCAACCGTTGGGGTGCAAACTGCACAAAAATCAGCCTGACCGGACGCACTGACCGGACTCACCAGTGAGTCCGATCGGTGGGTCCTGTCACAACCGACAACCCCAACCAGATCGTCGACCGAAGCTGCCGAGCGGGTCCGGTCCAGCGTCCGATCGGTGCTTCCGGCCAGCACCGGAAGCTTCCGGTCGATGCGTCCGGCCGCTTCTTGGCCGAACCACCGAAAAACATGCTCTTCGCGGGACGCACCCCACCGGAGCGTCCGGTCGAGCCTCGTGCTTCCGGTCACCGGTTCCGGCCGGTCGCGTCCGGCCAGCCACGTAGCTGCGAAAAATCATCGTTTCGTCGACGTTCCTTCGCCTTTGCTCCAAACCAACTTCCGTCACTTGATTCTTGTTGCCGACACGTCGAAGAACACCCCGACACCATGTGTTAGCATTTTTGAAACATTTTCCATCAAGAACGGAGTTAGCTCTCTACGTTAGAATGCATGCAAATGATTTTGAACCTAGAGGCACATGAGGATCGATATGTACGGTAGTTTTCCCCTCTTTATAGTACGGCTTATCGATCCTATAATCTCTCACACCCTCTATGGTATCTTGAGTGTAAAATCAAAATGGCCCTATGGATATACCTTTGCCTTGAGCCCATTTTGATCCACCATCCACTTCCAAGTCGTGCGCTTGATCATCAATTGAACCATCTCGATCCATTCACCATGACCACCATGCATCGTCCTTGGCTTGACCAATCTCCAACTAAATCAACACTTAGCATAGAGAGATTAGTCCTAAGGATGTCACTAATTAGCCAAAACCAATCTAGAGATCTTCAATCTCTCCTTTTTGGTAATTGGTGACAACCCGCATAAAGATTTCATGATTAAGGGTTTTTGAACCTATCATGGTTGTCCAAGCATTTTGCTTACATTCATAGGAATGGACAAACATAATAAGCTCGGTTTTTGGTAGCATGAGCTCCCCCTACATGTATGCCTAGAGTTTGGTATAGGCTTTGCATACATGTATGAATATTGAAATTAGGGAGTGAGCCATGTTACCAAATGATGCTTAAGGTGAAAGAATGGACCTTTGAAGCGTGATACCAATCGAGTTGCGCCTTTCTCCCCATACAAGCATCATGGATAACTAGATATTTCATCAAAAACTCAAAGTACCTCGTGAGATCATATTATAAGCAAAGGTATTTGAATTTAGAGTGGAAATCAAAATATCTAGATACCACCTAAGCATGCTAGTTGATCAATCATCAATCAAGTTACCACTAGCATACATCACACAAGCATGTATATATGGAATTTAAATACATGTGCAAGAGCAAGTCATATGTTAGTGCACAAACAAATGCAACAATTTGCTTATGAGCTTGCTCCCCCTACTTGTGTGCTTTCAAAAAAAAATGATCCCCTTCTAATCTTTATGCACTAATCTCTCCCCTTTGTCAACAATTGACATAAAAGGATTGATCGGGTTCTTTTGATATTGGAAAGATTAGTTTTCAAAAATTGGTCAAATTTGGATAGCTTGCCATACATGTAATTTGGTTTGAACCAAAGACAAGCTTCTTCACACCTCAAGTGAGGGTTATCATGTCTATGTTGAACCACATATTTGACACTATATCCAAATTCAACACTTGAGATTGCAAGCCCACAAGCATGTCATATGTCATCACTAGATCAATCAAGCATATAAAACAATAGTGATGGCATACATACATTGAAATTCATTGCTTTTCCATGAATGCAACCTAAAGGACAAGTTGTATGTCTATATGATCTAGCAAGTCCTTAGATATTATGATGACATGTCAAACAATTTCACCTTTGCTTTGGCTCGGTGGAGAGGCATGTCACATATGTGGGGTGCATTCAACTCATATTGGAGAAGTCAAGAATGTTCAATTCATTTCTTAGCTTGCAAAATCTCTTCTCATCAAGTGGCTTTGTAAATATATCGGCAAGTTGATCTTCGGTACCAATTGGATGGATTGCAATGTCTCCTTGTTGTTGATGCTCTCTAATGAAATGGTGCCTTATATCAATGTGCTTGGTTCTTGTATGTTGCACCGGATTTTGAGTCATCTTGCAAGCGCTCTCATTGTCACAATACAAGGGTACTTTGTTGAAGTCAAATCCATAATCCTTCAATGTGGACCTCATCCAAAGTAGTTGGCAACAACAACTCCCGCACTAACATATTCGGCTTCGGCGGTAGAGAGTGTCACACTTGTTTGCTTCTTAGAGGACCATGAGACAAGAGATCTTCTAAGGAATTGACAAGTCCCACTAGTGCTTCTTCTATTGATCTTGCAACCACCATAGTCGGAGTCTGAATATCCAATAAGCTCAAAGCTAGACCCCTTAGGATACCATAAGCCAACATCTTGTGTATGCTTCAAATACCTCAATATTCTCTTTGCGGCCTTGTAATGACTCTCTCTTGGTGAGGATTGAAATCTTGCACACAAACATACACTAAACATGACATCCGGTCTTGACGCGGTCACATAGAGTAGACTACCAATCAATGACCGAAATAGCTTTTGATCAACCATGTTGCCTTTTAGATCTTGATCCAAGGTGCCACTTGTACCCATTGGTGTGGTAATGCCTTTTGCATCTTGCATATCAAACTTCTTGAGCATGTCTCTAATGTATTTGCCTTGACTTATGAAGGTGCCATTCTTTATTTGCTTGATTTGAAGTCCAAGGAAATAAGTGAGCTCTCCAAGCATAGACATTTCAAACTCTTTGGCCATCATTTTTGCAAATTCTTCACAATATGCTTGATTTGTTGACCCAAATATGATATCATCCACATATATTTGTAAGATGAACAAATCCTTGCCAATCTTCTTGGTGAAGAGAGTAGTGTCGGCCTTCCCCATCTTGAAGCCTTTCTTGAGTAAGAAGTCTCTCAACCTCTCATACCATGCCCTAGGTGCTTGCTTCAAACCATACAATGCCTTCTTCAACTTGTACACATGATTTGGCTTGTGATAGTCTTCAAAACCGGGAGGTTGCTCAACATATACAAGCTCATTGATGAATCCATTGAGAAATGCACTCTTCACATCCATTTGGTATAGCTTGATGTCATGGGCACATGCATAGGCTAATAAGATTCTAATTGCCTCTAATCTTGCCACGGAGCATATGTTTCACCAAAGTCAAGATCCTCAACTTGAGTGTAGCCTTGTGCAACTAATCTTGCTTTGTTTCTAACCACAATGCCATCTTGATCTTGCTTATTCTTGAACACCCACTTGGTTCCAATGACATTATAGTTGGTTGGTCTTTCCACCAACTCCCATACTTCATTTCTTTCAAAGTTATTTAGCTCCTCTTGCATTGCCAATACCCATTCTTCATCTTTCATGGTATTATCAATCTTCTCCGGCTCTTCTTGTGACACAAATGCAAAGTGCTTACAAAATGCAGCAAGTCTTCCTCTTGTTTATATTCCACTTGCAATGTCACCAATAATTTGATCAATTGGGTGATCTCTAGCAACACTTGTATTTTGGAGTATTGGTAGTTGATTGCTTGGACTTGGTTGATCACTTGATGTGCCTTGCACTTGACAAGATGTACTAGCTTGTTGATCTTGCACTTGAGAACCACTAGCTTGACCCATTGGAGATGAGAGCACTTGATCTTTGTCATCATCAACATCAATCACTTCAGTTGGCTTGATGTGCCCAATATCCATGTTCTTCATTGCATCTACCAATTGAGTTCCACCAACATCATTGTGATTTTCTTCTTCATCTTGAGACCCATTGGTTTCATCAAACTCAACATCATGCACTTCCTCAAGTTGACCACTAGTGCTATTCCACACTCTATATGCTTTGCTTGTAGTGGAATAACCAAGCAAGAAACCCCTCATCACACTTCTTGTCAAACTTGCCCAATCTAGTGCCTTTCTTCAATATGTAGCATTTGCAACCGAAGACTCTAAAGTAAGCAATGCTTGGCTTTCTTCCATTCAAGAGCTCATAGGGTGTCATGCCCATCATTGGATGACAATACAATCAGTTGATGTAGTAGCATGCGGTGTTGATAGCTTCGCCCAAAATGATTGACTCACATCATATTCACTAAGCATTGACCTTGCCATATCCATGAGAGCCCTATTCTTCCTCTCAACCAAGCCATTGGATTGTGGTGTGTAGGTAGGTGAGAATTCATGCTTAATGCCATAGTCATTGCATAGCTCTTCAATTCTTGTATTCTTGAACTCACTACCATTATCACTTCTCACTTTCTTGATGGTAACATCATATTCATTGCACACTTGCTTGAGAAATGTCTTGAAGATAGAATATGTGTCACTCTTGTCATTGAGAAAGAATACCCATGTGTATCTAGTGAAATCATCCACAATCACAAATCCATATTTGTTGTGTCCAATGCTAGTGTATGTGGTTGGACCAAACAAATCCATATGCATCAACTCAAATGGCTTGCAAGTGCTCATGAAATTCTTCTTAGGATGAGTGTTGCCCACTTGCTTGCCGGCTTGACATGCACCACATAGCTTGTCCTTTTCAAACTCAACTCCATCCAAGCCTCTCACTAGGTTGTGCTTCACAAGCTTGTTCAATTGCTTCATGCCAACATGTCCTAGCCTTCTATGCCATAGCCAACCCATGCTTGATTTGGAGAGCAAGCATGTACTCAATTTTGCTTCACTTGTGCCAAAGTCAACTAGATAGAGATTGTCATGCCTAAAACCTTTGAACATCAACTTTGAGTCTTTAATGCTCACAACCTCAATGTCATCAACCCCAAATATGCACTTGAAACCAAGGTCACAAAGTTGTGCTACCGAGAGCAAGTTGAAGTTCACCTTGTCAACATATGCCACATTAGATATGCTCAAATCACTTGTGATATCAATCTTGCCATGACCCTTAATCTTGCCTCTACCATTATCACCAAATGTGATGCTACCACCACTTTTGCTTGTATCAAAAGAGTTGAACATTCTTGCATCACCAGTCATGTGTTGAGTGCACCCACTATCAAGAATCCAATGCCTCCCCTCCGACTTGTAATCCACCTACAAATCAAATCAATGAGTTTTAGGTACCCATCCTTGCTTGGGTCCTTGAGGTTAGTCACCAAAGCCTTTGGCACCCAAATGGACTTCTTCTTTGGTCCCACAATTGATGTACCAATGAACTTTGCCTTCACACCATTCTCCCTCTTGGTAAGCAAATAGCAAGAATTAAAACAAATAGATTGCACTTTGTTTGCTTTCTTGTTGGTGTTCATTTTAGTGCATTTTTGCTCTTGATGCCCAACTTCCTTGCATCTTTGGCAATAAGAACCATTTCTCTTCACAAAGCTAGGTTTTGGAGTCACAAAAGCCTTCTTGCCTTTCTTGGAAATGTATCCTAGACCTTCCTTGTTAAGGGAAAATCTTTGGCTACCCAAGCATTTTAGCAACTTGGCATCCCCACTATATGCCTTACCCAAGGCGTGGGTGAGCTCATCCACCTCTCTCTTGAGAGTCTCATTCTCAACTAATAATGATGAATCTAAAACCTTTTCATCACTACTAGTGGAGATAGAGTGGGTTGGTGTGGATGTGGAGGTCATGTTTGGTTCTTTAACATCAACCACGAATGGTTCATCTATAATGTCACATGTTGAACCAACATTCCACTTGTCACATCATATTCACTAAGCATTGACCTTGCCACATCAACCACGAATGGCTACGATGAGCAATTTGAAGCTCCTCATGGTCTTCCTTTAGACACTCATAAGAGGCTTCTTGCTCCCTAAGGCTCTTTTCAAGAGAGGCAACTCTCTTTTTCAAGGCCATACATTCCTTTGCCTTAGCTATGAGAACAATGTTAGCTTGCTCCATTGCCTCAAACATCTCATCTTTAGTGGGTTCATTTGATTCATCATATTCTTCCTCACTATCATATTTTACTTCATTAGAGAATGGTTCATCATATACCTTAGTGGCCTTAGCCATGAAGCATGAACCGGAGGATGAGTCAAATAGAGAAGGCTTGTCTTGATCAACTAGAGCCATCGTAGCCTTGCCCTCTTCTTCTTCTTCGGACTCATCACTATCCCATGTGACAACAAATGCACCATCTTTTGCCCTGCTTGAAGGTGGCCTTGTTCTTGCCCCTTTTTCGGTCTTTGTTGTTCTTCTTGTCCTTCCTATGAGGACAATCCTCAAAGATGTGATCGGGACTATCACACTTCCAACATAGCCTATTGTCTTCATTGCCCTTGGAAGTATCCTTCTTGTTATAGTGCCCAAATCTCTTCTTGTACTTGAGCATGGTGCCAAATTTCTTAACAACCAAGGCAAGAGCTTCATCAACCTCTTCTAGGCTGGATACATCACACTCTTCTTCTTGTGCCTTTGCCTTGCCCTTGTTTGAGGTGGAAGATGCCTTGAATGCAACGGTCTTCTTCTCCTCAACCTTCTTCTCTTCCTTCTTCTCCTTCTCGTCAATATTGTGATCATACTTGTCAAATGTCAACACCTCTCCAAGTAGATCATTTGGCTTCTTTGAATCAAGCCCATCTCTTTATAGCATGAGAATCAACATCTTGAATCTTGAAGGTAGGCTAATCAAGAATTTGTGACAAAAGTCTTGATCTTGTGTCTTGTAGCCTAATGTCTTGAGATCATTGACAATCACTTATAGACGATGAAACATCCCAAGAATTGTTTCACCATCCTTCATCTTGAATGTCTCAAACTCACTTTTGAGACCATATAGCTTGGCACTCTTGACAACTTTGGTGCCCTCATAAGTCTCACTCAATCTTGTCCAAACTTCACTTGCACGGTCCAAGTCCATGATGCCTTCAAAGATCTTTGCATCGATGGCATTGTATATGGTATTGAGTGCCATCCAATTGTAAGTGCGGTTTGCTCTATCCTCATCGGTGAGCTTGGTAGGATCAAGAATGACATAATCATTTTCCGTCACCTCCAATACTCTCTCATGTATTGATCCAAGGTACATGGTCATCTTTCTCTTCCAATGATCAAAAGAACTCTCACCATCAAAGTGAGGTGGCTTTCCCCAACATGGTTGAACACTATAGTAGCCATATCTTGCACCGAAGGGTGTTACTCCTTGCTAAAACGGTGACCACGGCTCCGATACCACTTGAAAGGTCCTAAATGGATAGAAGGGGGGTGAATAGCCTAAAAAAATTTTCTACAAAACACTAGACAAACTTGTTAGAATAACAAAAGACGATAACTGTAACAGAACCTCCTAAATTACAGGGCCCACATGCACTTATCATCGTCATTAAGACCTCTCGATCATTATGCACGAGTTCCCAATAATCTAGAAAGTGCTATTATTCTTCCGAACAGGGATCTCATTAACAAGTCACTCTAGTATTACAACACTTTATTCAAGTACATCGTAGTACAAATGGAAGGATTACATAACCATAAGTTTACAAACCATTTGTTCAAATACTCAAACTTAAGTATTATTATTACAAGCCTGATATTGTTGGAGTAACTTTATACATATAAACACTGACAACCCTGCCCGAGGGTTCAACTCTACTCATCATCCTCCTCCTGGTACACCGTCATGCAGCAGGGACCAAAACAAGCCTGCTCATGACCAGCTCCTGCAACAAGGGTCAAAGAACCCTGAGTACGGGAGTACTCAACAAGACTTACCCGACTAAAGAAAAACAGGAGAAGACACGGGAATGCTGGTCTTAGGAGTCAAGGTAAGGCTTAAGCAAGAGTCAAGAATTCTTTTGTAGAAAAGCTTACTATAAGTGTATCCTTACTTTCAATATTTTTATTTCAGATTAGTAGCTCATATACTCTAGATTATCCTATTCTAGAACAATCATATTCTCATATTCCAACTCTCTTTTTTTCTCGAAAACATAATTCATCATTTACTACGATGAAGGTCGTGGGAATCGGGTCTCCTTCTCCGAAAGCAACGGCGATTCATGAACCGATTATACCCAAATTGGGATCCCTAACCACACGACATATGTAGTACCCAAACTTGCATATATCAACCTTTTCTCGATTTGTCCAAAACGGAACGAGGCTGCGCCACCCGAGAACACAATGCTCCACCTCCCTACCCCGTCCTAATGACGGTTTAACCAAGAGGGTGGGTACACGCTACTCCCGCCATCTCTCCACTCCCGGTCGTGGTTGCCATTCCCGATTTGGCTCCACCGAGATCCGCTTCGAGGAGTATGTGGCTAGTTAGGGTCGACTAATGCGGGGTGATCGCCAGTCGACGTGCCATTGACCAAAAAGGTCTCAGCGCAAAATGCGTTCAACACTTCCCGATTTCACTCAAAGCCAAACAACGGACGGTCCTTAAACGACCAACACGACAAGCACGGCTAGGTATCCCGCCGGCTTTCAACCTACGTCCCGTCCGATCTTCAATTTCATCACTACTTCTCTTTCTTTTCCAAAACAGTACCATCTTCTTAAATAAAACATTTTGATGAGAAAGCTTAACTAATTTAGCGGGGGCTAAGCATCACTAAGCATTTTCGAAATAAAAACAAAGTTAACAAGGATGGTATTGAAATAAACAAGGATGGTAATGCAAAGAATTAGGTTATCACTCAATTCCTAATTACTTAATGCAACATAGCATAGACATAAATGATATAAAAACTTTTAAAATATCAAGGAAAGGTTTAATGTAACCGGGCTTGCCTTCGTTGACGATCCGGAACTTCGGGGTCAACACCACAACTATAGAAATCCTCTTCAATGAACAACCCTCCCCAAAGAATCGGCTCAGGCTTTAAGAATCTCGGTCTCGTTCACTACACGAAATAATGGATGCCTCAACATGATGCCATATAATTAAACATGATGCTTAAGCGGTTGCATGAAATGATAAACACGGGAAGGTAACTTTATTTCACGATAAAGTTGCAACCCAACAAAACCAACTTGTTGAACTACTCTAAAGATATCATCACCATTGCCTAAGGAGTTCTCAAGGACCATTTCATTATGATATAATCTAAGATTCACAAAACAACCCCCGAAGTCACACAAAAAATCGAATCTATTTGACACTCAACAAAACATGAATCACATAAAATGATAGGGCATGAAATAATAAATATTTTATTTTTCAAAACATGCTCAAAATTTTTGTACAGGTAGGTCATGTCATAAAACAGTACCAAAATAATTTTCATGATTTTTGGATAAATAAAATAATTATTAAAAATCAAGGAAGATGCATTTTTAATTAAAGTTTGTATTTTTAAATCATGCAAAAACTATTCAAATTCAAAGTTTCAAATTTTTTCATGGATTCATATACTCATAAGAAGCTTCTACAAAATTTTCAGAATTTAAAGAGCTATTTTCAAATTTCTATGAATTTTGAAAGAATCAAGACTATTCAAAAGTAAAGAAATTAGATAAATCAGATTTTAAAAGAAAACAGACCCTCGGGCGAAACCGGCCCAACATCACGTGGCCCGGCACTTTGTGCGGCCCAACCTGCCGCTACTGATAACAGGCCGCCCAACCGACCCGCCCGCCGCTGACCGCGGCGGCGCCGGCGGTTGGCCGGTGATTTCTCGCCGGCGGTGAGGTCTCGACGACGCGACTTGGCTCTACGTGACCCTCTCAACCTCGCGGACCTCATGGCACCCAAAACCCGACACCTAATACACCGGGGCATGACCACCGCGGCCATGGCGGCACGGCGGCGCGCCACGCCTGGGCGGAAAGACTCGTCGGGCTTTCTCGGCGGCGGCGACCTGCATCCACTCAGGCACCTCCGGAGGGTCCTAAAACCCGGCTAAAAAAAAGAACCCAAAATCGACCCCTAGCTAGCACGCGCTTCCTTGTGCAAGTGAGGCGGTAAGGCGGAGCTCGTCGGCGGCGGTGTTCGGTGCTTCGGTGCACGAAACAAGAACGATGGCATAGACACGGGCAACAGCTCACCCCGATCACGGTGCTCACGATGGTTTGGACGGAGATGAGTCGGAGTGTGGTCGGCGACGGTGGCAGCGGCGGCGGCGGTGCTCCCCGGTGGCAACAACGGCGTTCCGGCGTGTCCTGTGGGGCAAACACAAAACGACCGAGCGCATCATGACCACGATCTCAAGGCGAAGCTAGATGGCAAGACGGTTTGGCACGAGATTCACCAAGACGACCTGGCGACGGTGAAGTGATGCGCGGCGGCGCTCCTGTCGGCCGTGGAGAAGACGACGGCGCGTGGGGCGCTAATGCTACGAGGCGGGACTAGAGCTAGCTCAAACGACGCCAAGGAAGTTGCGAACACGATGGCAAAAGCTAATTGGATGGATTGGAGCTCGACGGCGACGGCAACTGAAAGGGGGCGGAGGCGGTTTTCGGCGGTGAAGAAGAAAGAAGAAGGAAGAACGGCGCCGGCTCCAAGCTTTATAGGGCAAAGGACCATCGGACACGTAGCTGGCGACGTCGCGAACCCGTCCATGTAGCTGGTGACGCACGAGGACGGCCGAAGGCGCGAGAACGCCACGGCGACGGCCGGCGACCGCCGGTATGGAGGAAGAACAGGGTTTTCCCCGCCTTCGTAGCTCTCTCAACCCTAAATCTCTGAATTTCATCAAATTCTCCCAAAATTTGAACTGAACTCGAAAAATTCCAAAAAGTGACTTAGGCTAATTTTTTCAAGATCTACAATTTTCATAATTGGAAGATTTTCAAATTCAGCTTCTAAATAGGACTTTTTGAAAAGCAGTTCAAACTTTTGAAATTTGAATTCAAAATTACTTTTAAAATCATGTAACAACTTGAAAAACTTTGTACATGACTTTTGTTCATCTCAACAAGATCTACAAACTAGGTTTTGGAAGTTTTTGCAGATTTTGCTTAGATTTTGAAATAGGGTTTTTAAATAAAAAGGGGACAAAACCCTAGTTTTGGTATTTTCAAAATTACTCTAAATTTTTGAACTAAACTTTGAAAACTCAAAATACCAACTTTGTTCAACTTTGAAAACTCTACAAAATTGCTTTAATAACCATATCCAAATTCTTTATAAATTTTGAATAAAAGAAAAGGGGGTAAAAGAAAGGATGAAATTTAGGGTTTTGGAGTCCAATTCAAATTTGAATTTGATTCAAATTTCAGATTCCCAACCTATACTATCCAACCATCATTCAACATCATACTTAGGATCAAAAACATAAATTAACATTAAATCACTCTAAATTTCCTTAAGCACAAACATCTCTAAAAATATAAACTTATTTTAATTTCAATGCATTTCAAATTTTTCTATTTATGCATGCTTTATGATAATCATGATGACATGTCAAGATTTTAGTTAAGTAACACCAGAGGTGTTACAATAACCGTGTTTGCTCTAGCTCTACTTGTCGGTAAGCCTCCTATTGACAATTCTAGTTGCTATGATCACTAGTTCACACTCAAGGGCTAAGTCACTACTTTACCACTAGGTGAACAAGCTAACTACTCTAGCAACTAAGCAAGACTACTCAAAGCTACACTACCACAAGCTACAAGAAAGTAATGCAAGAGTGAAGAGATGATATAATACAATGTCGAGGCTAGTCAATCCAATCACCGGGAGTGAATCAATGAGATAACCAAATTGAAGCCAATCACCAAGAGACAAGTGGAGACACACGATTTAACCCGAAGTTCACTTGAGCACCCTCAAGCTAATCTCCGTTGTGCCAACCTTCTCACGTGTGGGTCGATGTGGAGCTCACTCCAAGCCAAATGCCTTTAGGCTTATCGCACCCAAAGCAAATGAGAGGTACCCAAGACACGAGCAATAGATTACTCACACTTTGTCTTCCCAACAAGGAGTGTGTGACTCTCTCACAAATCACCGGAGGTGGCCAAGAACAATCACCAACTCTTGCCAACGCCTCCACCAATCACCAAGCCGGCTAGGGGTGGTGCTCCCCAAGAGCAACAAGAAATCCACCGGCTCACAATGATCCTCAAGCGCCACTAGATGCAATGATCAAAGCAAATGTACTTGAAACACCTCAACTCACTAGAATGGATGCTCTCAAGCAAAGGAGTGGGGAGGAGGATGAGTGCTCAGCTCTAGAGGGGTGTTAGAATGATTTCAAATAACCAAGAGACCTCCTAGAGCCGGCCAAAGGGGTATAAATACCCCCCACCACGAAATCCAACCGTTGGGGTGCAAACTGCACAAAAATCAGCCTGACCGGACGCACTGACCGGACTCACCAGTGAGTCCGGTCGGTGGGTCCGGTCACAACCGACAACCCCAACCGGATCATCGACCGAGGCTGCTGGCGGGTCGGTCCAGCGTCCGTCGGTGCTTCCGGTCAGCACCGAAAGCTTCCGGTCGGTGCGTCCGGTCGCTTCTCAGCCGAACCACCGAAAAACATGCTCTCTGCCAGACACACCCACCGGAGCGTCCGGTCGAGCCTCGTGCTTCCGGTCACCGGTTCCGGTCGGTGCGTCCGGTCAGCACAGAGCTATGAAAATTCGTCGTTTCGTCGCTGTCGGCGGTTCGAGGAGCGGCGGGCGCCCCCGGGTGCCGGCAATAAAAGATTTGTAGGCTGCGTGCCTCCTCCCTCGATGGCGTAGTGCAAGATGGACACGGGACACAGCGGTTTATCCTGGTTCGGGCCAACGGGGCCCTACGTCCGGCGGGGGTGCGTCACGCTCGTGTTGACTCACGCTCAAAGGTGAGCCTGCGGTAGGGGTTCTGAGGCGGTCGTGTGGGAGAAGGATCTCAAGCCCCACGATCGTGGTTGTGGTGGATGTGGTGAGCGGTTTCTCCGTGTGAATCGGAGTTGAAGGTGGGATTGAGTCGAGTCTAGTCAAATCGAGCTAGAATCCAACTCCTTCTAATTGAGTCGAACCCCTTCTAATGGGACATTACTCCCCCTTTTATAGGAGAAGGAGAGAGGTAATGTTTACATTGGCGGTTGCCTAGGTGGCTAATTCCCGAGGCTGCACCGGTTGCATGTGCGTTGCCGAGGGCACAGCTGGCTTTGGCGTTGCCTGACGAAGACACGTGTCCTGATCCGATGGTGGACGTGCCGCTCCGGGCGCGCCCCGAGGGTCCCGTGAGGCGTCCTCACAATCCGCATGGCGAGGCCGGTCCCTGGTGGCTGCTGCCTTGCGTGTCAAGTGCCCGAGGGTCGGCCCTACGTGGCGTTTTGACGATGTTCTCGGGAAGTGAACAGTGTCACCTTGGTTCCCGTGCCGAGTGGCGTAAACACGTCCACTGGTTCGACCTTTGCGTCCCATCAGTCGGGTTGGGGAGGTGATTCGGCAGTCGATTTGACTGGGTGTAATTGATGGCACTGGTGCCTTGCCTGTCACGCGACCGCATTGAATGCAGCGGTTTCCCTTCCCGACGGAACCTCCCACGCCCCGAGGGTCGGGACCCGAGACGGGCTGGTTGGGCTGCCGCCCCGAGGATGGAGAGCTGGTCTCCCTCGGGCGAGACGGAGTTTTTGCGCCCGAGGGTGGTGAGCTAGGCCACCCTCGGACGAATCGAGATTTCCGGGGGCGGGTGAGCTAGGCCCGCCTCGGGCGAATCGAGACACGAGGTCGATCCGAGCCATAGTTTGATCTGCGGTCGGCGTGGAACGCCGTGGTTCGTTGTTCTGTAGAGGTCCTTGACCTTGTCCTTCGTGGCGTAATGAGCTCTTGTCCGTCGATGGTGACTCCATTCAGGCCGCTTGTGGGCCGTTCGTGGGCTGCTTCGTCGTCAGGTAGACGTCGTGGCTTAATGGCCTGATCCATCGTTCGTCGGGCCGTCCCTCCGTGCGGGATGATAGCAGGCTTAGGTTTTACTGGGCCTTGGCAGGCCGACAAATTCTCATAGTCTGAGAATGTCTCGAGGCCCAATATTTTGGTCCCCGACAGTAGCCCCCGAGCCCCCGAGCGAGTGAGGACTCGCCCGGGGGTTCTGCCGTTCCCGTCGCCTTGTTGTTTCTCAGGGTGGTTCGTCTACAAGGGGTGCGCGCGAGCGCACCCGTTGGGTGTAGCCCCCGAGGCCTCGAATGGAATGGCGGATTCCTTCGAGGTCTTTTATGTCTCGCACGTTGGCAAGACTGAAACAGCTCTTAAATTGCGCTTGTTTGTGCGGAGCGTGTTTGGTTTGCGTGGGCAGCCCGAGGCCCGCGCTTATGTGCGCAAGGTCGACCCAGGCCTCCTCGACTTTGATCATACGCTCCTCAGTCGCCCTCCTGAGAGGGAGGAGGAGGGGAGACACGTCACAATGCCCTGTAAGCCGAATGTGCCGTGCTCCGGTGAGCGTTGTAGTGGGTACGTTTAAGCGGTGCCGTGCCCTTGCCGGAGCAAGGGGTCGGCTATGTGATCCTGGATTCACCCCATGAGAACCCTTGCGGACCGCTTAGCGAGATCCCGGGTTTTAGAGCGGACCAACCCCCGAGGGGCTGTAGGCCTCCCACGGATGGGACATCTCTATAAGCGGCACCAGCGGGCCTTAAACACGTTCGGGAAATCCAGGCCCCGGGGGCCGGGTATAGCAGGTTGTGCATTTCCCTCCCCACCCCCCTCGGGTTATCCCGAGGCGGCCCAGAAACCCACGTGGGCCCAAGCAGCAACCTACGAACATAGGGTGTGTCGGCCCGAGGCCCGTTTGGTTTCCGCCCGGGGAGGGAACCGTCATCGGATCGACTTTTTTGCCCCTTAGGGTCGGGGCGCTCTTTGGATATGGATGGCCGGACGGTTTTACCCCGACTGGGAGGCGAGCGTCTCCTCGCTGCGCTCGAGGAGGCGTGCTGTTCAAGTCCGATGGGGCGTGGCCCTGTGGCTTCCTGTCGGGGTGGAGATCGAGGGCACCGTCACGGTGCATTAATGCCCTTGACGGTTCCACCGCTGCGGCGAGAGCCGTTGGATGGCGGTTTCCGTTCCATCGTGGGCCGTCCATTCCAGAGTCGGTTCGATTGCCCAGGCCGGCGGTTTGCCTTCCCTTCCCTATAAATATGGGGCCCGGCGGGCGGATAGTTGCTCCCTTGCTCTTCGCCATCGCCTTCTTGCCTTCTTCTTTGCCGGCAATCGGGAGATAGAGAGATAGTGCGGGAGGGATTAGGGGAGAGATTCACTTGCCTTGCGCTCGTGTGATTGAGGTTGCTTTGGCGGTTGCCACCCTTCATCTCCCTTTCATCCATGGTGCGGTCGGGTAGTGGTGACGGCGCGAGGGAGGTGCTCGACGCCCAGCCGTGGCGGGACGCGGCGGCGGAGGAGAAACTTCAGCGCCTGGTCGAGGAGGGCTCCTCCGCCCCGTACCGACGAAGCGGCCGGAGTGGATTGCTCCAGATTGGGGCGAGGAGGAGCCTAACCCTCGTGACGGCTACGTGGTGAGCCTGATGGATCTTCATCGACGCGGCTTCGGGATGCCGGCGGGTCGGTTCATCCGGGCGATCCTCAACTACTATGAAGTCGAGCTTCACCACTGCCTCCGAACTCGATCTCCCAGGCCGCCATCTTCGTCACCCTCTGTGAGGGATTCCTGGGGATCGAGCCGCGTGGGACCTCGGTTGTGGTTCTTCAAGGCGGACCTTACGACCGCCTCGGTGGCGCGGGGGCCGACCACGGAGGGCATTGCGCGTTGGAGGTTGTGCGCTCCAAGTCCGTCTTGAGAGCCGGCGAGGGCCGAACCGAGCTGATGGGTACATCTGTCCAAGCTCACCTCCTCGAACAAGGGGGTGGCAGGATCGGTGGTTCTACCTCCGCAACGATGGGAACGCGGCCAGCGTACCGGGCGGGTCCTCAAGCATCGCCCGCAGAAGTGGAACTGGGGTCCCCTCGGAGGGATCACCATCGGTTGGAAGGCCTCGAGGCGGGCGGTCCTGCGGCTCCGGGGAAGGACGTGAATGCTTGCCCCGTGGTTGCCGCCTTTCACCGGCGTCGGTTCTTTGCCCGGCCCGATGGATCGCCCCACCTCATGTGTGCAAGATGGCGCGGCGCCGGGGTCTTGACGCTGCGTGCCGGATGTCGCCTTCGCTTCCCACCGATGGCACGGCCAAGAGGGTGAGGGATGCGCTGGGGTCTAACACCCCGTCACAGATCCCGAGATCCCCATGCGCCACGACCGGGGTATATTTCCCCGGTAAGTACTTCTTGGCTTCGGTGTCCTTGCTTTGCTTCGGCGCATTGTTGCCATGGCGGTTCTCACTTTTTCCTCCTCACGGGGTCGTTTCAACTACGGGACTCCCCTCCTCCCGTACCATTTGACGCCGACCGCCGGGCTGCGAACCGCACTCGAACGCAGCTGCAGAGGGCCCCGGCATTGAAGAAGGAGGAGAGGAAGAAGAGGAATGTGGCTCGCGAGAAGCGCCGGGCCGAGCAACGGAAGCGGGCGAAGTCGCCCGATACCTCGACTACCGAGGAGGGCGACAATCCGAGGATGAGTTCTATGTGAACTCGTCGATGACGACGTGGCAGCTCGGATAGACCGAGCCATGGGGTTCCAACCGGTCGGGGCTCCAAGATGAGCCAGCCCGAGCCCCAGGCGTCGGGAACAAGCGGCACCCGTCTTGCCGGGTTCCTCTGGCCGAGTCCTCGGGACCATTGGTGTTGGCCACGTCGGCGCCGGTCGCCGCGAGGCCCGGGGGAAGAACCGACGCCTCCCGCCATGAGTACCTCGGCGTCGCGAAGCGGTTCGGGGGCCGGCCGGCGACCCCCGTCGATCCGACCCGCGGCGTTTAGAGTGCCGTGGGGGAGACGGGGCGATCAGCGTGCGCGACGCCCGGTCGCAGCTATCCGTGCCTCGTCGACCGAGGTCGATACCGGGCTTCGTGAGTTCCGTTTTGCCTTTGCAATCTTGATTTTCTTCTGGCATATGGTTGCCTTGTTTTGACGTGTGCTGGGCCTTAGGAAAGCGGGGGGGCCGCTTGTTGCTTCTGCACCCCAAGAAGGCCCGAAGGCTGGCGCTCGATCCTCCGCCGGGCGCGGTGGACCCGGGTCGGCGGTGAAGAGGCCTCATGGCCCGCGTCGAGTCCTCTGTGGCCTTGACCCCCGAGCCCCGAGTGGGGGTCGGTCCCAGACCCGTCCGCCGAGACCGCGCCGAGGCGGTACAGCCCATGGTGGCGATGGTGGGCTGGTCGCCCGGCCGACGGTGACCGGCATGGAGAGTTTGGTCGCGCCCGACATCGGCTCGGTGCGGGCAAGTGGCGCCCGCCCGAGGGAGGTCGTGCCGCCGCCTACCCCGAGGAGGCGGTCCCCTTTGTTCGGGAGTTCTCGCAAGAGGAGCTCTTCGACGTGGCGGAGGCGCGCAAGTCTTCGCTTTGCTTTGGCGCTTTTGCTGACCCGGGGGTGCACGAGCCGTACAACCCCGACTTCCCGCTGCTCCACGTGTCCGGCACGAGGGGGCCCCTTGGCGGAGCGTCGTCTTCGGTTATGACGAGGACGGTGCCTGTGATCAGCTCTGAGGGCCCCCTGGACTTCTACTGGTTCGGGTTCCCAGAGCTGCGGGAGTTGCCGGTGGAAGCGGTATTCCCCGAGGATCCAACCCGCTGGGGCGGTCCCCCCTTGACCTTGGGTGATGTTCCCGGGGGTCCTGCCGCCGCGGTGATTGATGACCGCTCCGAAGTCCTGGCGTGGAGGACTCATGAGCAGATCCGTCAGTGGGCCGCCGAGGGCCTAGCGAGGATCGGGGAGACCATCGCCGGCCGTCTCGCGGAAGCCGACGCGGTAAGTATCTTGATGGCCATCTCCCGCTGCATGTCTTTTGTGCTTGCGTCTTGATGAATAATATTGTCGTTGCAGACTCTCCGTCGCTTCGCCCGGGAGAAGTCCGAGCTCCTTCGCCAGAATGTCCTGAACTGGAATGCCCTTGGTCAAGCTCGGGTGAAGTTGACCGAGGCCCAGAGTGAGACCTCCCGGCTTGCTGCTCTCGCCGAGGAGAGGGAGTCCCAGCGACAAGCCCTAGCGGCGGATCTTGTCAAGGCCAAGTCCGAGGTCGACAGGCTGGCTGGCGAGGTGGCTCGGATGAGCCAAGACTTCGAGGACGCCCGGAAGCAGTCCCTCCAGGCCCTTGGGGAGGCCCATGGCGAGCGGGACAGGTCCCGAGATGAGGCGAAGAAGCGGCGAGATGTGCAACGCCTGAGCACCCGCGACGGCGGAGCTGGCGTCAGGGGAAACCCTCAGGAAGGAGAAGGACCGGCTCCAGAAGTCGCTTGCGAATGAGCATAGCGTCATGCTGGGCTGGCAATTGAAGTGCCAAGGTACGTCCTATCCCCTCTGGCGGGCTTTGTCGCCTTCATTTTCGTCGTCGCTGTGACATTGTCTTGGGTGGTTGTTGCCGAGGCGGAGAACGTCCGGACCGAGGCCGTAAATACCGCGGCCACGCTCGCCCAAGGATCGAGCGAGGAGCAGAAGTCGCGGCAGGAATTGGAGGAGGCCACACCGGACTTACGCCGTCGCGGAGCGAGCAACCCACAGGCTGGCCTCGGGTCGCAGTCGCTGGCGCCGTCGGTGGATTTCTCCGGTCCGAACTCCGGAACGCCTTCCGGAACGGCATTCGCACATGCCTGGCAGTGGTCTGCTCCCACTTCCCGATGGAGTCCACGACGCTGGACGGTGTCGCGTCGGGCTTCTTCCTCAGGCTCCGATGACGAGGGGGAGGTTGATCCCGCCGAGAGGGATGCCGCCGACGCTGCCAAGACCAAAAGTCTATATGACTTCGTGGATGGCGCCGCGACTCTGCTGTCCTCGCGCTTTGAGGACGAGGTATGTCCCCCGTACTCCCCCATAGAGTCCACCTATGAGGCGGATACGGAGATGGTGGACGCCACGTCCGGGGACGCCGACGGGCCCGACGCCACCCTCGGGGGAAGCAGCCGCCGAGGGCACTGCTCATGCCGAAGCTTCCTCGCTGGCCGGCAATGAGGCGCAAGTAGCTGAGGCCTCCCCTGCCCCCTGATCCTTCCTTGCATGAAAAGATTGGAGCTTGTGAGATGGATGTGTATAAACAATGGCGCCACCCGAGGTCTGTGGCCTTGACGGGTGCACTTGTGTTTTAAGGTTGCGTTCCTCGGATTTCATGTTTATTGTGTGGCCAGGTTGTTTGCCTTATCCGCTCACAAGGTAGTGAGCACGGGTGCCTCGGCGGGCGATCCGTTTAGCTCGGCTACTTTGCTTGGGGATTTCTCCGTCAGTAAGATAGCGGGCACGGGGGTGCCCCGGGATGCCCCCGCTTGGTTCGGCTATCTTACTTAGGATTTTTCAGCGTGTGCGACCCTCGCGGCAAACAATCGATCCGAGTATACGCCGAGAACTTTTTCGCTGAAAAAGTTTCAAAAAAAAAAGGAGGGAGGGGGTCCCCGGGGGGTCCCCGTGTAGCCCCCGAGGGAGTTTTAGTCTTGTCTTGGGCCGAGGCTAAGACTCCCTTAAGGTTTGCACGATAAGTACTTTTTTCGTAAAAGATGTAGATCTTTTATTGAGCGAAAAAAAACGGGTGTTTGACTTCTAGTGCGGAATTTAAGGGTAGAAGCGATGTAGCTGTTCTATGTTCCGTGCGTTGGAGTAGACTTCGCCCTTCTCGTTCTTCGATTTGTAGGTCCCGGCCTTAGTACTTGGCGATGAAGTAAGGCCCTTCCGTGGCGTGAGTTTATGACGCCCTTTGTTATCTGTTTTTAGCCTGAGCACAAGGTCGTTAACTTGGAGCTCCCGGGTTTCAGCCGCTTGGCATGATATTTCTTGTGAGCCCGTTGAAATCTTCTTTGAGTGCGGGGCGCAACGTCTCGGGCCTCGTCAACTTGGTCTATGGAGTCTTGCCTTGCCTGGCTGGTTGCCCCCGCTTTCTGTGTAGGCTCGCGCAGTCTCGGGGACCCGTATTCTATGTCCGTGGGGAGGATTGCCTCGGCGCCATAGACTAGAAAGAACGGGCTGAATCCCGTGGCTCGGCTTTTCGTTGTCCGAAGGCTCCATAGAACCGATGGCGGTTCACGGTACCACCTCTTGCCGTCTTGGTTCGGTGATTGAAGATTCTCGGCTTGAGCCCTTGTAGGATCATGCCGTTGTTGGCACGCTCCACTTGACCATTGGTCTTCGGGTGAGCTACGGCGAGGTATCAACCCGGATGCCATAGTCGTCACAAAAGTCAAGGAATTTCTTCCCCACGAAGTTGGTTCCATTATCCGTGATGATGGAGTTCGGGACTCGAAACGGAAATGATATCCTCGAAGAATTTCACCGTTTCCCACGTGTGAGGGTTCACCACGGGTCGGGCTTCAATCCATTTGGAGAACTTGTCGATGGCGACTAGGGCGTGAGTGTGTGTCTCCGGGCGCCCTTTTCGGGGGTCCAATCATGTCAAGTCCCCACACTTGCAAATGGCCACGTAAGTGGGATGGTTTGCGCGCTTGAGCTGAGATGCGTCTCTGCGCGTAGAATTGGCATTCCTTTGCAGGTGCGCCGACTTGATTTGCATCCCGTACCGCCGAGGGCCAGTAGAAGCCTTGCCTGAAGACTTTACCGACTAGCGTCCTCGGGGCGGCGTGGTGACCGCACTCCCCTCGGTGTGTGTCTTCGAGCAATTCTTTGCCTTCAGCCGAGGGTATGCATCGCATGTACACTCCCGAGGCTCCTCTCTTGTAGAGTTCCCTTTTTTCTCCAATTAGCGCAAAGGACTTGGCCCTTCGGGCCAACTGGCGGGCTTCGGTCTTGTCCTCGGGCAGCTCATCTCGGATGAGGTACTCCAACAGCGGCTTCCTCGAGTCAGAAACTGGGTCGACCGCCATTGCTTCGGCGTGGCCTGCCCCAGGCGCCTTCTTGAGCCCCCGGGGTATTTCCGAGGGTATGTACTTGACCAGGGGGTTCGTTGAGATCTCGGGTAAAATACGTTGGGGAACAGTACCTCGGGTTCTTTGCGACCTTGGCAAGCTCATCCGTGGCCTCATTATAACGCCTGGGTATGTGTTTGTGCTCGAGTCCATGGAATTTTTCCTCCAACTTGCGCACTTCTCGGCAGTACGCCTCCATCTTCGGGTCATGGCACGCCGAGGCCCTTCATGACTTGGTCGATGACCACCGCGAATCCCCCCGGTTTCCAACCGTCGGATCCCCGGGTCCCACAGCAAGCGATCCGGAGACCATTGACTAGCGCCTCGTATTCTGCGACGTTGTTGGAGGCGAGGAAAATGCAGCCGAATGGCATACCTCGTGTGAACCCGAGAGGTGAGATGAAGAGCAATCCGGCCCCAGCGCTGTCTTCATCATGGATCCGTCGAAGAACATGGTCCAGCATTCGGCTGGATGGGTGCGGGGGGTAGGCGTGTGTCGGTCCATTCAGCCACAAAAGTCGGCTAGGACACGGGACTTGATCGCCTTGCGGGCAGGAACGATATGGTTTCGCCCATGAGCTCCACCGCCCACTTCGCCACCCTTCTCGTGGCCTCTCGGTTTTGGAGAATCTCCCAGGGGAACGAGGATACCACGGCAACGGGGGTGCGCGAGGAAGTAGTGACGAAGTTTCCTTCGCGTTAATGCGACGATGGCGTACAGTAGTTTTACGCATCTGCGAATACCTTGTCTTTGTGTCGGAAAGTACTTCACCGTGATGAAGTAAACAGGGCGTTGAACTGGCAAGCGTGTGCCCCTCTTCCCGGCTCTACTACGACCACCACGGCTGACCACCATGGGTAGTGGCAGTGATGTATAAGAGCAAAGTTTCTCCTGGATTCGGCGGTACCTGGACCGGTGGGTTCGTCAGGAGTTTCTTGAGGTTGCCGAGGGCTTCCTCGGCCTCGGGGGTCCAGGCAAAGTGCTCGGACTTGCGAAGGAGTCGGTAGAGGGGCGAGGCCCTTCTCCCCGAGGCGTGAGATGAACCTGCTTAGTGAAGCCGGGCAGCCCATGACCTTACGCACTCCCTTGAGGTCTCGGATCGGACCCATCACGGTGATTGCGTCCACCTTGGTTGGGTTTGCTTCGATGCCTCGTTGAGAGGCGATAAAGCCCAACAACATCCTCGGGGAACCCCCGAATCACGCACTTCTCGGGGTTGAGCTTGACTCCCTTCTTGTTTAGGCACTCGAAGGTTTCCCGAGGTCTCCCACGAGATCCGGCGTTTTCTTGGATTTGACCACAATGTCATCGACGTAGGCCTCCACTATCCGTCCGATGAGTTCCCCTCTAAGATGATTTGCATGCATCGGGCCGTATGTTGCGCCCGGCGTTCCTCGGCCGAAGGGCATAGTGAGGTAGCAATACATCCCGAAGGGTGTTATGAACGAGGTCGCGAGCTGGTCGGACTCTTTCATTTTGATCTCGGTGATAACCGGAATACGCGTCAAGAAAGGACAACGTTTCACATCCCGCGGTGGAGTCGACAATTTGGTCGATTCGAGGCAAAGGAAAAGGAACTTTTCGGACATGCTTTGTTGAGACTAGTGTAGTCCACACATCCGCCATTTTCTATTCTTTTTCTCTACTAATACAGGATTAGCTAGCCACTTTCGGGATGGAATACTTCTTTTATAAATCCGGCCTCCAGCAGCTTGTGGATCTCCTCGCCGATGATCTTTCGCTTGGCGTCATCGAAACGTCGCAAGCGCTGCGTGACTGGCTTTGAGCCCGGCCGGATGTCTAGGGAGTGCTCGGCGACATCCCTCGGTATGCCCGGCATGTCCGAGGGTCCCCATGCAAACGCCGGGCGTTCGCCGCGGAGGAAGTCGACGAGCACCTTTGCTCTATTTTGGATCGAGGTCCGAGCTGATGGTCGCCGGCTTCTCCTTCGGGTTCTTGGGATCGAGTGGGACCTTCTTTGTGCCCGAGGAGGGCTCGAAGTTCGCACGGCGCTTGGCCTCGTGCTCGATCGTGATTTCGTCAAAAGCTCCTTTCGCATCGGCGATGAGTGCCTCGGCAATGGCGAGTGCCTCGGCGTACTCACGCTCTCTACATCGCACTCATATGCGTGATGGTGTGAGGGGCCGGTGGTGATGACACCGTTTGGTCCCGGCATCTTGAGCTTGAGGTACGTGTAGTTCGGGACAGCCATGAACTTGGCGTAACAAGGCCGTCCGAGGAGTGCGTGGTAAGTACCGCGGACCCCAAGAATCTCAAATGTGAGAGTCTCCTGCCTGAAAGTTCGAGGGGTCTCCAAAAGCACACCGGCAAGTCGATCTCTGCCCGAGGGGCTTAAGTTGCTTGCCGGGGACGACGCCGTTGAATGCCGGCCCTCCCGGCGGATCTTGGACTTGTCCACCCCGAGGAGGTCGAGGGTCTCTTCGTAGATGAGGTTGAGGCTGCTCCCTCCGTCCATAAGGACCTTGGTGAGCCGAGTGTTGGCGATGATGGGGTCCACCACCCCAATGGATAAGCCCTCGGGTTCGGGATGTCTTTGGGGTGATCCGACCGTCGAAGGTGATGGCGATCCGACCACTGCGCGCAGCTTCGGGGTTCTTGCTCCGTGGCGTAGACCTCCCCGACGCTCCTTCTTGCTTGCCGCCGCCTGGACATATTCTTTGGTCTTTGCCACCGAAGATCATGAAGCGATTGTTCACCTTGAACTCCTCGTTGCCCTTAGCGCCACCCTCGGGAGCCTCTTCCTCATCGCCCTCGGGGATGGCCTTGAGCTTGGCGAAATGTTGGCGTACCTTCTTGCACTCCCGAGGGTATGCTTGGCCCAGGAAGTTATGGTTCGCACGGCTTCTTGAGCATGTCGTCGAAGGTTTCTTGTGGCGGGGGCCGGGGCCCCCTTAACGTCGACCGCCGGCCACCATGTCTTCATCGTCCGCAGGCGGCATGGCCCTTGCCCTTGCGGCTCTTGTCTTTTCTTCTTCTTCTTGCCCTCCCGAGGTTGAGATCCCTCGGGCTCCTCTTCCTTGCGCTTCCCTTGCCCGAGCCTGATTGAACAGCCCCGAGCGGCCTCCTCACGGGGCGAACTTGGTGGCGATGTCCATCGGTTCATTTGCCTCGGTTGGAGTCCGGCGCGCCCGGCTTCTTCACGAGGTCTCGGCATGAGGTGCCGGCCAAGAAGGCCCCTATGACGTCGAATCCGTCACATTGGGGAGCTCGGTCATTTGCCGCTTGGAGAAACGCCCGGATGTAGTCGGCAATTCGCAAGGATTCGTCGGACTTTTATCGGCAATTCCGAAGGTCCCAGGAATTTCCTGGCGCAGATACGTGCCTTGGAAGTTGCCTTTGAAGGTCCTCACCAAGTCCGTCCCAGTTGGATATGAGGTTGGGCGGAAGGTGCTCCAGCCAAGCTCGCGCAGACTTCGGAGAGGCATGAGGGCGAGTTCCCGATTATCACCTTGTCATCGTGTGCCCCCTCAGAACCGACAAAGCCAGCCGGATAATCGTCCAGCCATACCTCGGGACGGGTTTTTCTCCCGTGTATTTCTCAAGGTGGCTAGGTGGCACGAAACGCGGCGGGAGTGGTGCTCTCTGATATCCCTTGTGAAGGCCTGCGGCCCGGGAGGTTACAGGGAGTACCCTCGGTCTTCCCGACGTGCATGGGAGTCTCGTCCCGCCGGTCGCCCACGAGGTGGGCTGCCTCCGCCGCGTGCTCGTTGTCGCTCGATCTCGTCCCTGAGGTCGGGTGCACCTCGGTGACGATCTTGGCGGGGGTCTTGATGCGATCCCGCATGGGACGGTTCTTTGCGGTTGTCGTTCAGCGTTCCCTGAGTGGCCTCGCCCGAGGCCCGGCTTTGCTCAGCCGGGCCGAGCCTTGTCGGCTTTGTCCGGACTCACCTCGTCGCCCCAGCGATGTCACGGCCCGATCTCTCGGAGGCCGAAGCTCCGCCTGTTGTACGGCTGCCCTATCAAGGAGATGCCGCAAGCCTTCCCGAATCGTCTTCCCTCGGCCGGTAGAGGGCTCGGGCATCTCGCGACGAGCATGGGCTGCCGCCGCTACGTTGAGGCTTGCTCGGTTGAACGGGGCTGCTATGTCGGGAAGGTGTGGCACTCCATTGGCGTGGCGATCGCCGCCTCCAGGGGCCTGAGGTGCTCTCGGGGCCGGCCCACGCTGGGCCTGTTCCCGTTGAATGTTGCGCTCGATCGTCGAAGACGCCGGATTCGCCGAATCCGGATCTCGCAAGTCTTGCGGTTGTGCGTTCGACCGGCAGTTGTGGCGGCTGCGCTACCGGCTGGACGGGGGCGGGCCGCTGGTGCCGGGGTCGCCCGTGGCGGCACGTCCACGTCGTCCTCGGACACGTCGATTGAACTGCCCATCTTGGCAAGGACTCCCCTCAACGTTGAAGCATTCCCTCGTGGGGTCATAGTATTCGTCTTCATCGCTGGTGCAAGGAGCGTAGAATGCCCGGATGAAGTTTACGTTCTAGTGGTGAGCGCGAGTTCCTGCGCTCCCGGGCCCGAGCCCGATCGAACCCGGGAGGAGCGGCATGATCGGCCGCCATGCATCCTCCGGGCGATGCGCTCCTCTCGGTGCATGTCCATGGGGTAGCGTTCCTCTCGTGGAATGACGGGGAGGCCCGGCCCGTGCCTCTGGCGAAGGCTTCGACAGAGGTTTCGCGCGCTGCGTGGATTCACCGGGACTCCCTCCCGGTACGGCGGGAGGGAGGCGTTTTCCGATGATTAGGGTTTGGGCATCCTTCCACGGCGGGCGCCCGGTGCGGATCTTCCCGAGGCCTAGGGTCCCTGGAGAGCCCTTGCTGCGAGTCGGCGCCGGGGAGATGTCGGCGGATTCCGAATCCGTTGCTTGGAAAGCGCCTTGCGCTGCGCTGGTGGTTTCGCCTTGCCGCCTCAGCGGCGGCGACGTGATGGTGGGCACGCCGTGGTAGGCGTCTTTGCTCTCCCTCCGGCCGGTAGATCCGCGTAAGGATCATTCGTAGTCGTGGGTCAGGCGTCACGAATGCCAGGCGTTCCGAAGAACAGTGGAGTTCAGCGGAGCCCGTGCTCGGCGGCGGGGGTGGAAACGAAGGTGGAGCGCCATGAGGGTTGGTGGAGATGTGCACAGCGCTCCCCTACAGGCGCGCCAACTGTCGGCGGTTCGAGGAGCGGCGGGCGCCCCCGGGTGCCGGCAATAAAAGATTTGTAGGCTGCGTGCCTCCTCCCTCGATGGCGTAGCACAAGATGGACACGGGACACAGCGGTTTATCCTGGTTCAGGCCAACGGGGCCCTACGTCCAGCGGGGGGTGCGTCACGCTCGTGTTGACTCGCGCTCAAAGGTGAGCCTGCAGTAGGGGTTACAGGCGGTCGTGTGGGAGAGAAGGATCTCAAGCCCCACGATCGTGGTTGTGGTGGATGTGGTGAGCAGTTTTCTCCGTGTGAATCGGAGTTGAAGGTGGGATTGAGTCGAGTCTAGTCGAATCGAGCTAGAATCCAACTCCTTCTAATTGAGTCGAACCCCTTCTAATGGGACATTACTCCCCCTTTTATAGGAGAAGGAGAGAGGTAATGTTTACATTGGCGGTTGCCTAGGTGGCTAATTTCCGAGGCTGCACCGGTTGCATGTGCGTTGCCGAGGGCGCGGCTGGCTTGGGCGTTGCCTGACGAAGACACGTGTCCTCGATCCGATGGTGGACGTGCCGCTCCCTGGCGCGGCCCCGAGGGTCCTGTGAGGCGTCCCTCACAGTCCGCATGGCGAGGGCCGGTCCCAGTGGTGGCTGCCTTGCGTGTCAAGTGCCCGAGGGTCCGGCCCTACGTGGCGTTTTGACGATGTTCTGGGAAGTGAACAGTGTCACCTTGGTTCCCGTCTTTGAGTGGCGTAAACACGCCACCGGTTCAAGATTGCGTCCCCATCGGGCCGGGTTGGGGAGGTGATTCGGCAGTCGATTTGATCGGGTGTAATCGATGGCACCGGTGCCTTGCTCGGCCACGCGACCGCATTGAATCACGCGGTTTCCCTTCCTCCGGACGGAACCTCCCACACCCGAGGGTCGGGACCCGAGACGGGCTAGTTGGGCTGCCGCGCCCGAGGATGGAGAGAGCTGGTCTCCCTCGCGAGACGGAGTTTTTGCGCCCGAGGGTGGTGAGCTAGGCCACCCTCGGACGACCGGAGATTTCCGGGGTCGGTGAGCTAGGCCGCCTCGGGCGAATCGGAGACACGAGGTCGAGTCCGAGCCATAGTTTGATCATGCGGTCGACGTGGAACGCCGTGGTTCGTTGTTCTCGTAGGGTCCTTGACCTTGTCCTTCGTGGAGGCGTAATGAGCTCTTGTCCGTCGTGGTGACTCCATTCGGGCCGCCAGGGGCCGCTCATGGGCTGCCGTCGTCCGTAGACGTCGTGGCTTAATGGCTCGATCCATCGTTCGTCGGGCCGTCCCTCCGTGGGGATGATAGCGGGCTTAGGGTTTACTGGGCCTTGGCAGGCCGACAAATTCTCATAGTTCGAGAATGTCTCGAGGCCCAATATTTTGGTCCCCGACGATCGCCGTTCCTTCGCCTTTGCTCCAAACCAACTTCCGTCACTTGATTCTTGTTGCCGACACGCCGAAGAACACCCCGACACCATGTCTTAGCATTTTTGAAACATTTCCCATCAAGAACGGAGTTAGCTCTCTAGGTTAGAATGCATGCAAATGATTTTGAACCTAGAGGCACATGAGGATCGATATGTACGGTAGTTTTCCCCTCTTTATAGTACGGCTTATCGATCCTATAATCACTCACACCCTCTATGGTGTCTTGAGTGTAAAATCAAAATGGCCCTATACCATCCACTTCTAAGTCGTGCGCTTGATCATCAATTGAACCATCTCGATCCATTCACCATGACCACCATGCATCGTCCTTGGCTTGACCAATCTCCAACTAAATCAACACTTAGCATAGAGAGATTAGTCCTAAGGATGTCACTAATCAACCAAAACCAATCTAGAGATCTTCATGGTGCTATCAAACCTTCTGATGAGCTTGAATCCGTCAGCCTCTATCATAGGTATTCTTTGCTTCGATATACTAGAGCTAGGCAAGAGTTTTCTTGAATTCCGTATATGTTGGGTCCGAAGAGAGGCGAACTCAGTGGCGCACATGAGTGCATTGGATTGTCTCATCCACTGAAGGTTGTTTCTTCTAGACTGATTGTATTCGGACTGCCTAGTCGATCTAGTAGTCTCATTGTACTCTTGCTATGAATTAATGAAAATAATAATAATAATTTGATGCTTGTTGTAATTATGCTGCAACTCCAGTAATAATTACTGACACGCAAACCATGTGAAGATGTTGACCCAGTCCACCGACACACGTTGTAGTCTACGTTCACATATATTCACATATAATCCTAATGGTCCATTATGGCTCTTATTGAAATTGTATTTGATATTTTTATCCATCGTATAGAGGAATGGACTTTTTCATCCCCTAGTAGTACCAATCAGACAGAAAAGACTCCTCCATCATCCATACAAAATAGAGCAACGAAAATCTGGCGAGCATGTCCTTCTGGGCCCTATTTCCTGGGTCATGACAATGAGATATATAAATAAGAAAAACTAAACACTATAGCTAAGAGTTATATGAGAGAGATGTTTTTTGGGAGATCGAGCTAGATTAGCTATTTACTAGTTTCTAGCTATTTGGGAGTTGCTAACCATTTGATCTCACTCCTTGATAGCCAATGAAAGTGTTACTTTTTTATTATTTTTATACCTCATCTAGCTAGCTGTTTGCAAATTGCTACTCATAGCCAATAAAATTCCTCCTAGACTAGCTATTTGGACACCATTGGAGATGTTCTTATCCTCTATGATAGAGTCTGCATTGTGAGTGCCCTTAGAGCATCTCAAAGAGCTCTTGTGTCTATGAGTAGCTAAAATCCTAATTTAGCTATTATGTAAAATTAAATAGCTAGCCAAAAAAAATGATGAAATCTAACCCGCTTCTCTAAATCGAACATACACCGAGCGAGGAGATGACTAGCGAGACATGTCTACTATATTTGGCTAGTGAGAGGAAAATAGAAAATAGAAAATAGGATAGCTAGCTGGGTCAAATAAAGAGTTCCTTGGATCTAAATTTTGATGAAGTTTTTCTTTTTTTTAGCTAACTCATTGAATATACAAGAGCTCTTGGAGACGCTCTTAGGGGTGTATTGGCCCAGCCTTGCTCCGTTCCCGTTTTTTCAGCTCTGCTTCACGAACTCCACCATAGAGTAGCTCCACTGTGAAGTTTGTGAGTTTGTGGAGCAGATGGTATTTGTTTGGCACACGCTGCTTCAGCCTGTAAAACTAGATTGTTTTCATTCTAATGGTCCATTATGCCTCTTATTGAAATTGTATTTGATATTTTCATCCATGATATAGAAAGATGGACTTTTTCATCCCCTAGTAGTACCAATCAGACAGAAAAGACTCCATCATCCATACAAAATAGAGCAACCAAAATCTGTTCTATGGTTTAGTAACAATTTCAGCATAGGACAATTCTGATTTACCAGTGCTACCGAACTATCACCATTAATATGTGCCCCCTAGGATATTTGTACCACATACATTGCCAAGATGAATTGTGTATCAGTGTCGTGCACCGAAATTTTTTAGAATTTGTTTTTGGTTTGGGTACATGGGATCAGGTGTCGTGTGTGATCTCCAAAGCTAAGATTGAATTGTGTATTCGTGCTTTGGTGCACTGAGATATGCATCCCAATTCTGATGTGGCGAATGACGATGGTCATGCACCGCCGGAGGCTGTGTTCTGTTTCTCTCGCGTGCGGCGTGCCTGCTGCCATTTTGCTCAGATCCATCTCCTCTGTCTGATGAACTGTACGTCTCTGTATGTCTCTCCCTCCCTCTGATTGTGTCGATGAACAGACACTGCTTCAACCTGATGGCATGGTATTCTTGAGATGGCTTGTCAACAGCGTACATCCATCTCTTCCAAATCCAAATATATTTACATATACTCCATCACAATCGTAATTGAACACATAAGTAAACCAAGCAACAGAGGATATGTAATGTTAACACATAACCAAAGTACATGTGTAGTAGAACAAGTAACTACAAAGTGTCACACAGTATACAGACACATCACACCAAGCACTCTGCAAGAAAGGGTGCATGCGGAGGCCTGCACAAGGAACATGAACATGCACGAACGACGCGCTCGTGTTCTAGATCGAGAAGAGCTCAGAGCATCTTGTAATTGACGACGGCGAGGATGACGGCCCAAGCGACGGCGGGCTTCGCGAGGTCACCAGCGACAGGGTTAACGTTGCCGAACCCGCGCGCGCACGCCACGGCGGACGCGGCCATGGCGGCGCAGCAAGCGAGTCCGGCCCGCGTCGCGCCATGGCCCAGCACGAGCGGCGCCCACGCGAGCGCGCTCCCCAGCTGCGCGGCGTACGGGAGCAGCGTGGCGCCCGGGCGCGCGTGCACGCCGCCCTCCGCCCACACCATCCACGCCGCCAGCGCCAACACCGCCTCCGACGCCACCGACCCTGCCCGCACCATCGCCACCGTCGTCGTCGACGACGCGCCGGACTTGGGTGAGCCCGCGAAGAAGAAGGACAGCGCCGTCACCGCCGCGGAGAGGGTCACCGCGACGGCGAGCGAGCGGAGCCCGCGCCTGCCAGCGCTGGTGGTGCGGCTGCCGGCCTTCTTGTTGGGACCTGAGACCGCCGCCGCGCTGCCGCCGTCGTCCCTGCTGCCACTGCCAGCGACGCGGTGGGTGATGCCTTCGTGCGCGGCGGCCGCCATGGCTGATACGCGATCGACGCCGGTGATCGAGAGTGGTGGCGAGATGGATGATGGAGTGGAAGTGGATCTCTCTCAGACGGGAGGATCGTCGTCGCGAGACGCGTTCTAAATACGTGCGAAGCTTGCTCGGGTAAGGACACGTGTGGCGGGAAGGTGACACGTGGTCAGAGGAGGCAGTTTAAACAATGGGAGCTTCCATGCCAGGTGACTAGAGTGAGAGGGAAGGAGCTTCTGGAGATGGAGGTGACTAGGACGAACGGAGACGGCTGCTCGAAGCTAGCCACCCAGCCAATTGGAGGACCTTATATGTCGGCAAAATTTTCATTTTGAAAATAAAACAGACATTTAAATTCGAGTTCGTATTAGTTGAATTCTATCAAAAAAATAATATTGGAACCTCATAGGATAAACTGTCGCTCAGAGGTTTACATCTTATTTAATGAGTTAATAGAACCACTAAATTCTATCATAAATAAATAAATACTACACAATCATGTTCCATTTCTCACTGACCAACTCAGGGGGCGACAAATAATAACACTCAAGAATTTGAGAAAAGTTGCAATGTAAACAAACAATGTCAACCTTTTTAAATATAATTCACAATCGCACGACATGGTTTTCATGGGAACCTTGTCCAATGTGTGTTTCAACAAGGAGACATTACAAGTCTAAAGTTCACAGGCTGCTTTACATCATTGTGATCTCAGGTAGAGGTGAACAGAGTTCGAGAAATAACTTTTGAACACCCGATGGTTTACAAAAAGGATACAAGGTACACTTTAGGTAGAATGTTCGACAGGAATGAGCTCTTACAATGGAAACAAAGTGAAGAAAAGTATCTAAAACAAAAAATTAGGCAGGGTGTTTTTCTGTAACGCTGCACCCTTTTTTCCCCCATTGCACAATCCAATGCAATTGCGAAGTGCATTGAGATATTCCAGCCTGGGTAATATGCACTTCTTGCTGGTACCCCCATCCATGTTTACTGAACAAAACCAATATGTGGCAGGTATCAGCTTCAAGCATTCCTTTGTTTCAGGTTGACGATTACAACAGTGCTTCGAGGTCCATCTCAACAAAAGTGCAGGGATCCGAATGCCAAATTTCCTTAGCACCTGCAAGAAAAGCAGAATATGACTAGCACTCAAGGAATGGTGCCATTAAATTCGGCAAAACAAATGATTTTCTTATTCTCAGATGATCTGATTTGTGTTCCTAAGTTCTTATTTCTGCCTATGCCATTAAATTTGTGTTCCTAAGTATAAATCAATTATGGAATTGGAGTAGATCATAATCCAAGCATATAAGATTGTGCTACCTAACAAAAAAAGAAATGTAAATAGGGACATATGGTGCTAACTTTATTCATTTCATTCTAAGAAATCTTCATTCATATGGCAGCTAAACTACTCGTACTTAAGCAGCACAGGTTATAAAATCATTCAAAAGTGGGGAAGAGTAAGTACCTCAGCATGGACAATTCCTAAGTAGCCAACTTGCTTGCCATCACTTGTAACAATTTTACATTGTCTTTTTAAAGAAGAACTCAGGTTCCTAAAGAAATGAAGTCAGTATATAAATGTTGACAGAAGCAAAATACAAGATAATTTATGATGTTACGCTTACATTTGTAGGTACATAGTAATGCTCGCCAAAGTTGACATGTGGAGCTCTGACAACTTTGACAATACTATCCACCAATCCCATAATTTCCTAGACAATTTAATCAAGTTAGCATAGGCCTACATAGAAGCTATGTAAATACATGCCTATGCAGATGTATTTTTCCCTTAAGCACATACCTCAAATCCAGAAACCCTGTTGCAATACAAAGCTGCAAGCCTGCGATTATTAGAGGCACCAACATCACGTGACGAGTCCAGCATCACAACATCACCAACTTCAAAAATCTACAATGGTAAATATTCGAAAAGTCAAAATCATGGGAACATTTCCATCTAGAAGGAAGATCATAACCATGGCAACAGTAACTGTTTGGGCATATCCAACACTTAGAAGCTGTATTAAAGCTCTTCCATTAAAATTGATTATGCATTGATAAAATAAATTCCACATGGGTAAAAATGAAGGACTAGATAGCTACTTTGTCTAATCCCCAAATCCATTATAATTAACAGATGGTCTCCAATGACACTTTGACAGGTAATATCCTAAATAATATGTTTTCCAAATAGAAAGAGCTATATATTATGAAAAGTATTTTTATAACTAATCTAGCTAGCAACATAAGACTTATGTTACTACTTGATTTTTTAGATATTCATTGTCTATGTATAAAAAGGTTTGATCAAGAAATCCTAAATGGGCTTATACTATGGTTGAAATGTAGTATTTGAAGGAGAGTATTATCATGCTATCACAATTAAGTTGAAAGGGAAAGGAAAACAACAGGCAAAATGACACTACTGACAGCAACAAGAAATTAAAGTTTTTCTTTCTGGTTTCTTCTTTAGTTGTTATTTCAACATTCCATAGAAAATATCCTAATAACTTATATAGCAGATATAAATATTGCTTCTTTCAAAAAGTACCTTTATAGGTCTTGGATGGTCTATATTATGTTTCAATGTTTTCAATAAACACGACATCAGACTGGTTCTAACAACCTGCAAGGTAACAATGGAAAAAATGATTATAAAAAAACAACAGGATAACAAGTAAAAGATTGATTATAGCAAATGAATGAAATTTTAAAACAATATTTATTTCGTTGGCAATTAAATGTGGAGAGAAAACATGAGTTGCCAGTAGGTGGACATTCATTCAGACCCAATCAATGGGTTTGTTTTAACGGTTTTCGTAAAATCATCTGCTGACACCAGGGAGGAGCCATTGCCATCAGCTAAGTTTGACATCGGGTGGCTGCCTCTGCCAACCGTCGCTACAGCTCAGAGAGCAACCTCATTTCCCTGGTCAGCCACCTATTAACAGCTCTACATGTTTGAGAGAAGGCATGGGCCACAGGAAGGAAAAGGCGGACCAGCAGATACACTACGAGTGGACTCAGGCGCTTCTGACTCATCACTATGTGCCACGATGCTAGAGAGGACAGGTGGGGTGTTGTGGGTGACAAGGAGGAAGTGGATGGATGGGGGCAGGTGGTGAGGAATCTGAGTGAGATATCTCTTGTATAGAGAAAGGGTAGGGAAGGGTTATTGGGCTAGGCGAATGTATTACTCAGTTTCTATGTACAGTGCGTTTTTTTTTTTCAGTTTTTTTCAGTTACCAGGTGAAGACCCAATTAACCGGGACTTAATTCATTAGTTAGTTCTAGAGGCCAAATTAGAGAGCAACTGTTATTTTGGATTTGGTCTGGGTTAGTTCAATTCTGTTTCTCAGGTTTGGTTAATTATGCCTGCCCCTTGTTGCCTGTGTAGAACATGCAGAATTAAAATGAAAGATAAGGCTGAGGAGTCAGATAAAGAGGGACAGTCAAAGTTAAACGATAGGATTACAAGGATGTATCGCTAATTACACCGAAAGGTCATAGAATAACAGAAACATGATAGACCAGCTAGATGCATCAGTAAATAAACGCACCAAAGATGATTATCCAACAATTAGTTTATGAATGAACTTTTTTTTTGGCAAGAAGAGCATCAATCGACCAAAATTAACTGAGCAGAGAGCTGACTGATGGCTTCACCCAGCATCGGGGTGGGTGACGAGAAAATTGGGGACAATTTACCTCGAATTCAGAAGTGCGAGGGTTTGCGATAATGACTGCTTTACTTTTGTCATCTGTTCTGTTTAACATGTCAAAAGTTTTCTTCGTGTGAAGACAAGATAAATGTGAGCACCTCCATATAACCAGCTCTTGCAACCTGGCCCCAAAAAGATCTTTCAGTAAAGATCAACTGATGAACAGATAAAAACACGAGAAAGAAACACACAGACATCATATATCAGCAAGATGCCAAAAAGACATCGGATACCTAAAGTACCTCGGCACGAATTTTATCTGAGAACCTGTTTAATGGTTGCCTTCCTCCTATTGTCATACACTTCGGCTTTGACTTTGGCACGTTGTTGAATCCATAAGCTATAGCCACGTCCTTTGTAGAAGCCAAACAGAAATAAAACCAGTTAACAACGGCAGCAAACAAATACCTACAAAACAGTTGAAAGAACAGATAGATAATAGCAGATATACCTCCGACAAATCACGGGCATGAAGAATATCACTTCTTGTTGGAGGAACAGACACTGAAATGCGAGGCTCACCCTTCAATGAGTGACTTTCAGCTTGCAGTTGCATTTTATTCAAAAAAGACAGACAACCTACAATTTCAGATGCACAGTTATTAATCTAGATAGATTGAAAACATCCATGCTAAAACTTACAGGAACTTGCAGGTACCTGTTTCTCGTCCTGGGAGATGCCAATAGGTCCAAGAATATCAGATAATGAAACATCCATTTTGTAACATGAAAGATCAGGGTAAACTGTTTTCCTGCCATCATGATGTACCACTTCAACAGGTTCCACTTCAAATTTAGTCTCACAATACTCAGAGAACATGGTAACCTAGAAATATAAGTAGCAAGTGCATCAATACAATAAGTTTAAACTTCTTAAACTAAAGGACATGTTCCATTTAAAATACAGCATAGCATCACCCACCATTGTATTCAGCACTATATTTGCTTTGGTAAGGTCAGTAGCTGTACATTCAATAAAGACATTCCTTGTTGCAAGGGTAATAGCTGAATGTGCACCATTGATGATAGGAGGTAATGATAATACAGTCCTGCATAGTATTGCAATTTGACAGAACAACTTTATGTAAAATGAATATATTTGAGAACTGTTTTTCCTTGAAAAATGGACAATACTTTTTTGAAGTTTAACAAGATAGATAAATTTACAGAGAGTTGTGCTAACAGAATGTTCCGATTTAATTATGGTTGTCCTCTATAGTAATTATTAGTCTTTTTTCGAAAAGATCATAGGCCTTGAAAGAAAGAGGTCAACAAATGAAATGAAACATTTAAAAGACTTTTTGAAACACGACAAAAGAAATGATAAGAGTATGTTATTGTTTTACCTGTTGCTATCATAGATAACTGGGTACACTGGAGAATTCTCAATTATATGCAAGAACTTTTTCAGTTTCACGTCGGACTGCCACAAAGCAAGAGATGTCAGTAATAAAAAAAATATATACAAGGCAGAGAGTACGTAAAAGAATAGTATTAAGATCTCAACCTATGATAGTAATACATGGCCCAATTTAGTGCACAATGACACAACAAACACTCTGATGTAGCTACTTACTTTATAGAATTCCATCAGTTTATCAGCTCTGAAGCTTTTCTCCTGAATGAATCATACAAAAGTTAAAAACAGTGAGCCCAAAAAAATGTTGCCTTCTCAGCAACTTACTAAAAAATTGTAATGATGATCAGAAAACAACGAGTAGTATAACACAAAAATCATCTGATTGAACTAAATCAATTACTTTTACCTGCTTTAATGGGACAAAGTTGATTTCATGTGGTGGCAGAGCCTAGGAGAGAGAAAAGAAATCATGTCAGATATAAAGCATGAGAGATTTATAGAGCCACATGTCAGGAATGGTTATATCTTTGGTTAACAACGAAAAATATTACATTTAGGAGGCTTGTTCATATATACATGGCACGAAAATATAACATAGTCAACCAAATCCTAAGAAATCTATCTTTGCCGCCAAAAAATATTGACCAACAATAAATTATTCAGCTTCCTGTTATCCATCATGGAGTAATCTGAGTGAAACACAGGAGAATAAGATAATACCCAAGATAGATAACACCCAAGTTGAGCTACAAAATTAGATTATTGCAGCACTGTGATAATTACCTCATATGAGAAGGGGCCTTGCAGAGTATCCAGATCATCTGGGTGCCAATAGCAACGAGAGTTCTCTTCCTGTTATCCATCATTGAGTAATCTGAGTTAATTAATCTTTGTATTGAGTACAATCTTGATATCAACACAATGAAAAGCAAAACACAATATGATAAGCTATACCGGCAGATATTTTGGTGGAGTTTGTCTTGAAGATCAATGAAGCTGTTGTATCTTGCTTCATCAAAAAGTAACCCCTCTTAGGACAGCACAAACTACATATGGTCTAATTTTTGAAGTCTGAAAAAAACAGCAAATCAAGGCTTAAATTGGGAGAAAATAAAACCATAAATAATACCATTCTGGAGAATATGATCAACGCCAACATTAGCAAGTACAACACTAATCTGTTAATACATAGATTATAGAATTAGAAATAACAGGAAAATATCAAAATCATGAATATGTTAATGTCTTGACATTTTAGCGCCAGCTTCAAGCAATAGTCGTTTTCAGGACAATAATAAAACATTACAAAGAGCAAGCATAAAAAATCTATAAATGCGTTTAATGTCATGGAAAATGCAAGTAGGGTATTGCTTCTTTTTTCCCTTAAAAATGGCAGTTTCACACATCATTTCTCCAATACTCCTGAGACATAACATTTCATATCCAAAAATCCAAAAAGAAATAACTGGTTCAAGAGCGTTCAAGAGCATTGCCAGGTTTAACCAACACCAAACAGTGCTTCTGTGTTTTCTCTACAGCCTACCCATGGTGCACCATATAGAAATGGAAAACTGATGAAATCTAGTTTTTTCTTCTAGGACATTATTTGAAATGCACTGCGGGTCCAGAGAACATGAACCTACCTCTGGTTTAACATGCATCTGAAGCATTGAACCACGAGGGATGGATGAAACTTGGAATACAGGACTTGCTTCAGTCCCCGTGAAAACACGAAGAGCTCTTGCTAAGCCTTCAAGACATAGCAAATCATATCTGCATACATTGGCAATGAGCATTAAACACCTGAAGCATGAGATCTCAATGTGTGCTTTGAAACTCAGAGCTCATCCACCAACACAAGGTAATGGTTCAGGAAGTGAAAGATCAGTGAAGAATGAGGTGACTAGTAGAAAATGCCAGACAAGAGACTTTCTGTGTAGATGGAAGTTCCATCAATGCAAACTGGCATACTGAATCCAATGTGCTTTACTGAAATTCAACGATTTTAAGTCCAACCCAACTCAATTTTATACTATGTGCAGGTCCTTATACAACATTAAGCTTATTGGATTAGATTTCAAACTCAAGGAAATAAATAATCAACAGAAACAGAGCCAAACACAAATTGGTTCATATTTAGCTCACTACATCTATAAAACTTACCACTTACTAAAATCCCCATGAACCCAAAAACTTGAACTAAAAGGACAGGCCAACATTGCAGCAAAAAATTAGCTACCAAACAGAAACTTGTTGATATTTGCTTACAGCCAAATACGGCAAAAACAGCTTCTGCACCTGTTTTCTTTGACTTACTTTTGTATGCGTTTATGTAAAATTATTTAGTATAATTGATGCTTCCTACATTCAAATACACCGTTCACAGAAGCAGTAGGGAACAGGGAGGGCATGAACCACAATGGAACTATTACCAGACTACAACAACCAATAATATCAAAAAGGTAACATTCTAAATCATCACAGGAGGATAATATTGCAGTCTTGCAGACACTAGAGTAATGTAGCTTCTCTGCTAGAAATTCTTAGCTGATTTTTTAGGAGTCTCAAATTGCATACACATGTTCAATTGATAACTGGTACACAAGAAAGATGTAAATTGGCCGATATTTATGTTCAGTTACCACACAATCCTAGACACACAGTACACCATCGAGCCAATTGACGAGAAACAAAATCCGTTCACCTGTTGGCAGCGACCTCTATCTTGTAGATGACCTCGTCATCCTCATCCACCTCGCCGTCGTCCTCGAGGTGCTTCTCCTTCCTGATAATAGCCTTCTCCGTCGTCTACATAGGTACGCACACACGCACCCCAAAACCCTCATCAAAATTCAGGAAAAAAAAAACACGCCCAAGAGCACAGCGGACGGGACGGGGCAATGGCGCTGGGAGAGGTATGCTGACCCACCACATCGTCCAGCTCGATGCCGAACTCGAAGCAGAGCGCCTCGAACTCCTCCTGCGCTGCAACCAGTAGGATAAGGATGGATTGGTTACGAGCTGTCGCGGAGTGGGGAGAGAGCTGAGGGTTTCGGGGGAGGACTGAGCAAAGCAAGGGAGCCGGACTTACTGTAGGTCCGACCTAGCGCGGCGAAGAGACGGTCCCGGCCGACGCTCACCGTCGGCATCTCGGCTGCGGCTGGGGAGACGGTCGGAGGCGGCGGCGGCGGCGGCAGGGAGGAATAGCGACTGCGTCGGATGGAGCTAAAGGCCCAAACTTCGACTTGACTTGGTATGCACGGTACTGTTGACGTGAATTGGGCCTGCGTGGCGGCCCACCCCCTGGACTCTCTATCTCCTCAACCTATACAGGCCAAAAGAAGCCCAATGTTCAATGTTGAGCCCAGTTTTAAATATCGTTAACCCTAGCTATTCCCACTCCCACACGGTCCCACGGTGACGGCCGCCTGTCGCCCCAACTCACGCTCGCGGACTCACCGTCGGCCGCCGACCTCATCGCCCTCCCCACTCCACTCCGGCCGCCCTCTTCTCTCAGTCCCGCCCCGCCCCGCCCCGTCCTTCTACTTTCCCCACACACAGCAGAGGTGAGAGATTCAGCTGGCCGACGTGCTTGGTGCTCTCACTGTGTTGGCTTCGTCACCAATACGCCTTGGTGGTGGGATTGGTGCAGCGCCATGGCCGCGCGAAGTGGGGTTGCCACTACCACCATTCGCCCCGAGACGGGTAGCGGGGACGGGGAGAGGGGGAAATTGAGGGGTCGGGGACGGGCTCCCGGCCGTTTCAAGCCTCATCTTCGACTCTTCCTCGTCCGACGACGAGGTGGAGGCTATGGATGAGGACGATGAGGTGCTACTGCCGAGACCGAGGACAACGCCGAGGTTTCGGGACGAAGTGGATGAGGAGGACGAGGATTTGGAGGAGGACGACGAGGATTTGGAGGATGAGGTGCCAATATCGAGGAGAACGTTGAGGTTTCGAGATCAAGTGGATGAAGAGGACGAGGATTTGGAGGAGGACGATGAGGTGGAAATCGAGGACCAAGTGGATGTGGATGAGGACCCAGAGGATGTGGATGTGGATGTGGATGTGGACCTAGAGGAATTGTGGAACGACAGCTTTCAGGAACGTGAACAGGCATCGGCAGTGGCCCTGGCACCGGCGCCGCCAGATGTCCGTGTCAGGACGAGAACGGCGGCAGTGGCGAACGTGACGGTGTGCGATGCCGACGCCCTCGAGTGCGGCGTCTGCTTCCTCACGCTCAGGCCTCCCATCTTCCAGGTAACCCCGCCCACCTTTCAGTTTTTAATGTTCAATTTGAATCCTATGCAGCAACATTTCTTGAAACAAGCTCGCTGGGAAACACATGTAGTGCGAGGTGGGGCATGTGGTGTGCTCGGCGTGCCGCGACAAGCTGGAGGCCACCGGGAACGGCAAGTGCCATGTCTGCCGTGTCGCCACGCGCGGCGGCGGCTACCGCCGGTGCCACGCCATGGAGCACCTTCTCAACTGCATCCGAGTGCCCTGCCCGTACGCGGCCCACGGCTGCGACGTGACGCCACCCTACCACGGCCAGGACAGCCATCGCCAGGTGTTCCCGCACACGCCGTGCCGCTGCCCCGGCGCGTCGTGCGGATTCATCGGCTCCACGGCCGCGCTCATGGACCACTTTGCCGGCGGCGCACACAACTGGCCGTGCACCACCAAGGTTCGCACCAAGGAAGCCTTCAGCATCCGCCTCCACGTTGGCTTCAACTTCATCCTCCTCCAAGACGACGGTGATGATGGTGAGCAAGCAGCCGCCGCCACTGGCTGCCGGCTTTTCCTGCTGAACGTGACGCAGGAACGGCTTGGCCGTGCCATCTCCGTGTTCTGCATCCATCCTCACGCCACCGCCAACGGTGCTCTGTCGATGCAATGCGAGCTGGTCTTCTCGCGCTTCGGCGACAGGAACCCATGTCATAGCTACTACCAGTCATCGGTGTTCGAAGTGATGTTCACGGACCTCTCCAATGGGCTGCCCAACCCTGAAGGCTGCTTCCAGTTCTTCGTGCACAGCGCTGCTGTTGGGGACGGGGATGACAAGAATTCTATCCAGGTTAAGGCACGTATCATCAACTAGATCAAACCGCTTGGTGTGTGCACCTTAATCAAGGATTGTATATATATCTCAAACCTGTTGCCAATAACTAAATTAACACTAGGCCATCCAAACCTTGATGTCAACTATTTGCAACTTTTGTACTTTCGTATGTTTTCTCTCTTTAAATTTGAACTCTTGGTAAATCTTCGGTCTCACGTGACTCCGCACATATCAGCATCGCTAGGCGCTCTTTATCCATGACTTTCTCCCTGTTTTCTCTCAGTAACATGCAATTCCTCCCTGGTTTTGTTTCTTTTTAGCAACTAATTATGGAAAATTGTTCTTAGAGATATAAAAAAGTTGCTCTCTTCTCATTTGGATCACTTTGTATAACTAAACCTCGGAAGTCTGCCATCCTGAGTTGCATTTTGTTTTTTGTTATTGTGTCTAAAATTTGACCAAATATATAGATAAAAAACATTAATGCTTATGACACATAATAAGTATACTATGAAACTGTATCTCAATAAAAATCTAATGGTATGTATTTCATATTATAAATACTGATATGTTTTTATATATTCGTTAAACTTAAGTTCTTTAATATGGTACTATGCATGAATTATATTTTCTTAATGAAAGTGGAAGTAGCATGTAATTTTCAAAAACGAGTTCCTTATTACGAACTAGGATCAAGAAAGGCTTGCAAATAAGACAAGGCGTGGTATAGAGAACTAGCACTTGCAGCATTTTTTACCATTAAATCTGTGATTGGTCCAGCTAGGCGTCATGCCATGTTCAACTGTTGTGATTGGTCCAGCTGTGCAGCCCACTCCTCCATAATTCCCAACGGGGTCCTCTGAGTGTCCACGTCGCTCCAAATTCTCTCGCCCGTTGGATTTTATCCATTTGCTAGTCAGCATACATCCATTGTCAATGATTTCTTTTGCTTCATACAAATTATCGACTATTCTATTACTGAGCACACCTCATTGCTGATGATGTATTTACGGTTGGGCTTGCTAACAACGAATTTATTACTTGGTGAACTGCAGTATCATGCTCAGTTTATTTTCAAATTTCTAGACTATACCTATTCATTGACTTTGTTCTTTGATTCATATCCTGTGGTTCTTACAATGAACATGACGTTCTTATCTGAAATATGATTTTTCTTCTTACCTAATATCGACTTTGTCACTGTGCAGTATAATTTGCAACCTTGGTATAACTTTGGTAGGGATGTTCATATTCTTTAAACTTAGCAGCAGAGCAGGTTGGGACGGTCACATGTTTCCCGACCCGCACCTTCTCCCTGGCGACGGCGACGGCGCCGCCGCCACCACCTTCGATCCCACCAACTACCAGCCACTCCACCTCCCTCAAACTACAGATCCAAGCTGCCCATCGCCGGATCTATCGATCCATGGGGGTTCTGAGAGCCAAGAACCGCGCGTGGAGACTGAGCGCCCTGGCGACCGAGAGGCCCTCCACCCGACCTTGCCGGCATCCCCTCCGCTGCCGGTGCCCACCACCACCAAGCTCTCATCCCTACCCCCTTCTCGCACACCCGCAGAAGTTGGGGCCCGCTACCCCCGCAATCCCGACCGACGACGACGTGGAGGAGGAGCTGCTCGACTATGGAGACGAGGAAGACCCGGAAGAGATCGATGTCGGCCCTGCGGCGTCCATCGATGGCGGTGAGGACGCGGAGACGCCGGATCTGCAGGCCACCTCGAGCTCCGCGACTCCGGTAGCCGAGCCCGGCGGACCCGGCGACGCTGACCGCCATGTTGACGGGAAGCTAGTATCTGCTAGCTGCTCGCCACCCGTCCTGAGCGCTGGCACACCTGCTGCACCGGCCAAGCTGAAGTCAGTGCTGGTCATCCCTGACCGAGCACCCGCGCCTCCCAGTCGTCAACGCAAGCCAGTGTGGAAGCGGTTGGATCTGAGCTCTGCTGCAGATCAGCGCAGGGAGCTAGGAGAGCCATCCGGTGTCAATGTGATGCAGTTCACCGCCCTTTCTCCAGAGTGGCAAAGAGCGAGGCGGAAACATTGGTGGAGGAAACCTGCAGCAATGGATTGCGCCATGACCGAGATCAAGCAGAAGGACACAACCACATTGAGCAAGACGGGCGCAGCCAGAGCAAGCTCATTCCGGGAAGCCTTTATTAGAAGGCTAGACGGACGCTGTTTCCGATGCCTCGCCTCCGACCATCGTGTGGCTCAATGCAGGGACCCTGTCCGGTGCCTTAGCTGCAATGGAGTCGGCCACATCTCCCGCTCCTGCCCATCCCGACGACACCGCCCTGTCTCTGCTCAGCTCCGAGCTCGCCTGCAATTCCCACCACAGAATATCCACAGCCGCATTGCCTTCCCCCCGCTCCACCACCAGCCCACTGCCAAAGCTCCCACCCATGTTCCAGAGCTCCATCCACCAGCTCATATTGACTACCGCTCAATCGCCCATGAGGTGGCCAACACACTAAGCATCCAGCTCCATGTTCCACGCAACGACATCCATGTCACGAGCCTCAGGCCAGGGATGTTCGTTGTAGCTTTCCAGCTGCCTGCAAAACGCGTCGACAACTGCTCGCCACCAGCTGATAGCCAAGTAGTAGCGGCGGACAAGGAGCCGATGGACCGTGGACGTTCCTGGAGCCGCTCGCCGTCCAGGTCGGCGCGCAACAGGGATTATCTCTGCCACGCGTCTGATGACTGGGAACGTCGCCGCTCTCGTTCCCCAGACCGACGTGACTCCTCCGACGAGCCGCGCAACAACAGCGGCCTCTTCATGGGCCATGACCCGCTGGTGGACTATCACGGTCATGCTACCTTGAGGCCACCTGACATGATGCAAGACCCGATGACATTGGAGGCCTCCATCATCGCCCCCAGCTCTGCGCCTCAGTCTTCAGTTGCGGGGGAGATTGTTGGGCCTGGAGTGCAGCTACCTGTGGTGGATGGCTCCCAGGCTGAACCAGAGCATGAGGTGGAGATGATCGTTGATGTGGCGAATAGGATGGACTTCGACACAACGGGGGCGCATGAATTGGAGCTGCCGGAGGTCGACGACAGCGAGCCAGTTGAGGAGGGCGGCCACGTGGAGGAGGCTGCCACTAATGATTTTGATATCTTTGCAGGGCTCTTCTGCGAGCTACCACCCCCTCTCCTCCCAACCCCGACGGCTCCAGCCCCAAGCATGTCCGCACCAAGGAAGCGTCGGTCCAAGAAGGACTTGGTCTCCACTCGCTCGAGCACTAGACTTGCGGCCAAGTCGTCGGGTGTTCCGGTTGCCCAGCGCGCCCAGTACAAGCTGATGAAGGAGTTGAGCTTCATTGACAGTGACCAACAGCAGCACGCGCCGGACAAGGCAGTGGCCGATTACATTGATCAGTATGGTGATGACCTCCCAGAGAAGGCTGTTGAGGCAATCATGACTGCAACCCGCATGAGGAACAAAAAGTTGACCAAGGCCCTAGCAGCAATTGTGCAGGAAGCTGATGCAGTGGAGGTGGAGACCTAGAGCGCGGCTCCTACTGTATGTCTCCTTGTTGTCTTTTTGGTTTGAATCATGTTAGGTCTAGTGCCATATCAGTGTTGTGTTGTTGGATGGCTGGGAGCAGGCGGATGTGTGGCTTTTAGCCCGCCAATTGTTGCACGCTCCATTAGCGAGTAATCAGTTAGGTTATTAAACCTCATATAGCCTAGGCTATGTGGGGGGCGCCTCTCGCGCATGTAAACGGATGATTTGCTAAAACAAAAAAAAAAAAAAAAAAAAAAAAAAAACTTAGCAGCAGACTGAATTTATGTTTCCCCACCAAAGAATGTATAATTGGAAGGTTGTGGTTTGTATAAGGTCCTCCAAGAGGTATTTGTTCTGTGAAAGAACAGAACTGAAAATGGCTTCCAGCAATAATAAAATAGAAGAGATGGTACAGTAGTTACAAGCCTACCCCTTACCTATTGCGCCTTTGGCAATAAGCTTTGCCAGTATCTGCAAGGACATGTTTAGCGAGGCGTCATCATCGATCAGGGCTATAGAAGGTAAATTGTAATGGGCATATTTGATGTGGTTCTTTTTTTAATAGTTCTATTATTGGGGACACATCTGATAGTTTTTTTATTTTACCATTGTAACAATTAACAAGGCATATTGATTAGTGGACTGCTATAGTGCTTAATTAAGTAACGACGACGAGGACCATTGTTTGAATTTAGCTTAGTTTTATGCCTTTGCAGGCTGATTTGTACATCCTCTACTATTGTTTATCTAGATGGTGCTTCGGGTGAGGCGAAATGGAGTCATATTCAGGTTCGCTCATGCTCAAACAATGATATTGAATTGTTTTAGTCCAGCACCAGCTAGGTCCCACACAAAATGACACAAGTTGATGATGATGATTACCTCTTTTTTTTTTTACCTACCTAGAGTGAAATAGTATACTCAAATAATGAAGCTTCAGATTTAGCTCTATGCTCCAGTAGTATACCTCATTCAGACACACATAAACCAATGCAATTGTGTATGTTTGTCACAATTACACTTCACAGCTTATTGTCATTAATTGTTGCCACTTTCCTGAATGATCTGATATGTTTGAAACTTGAAAGTACAGTACATATATAAATTTCGATAACAATTACTTCAGTAATAACGAGCAAGATTCTGGTTTAGATTTGGCCTTGTTTCATTCCTTTGCATGCTGATTTGTACATCCTCTGCTGGAGCTTTTTTGTAGATGGTAATTTGGGTGAAGTGATCCATTATTGTCATTGACTGCAGCAGAATAAAAGATTTGTATCATATTACTATGCCAAGTTTAGATTAGTATGGTATCCACAGGCTCATTTTTACGCATGCTTTTCTATTTTTTACTAACACATATTTGTTTAATTTACATGCTCCACCTGCTTAGCCGCTGCGATTGACTGACATAGGTTTATCTTCGCGTCCCACAGATGTTCAGAAGGTCAATCGTGGAGCGGCTAAGCAGGTGGAGCATGTTTTGGTACTACTTAACGAATTCTGAAACTTGCAGGCAGCTATTGGTCTACCAATGAGCACTGAGGGAGCTGAACTTGTTAAGGAGAGTTCTGATATTATTATCTTGGATGACAATTTTGCATCAGTCGTGAGGGTGTGTTAACTGTCTATCTTTTGTGTTCATAGTCTCAGCTGTTAGTTTTCCTGCAGTGTGCTCCTCATTACGTTGGAACCAACTTTGCGTTTCTTATTCAGCGTGGAGATTTTCTTAGTTGTCCATATTATTTTAACGGATTGGTACACAAATAAGAAAAACATGGTCACTGTGGTTTCGAGCATACTTTCAAACAGCCATGTCTTTTTTTTACAGGTTGGAGGTTGTAGCTCTGTTAAGTTTAGGTGCCGCAAAATCAATATTCAGCATCCTATGCTTTGACTGCTATTTAGATTTGCACACCGTGGTTTTGCCCCTCTTCATATTTTTGTGCCCTTTATTGCAGCCTCAATCTATGACCATAGAATTAGCCCCTCGTTGTTTTGCTTGTTTATTCAGATAAATACTACAACTTCCTTATAATATTTCCTTTACTGCTATTTGCTCTTCTTTCATGTTCTTATGAGTACCTCAACTAGACAAATGACCACTAATCCTTATTTTGTGCTACCACAATATTGCTTGGTCCTGTTTAGTGCCCTCTTGTTATGGCCAAACATATTTGATTATTTAATTCTTCTTGAGGCATGATAGATGATGCGTTGGTTCTCATTTTTCTGTCTGATGATCTAGAGTGCTTTGCATTAACAAATATTGGTGTTCTGCTCACATCAAATAAAACATTTTTACCAGTTTCCCTCTTTTCTTGTGCAGTGGACTAATTGCAGGGTAACAATAAGATACTCTGAAGCATCATTGCAAGTTTTTTGCATCGCTACTTATTCAGAACTAACATTTTCTCACTTTAATGTGCTTAGATACTTGCCCTGAATACATGATTAAGGATATTCGTACAACTATAATTTGCTTTGCAGCAATTTCTGGCTTTCTTTGACTATGATATCTATATTTTTAGGAGTGAGTGCCATGTTAGCTGATGTGTACCTGGTGTACTTTTTTTTTTTGTTTTGGTCGAAGAAGCAATGATTGAGACCAATGTTGGAAGTGTTTCAGGTGTCATTTTCTATTTCTGCCCTAATCCTTGAAAAATCTTGTGGTGAACATAGCAATTTATAGGATGTAAATGTAAGAATAGCGGTACTTGACACGTGAGTTTTGATGATGATTTTCTTGGAAAGGTCGCTGTTCAAGTTGAACAGTAAATCCATCTGCTATTTCTGAATACCCCGGTGGCTTTCCAAGCTTATGTATCTGCAGTTCTGCATATTTGTGTACAATTCTTAATAATACTACGTCATTACTATATGAATTTGGGTCAACCTCCCCTTGAAGGTTTCATTAATCATAGAATTTGAATGGCCAAAATGTGATGCTCTGTTGCACCCACGTATCAGCTCACAGAAGCATGCATTTCATGGCCTACCAGCTGAACGCAATCTACTCCCCCCCTAAACCCACACTAACTAAAATTAACTAACTCCAACCTCACTACAAAAAGGATCCACGTACTCTCCCGAGCAGCCGAGCTAAGCTAAGCAGGCAGCCATGGCGTGCGCGAGCCTCCACCTCACCATCATCCTGCTACTCGCTAGCATGGCGGCTCAGGCCACCATATTGCCGGCGCCGATAGGAACGACTCCGCCGTCCGCGGCGGCGCCCGAGGACCCGCGTTGCCGATCGATAGCTCCACGTCGCGGCGCGCTGGCGGTGTACCCGAGCGACATGGAGCAGCTTCAGTTCCTTCTGAACGCCAAGTTCGTGGAGGCGGAGTGGTTCCTACACGGTGCACTAGGCCGCGGCGTGGACTTCCTCGACCGGAACCTCACCGGCGGCGGTCCACGGCCGTCGGGAGCTCAGAAAGCTTCCCTCGACTTCCGCACCACCGAGGTCGCCGCCGAGCTCGGGTACCAGGAAGTCGGCCACATCCGCGCCATCAGACAGCTCGTGGGCGGGTTCCCACGCCCACCCATCGACCTCGCCGCCGACCGTTTCGCCATGGTGATGGACGCCGCCATGGGCGTCCGTCTCGACCCACCATTCGACGCGTACGCGAGCCCCGTCAACTTCCTCCTCGCCTCCTACGTGTTCCCGCACGTCACCGCCTCCGCCGCCATGGGCATCGGTCCGAGCCTCATGGGGTTCGCGTCCAAGCGTCTCCAGGCGAGAGTATCCTCGCGGTGGAGGCCGGACAGGACGCGGTGATCCGGCTCCTCCTGTACCAGCGCGCCGACGAGCTCGTCGCGCCGTACCAGGGACGTTACACGGTGGCGGAGTTCACGCGCCGGATCTCCGACTGGCGGAACCGGATGTCCGGGTGTGGTGATAAGGATGAGGGCGTCAAGGTGCTTGATCGGAAGCAGGGCGCTGAGCGGAGGACCATTAGTAACATCCTCGGCGCCGGCGAGGACTCGCTTGGGTTCCAGCGTACGCCGGCGGAGGTGCTCCGTATCCTCTATGGCTCGCAGAATGAGCAGGTCCCTGGTGGGTTCCTCCCTAGGGGAGCTAATGGCACCATCGCCAGAGGCTTCTTCCAGCTCGCGTAGATTCAGCAACATCATCGTCGTTGCATTGTTGTATCTTGGAGACAAGACAAGCTGAAAGTAGTTCCATCCAGCAACTTAAAAGTTCCAGGAACTGTGATTTTATCTAATCTATAATTAATGGTATAAAAAACCAATAATTCTTTTGCAACCTTCTTGCTTGTGAAGTGTAAAATTTGGAGAGCCATGGGTCACTAGTATTAGGAAGGAAATAGCACAGCCAGGTGCAATTGCCGAGCAGGCCCAGCCCAACGGAGAATAATCTAAAGCCCGTCCGGCCCAAACAAAATCCGACCTCTTTACCAGTCAATAATAATCCGTCTCCACACCAAACACCATAGGAATTAGTTAGTACCAGATCGCTGCACAAAAGCATATGAGGCGGTGGAGGCCAACATAAAACGAGAGGTACCCAGTATTTCAAACTCATACCTTTCTCAGCCTTTTGGCTTAGATCAAGTATAGTATCTGTTCTTATCAGTTTAATATCCGATATGTGGACCATGTGTTCACTTTGATATAAAATAATTTTTTGTGGGGGAGGACTCACTATTGAGTCCTTGAGCGTCACTTGGGCGTTGCACTATTGCACAAGCTTGGCGTGCCCCAACCAAAAAACTTTTACAGAGTTAAATTTGCAAATTGGGCATGAACTTTGAGAGCTTTTTGTATGGGCCTAAACAAGACTGGCTGCCCAATGCTGGCCATGCCGTATATTGGGCTCTGCACTTGCCCATTCAGCGGCCATGCCGTTTCATATTGGGCCGAGCCCAGTAAGCGTTGGCCACTTTGGTTTGTATATTCGCGTAGTTTGTTGAGACTTGAGACGGTGACCGACCCCAGGCAGCCACAGCTTCACCGACGGTGACCGACGTGGCGCCGTCGTCAACCACCTCACAACAACTGCTCTGGCTACGTCACACACACGGCCATGCCAGCAAAACCCGGCGGCCAACCTGGCATCGCGCATTGGCACCTCCTGCTTCAAGGATAGTGCCCCCGCCGACTCATCCACCAGGTGTTCGATGCATGTCCTCAACCACTTCACGGCCACGCTGGCCTGGCCACGTCAGCAGGCAGTCCTACTGCAACGTCAGCTCACTACGCACAGCTAAATTCCCACTGCACATCAACAATGGCTGCTCAATCTGAGCGCGTGCAGCGCAGGTACATGATCACCGTTACCCATGCTCACTCAGTTGTGTTTTGCCATGTCTTGCCACTGATGCACTACGTATGATGCCCGTAAGTTGCTTTGGCAGCTAAGTGCTAATGTGGTTGACACAGGACCATGGACACCACATGTGCCATTTGTGATCAAGGGCGATGGATTATTGGGCCAATTCCTTGCCCGTCTTTCTGCAGTTATTCTGGTTCTGCCGTGGTGGCGCAGTGCAAGGTTCCCTGGCTACCTCCTGTTCAAACATCTCAAGGTTCTGTACATACACAAGGTGGGTGGACAGAGGACACACATGGTGTGGTGGTTATTTAAAAAAGTTTGGCTACAAGTACGTGATGGACCAGTCTCTGAATTTCAGAAATGTGGTGAGGCATGTGGTGCTGCATTTTTGCAATGCACATGGTCACAATATATATATTTTTTCCAGCAGTACTCACAAAATATCTTTGGGTTGTGGTGCTTTCGTATTGATGTCGTGTGAATCTAACAAAACCTCTGCTATCATACCTTCACAGGTACAAGATGATTTGCACTTAAGTGCTGTTGGCTTTCATCAACTACAATGTATATGTGCGAAAAAAATTACTGGTTTTCGTTTATTCTCTTGCGTGCCAAAGGCATTGACGGATCACTCTTTTCTCCACTCAGCTTTGCTGATTGATTCCTGGATTTCACATATTTCTTGATCGTGCTGCTGCCAGCGAACAACTCCCAGATTCACTTAAAACTATATAGAGGGATGACGCATAAAGCTCTCAGCATATGGGCCATTCAATCCAGTTAATTCGAAGTCAGGTAACCATATGGAGTTCTGGCCTTCCTATATACCCTTTTAACCAAACTGTTGAATGGTGGGCTTAGCCATCCATTGATCGATCAGCAGATGACAGACAATGATGCATGCAGAGAACCAGAATCTGCACTACACCTTTGCTTCTGTGCAATGCAACCTGTCCTGAAGTTGCAGTTCTGAACTGCAGCTGTAAGGCTCAAGTTATTATTCAATGTAGTCCAATGCATACCTAAATATATGTTGCAGTTCAGATCTGAATACATCTTAGCGGACTATGTTAATTTGTATTTCGATGATCTTAACCGCAGATCTCTCAGGGACCGTAACTGCTATTAGGAGAACATGAGCTTGAACTCAAGAGTGCAGAGAAAGTAAATATGCAAACAATTATTTCAGCTATTTATCTCAACTGATGGAGCGACCATTTTCCCATATGCTACAGAATTATACTTCTCTACCTGTGCTCTTCAATTCCTTACTTTAGTTTTGTGAATTAAGTTATAGTAGCTTACAAAGTGACATTTTGGTGAAGGTAGGAAGGACCTCTGTTTTATATGTGTTGTAGTTACTTATGAGCCCAAGGCTTCAGCACATATAAGTTTCTTGCAATAGATTTCTTACAATAGGTTTCTCATTTTACATTTTATAGGTACTGAAAATTCTTGCATAATGATCTGATATCAAATATATTCATGAATCTCTCATAATATTGAATTTTACTGAATTTCTTTTGTGTTGAAGTAAGTTCCTTGCAATAAGTTTCTTGTTGTATCAAATTTTCCTGATTTTTTATTGACTTTTCATTAAACAATCTTTTGTGGTATATCCAGGATTTCTGTTCCTTTGCCCAAACAACAACACAGGGATTCACAACCCAGGGAAACAAGGGGGTTTTGCACTTTCCACGTGCCTTCCAAGCTACTGTAGGCATTTTGAGGTACAGCAAAAAGGTTTCAATCAAAGGCAAATACCAACACCACTCTTACAGTAATTCAGACAAGTCCAGGTGAATAAATAAAAATCAGAAGCACACAACTGAAGGAGCTAACACTGAGAAGCTACAATCTAGCCTGCTGCAATCACACGGGAAGCACACACACCTCACACAACAATGGAAACATGCATCATAGTAAGATTCAGAGTGGACTCATGCTGGCACCATCTTCTTTTGTTCTCCAGTCAGAAGAAAGCAGCTTCAGTTGACCATTAACTAGTGAATTGCTGGGATGACTCTTGTTGCCTGAGATGGCGGGTCAGGATGCCTGCATGAGAGAGAAGCGCCCAGATGTGGGTTATGAACTCTCCACCATTAGCGAGCCGCTCGATGTGCCCTCTTACATTGTCAGATGGTGCAACGTAGAGGATCTCTGCCCAGAACTCGGCTAGCACCTTCCAACGGATCTCGTCGTTACCTACGTGAGCCTCCAGCTCCTTCCCAAGCTTCAGTCCTCTGATGAATATAGTGTCATTGTGACCCTCCTGGTCTGATAGCTCCGAGCGATTGAGAGCCTGTGACAACATGTTTCTGTCTGCTATTGCACGTTCGCGAATATCCTCCTCCTGCCCTTGGTACAACACCATTGTTGCTTCTTGCATCACCTTGTCAAATGTGAAGCTGGTATCTGTAGGGTTACCAGGGAGCAGTTCTGGGACAGAGGCCATGAGGTATGCAGAGTACCTGGATAAGGTGGTGGCAACCTCGCGGTAGTGCCTGAGTTTACCATGGCGAGAGTTCAGGTGCATCTCCCCTGCAGGAGTTGGCCCAGTTTCACAATAGTTGGTCGCGATGTGCCATATCAGCATGGTCTCTGATAGGTCCCAGTCATCCCTTCTCATTGTCTCCTTGAACGGGGTGATGAACAGTTCATTCCGCTGCAACGATGCTTCTCCGTTTGTTAAATGACCATCAGTACTGGTGGCAATGGACTTGAGGGATGAAGCAATCTCATGCTTCACGGTATCAGGCAGCTTCACATCCTGCACAATGCCACGGCAGTACTGGCATGTCCAAATCTTCCATGCAATTTTTGTGAGTAGCATATAAATACTGGCAACAATGAAGAGGAGAAGCACATTTGCTTTGGGTCGGGGCCCTTGTGGCGGGGAAGGTTTATGCCAACGGCTTCCTTCAATTACTGAGTACTGGCCTATCTTGTCTTGCCAGGACTTGAATAAACTTCGCTTTCTAAGCATATATATTGGCTTATGGAGAAGAGAGTACATGGCTTGGCACGGTCCTTTTCTCACATGGTAGCATGCCATTGATACCAAGGACCAGTCTGATGCCAAATACAGCATGGCTTGCAATACCTCCACAATGAGTAGTACCCCCAGAATGGCAAGTGTGATCATAGTATCAGCTTTTGTGGTCCCCACTGGTATGATCTTGCTCTGTGTCTTGACACTTAAGAAGTTCTGGTGCACAAATACTCCGAGGATGGGGATTAGTATGGCCTTCATGATGAACATAACGAAGAAGAAAATCTCATTCTCGTAGACACATGCATACTTGGTGAAGAAAAAATCATGCATGAAGGCCAGCTCTACCTCAATGATCCTGAATGCTTTCTGCTTGCCATCCTCTGATGCCAGGAGCCCATTGAGTACGAAGTCACGCGCCTTCTGGAGACCGGCCTCATAGCAGTTGATCCCAAAGTACCGGCACTTGAGCAGGTGGAACAAGGCAAATGAGAGGCACACATCTTTCAACTGTGAGCCGCCACTTGGATCGAAGGGCATCATATCACTGCACTTTTCCCAGATCATGTCGACGGTGATGATATCCTCCTCAGATAGCTTAGTTCTGTAACCATGGGCTGTGGCACCGTCAGTGTTGAGGAAGTAGCCATACCACCGAACAAGGTACTTGCCGCCTTTCATCCTGACAGGGTCAGACTCGGACCTGGACTCGGATCTGGTCCTGGACCCCTGCATCAGCAGCTGAGAAGATTCAGACCGAGAGCCTCCTGAATCAACGTGCAGGTCCCTCATGTAGTCAGCGACTACTTTGCTGGGATCAGAGAAGGTAGCCATCCAGTTGGCGATGACTCTGAACAGATTAGTGTACATGATGGCGGCGAGAAGGAAATAGCAGTACTCATAAATAGGATCGGACTTTCCGGGACTCCATATGAGCTCATTGAGTACAGAAATGTGGCTAGGACGGAGCAGCAGAAAGATGAGGCCAGAGTAGACGTACTGCTGACCCAGCTCAAAGAGTTGCTTCTTCCACTGCTTGGTCTCGTCAAGATCATAGGCCGTGAGGGAGTTGGTGCACCCGGAAGCTAGGAACAAGGCGATGGCCCAGACAGGGTATAGCTGGCTCTTCACCGAAGACGACTGCATCAGGCCGAATGTGTAGGTCACAAGGGGGAAGGTGAGTGTGTAAGCCAGCCACGCAGGTCCTTGGATCCATATGCTGCTTGACCGCCGCCTGCAGAACCCAAAGATGAGCTGCAAAAACAACAGGGTGGTTGCTCCTGCTACGAAGGCTTCAACTTCAAGTATTGTTCTCCTTGGGCTTGTTGGACCTGGTGCCAGTGCCGGTGCTGGTGCCGCCGTCGCCGCCGTGGCTGGTTGTGCCATGCTTGTTTCTCGCTGCTCTTCTCCGCTCAATCAGGTTACAGGCATTTGCTGGAATCAATGTCCAAATTTGGGTCGATGGCAGAGAAACAGAAGTCACTACAGATGGTGTATGTTGGTCTGGTCTGGAGCAGCTGGTTGGCCCTTCTTCCAGGATGTAAGCATAGCATCCTTCCTTCCAAGTAAGGTATCCGACACCCAACCTCGTGGCTGCTGAAAGCATAAAGCATAAAATCAAAGTAGAAAAACTGAAGGACCGGATATACATGTTCTATACACTTTAGTAAAAGAAATGTCGTCAAGCACTACTCTCTTTAATCCAATTTACCTTGTCCCTTGTTAAGCTACATGCTCACATGCATGCGTGAAAGGAAAAGATCCGATTCAATGAAAAATAAACAATCGTAAGCACACAAATGTCCACATTTATACCAAGGTTTATATATATAAATCTGACACGAAAAAATAGAATACCTGCCAACCTCACATCATTATGAAACCAACAAAGATATTAGCATGTCCCTGCAGTATGTTGTCTTGCTTGAATGTCAGTATGAAAGCATTCAGGCTAGGATTTCTGCAATCCACAGCATTACTGTGCCACGTTGTTAAAATTTGATCATGCATATGACTTTCCTGAATCCCTATCTAGCAGCTTATATAGTAAGGCACACCCTTATTTATATCATGTTTTTAAACAGAAATGCTTGCAGGCGAGCGTTCCGTACACACGGTTGTGTCGTTATGGCTTTACCTTTTTTTTTTTTTTTTGGCGGTCTCTTTCTTCTCTGTGAATTTTTTTGTGCCATGAGTCACTTTCTGCTTTTGTGGATTCTAGTGCCATGAGCCACGGTAGACATTGAGGTCTTCTCTTAATCTCACTGGACTAAGGTAGATTAGTTATTGTTAATTGCTGGAACCTATTTTTACTGATCGCTGACACAGACTCTTGTTAAGACATCCCACTAGTACAGTGGTAATGCTACACGACCATATCAAACAGACTGGTCCTAATTGACAGATTGAGCACAAGAAAATTTGCTAAGAAGAAGAAGAATGCATCTGGATGATTATCAATGTGTATTCTGTCAAGCAATCTACTGAAGCAACAATAATGCATCTTCTATTTTACTGCCCTTTTGCTAGGGATTGCTGAGGGATGTGAAATTTTCAATATGCAGACCAACTTACAACATCTCAGATCTTTCAAGAGTGGAAAACTCTCCAGAATGTTAGCTTTGCCCTTGACATTTTTATTTTGATCTGTTGGGCCATCTGGGCGATGAGGAATGATGTGATCTTGAGAAATAAGAATCGTTCGGTCGCTGGTCTCTGCACCAGTCATCCCTCCTAATGGAAGATCTTTGAACTTTTTTTGAAATGTAGAGCTTGAACTTTATCTCTTCCTATATCTAACAGATGGTTGTCATCCGGCAAAGCTCTATCTGCTAGTAGCGGTGGTTCCTCACTAGGGAGAAATTAGAGCCAGACAATGAGCACGTCAGGAGGAGGAGAAGCAGGGGACGATGACCACACACTAAACATAAGCAGATAGCAGAGGGTGTAGCCGTGCAGGATACTCGCTAGCCATACTACCAAAAATGTTTGTGTTCATATATCTATTAACATGAATGACACGCCGTTGAATTAACTATTTTTACCTATTTTGGTAACTGTTAACATTTGTTTTAGTATGTGTAGTTCTATTGTTCTTATTTGTTCATATATATCTACAAAATGCATTAATTGTTTCTTCTTGTTACAATATGAGATATTGTAATGTTTCAATTGGTGGATTTGAGTGTTTAAAATAGACTAGCATCGCGCCCGTGCGTTGCTACGGGATAACTACATTTTGTATAGAAACACATGGATCACATAATAAAATAACAAAGTACTATGAAATTAAACAATAATATTAAAAGTAATGTTACAAACACACAAGTTTTATATAAAAACACACGGATAATAGATGAACATGTACACATGATAATCTTTAAAAAGGGATCGTAATTAGTTGGATAATATACGTACACACATGTAATTGGATCAAATATGAATAGAAATATCCAATTATAGTTGGGTGCTTGATTTGGCATAGTACAGAGGAAATAGAAGGGGTTGGTAGTCCACCATGAAAAACAATATGCACCTGCACAAGGCTTAGATTGCACAGACGCGGTGGCGGCGCGACCAACGGCATCGAGGCGGCGGCGACGCGGTGAGGCGTAGAGGGGAGAAAAACGCACGGGGAGCGCCAGTGGTTTTTGGTCCAGTCTATATAATTTTTTTAATCCGTCTCGTTAACTATGTTGTTTATTTGACAATTGATTAGTAGACTTCAGAGTAATCCGTGTCCTTAATTGTGTTCTTTATTTGTCAATTGATCGATAGACTTTCTTTGTTGTCTGTGATTTTCTTGTATGTGTGCATGCCTAGATGGTAGGGGAGCGTAATTTGTCTCCTTGATTGGCGTTCTTTATTTGTCAACCGATTGGTACACTTCCTTTGTTGTCCGTGATTTACTTGCATGCGTAATTTATTTCTTTATTGTCTGTGATTTTCTTGCATGCGTAATTTATTTGCATGCATGGCCGAACTATTCTTTTCCCTTTTTTTATGTTGCATGCATGGTCAGAACTAATCTTTTCCTTTTTTTTTCTCTCCTCTAATCACGTTGTAGACCGTGATTTCTTTTTTCTTTTTTTTGCGGCAACATGGCGGAGAGAGGGAAGCGGCCGGCTGGTTTTCGCATGGGAGGGCAGATGGAAGTACCAAAAACATATGTCGCACCAAAAAAGAAGTCTTAGTTTTGTTTTTTTATGTTGTATAGAGATTTTATGTTGTATAGAGATGATTTCCCATGTTACAGTACAACAAAGTATGTTGCGAAGAGGGGCTTTAACTTGGATGTTCCAATAATTTGCTGTGCATTCCATAAGCTGGATTTTATTATGGAGATTGTGTCATCTGACGTTATCAAGGAGCATTATTGATTTTGACAGACCATCTCATTAGAAAAGTGTAGTTAATCTCGTCTTGCTCTATCTCATCAGGATCTTGATACGTGTACGGTACATGTGAATGTGTAAGAAACCAAGAGAGTAATAGCGTACATTTCTACTATATAATCAACCATATCTCAAGTAAGCTTTGTGTCACCTGTAATTTGAAGCAGCAGCAAAGCCAGCAAACCTTTTTTTTCCATTGCATTTATTAAACAGGAAACCAGCTATGACTATTATTCTTATTCTTTGGGAGTTGACACAGCCCAAATGAGGAACAAACTGTTACATCAACACACTTTTTCAGCCAGTCCACATCATTGCAATACAGATCGTACAGCAATGAGAACCGAGATGAAATGCCTACTCGACTATTCCCCGCTTTGCCCCATCCACTGTGTTCTTTAGCAGCATTGCAACCGTCATTGGGCCAACCCTCCTGGAACTGGAGTCAGGTAGCCAGCGACCTTGCTCACCGCTGCAAAATCTACATCACCGACGAGTCGGTACCAGATTTCGGGTAGGGTCATCGACAGAGTTTGTCCCAACATCGATGACCGCAGCACCTGGCTTTTATCCAATCCCCTTTGATCTGACAAGCAAAAAAAAGAGCATAGTGACTTACTGTGAGAAATGGTCAACATATTGCAGGATATTGCATCTTACTGTGAGAATTTGTTGCCATAGTTACATACCATCATAGCCTGCCCGGCTGCTGCAATGACTATGTCAGCTTCGCGTACAATGCTTTCTGGATCAGGGGTCCGTGAGTGCACAATAGATACAGTAGCATCGGCCTTCAGAAGGAGCAGGGATACAGGTAGCCCGACAATGTTGCTGCGACCAACCACAACTGCACGTTTACCTTTGACAGTGACCCCGCTCCTTGACAAGAGCTCCATGCATCCCTTCAAAGGAAAAACCAATACTAAGATTAGGAATTGCATTGTAGGGTAGAGATATGTTGTGCCAATTGTTCCAATACCTTTGGCGTACATGGTTGGAACAGTGGCTCTCTGCCTTTCATTGCAAGTTTGCCAATATTGAGAGGATGAAAGCCATCAACATCTTTCTCAATGCTGATCTCGTTCAGTATCTTTTCTTCATTGATATGCTTAGGCAATGGAAGCTGGACGAGGATCCCTGAAATCAAAGCACGTAGTTATAAACTGAACTAGCTTTCCTTCATAATCTTGAACATCAATTTGGATTCTATGAAACTGTTATGATCAAATAGTCAGTATTTCAGAACAAGGCATAAATCAACATGAAACAGACCTGCCTCATCCAAGCATCAGCAGACTGAACATGCTACCTTTCTACGAGTCCAAGGGGAGGTACACAAGTTCATTTTAGAACCCCTATTCCATATTGCATCATACTCATCTACATAGTTATCAAAAGACAAACCAATCGACAGTCTACAGAGCTCAAAAGTTCAGATATTGTGGAAAACATTGAACTTTGATCATGCCCAGATTTTGTAGCTATAGTTTCTCATCTACAATCGAAGCAGTGCAATGCAATGCTTTAGCTCTCCATGGTCAAAACCAATATTGTATTTGAACTTGGCCAACCAAAGACTCTGGTGTTCTAACAAAACAAGAACACAACTTGAAAGCTCATCAAGTTGAGTTCTGGGAGAACAATGTAGCATCACGTAGGAAAATGACACACCAAAACAAAACACTGGAGTGATGTTTACTTTGGCCATTAGTTCCCTCTACTTATCTGTGGAATACATAGGTTGTGATGCCCAATCTAGTGAGTGACAGCTCCAAAAGCACTGCAGGCCCAGGAGGGACATTGGGGTGTGACATGAAGCAGGTACCAATTTTGTTGATTACTGTATTCAGATCCTACTGCATCCAATTCAGAGCATCTAAACAGAAATGTACACTCGATAGAGATGGGATCAGACAAAATCCACTGAACTTCAAACATAACACATATGAACATCTATGCGTCTGAACATTCAGCCTTTTTTTTCCACAATAACGGAAATCTAACCATCTCTAGAGTCACCACTCACCAGGCAAGCAGACATGGCTACATTCGCAACAACACAGTAGAGACCACAAAGGTAAGGGTGAAAAAAACAAAAAGCAAATGGAGGCAGTACCGTGCACGGCGGGGTCGGCGTTGAGGCGATGAACCTCGGCGACGAGCGCGGACTCGGAGATGTCCTCGGGGAGGTCGACGTCGACGGAGCAGATGCCGACCTCGGCGCACGCCTTTCGCTTCATGTTGACGTACGTCTGCGAGTCCTTCCTGCTCCCCACGATGACCACAGCCAGCCCCGGCACCTGCGAGCGACCGCGAGCGACGGAGAAAAACAGCACGGCGTGAGCACACAGTCCCGATCCAAGAACTCCCAGGCAGGCAGCCAGCAGCGGATAGAAGAGGAGAAGGGGGCGGGGTGGGTGCTTACGAGTCCGTGGGCCGAGGAGAGCGCGGACACATCGGCGGCCACCTCGCGGCGGATGTCGGCGGCGATGGCCTTGCCGTCGATGATCTGCGCCATCGCCGTGGTTCTTGGCGAGGGGGCGAGTGGGGGCGACGACGACGACCTCCGGATGAGAGACCTCTGTGTGGGGATCTTCGGCTCAGTGGGTTAGGTGAGTCTGGCCCATTGGGCCTACGGATTCCTTTCTTGGGTTGGGCCTGGAGAATAACGAATTTGTTAGGCCTGTTTCAGGGCCCATTGGGCCAGTTCCAGCCTTGTCTCGTGCGCACAATTATCGCGGCTAGAAGATCCAGATTTGTTAAAAAAATCCCCATCGATCCACCCAGCGGCCGGCCGGCGGCGAGCGGCGGCAGGGAGCCTAGCAAGGCGTCCTTGTGGGGGTTTTGGTGGCCGGCGCACGGCGACGTCGGCACTCCCCGCTACGGGCGGTGCCGCGGTGGGTGTCCTGGCGGCAACAGCAGCAATGGCACACGAAGGTGACGCCATCAGGCGTATTCCGATGCGCATCAGGCGTCCGCTGGTGCGACCGGTGATATCGGAACATCCACCGTCAACGAGCTCTTCGCCGTCGTCGACTGTGGTAATGAGTTGTTTAATTATCATTTCCGTCGATTATGTAAAGTGATTTTTTTTAATGGCGTCGATTGAAGTCGGGAGTAAGCAAGAGGAGGAGGAGCATGTTCGAAGACGATGATTTCCCGGTGGAGAAGGAGCCCGGTGATTTGGGCAGCGACAGAGTTCCCGCGCTGCCGCCGGGAGACGCGCACCGCGTTAGTAAGACCGAAGTGGCAAACGTGACGGTGGGCGACGCCGACGCCCCTCGACTGCGGCGTCTGCTTCCTCGCGCTCAGGCCTCCCATCTTCCAGGTAGCCTGCTCACGGTTCAATTTTTCATTCACGTTGGATTCGAATGCTCTGCAGCAACATTTCTTGAAAGAAATTCGTTGGGAAACTCAGTGCGAGGTGGGGCATGTGGTGTGCTCGTCGTGCCGCGACAAGCTGTTGGCCACGGGGAACGGCAACTGCCATGTCTGCCGCGCCGCCAGCGGTTACCGCCGTTGCCACGCCATGGAGCGCCTGGTGGACTGCATCCGCGTCCCCTGCCCGTACGCGGCTCATGGCTGCGACGTGACCCCTTCCTACCATGGCCAGGACAGCCACCGCCAGGTGTGCCCGCACGCGCCGTGCCACTGCCCCGGCGCGTCGTGCGACTTCGTCGGCTCCCCGGCCGCGCTGATGGACCACCTCGCCGGCTCACACAACTGGCCGTGCACCACCAAGGTCCTCACCCATGAAGCGTTCAGCATCCGCCTCCATGACGGCTTCAACTTCCTCCTCCTCGCGCTGGCGTCCCGTGCCGGCTCTTCCTGCTCAACATGACGCAGGAACGACTTGGCCGTGCCATCTCCGTGCTCTGCATTCAACCTCACACATCCACCGCTGGCACAAAATGTGAGCTGATCTTCTGCCAGGGGAGTCACTACCAGTCGTCGGTGTTCAGCGCGGTGTCCACAGACCCTCTCCAATGGGCTGCCCAACCATGAAGGATGCTTCCAGTTCTTCGTGCCAAACGTCGTTCTTGGGCTTGGGGACACAACAAGAGTTCTATCCAGGTTAAAGCACGTATATATCATCAACTAGATCGATCGATCCCACAGCTTTGAGTGCGCACGTCAAGGATTAATCTCAAACCTGCTGTAACGTGCTCAGAGCATCACTCCCTGCTTGAAGTCGTTGATCTTGCAGACTTGGATATTGGGACTGATTCCATTGAAGATCTCAAGTCATTCTTTAAATTGTTCAGGATGATGGCAAACTTGGATATGTGTTTTCTGTTCTGCATTTTCTGAGTTATATGTGTGTTTCTTGTTCATCTGTTCCCTAGAGTCTAATAAATTTCGTTTCTCTTTTACTTGTCTAGTCTTTTTTTGTCTTTACTAGTATACAAGAAACACTATGATGTCAAAACCATTATGTCAAAAGGAGGGCACCAAGAAGGCTATGAATTTTATGTCTCCTATTTCTCTTAGATTAAGTCCAATTTCAACCACAATTCTTTTGTTTGTCTCATTTTATGTGTTTACCACAACTGCAAAATAAGATAAGTTTGTGGTAACATGTGGTGGTCAATTTCAGACTTGGAAATGTTTTGCTTCTGGAATGCTGATTTTATGTTTTTGGTCATCGACTACGTATGGTCATTGAGTTGAATTTTACTACTGTGGATGCCCATCACGCAAATGAGGTAACCATGATTTTTGCACACTTGAATTGCAGTATTTGATTCATAAGTATGAAGAAACAAAGTAAATATTTGGTATACAATACACATGATGGTGACTATGATTGTCTAGCAGCAGTATTCGTTCTATATCGACTTTATGTCCATGTTAAGTCGCCTTGTATTGAACAAAGCTGGCAATACCTCGTCTATAATAATTGACTTAAATATGGCTAATTGTCTTGACAACCATATAATCTGTTTTATAATTGAAGAAAAATGTCAGAACTTACACAGCTATAGAGCAAGGTCAGATACAGGCATATAGCAAATCGTCCTCACTTCACTGAGCCACAAGGGCCACTAAGGCCATGCCCGCACACCTGTATTTGAATAATTTTGTTTTTTAGAAAACTATCGTATTCAAAGCATTTTGTTGATGATAAAACCATAAAATTGATATATTTTACTTGCCTTTTTTCGTCCTTGACTCCTTATCCTCTCCTAAGATTTGAAGCAAGTCTGCCACTGGTTATATGCCTCAGATAACCGAGCTAACCGAATATTTGGACTTTATTAACATAAAGTGTACTTTGGAATATTATTATTGATGTAATATTGACACTAGTGGATTTATACTAATTATCACTCTTATCAAGTTTGTTTAATCTATATTTTCTCTTGTCCTTTTTGCCTTGAAATAGAAAAAAAAAAAATGCTAAAAATTTGTTACTAATCATTCTATATTTTTTTTTTGTGGCTGATAGTCTGGTTTGGTAAGTTTGATCATAAACAGATCGAACTTGCTCAATCCTAACTTTTAAAACTATCCGATCGGTCTTTGATTTTAGATGACTGAACTTCCAAAACAACTGAAATCGATTGGTTTGGTTCGACGAGCACCACCCACCCCTACAATCTACACATGGCCCAAGTGATAATTTGTGATAACAAAACTTTTTAAAAAAAAAAAAAAAAAACTCATAAAAGAAAAATTCATGGATCCAGGTGACTTTCGGCGAGCCCGAAAGAGGGCCTAAGGCAGCTGTTGCAGCAGGCCAGGAAGTAAGATATCTGAGTTTGTTGTTCTCCTTTCTTTTTTTCGAGAAGAACCTCAATTTGTTCTCGTTCATATCGGCATCTCCTGCTGGCACATCACAACAGTTGGTCCACGGATGAAGCGCCCAATGATGCCAATGGATATTTGGTATCCATGTACCAGTAGTCCAGTTGCTCCCTTTCAGATTCTTTTGGTGTTGCTGATGGGCAAGAGAGAGGGGGCGAGACTCTCAAGACGCTACCCGAAAATACCCCAATGAGGGTAGAGAGGGTGAAGCATATGCAGCACCGGCCGCCAGGGAATATGTAGATGATGGGAATATATAGCTAGTATGGAGACTGACGGACCAATCTTGAGCAGATTCCCTTCTCCACATTCTGGACAGTGCTGGAGGGATCACATGGAGATCTAGAGCAGGATTTGGACCTGCATAAACATCAATTTAGTCAGTACAAGACTGGGAGTGATGCATATATCTTTTGCAATTTTTCCTTGTACCTCAGCAACATCAGGGAGGGTCCAGCAATGATTAACATGTAAGGGGGTCCAACCAACTCGAAATAAAAGTGCTTCAAGATCTTAGTACATACTATGCATATATATTTCTTTCAGTGATTCAGAAGCAGTACACTTTTAAGTAGAGTTGCAGAGAGATTGATGCATGATCTAGTCCTGATTCTTGAGCCTAACAATTCAAGTCATATTTTCATTTTCTGTAGTTGTTCTGAACTATCTGAAGCCAAGCTCATTTACAGAGACCATACCAAAAAAAAAAATGCTCATTTACAGAATAATATATACAGAAACTATATATCCGTAGTTATCCTAGAATGCCACTTTCTTGTACTCTTTTCCTTTTCCATTTCCTGACATGAGAATATGTTGGTTGCCGAGCCTTGATGCTCTACTACGAATTATCACTTTATCAGATAAAAAAGATGCAGCATGATGGAAACAGGGTCCTCCCTTGAGAATCAGCCTATGGAGAGTGAAAGAAAGGTTCCCTGGCCTTGACATCAAATTCTATCTCCAACCAAGAAATGTATGCATATATATAACAAAAAGAGGACAGGGAAGTGGCCAGGAACAAGAACAAGGTACCACGGCGATGCATGTACCCGGCGTCCTGGCCACATTACACTACCCGTGCACACTGTCTACATGACTACATGCATAGTGAGAGCAATTTTGGGGGTCGAAATAGTGAAAGCTACCGACATGAACATCTAAAGCAAAGTGCTGCATGGTTTTTTGAGATAACTTTTCTGCCAAAAAACATTTTTCAGATGATCCATCCATCAGAGAGGAGTCAATTCAATTCTCTGCAGCAGCTTCAGGTTAAGATGCAGCTCACTGAAAAAAAAAGGGCCACAAAAGAAAAAGGAGGGGGAAAAAAAAAGGAGGGAGATAAGTGACATGAAATGTTTGTACCTTGTTGCAAATCAGCGAGTGATCCAAGGACATACAAGCTGTTCTCGTCAGAGGCTGCTTTGCCTTCCTGCAGCACTCGAACAGTTGAGAGCTAGTGTCATGGTGCCCTTCACATTATTATCACACACATGCATTTTCAAAGAGGCAGCAGGGGTGAATACCACTGCATGATTTGTATGATTGTATATGAGTCTTAAGGACAAATGGCCTATATAATTAAATTCCACGAAGTCGATTTTGAAATGATACCTAAAAAGTTTATGCCAGAAATGACAAGTGAGTATATTTTTTATTAAAAAAATCATTGCTATAAAAATGGATGGTGGAAGTTAACTAGCTAGTCAAGATTGTGTGAATCCCACCAGGTGGGTTGAAGTAGGAAACCTATTCCTGGCTATGGGGCTAGACTAACCCTTGAAAAATACAAATTCATTGGACTTTTCAGTTGTATTTTTTTCTCTAGGGCACTGAGCTTGCCAATTGATATAGGATACAGCCCTGTCCTTCACTGCCTTGGTTTGGTCAGTAGTAGTATAGTTTAAGCCTATAATATTAGTAGGTGGTTAGGGAACAAAGCAAAGCCAAGAATCCGCTCAAGAGAGGGGGAAGAAACAAAGGACAAGAAGATTGTACCTGTCATGGGAGGTGTTCCATCTTTTGATAGAAAACCCTGAGCTCTCTAGTACAAATGTCACTGTGATATTCCTGTGTTGTTTTGTTACTGGTGTTGCCTTGGTGGAGGAACACTGGAAAACTGATGTGGGCAAACCTTCCCATTGTTGCTTTTCTCTCTTCAAGAATCTTGCCAACTTTATTAACATTGGGCTCTGCAAAATCATGCATGCAGCTGGACTCAAGCTATAGGATCCACTCATTTCAAAATTGTAAAAAGAGAAAAAGAGAGAAGAGACAGACACATAGTACAATGTGGTAATTTAGCAAAAAACATCATAGAAATAACGCAACCTCTTCATCATACACAAACACAATATTTAAGGCGTAGTTTTGTAAGTTCAAACACTGCCAGAGATCGACATTGTAGCGTTTTGTTTTCGTCTACAAAAGACAGTTGTTCCCACCTCTATATCACACAGAGATTTGTCCAACGAAGATCAGACAAGCCTTTTATTTTATCTATTTGACTTTTCTTAAAGAAAACCAAAAGGAGATTTACATTAGTACAATTAAAAAACCAAGATCCAGTAGTAGAGACTCATTAGGTCTAGTTTAAAATTTAAACAGGTAGCCCCAAGTCCCGTAGTGGCTTTCTTGGACTGTGGCTTATTTGCTTTTAAAAACAATTGGGATCAGTTTGCTTCGTAAATGTTGAACCCACCAAGATTAGGGCCTTGATTTGACCCCAAAAAAGGTCATTAAATTGGATTTAGGTCCCATCATTTGTTTCCTCCTTCGTTTTCTCTCCACTCCTTTCCCCATTCCATCTGAATCCATTCTTTTAAGGTCCCTAGAGACCGTTCTGATAAAAAAAATATAATAGATCTCAAGTGATTAAGAACGTACTATGACACTTTTTCAAATCAAAAGTGCTCCATGCATCTTTGAAAGGCTTAAAGATTGGCGACCCTGAATAATTAAACATGGTGATCTGCTCTAAGCCTCATTAGTTGCTTGAAAAGTTCCTTTGTAACCCCACTACTGGTCCACTACTTCCATGCTAATGCAGATGCAAATCATGAACTTTTATATAATTTTATTTAGGTATAAATACAATTTGAAAATGTACAAGAACAGCAATATATTTGGACTTGTTCAACCCCCTACACTCTGGTTTTTCGCAGAGCTTGACTAGGAAACACAACTGAAATAGCTCCAAATTTATTTGAGTTCAATTCAAAACGTGTGGATGCTTAGAGTATCTCTAAACAAAGGCTCCAATAATTAAACTTTTCGACAAAGCCAATTAAGTGCATATATAAGATCATGTTTGGTTAGAGAGATTTTTTGGAGTTGGGACTAAAAAAAGTCCATTTTAGTCCCTATAAAACCAAATAGGAGGGATTTTTAAAAAAGACCCTAAAAATCCTCCAGAGTTTTTTTTTAAAAAAAAGTTCCTAGGACTACAAAAAAGTTCTAGGACTACCAAACCAAACGGTACAAACTTCACGGGTCGTTGAGAATATCTAAAAAGTAGGTGACACATTTTCAGCCAAATGAACTATTTTGCAATTTCTAAGCTTCCGTCACTATCAAGTTTTCAATCATCACCTAGCTTTTCCCTAAGAATTGAGACTGTCTTCAATGTAAAAACTACAGAGACATAACCTTGACATTCTTCGTTGACACACACAGAGAATTTATCATAAAAGTATATTCTTGCAAATAGACCTTCCCTTGAAGTCAGAGCATCTGTTCTTCCCCAAGTTGCCAATGAGTAAGGGGCATACAGATTTGACAGCATTCCGTATATATGCCACGTTGCTATCCTTGACAATGAAGTAACATTGAAACCCAAACTTGAAAAAATCTTCTGTTGTAATTCAGTCCGGCGCATCGACCCCTAAAGTTTTAACTTGGTAAGTGGGCAAAATAAATATTTGCCTCATTTGTACTTGTGTATGGCTCAATTTTGTACACAAGAGAGGTATGATATAATGATACTATATGACATATATGATACACTCTCAAATACAATTCCATGAAAGTACAGACGTTGCCTTGTGACTTGGTATCTTTATATATTGATGACTTTTGTATGTAGTGCTTGGCTTCCCACTCCTCCGTCGGAGCTGGAGCCGAAGGTGGTAGGAACCTCAAGTCTTTAACTCCTCATTCCATAAAATGGCTCTGACTCCTAAAAAAACGGCTCCTCTTTGGGCTTTTTTTTTTCTATCGTGTCAAGGCACGTTTTTCATTATAAGCAGGAATAGAGTTTGTTACACGAAAAGCGATTATGGTAATAACGAGGTTACTGAAACTCTTAACACCATAGCTAGAGCCACACTAAACATGCCCGTAGTATGGTAATCACGAGGTTACTGAACCCTTAATACATGTTTATAATCGTACTGCCGAACATACGTAGAAAAAACTCAGACAGGTAGCTAGCTTCACTGGGATCCGACACCTACAATTTATCTCTCAACTGGTAAAAGAAGCATTTTTGTGATTATCTTTGTTCCTTGTGGTTGTTTGTCTTCCTGAGATACCTTCTTCACACCATATTTCCTTGCCCATATCCATACACATATATCAAAGAAAATAGCCAACTATATATGTGTAGATTCATGGGTTCTTTGCGTGCCCCTTCAGCAAACAATGTTGGGATACACTGAATATAAACTGGAATTTATCTCTCAACCCAATCAACATGTTCCTCAAGGCAGGAAGTGATTTCCAGGGTATCATCTTCAGAGAAATAGTCATATGTGCTTGTTGGAGCATTTGGAAACTGAGAAACAGTATCTTTTTTTTTTTTGATAATGGTAGAAATGAAGTTAGCTCCTGGAAAAGAATCTTCATCCAAGAATTTGGCCTGGTATGTATCAAGGCCAAAGGGACCAAAAGCAATCTTCTAAACGTATGGAGAGATAGCTATGTGTAATAGGATTTTTTTTTTTTTTCATGTTTGGGCCTAGTTGCCTTGTAATCTTTCTTGTAAACATTCTTTCATTTAATTAAAAAAGAGAGAGGTCGGGGCTCCCCGACCGGTTCGGTAAAAAAATATGTGTAGATTATGCTCTGTTTCCTCTTAATGAAATATGTGTGTCTATGTGGCATAGATTATGCAGCAAAATATAGTAATAATAATAAAAAAAAATCATTGAACAACCCAACAAATGATGCTGCAATTTATCATATAATAAATAATAGTAAACCACTCTAACATATATAACTAATAACACATCTAAAAATCATGTATTTTCCAGATACATCAAAACGTTGCAGGTTGAAGAAACTCACTCATCACAACCAGTTCTTGGATCTTAGCCATAACAAGAGCTTAATAACTAGCACAGCCAGGCTTTGCAACACATCTTTCTCATCACGCTTATAATAATCCTTCCAAATCAATTGATTAATTAACCGTCTAATATAATCCTCTCTCTCAGTCTCACATGACGCTGCACGCGTTGGCGTTCTCCTCGCTGAACATGTAGTACGACGATCCGGGCGGCGCCGCCGACACCGCCGGCGCCGTCGAGTAGAAGTACCCACCGCCGATCCCCGCCGGTGTGTACGCCGCGCCGGCCATAGGGTGGTAGTACGCGCTGCTCCGGAGCGCCGAGCTCGGGTGCGCCGTGCTGTAGCTCATGACGCCGCCGCCGGCGTAGTACCCCGGTAGCTCATCATCGCCGCGGCTGCCGGCGGTGGCGGGTACGGTCCGGCGTCGATGACTGCGAGAGGGGCCGGAGTTGCCGCTGGCCGGCTTCGTGGGTGCTGCGTCCGGTGGGGCGGGGTGGACCTCCACCATTGCACCGGCGCCCGCGCCGTCTCCGCTGGCATTGGCGTTGGCGTTGGCGTTGCCGTGGCCGCCTTTCTTGCCTTTCTTCTTCCCGCCGCCGCCGCCATTGCCGTTGGCGGGAGGCGCAATGGGCTGCGGGCCGTGCGGCGTCATGGCGGAAGGGGCACCTTGCCACTCGCACCGCTCTCGTGGGCTTCTCCAGCGTCAGGGGAGCCATTGCCGCCGCCGCCGCCGCCGCCGCCGGCGGCCTCAGGATTGTCCTGCTCACCATCCGACGCCTCATCACATTCGACGCCGCCGTCAGCCTTGTCGTTCTGCTCCGGGGGCTGGGTCCGCCGCCGCCGTTACCCTCCGCCGGCGGCTCAGCGGGCTTGTTGTTGTTCGCGGCCGCCGCCGCCGGGGCTCTTGTTGCCCTTCTTCTTTTTTTCTTCTTCTTGCCTCCGCCGCTGCCGGGAGACCCGCCGGGCGGGTTGTCGGCTGTCGGTGGAGCTGGAGCTGGAGCAGCAGGCTCCGGCCATGGCTCCGCGTGCTTCCCGGACTTGAGAAGCTTCTTGACGAGCGCATCGGCGGAGACGTTGCCGATGACCACCACCTTCTGCTGCTGCGTGTCTATGTCCGTCTTGTACACACCTGGGGCAGAGGATCAAGCCGGTGCATCAGTGCAACAACAATTATAAATAAAACAATAAAAATTTCTTTTCTCTGTGTGTCAAAGCAAAAATTTGAAGCAAATTTGTGACAATTTTGTTTGAGTTTAGCTACTGCAAAAACAGTTAATGGCATCTTTTTTTTTTGGGGGACGATAATGCTGTTTTCAATAGTTCCAGTCATTGAAGAAAACAGAGGAAACTTTGACAAACACATGATTGTGATTTCAGAAACATAATAATAAGTGCAATAAAAATCACTTGGAACAAAAAAAAAAAATAAAAGTCCTTTTACAAACATACTCAAAAGAAAAAGATCAAACAACAGAAGGCGAAAAAGCGAGGGATATAGGAGGCACTGGCAAAGACTTGTTCAGACTTTTTTTGTAAGTCTTTAAGAACTGAGCTGTTTTAGCTAGAGAGAAAAAAAAAAAAACAAAAGATTGCTCACTGCTTGAATGAAGGTACTGAAGATGAAACTTGAAGAGTATTAATTGTTGTTTCTTCCAGTTTCTTGTGAAGCACAAGCATAGCATACCTTCTATGCTGTGGAGCACCTTCTTGACCTTCTTCTTGCAGCCCTCACAGTGGATGCTCACCCTCAAGGCCAGAGTCTGGCAACAGAGATATCGAACACACAAGAAAGAAACATCACACCACAACCATTTATTTATCCAAGGAAGCATGAATCAATGAAAAGATGAGTCTTGGATCGGCTACTACGCTGAACTGAACACCGAGCTAGCTGCTCACCTGGTACCTGAGTGGCTCTGGCCCTTCTTCGGCGGCCGCCATGGCGCTGAGCAGGGGAGAGGCCCGGGAGGCTGGACTGGACCGAGGTGGAAGAAGGTGAGATCAAGGAGACGAGCAGGCCGGCAGCTGGACAAGAAGAGAAGAAGCAGAGGAGGAGATGAGCCGAGACAGAGAGACGGGGGGTGGTGACTGGTGGAAGTGTGGAGGAGAGAAGAGGCAAGGTCTGGACTGTCTAAATAGCATCTGGGAGCAGGGCTGAACAATGCCGTATGTATGTATGTATGTATGAGCTTTATGTTTGATTGATGGAATCATGGAACTGATTCTTTTTGGTGGTGTGGAGTAGAATTTGATGAGGTAATTGTTCCCCCATATCTATTTATCTCTGCTGCTGGGTGCAAGATGCCTCTATGTTTGTGTTCACGGCAAGAGGGTACGGTGTTGTTTTCATTTTTGTTTAGCTCCTTCTTCAGAAAATCAAACGTCCGTGTTCATATGGAAGGAAAAAAAACCTGCAAAAGCGTGTTTAATTTTTAAATACTCGCCTTCAATTCATATTCACTTCCTTATACTCAAACACGGGCAAGATTTGAGTGTTTTCAAAATCTCCCTGGAGGGCTCGTCCATATAGCCGCGAAGACGCAAGGCCACCTTCGTAGACCGCAATGTCGGTATGGGCTGTTTCCTGTTCTGTAATTTCGAATCGTGAAGTGTTTTTGCTACGGATGTGTTAGGTTGACCTCCTTCGGCATTTCGAATCATGAAGTGTTTGTCTAAACTGTTTTTCTTAATATAAATGTTACACATATCTTTTTGTATATTGAGAAAGAACAATCTCTTGTGCTTTTTTTTTTTTTTGTTGGCCAGACGTATCACGAGGAGATATGATGCTCACCCAACATACCACGAAGAGACTATGTCTATCCATGAATAGTAACTGTGTTAAAAAGATTGCTCGAATAATAGGATCATACCGTATAACAGCATATCCAACTTCAAGGAGAATAGTGCTGGTCTCGATTGGTAACGACACAAAACGTGTATTTGAACTTTGAAGACATATATAGAACTCAAAAAGTACTGTTAGACGATATAAGGAGGTAAGATATACTAGATGAATATCAGAAATATTGGCATATCATATGCCAGGGCCACCAGTAGTTTCTTGTGTGAAAATAATTGAAACAATTGTATCGGGTTGAAATTATTTTTTAGGTTTGCCTTTTGTTATCCATGTGCTGCTTGATGTGCTTGTGCCAGCAGGCCAAAAATGCTCAGGCCTAGTAAGATGCACATAGGTATTTGAAAAACAAATTTACTCTTATAGATTCCTAGCTTATTCTAACTTTGACCAAATATATATTAAAAGAGTATTAATATTTATAACAGATAATTAGTATCATTGATAGATCGTTGAATGTATTTTTATAATAAACTTGTTTGGAGATGTAAATGTTCAAATATTTTTACTACAAACTTAATCAAAGTTAAGTTTGGTTACCACGCATCTTATAATGACATCTATATTTTTTGGAACGGAGAGTAATATTCATATCATTAAATGATCTTTTTTTAGAGATCTGTTTTGATTTCCACAAGTCATTAGACTTATCTATACCTACTAATAAAGAGAGAAAAAATTTCCGTCGTCCATCTAAAAATTTCGTCGTCCAGCCTTGGTTCCGTGGTCCGGTCTCTGCCTGCCCTCCGTCGTACGGCCTGTTGGAAAATTTTTCTATATTGTTCTTTCGTTTCCAAGTCAATCACCTCCAAGTACATCACGGCAAGAGAGGCCCACAGCTAGAGAGTAGATCGGCATGTTGGCAAGCCTGTTGGCAAGAGAGGCCCAAGTCCACACGCTGTATAGGATAGGTATAGATTTAAACTAAAAAGAGCTCTAAATCCAAAATAGAATTGGAGTCCAGCTCAAGTCTGACTCAAGTCCACATCCATATATACATTGAATACACGGCTCTAGAGAGAGCAAGCAAAGAGATTTACAAATACGCTTATCCATCATCATGGACGCCGGCAGGCGAGCATGCCCCCCTGCCACGTCCTGCCGCATTTGCACCTGGATCTGCCATCACAGGGCAGTTGACGCAGGTGCTCCATGTATCCAGATATCAGTCTCACGAAGGCAGGCATGCCGTTTTTTTGCAGGAGCCAGTGATTATTGTCGATGTCCTTGACAAGCAGGCAATCGAGGAAGGAGTAGGCTACGGCTAAAGGGAACCATACATGCAGGCAATCACACGTTGTGCATGCAAGCAATCTGCTAGGTCTTTTTAGGCCCAAAAAGAAAGAAAACAACATTATGAATTCAAGGCTAGGGCACGTTTGAACATTCGTTTTGCAAGAGGTAACAAAACTCAACATTTAATAATACTGATGCTTTGATAGTACAAAAATAAAAGTTATAGTATATTTATGAGTAAATATTTTTTTTTCTTTGCAATGACATAGGAAAAAACTATAAGGTTGTATTTTAAATTTGTTACAAGCTTAATAGGACGTTGTACTGTATGTTACTATTATTAACAACATTAATCTATATGCATATCATTGTCATCGAAAAACAAATATGTGTAGATTTTAAATTTTATAGAAACGGTAAAAAATATAAATACACAATGTTATTTCAGTCCGTGTTTTCCATAAATGTTTGATATGTTTACTCCCATTGCAACGCATACGGGCATGTTTCCTAGTTAAATCAAAAAGTGAAATAAGTGACTTATTTTGTCAAGCGTAGGGAGTCATGAGACTTATAAGTTATAAGTTGGTGCACCCCAACTTTAAACTTATAAGTCACCCATTTTCTCTTCTTTTCCCCGATAAGTCACTTGCAACCAAACAAAATTAACTTATAAGTCACTTATTTTTAGTCACCGACTTAATAAGTGTGACGGACGCAAAATTATAAGAGCACAAGTATAAAAAAATCGATCGAAAAGCGACCAACTTTTCAAACTTGAGGTCATATAAAATCGAGACCATCCGAAATCTCGAAGGATTTCAAACCAACATCGCAACTTCACGGGATCGTAATGATTCGATTGTATCACATTGTTTGTCATCACATATTACAACACGGATAATTACTTACCATACATCGAGTCTCGGTTATTATTACAAAACAACTTTGAAAGTAGCGGAAGCAATTTCTTTAAAACCAAAGTGCGAAACAAAATAGATTACATTGCCAGTCTTGATCACATCCCACAAAAGCATTATAGAAAAGATAACTAAGAATGATCATGCCCATGATCTAACTCCTCCGCTATGATAGGAGTCCATCAACACTTGTAGCGACCATGGTACTTCACCACCCGCAACGATTGGGAATAAACCCCGAGTACGAGGATGTACTCACTAGACTTACCCCACAATAACTCAAATAAAAAGACACCAAGGATCATGCAAGGCTTTATAAGTGGAGCTAGCTTGACTCATTTGCATAAAGGCATAAGTACTACTCAATTTAACTTGCATCAAATTAATTATCATAATATAGATATTAATTTGCATCTATTCTACAACAAGCGATAATATGAAACAATCAATTCTGTACTATCGTAACAAGTCCAACCATCACCGCCGAGGGTGATCATCATCGTCGTCAATCCATCATCAACATCACTATCCATCATCATTAATTACTTATTTGTGTGCTAAATTGGAACCGTTCCGTCAAGGGCTCACTATCCAGGAGCGATGGCGATTCGAATCGATTACTACCGGTTTGGGAAATATTCCTAACACTCACCCATGTTTTCCCGGTCGAGCATTGGGTCACCTTTACGCTCATTCAAGTATCGCGGGTCCGCCAAGCCCGTACTCGTCGGGGATATCACCTTGCCGGAACAGCGAAGGACTTTTAAACACCTTGCCCATCGACTAACTTCGATGACTCCGTCGAGACGCGCACTTTATACTCCCGGTTCCGGCTTGAATAGAGTTATCGGCTTCGTGGTTGACAACCTCGGCCGCGGCCAACTAAGTGATAGGCTGCGTTCAACATGATTAGGAAGTGATCCAAGCTCAAGTCCTTAATCGACACAGACGGGACTACCGACTCCCGGGACCTCCATGTCCTGTAGCCTCCACTTTCCCGCCCGTCTCCCTAATTTTGTTTTTAAAAAAAAGCGGATACATCCATGATACACCATAGTTCATTTTAACATGTTTCCACCTATCTCTCGCGGTGAAAACATCACCCGACTTCTACCGTTTAGTTTTTCGACTTAACTAAGCAACTATTCGATCCTACATTTAATAAGGTATCGTATGAAAGGTGGACAAGGAAGGTAATGTGCAACAATGGTTTTCATCCAACTCCTATCACTTAATGCAACATACATAAAAAAGAAACATTTATAAATGATATTTATCAAATAATAGGAGGTGAAAATGCACCGGGGCTTGCCTAGTATATGACTCAAGTCAATTAGTTAGCTTGCACCATCTTCATGTTCGGCTCCACTACCATGTCCTTCTCGATTCATCTAGCGCACCTAATTGAGATGCATAATGCATATGTATGAATGCGAGAAATATATAAACAAGAAAATAAAGCATGGTACATCATAATCTTCATCTAGTCTATTGCACACATCTACAAGAATCAAGGATACATTTAAACATGGTAAACACACACTCCAACAAAATTCTAGCAACTATGCACTACACACATTGGTCCAAGAAATAAATCATAACTAAAGTTACGTAACTCCTAAAATATTAAACTTGGACTCTTTGGAAAGATTATAAAATTGTATACAAAACACTTTCATGGTCCAAAGACTAACTCCAACTCTAAGATGACCAAACAGATCCACAATTAAAACTGTTCTAACAAAACAACAACTTTTCTAATTAAAAGACTTTACAAGAATAACCACCATTCACAAACCATAACTTGAATGGCTATGAAACTTGATAGGAAGCAAGATAATACAACACTCTACAAAACATCTAATTGTGCCACCCTCCAAAAAGGATGGCAAAAGCATGAAATGATGTAGACAACGTCTAATACTCAAACGAAAAAAAACATTTCAAGCTAACAAAGTGCTACTACCAAAGTACTTGAAAAAATCTAGTAAAATTACAGAATCATAAACATGAGCTATACAGCACCTCATCAAAGTTTCAAGCCAAAATACCATCATATCATTTTTCTACAAAAATGGAAAGTAACTACTCAACTAGGTACATAAAAATACTTTGTACTACGAGAAGTGCCACACAATAGATTTTACCTGATACAAGTCTACTATGGAACAAGTCAAGCATGTATAGAAAGTAACAACTCAAAACTCTTTATATAAATAGCATTTTCTATTTTTACAAAACAATCCATAAAACTAGGCCTACAACAAACATCACATTTCTTCCTCAGAACATAGGGTCAAACCTATTTTTACTAGACATATAAAGTCATAAGAAGACCAACAAAACAAGTTTCACATTTTTATGACCTTCCTACAATTACTTATGCATTTATCTTTAAAACTAGAAATAATCACTTTATTCAAAGCTACACCTAAAAACATACTAAGCATGCCATTTCATATTTTTAACAGAAACTAGAATTCATAACAAGCACACTGCAAGTTGAATCACTCAAAACGGATACTCTAGCTCAAGTTATAAATTTACAAAGATTCACCCATTTACTTAGGAAGGAAAAACGGAAAAATCAAATAAGACAAGTACTTTACATCGGGAACCCTCAACGTTTCTGAAATCAACTAAAGGCAGGATCAGAAATTCTCCCTCTCGGCAATTTTGCATCGGGACCCGAGAGGTGAAACGAAATCGCGTTTTCTTCCTTCTTCTCTTCTTCACGGTATGAGAGCACGGGGGGAGCGGGGAGCCGTCGGGACGGAGGGATCGGCGTCCTGGCCTCGGCCGACGGATCCGCCCGACCACCGGCGGCGGTCAGCGTCCTCGCCCGACGGCTTCGGCGGAGGTGTCCCCGGCTTCGCCGCGCTTAACGCCGGGGCGGTGGCTCGACCCGACCAGCGGACCGAGATAGCCCGGCCTCCCCGGCCGCCGCCCCTGCGACACCCAAATGACACAGCGGCCGCGGCTGCGGCGACCGCGCACCTCAAGCCGAAGCAAGCACGTAGGCGAGGGATGTTGTTTGCGGAGAGAAGTACGAGGCGGAGGAGAATCAGGGCGGCCAGTCTTTGCTGCTCCCATCGGTGATGTGCAAATGGCCATGGCGGCCATGGCGAATCTTTGCTATTTTGACGCGCTTTAAACTAATTACAGGATTAACACGGGTTGTTTTTATTTTTAAGAATAGCACATTTGGTGGCGCCTTTTCAAAGGCGCTACAAATGCATTGTGAGGTGCCATGCATGGCGGCGCCTCAGCGCCGCCACGCCCCGGCACCCGCCGCCGGCCGGGCGGCGTGGCGAGCCACAGGGCGCCATTACAAAGCGCCACAAAGTCGCACAGAGCCGCGGCTTCCTTCTCTCGCCCCACACGATTAGGGTTGGGTGCGCCGCCCGCCCGGGCGCCCCGTCCCAGCCGCCGGGCCGCTTCGTCCCGCGCCGCCCCGATTCGCCACCCGCGAGAGGCCCCCGCCCCCGGATTCGTCGCCCCGCCATGCGCCGCGGCGGGGCCTCCATCACCCGAGCCGGCGGCGCCATTGGAGCCTCGACCTCCAAGTTCACAAAGTGACATTGCAAGGTAAACCTCTTCTCATTTACTTTTCTAGTGTAAATTACATTGCAATTATTTGTAGCTATAATGCTTAGATTAGTTTGGGGTGTCAATTTGGTGAGAGACCGTATAGGTATTTCTAGTTAGTTAGGTTTAGCGATTTGGTGTTAGACCCTTATAGGTAGTTTTATTTATTTATTCTAGGTAGCTAGGTTATGATACTTAGTTGCAATATTTCTGAGTTCGCGGCATGAGTGATAGTTCGCGGCATGAGTGATAGTTCGATACATAGCAAATAGATAAGACAACATTCTTCACTACATATTGGCATGCAAGTATGAATTCGCCGATCAACATCGGGAATCAAAAACATAGCCCGGAAGCAAGTCATCATCCTAATCACACTCCTCCACAAGAACCTCATTGCTTTGACTAGTCCCCACTGCTCCACCCTCGGCTACATTTTGCATCTTGTAGGAGGCCTCAATCTCATCGGCTACTTGAGTAGCTTGGGACCACCACTCTTCGTCATCTTGCATTTGCGTTTTGTTCGCCTCCTTATCTTGCATTGGCGTCTTCTTCGCCTCTTCATCTTGCATTTGCGTCTTCTTCGCCTCATAAATCTCATCATCTACTTGAGTAGCTTGGGACCAGAAGTCATCATCATTGTCCTCCACATCAACGACGGGACTGAGGCACTAAAAATCATCATTGCAAAGTAACCCTAAACCCCAAACAATAAATAACTAAATTAATCATATGGTCCACCACTAAAAATCACTAACCCTAACTTGTAAATCCACATGGAACTAAACAAATATGAAACTAAACCTTACATCCACAAGGAAGTAATCTAATTCTCCTAACCCTAAATCCCCATAGCTCCACCAAAAACATTCTTCAACCAAACCCTAGCCCAAACCCTAGCCACCAACCCACCATCAATCCACCATGAAAATGAAGGAAGAGAGGAGCAATACCTTCACCGGAGCAAAGGATGGAGGAGGATTGGGAGGGGAGACCGCCGGCCGGCCAGAATGGGGTGGCGCCGTCGCCCTCCCGTCGCCTTCCTCCCTGCTGCGGCCAAAACAGAGGAGAGTGAGGTTGGGGAAGGACCGGTTGCGCGCCAGGCTCTATGCAGCCTTGTGGCGCCTTTGCCAACGGCGCCACAAGGCCTGCCATGTCGGCTCCCGGGCCGGCGGGTGCCGGGCCATGGCGGCTTTTGAGGCGCCGCCATGCATGGCGCCTCATTAATGCATTTGTGGCGCCTTTGGCAAAAGGCGCCACCAAATGTGCTATTTTTTTGAAAAATAAAAACAACCCGTGTTAATCCTGTAATTAGTTTAAAAAACTATCAAATTAGCAAAAAGATTCGCCATGGCGGAGTGACGCGAGCGGCGCGGGGGGCGAGGGAGGCGATGGGATCGAGGGAATGAGAGAGTGAGAGGAGCCGGACTCGTCCTCGGCCTCTCCGACCGGCAATAGGGCGCCCAGCGCGCTACGACACGAAGGCGGGCGGTGGCGGAAACGGCGGCCGCGGGCTCCAGGCCATATGACACGACATACACCGGCACGCACCGCTGGATTCGAGGGCATTCCATAACACCTAGCGGTGACGTGTCGGCCGACTTTGGCGTCTATTTGGGCCTGCTACGGGCTGATTTAGGAGATGGGCCAAGAACGACATTTGATCTCCGAAAGATGCTCTACAGTTTTCGTTAAGATGACCAGATCAAAAGACTAACAGATTAAGAGATAATGAGATGACTAAAAAGCAATGTCAAAGATTGAATGACGATTGGAAAGGATATCAAAACCTTGTCAAATCCAATCAAATTGATCCCATCTTTTGATATGTTGTTGTCCAAAGGATTAGCTCCAATCTTTATATTCGGACAAGTCAAGTTGCTTAACGAAATCATGAGAACGCGGCATGTCATCCATGCAACGTCGATTGACAGCCCAAGACTTAGAATATTTCTTAGTCTGGAAAACAGCGGCTGATTCAATCTTGTGGCCTCAGTTTGACAAGGTTAGTGATAGAACTAGACTTGGGTCATTAAATAAAATTTATTGACCACAATCTAAACTACACTTGTTATTAAAGGTCAAACCTCATAACTGGTCAAGAAGTCAAACTTTACCATTGGTCAACGCAGCAACTTGATTAAACCTTCAAACTAGGATTTAGGCCAATAGAAGCATTTCCTTGGCATTTGCTCAACATGGACCCTTAATGACTTTTACTTAGGAGTTCATTTAGAATCATTTGAGTAAAAGGACAAGGTTTGGTTGAGCTCCTATCTTCCCATTCTCTTAATGTGGCAATCCAAGTAAACATGTGACTTATCATTTCATGTGACTTTCTAACTCCAAAGTTTAAGAGACTTTTCCAAAAGTCAAGATAGATAGATGTCAAGGTAATGCTCATGGAAGAGTCCTTGTTAGCACTACTTGACTTCCCATGCTTGAGCTCAATCTAATGCTTAACTGGTGGCAAACACCTGGGGTGTTACAATAAGTCTCATGACTTATGGAAACTATACGATCCCTTAATAAAGGCAAGAGTTTGTTTAGTAGGGCTCTATTCACTAATTCTTACCTAGTCCATAATTCTCTAATGGAGTGATTATGGTGAGAGACTAGGGTGAAGAGCATACAGTATAGTTTTCAACGGGCGGCCCGGCCCGCCCGACATCGTGTCTTGGGGCCCGCCCGTGTCGTGCCCTCCGGGCCTCGTGCCCCATCGGGCCGGGCCTTGCCGTGCCTCGGGCCTAGAGGCCAGCCCAGGTGCACGCCCCACGGGCCTCAAACGCGTCTTGGGTCGGCCCGCATAGCCGGTCGGGAAGCTGGGGCGAGGCCTACCAAAGCAAGGTCGTTTGTTTTTTTTCCTTTTTAGATTCCCGGATGAAGGCCCATAGAGGGTCACGAAATAGCCGTTGGGGTTGTTTTTTTTTTTATTATTTTGCATTCCCATATTAAGGCCCATAGAGGGTCGGGCGATAAATAGCTATTGGGGCTGTTTCTTTTCTTTTTTTGCATTTTCGGATTAAGGCCCATAGAAGGTTGGGCCGAAATAGCCGTCGGGGCTATTTTTTTTCATTCCTAGAGTAAGGCCCATAGAGGCCCATTTGTTCCATCCGGGGCGGGCCATGCCCCACCCCGTGTGCACGGATCGGCCCAAGCCCGCCCAACCCCTCGTGTCGGGCCGGCCGTGCTTTAGCCGGCCAAAAATTTCGGGCCGGGGCGGGCGTCGGCCCCGGGCGCATGGAAAACTATACCTACAGGTGGGAAGTGATCTTGAGGTGCAAGTTTTTTTTTAACTCCCAGCTTCTAGTGAAAAAATATAATTAACGATTATTAAATGATCATATGGGCGAAGCTATGGGTGCATTTGATAGAGATCTAGACTCCCATAGGATCTCTATCAAATAAATGTTGTACTACCGTTGATATAGTATCCAGAATATACATCAACTCTTTAACTCAAAAAATATACATCAACTCGACAAGGATATAATAATAAAAATAATAAATAAAAAAATTAGAAAAATAAAAACAGGAATTTTCAAAGAAGCTGTTGGGAAAAACCGCCCACAAGGATTTTTTTTTTTCGCCATCGATGTCCCCGCTTACGTTTAGGAAAAAGTCTAGTTTCGGTCCCCAATTTTTCGAAAGTCCGATTTTGGTCCCTCAACTCCAAAACCGGACAAAATAGGTCCCTCAACTTTTTCAAACCGTGCAGATTTCGTCCCTCGGCGGGTTTGGGCCGGTGGTTCGCTACAGTAACTCCGGTTTGCTACAGTAACCGTAGTTTTAGTTTTTTCTTTTATTATTTATTTAAATTTGAATCTTTCAAAATCATAGTAAATCACAGAAAATTCATAAAATAGAAAATCAAATTTTGTTGGACTCCACATGAGTAGAGCTACGCAATGAATATATAATATAATATACTTTAATATAAAGTTTTTGCTAGAAGGTTTTGCCTTTTTTTCTTTTTATTTATTTCAGCTCAATCTTTAAAAAATTTTAGTAAACTATAAAAATCATAAAATTGAAAAACCAATTTTGCTAGACTCCACATGAGCATATTTACACAATAAAGATATATAGGTGTACTATTTAATTTATTGGCGGAATCCATCGATCGGGTTCACGGCTTTCATACGTGCGTGCGCTTGGACAAGACAAAGAAACCTAGCTAACCTAACACAGTTTAAAGAGCCACAAGAAACTACGTCTTTGTGTTATTGCGCGCCTCATGTGGAGTCCAACAAAATTGAATTTTTTTTTTTTAATTTTTTCCTGTAATTTACTAAGATTTTTTAAAGATTGAGTTTTAAAAAGAAAAAGGCAAAACCTTCTAGCAAAAACTTTGTACTAAAGTATACCATATTATATATTCATTGCATAGCTCTACTCATGTGGAGTCCAACAAAATTGGATTTTCTATTTTATGAATTTTCTAGTGATTTACTATGATTTTTGAAAGATTCAAATTTAAATAAATAAGAAAAGAGACAAAAATGAAACCAAAGGCACTGTAGCAAACCGGAGTTACTGTAGCGAAACCACCCTCCAAACCCGCCGGGGACGAAATCAAGACCGTTTTGAAAAGTCTCGGGGACCGTTTTGTCCTGTTTTGGAAATGGCGACCAAAATGAAGCACTTTCGCAGTTTCGAGGTACCAAAAAGTAATGTTTCTCTCTCGCTCTCCGACGACTGGTGGGCCGCCGCCGCCCTAAGCCAGGTGCAGGTGTTTTCGCTGGTCTCTTCGCCGGCGACGAGCACCCACCAGGCCACCAGGTACTCCCACCCTCCTCTTCCCTTCCCAGCTGAGCACCGAAACCCTAACCTAAAGCTAGTTAACTATCTTTTGAAAAGCCTCTTATCTTCGAAGTTTCTGCAAAAAATTATTGGGTCCCTTTACTGGATCCACCCCTGGTATACATGCCTACTAACTTCGATTTTTTTTTGCAGAACTTGTTGGGTTTTACAAGTGCACCACCATGCGCTTTACTCTTACTGGGTCTGCCCCTGCGTTCATAGTTAGGCTGGTTGGGCTCCGGCCAAGCTGCTGTCCTCCTTCCCGTGCATTTGCGGCTGTCAGAGCTCAAAAGATTCAGCTTCCCAAGAAGTAAGTGTTCTGAAAATTCCTGATACATATACTTGCTCTTTTCTGATTTGCGCACATGCATGTAATTAGTCAAGCGCCGTACTGTATGGCTATTTGTCAAATCAATGTGTCCAGTAAAATGGAGGTGTATGTAGTGCCTGGTGTTTTAAGTAAGTAGGATAAGATGTGGGTTTGTATGCCGGTCATTTGTACCGTAGAACAGAATTTTATCACATTCTATTGTCACATACTCTGTAAATTATTGTAATTGTGATGGCATTGCGTGGCTTGTGTCACATAGTAGAATTGTGCTGGTAGTGTATTTGGAAACTTGAATTACCTTGCCATTGTGATTGTGATGACAGTTACTGATGTTAAACTCAATGATGTTTATTTAGGCTCATAATATATGGGAATGTGTGGTCCTAGATAGTTGTTGTTACCTTTTTTGTTTAATTGTTAATTTGTTATTTGATCTAACTTTACTAGTATCTGCTTAGTCAAAAGTAGCTGTTCCTCTGTTGGGGAAAAAAAAGACGAGTTGCAATTAAAAGAGGCGAATAAAGAAGTGCTAAATGCCTACAATACGCCTTTCTTTTGTTATGATTATGTTGTTTGAGCAATATTATTTCTCAATTTCATTTACTTCTAACACAGAAAAAGGCGATTGGATGAAGTGTGCTTAGAAAGGTTTCAACAATACAGTAGAACTTACATCCAGTCATGGATTCTTCAAGGTTAGTTCATTCTTTTGATGATTCTGTGCAGTTTTATCCTTGTACTTCTGGAAGTCATCAGTATATTGCCCAGCATTCCCTGCGTTCTTCCATTTTTTTTGTTATGCTTGCTCCTTAGTACCTGAGCAGATTATTTAAGTTTGTTTAAAATCCTTATTTCTATAAAAAATTATTTCCTGTCACCTTCAAATATTCTCTGTTGGTAGTGTATAAATTTCTTAGTTTTGTTCTCGTTTAATTGGTTGTTTGAAAAAAAAATGCATGACATCTGTATTATGGTAGGAAATTTCTAATGTCATTAGATTTTAGACATCTGCCATTTTTTAATTATATACTTTGTACACAGAGCCATACTTCATAAACTGTTCTTTATTATTGAACCTTCATTGTAGGTAAAGTCATCGTGGATGGAAGAGTTGTGAATAAAGCTGGAACACAAGTATCTGACAAGTCTGTCATTGAAATCAAGGCTGAAATCCCAAAATATGTATGTAGGTGATGCTCTAATTAATTAGCTTAATTTTTTTTTTTTTTTTGTGATTTGCAATATACAAAATTACTCCTTTCTGAAGCTTACAATCATCCTCTCCCCTTTCTCTCTCTCTTAAAAATAAATAAAATGCAGAGCAGGACATAAGCTTGAGGCAGCTATCAAAGGATTTGATATTGATTGTGATCGGAAGATAGCCCTTGATTCAGGATTATCTACAGGTGGCTTTACTGACTGTTTACTTCAGCATGGAGCATCACATGTTTATGGTGTAGATGTTGGCTATGGACAGGTTTCCTTACTTTTTGATGCTGTCTAAGTCCTGCCACTTTATCTGTCAGCTGCAGGTACTTGCTATGCATCTGCAGTAATATGTCTCTAAACCTCAATGTGTCCTCCATTTCAGGTGGCTGAAAAAATTCGCACGCATGAACGTGTTTCAGTGATCGAACGCACAAATTTAAGACATCTATCTCAACTGCCAGAACTGGTTGACTTGGTGACACTGGACCTATCATTTATCTCCATTCTCTTGGTACAATTTAATTTTCAATTTATTATCATGCATATTAGCAGCCAGAAGGTTATCTATGCATTTAACATTTTCTAACAAAACACATCATATAGCTGATATGTTAATAAAGTGAATGATGCATTGTACCCTAGTTGTTAGAATAGTGCCTTTATTTTTTTTTTTCCTTCAAAAAAGTAGAATAGTGCCTTTATTTTGTCTATGGTTATGTGTTTGATTTTTATTCTGTGCTCATAATTTCCTTTCTTTATGTTTTAGTGCTTTCATTGTATAATTATCATTATAAAGAATCACTGAGCTTTAAATCTAGTTCTCATAAAGCTTTGTTTGTTATGTATTGTAAAATAACCCAAGAAACTGTACAGATGACCAGATTTGTTTAACAATTATTAGTCATGTCATCAGCTTCAGTAAAAGTAAAACAGTAAAGCATACATTGGGAAATCCCAATGCATTTTACCCTTTGTGAATGTATGGTCTGACTATCCAAGTCTGTTCTGTTTTTCCTTTCATCTTATCTTTACCATGCATTAGAAAAATGATTGTTTTTCTGTTATGAAAATTTTGCTGGTATAGTGTATAGTTTGCATGACGTTAAGGGTTAATGGGCTTCTGACTCAAGTTCTTGTGAAGTTCGCTTCGTTATATATTGTCCAAGAACCGAATCAACCACACATATAACTACCACCAAATTATCAGAAATTACTAGTGTGAGGTTAGCTTCACTGAAACTGGAATAGAGTAGAAAGCATGCATTAGGAAAATGAATTGCATTTGTCCCATGCGAACATGTGGTGCAGGTGTGTAACTATTATTTAAGCCTGCTGTATTCTTTTGAATGAGTTTGAGATTGCTAACCACGCTCCCCACGCTGTCTTAAGCCTGCTCTATTCTTATTTCGCTTGTGTTTAGGTCATGCTTTATATTACCCTAACATGGACTTATGTTATCTGTGAAATCTAGGTCATGCCTGCTGTTATCAAAGTAATGAAGACTGATTCTACATTGATAACACTTATCAAAACCTCAATTTGAAGCACGTAGATCACAGGTAAGATTGAAGGGAAAGACTGATTCTTCCCAGCTGGAGTTCGAGCTACTTGTTATATGTACATTATTAATAGAGATAACCCAATCAAATATATCTTGTTTGATCTTGCTCAGGTAGGAGGTGGAGGGATTGTTCGAGATCCTCTGGTTCACAAAGAGGTAGCAGTTCTGCTTTGTTTTTCGACCTTGTTCCTGTAGTAATGCCATTAAGCTGTTAGTAACAAAATGCTATTTCTCAATATTTTGTATTCTGACTATAAATATGTTGCTTCCTTGCAATGGAGTGGCTATTTACTGCTGGAAATTGAATGATAATTTGATGTATACATAAAATAAAGACAATTCATCAGGATCTTCGATTATCCTGGGAAAGGGTGCCATATTTGTGATGCTCTATTGTCTGCTTTTTACTTCAAATATTGTTTTCCCATTGAATTGTGACTTGGGAATCACTCTATTTTGATCCATTCACTCCAGGTACTGGATAGAATAATTTCAGGCGTGGAAGAATTTGGATTCAGCAATAAGGGTTGGATTGAATCTCCTATAAAGGGTGCAGAAGGGAATAAGGAGTTTCTTGCTTGCTTTCACAGGATCCCAATATCAGAGTCACAGCAAGAGACAGAGATCGAGGCAAAGGAACCTGTAACCTAGGATGTTATCAGAAATTACTGAAATGAGTGTGATCATCAGTCAGGACACCCCCATAAAGTGTCCAGAAGCTATGTATGTTGGTACACAGTTCTGATACATTTTTAATTTTCTGATACATTTTTAGTTGTGAGATGCAATCTGTCGAGCTTAGTCCAGTTCTGATACTAGAGAAACACATTCTGAAGTTTTGGGGGGGTCTGCTTGTTGTTCCCCAGGAGAGCAAGAACAAACACACAGAAAATTGTCATCCTGTTGTTCATCGTAGAGTGCTGTAACCTGACAGACTGATATAAATTTGCTACTCCTACTCCGTTGCCTACTAAACACATGCAGTTTTTATTTGTGTAAAGGTGCATGAAATCTGCCCTTCAGCAAAATTTGCTTCAGTTGCATGTACTTGCATTATGTGCCACTGGTTGCTTATTCTGATACTCTGAATATCTGGTGATCTGGTCACCTGACCTCTTGAGTCAGCAAAAAGAATGTATCAATATACACAGCAAAATTCCACTTAAATTTAAGCGGAAAAAGTGCCTTGTTTCATCTATGTCGAAGATCTGTTTTGTTTTCCAATTCGCAAGACTTTTTTCTTCGTTTCAATTCAATGTCAACTCTAGTTATGAGAACCATCGGTACAGGTTGGTTCATGGTTGCAAGGAATGTGCGGCAGTAGGTTTTGAGATCTCTTTTTTTTTTTTTTAAGAAAAATTTAAGATCTCTGATGATGATGATTGGGCCGCCTTCCACTGGGAAATCAGTTGGGCTGGGCTGGGCCGGGCCCGCTTTGCCATCGCGGTGGGTCCATAGTGGTTGCCTGCTTCTGGTTCCGTTCCCTCCGCCGCCGCGCGCCTCCTTCCGCGATTCGAATCGGAAGCCCCATTCCGCATCCACCCCTCCCTTTCTAGAAGCATCTAGAAGGTTCTCCCACCGCCCCTGCGACCCAGCCCCCGAGCCGTGGGCGCGCAGAGCAAGGTCGAGGTCTCCGCACCGGTAAGTTCTCCCGCCGCCGCCGCCGCCAAAAACATCTCGATTCGAGTCGTTGAATGGTGACGGAATTTCGGGGATTAATGCGGTTTCGCTGATTTTCTCGTAGCCTCGGCGTGACAGCGGTGGCGCGCGGGGTGCGCGGGCCGTCCTCGCCATGGAGCCCGACGCCGCCGGGTGCGACGTGTCCGCGGACGGCCTCATCGCCGAGCTGCTTGACATGGGCTTCGACTTCGACGCCATCAGCGCGGCGGTCGGCGCCGTCGGCCCGCGCCGCGCGGAGGTGCTTGAGCTCCTGCTGGGCGGGTCCGGTGCCGGGGCGGAGCAGGTGAGGCGAGGAAGGGGAGTGGCAGGCCGTCCTGCGCAGTCGACGGCGCGGCCACGGCCGACGGTTGCTGGCAAGGCGACGAAATTGAGTAACCCTAGGGGAGGCTTAGGCAGTCCAGCATTACGGATCACGTTGGCTCAGCTACTGGTGGCGGTAGAAAGGAATCTGGTCGGGAAGCGAGCACTTCGTCGTTTCCTTGTTCATCGGATCGTGGTGATCCCAGGGTGCCAGTGGTGGGTGCTAATTTTTGTTCCAAACTGGGTCCCCAATATCAGTCTCTGGTTGGGAACTCGACAGGGGAGGCCGACCAAATGGACAAAGTTAGTGCTGTTCTGCAAAAGCATTTTGGGTTTTCCTGCCTCAAAGCGTTCCAAAAGGAAGTCTTGGATGCTTGGTTTGCTCACAGGGATTGTCTTGTCCTAGCAGCGACAGGATCAGGTATGTGTTTCTGCATGTAATGCTCTTCTTTATCTTCTGTAGTTTATTATTATTATTTTCTTTCCCACATGAATAGTAGTTTCAGCATCGGTTTCTCACATGGATAACTCTGCTGGCAGGAAAGTCCCTCTGTTTTCAGATCCCAGCTCTTTTAACAACAAAGATTGTGGTGGTCATATCACCCTTGATAAGTCTAATGCATGATCAGTGCTTGAAACTTGCAAATCATGGGATATCTGCATGCTTCCTTGGATCAGGGCAACCTGATAGCCGTGTTGAGGGTAAAGCGATGGCTGGCATGTATAAGATTGTTTATGTTTGCCCTGAGACAATATTAAGGTAATCATTCTGCTTCTCGTATTCTAAAAGTTTATTTATGTGTTGCCATGCTTATCTTGGTGGTGATGTCTCTTCTTGCAGATTAATGGAACCCTTGAAGGAACTTGCAGAAAAGCCAGGGATTGCACTTTTTGCCATTGATGAGGTCCATTGCGTTTCTAAATGGGGCCACGATTTTCGACCTGACTATAGGTCTGCTCTTGTGTTATATAACCTCTGTTAAAGGTGCTATTTATTGTTTAGCATTGTTTTTTTTTTTTTTTGGTCATCATTTTAATTTTCACATATAATGAAGTGAGATTTGTTTCATTTTGCACTCAAGAACCAACATGTGCTTGCTATTTCCTCACATCATCTTACAACTATTGAGTGTTTATTAATAATTATTCTATGCTTTATATTCCTACAACAGGAGATTATCTGTATTGAGAGATAATTTCAGTTCCAGCAAATTGAAGTTCTTGAAGCATGATATTCCTTTGATGGCATTGACAGCTACTGCAACTCTTCCTGTACGGGAAGACATTATCAAGTCCTTGAAAATGTCAAAAGATGCAACGATTGTGTTAACTTCTTTTTTCCGGCCAAATCTCCGGTTCAGTGTGAGTTACTGCAACTACTCGGTGATATGACAGCAGTGTAACAGCGTACTGTAATATGCTGTATGAAACTACAGGCTTGCTATACAATTATATAAGTACAAAACTGAAGATTTCAACTTCAGATTCCTGTACCTTTATAAGATACATGCAAGAAAGTAAGATTGTTGTGATTGTTGATTTATACTACCCTCTGTTTCATAACCTCAGCTTTGGTTTGAAGTTGGTGGTGCATTATTCTCTATGTATTATCAGAGACAAGAGGTTCATGATCCTCTCACACAATGTGATACTTGCGTATTGTTTGTGTTTCGCCTTGTTCTTAGTTCATGCGCAGTTGAAGCTTTAGAGGGTTTTTTAGGACTGCCTACTGATAAACAGTTATCTTATGCTACTACTTGCTAATTTGTGCTGCTTACATTCTTACTTCCCTCCCAATTTGTCAGGTAAAGCACAGCAAAACTTCTGCCTCATCATATGGAAAGGACTTCCAAGAATTGATAGGGGCATATAATGCTTCAAGGAAAGGGCAGCAAATTCTTCATGAAACTGACACCGACTCTGAAAGCAGTTCATATGAACTGAATGATAGTGCATCAGATGATGAAGATGAAAATGTTAATTCTGCAAGCTATGGTGATAAGAATGTTGGAAAACAAAAAGTAGCATGACTGTTGTAAAAGAAAACATTGAAAATGAGTTGGATCTGTATCAAGGAGTCGATGATTTTGATGGTAATGGACTAACTGATGATTTACTTTGTATGGTGATTTGCTTTTTAGTGTACAGTTTCAGTGCTTTAAGATTTTTAGATTGTTTTTTTAGTATATTAGATCCTTGGACTGAAACTGAACTTTCTTTTGTAGTTTCATGTGGAGAGTTCCTTGAATGCTCACGCCTGAGAGCTCCAAGTCTCCTGCTCAATCCAATCAAACTAGCTCCTCAGGATGTGGCAATCAAGGTCCTACAATTGTTTATGTGCCCACAAGGAAACAAACCGTTGAAGTAGCTAACTTCCTTTGCAAATCTGGTCTGAGAGCTGCAGCATATAATGCAAAGGTAATCATTATTTTTCTTTATGCATAATGAACTCACTCTTTCCTCTTAGAGAAAAGGGAATCAATAAGTGTGATGTGTGAACCATTTGTTCATACATCCTAATCTTCTAGAAGTTGTCTGCAAATTGTAGTTTTCCTGATTAGATTATCTATTCTCTTAATATTGACACCTTGTAATTAGTTTGGAGCTATCTGACACTTTTTTTCAGATGCCTAAATCCCATTTGAGGCAGGTGCATCAGCAGTTTCATTGCAACGACTTACAGGTAGTAAATGATGTCTTAGTTTATTTCTGTTCTATCTCAGATATGACTGGCAATGTTATATGCACCTCTTCGTTACTAGATGAAATTTCCACGTGCTCATTTTCTGCCTTTTGTCTGTGAAACATCAGTGTGCTTTGTGTTTTCAGTTAGAGAATCCTGAAGTAATAGATGGTTGATGTGTATTCTTATTTACCCTTTCTTCAAATATCAGTAACTTAGTATCTTTAGTATGTGACACTTCCAGTACTGAATGTATTAGGAATACTTGTTGGGGGAATTGGGATGCAGTTGGCTTGGATAGGTCTAAGTCGACTTGTCTGATTATATGTTTCAAATGAGCAGGCTCTTTTGATATTTCAATAATACTATCTCTTAGTGCCTATTGCTCATTCACACCTTTGTTTACTAGGCTGTTCCAATCCATGAGAAAATGGCTTGAATTAAAATGAGAAATGAAATGAAATTCTGATAGGCTGTGCTACATGCTTCAGTAGTTACTGAATCTTCACTATATGTAGTCAGTATTTTGTCAGTTCTTGTTTTATGGCTCTTATACTATGTCTGGCGGCCTATTTTACCAATTTGGGACTCTATATATGATAAAGTTAGTAATATTGAAATATTTGTGCATAAGTTATTTCACCTGTATTCAATATTCAGTATTGCATTGCTGAAGTGATTGTTTAGTAATATAACAATATTCTAGGTTGTAGAGATCTTTGAAATCTTACGCTCCTATGTAATTCCTTTAGTTACATAATTTCAGAGCCATGAGCAATATCACTATTCACATCTCTATTTGTTAAGAAGATATAAATTTCTTGTTCTCGTAAGTTGTAAGACTCATAACTGTTACACCATCGTATTTTTTTATGAGTAAACATTATATTCTATCTGAAGTCATGCCTGTACAAGTTTTCTGTATTTTCTGTCCATGTCTACCAAGTCTACATCTGCCACACTTTGTTGAACCCTACTGTTCTTCCCCTCTACTCTAGTGACCTTTCCCTCCATGTAGGTTGTGGTGGCTACCATAGCATTTGGCATGGGAATTGACAAATCAAATGTCAGGCGAATTATTCACTACGGTTTACCGCAGGTTAGTCTGGTCTTTAGTACTTACTCCCTCTGTCCCAAAATGACCGTCGTTTTTCGGTTTTCGTGTCACAAGTTTGACTCGATTTGTATCAAATACGTGCAACATTTGTATCTCCAAATAAATTTATTAAAAAACTAGATTCAAAGATCTTTCCAATGATATTAGTTATGTACCATAATTGTTAATAATTTTTAATATATAATTTTTTCAAAGTTGTTTCTCGGGAAACGCAAGTGACAAACATTTTGGGACGGAGGGAGTAACTTCCAGATACAATTTTTCCTGTTCATGTCATTTCACACTCCTGTTTGGTGAAATTGCATGATAGATTGTTCTGTTCATAAGTGACAGAAGATACTGTACAAACTTGTTTGCAAATGTATCTATTATGTTTATCCAATGGCTTACACACCTGAACATGTAAATGTGTGCCTCAAACATAGGATTTTACGGTAGTGGCAGTTAAGGGGATCAGAGAGTTGTCATAGAGCAATATGTACATTTTGGGTGTTGACTGTTTATTACTTCTCTAGTTCTCTTTTTGCATTTATTTTTTGTTGTTATTAAGGGATCAAATGGCTGCATATGCTAAAAAGGTTTAGGCTAGGTTGCTAGTTTGGATTATTGATAAAGCATCATGGCAGAAACAGTATGATTTGGTTAGTAGAATACAGGCTCTCTTAGGGTTCAGGTTTTCAGATACATCACCTATTGGCATGCCTTTCTTTTTGTTTCATTTTTTTTTTTTTTAACTTTTGTCTGAGTTCTAACCAGTGTTTAATTGATTTGTGCAGAGTTTAGAAGCATATTATCAAGAAGCTGGCCGTGCGGGTAGAGATGGAAAGCTGTCAGATTGCAGTGAGTTGATGGTTCAGATTTGATACAGTTTTCATAGACATGATGTTTCTCACTTGTTTGTAGACTGAAGAATATAATGCTTGATGAGTTGTACTCTAGTTTGATAGCTGTACTTGTAGTATTTGTGTTTACCTACAAGGCCACAACCATAGTCATAAACTTCCTGCCTTCTTGGTCGACGAGGTCGAGGAACGTTTTTCATGACAACCTCTGTATTTTCTTGTTTGGTTTTCAAGTTTACGAGCAAAGCTGTAGGGTATATAGTCTAGAAGATGTTCTATGTTGTTAGGTTGTGCAAGTTGTTGGTGCCAATAGATTTTACTGGACCTATGGCTGAAAATTCCTGCTGCACCTTTCTGTCCTTATTCTAAGTACACTGTGCACCTTCATCATGCACTACTTTTTATCAACTATTGTAGCCTTTCCTTATTTCATCCTGCACTGTATCACATTTTCCCCTGATATTGTCTGCAGCTCTATACTGTAATTTTTTTTAGAGCACCGACACTCCTTCCTAATAAAAAGAAGTGAGGAACAGACAAAGGCTGCATATAGAATGCTACGTGATTGTTTTCAGTATGTTTCTATCTATCAAACTGTGGTGATGGAATTACATGTATATTTGCTAAATGTCAAGGGATTAAAGTTGGTTGCAAATTCTTATGTTGCAGTTATTCTCTGAACACTTCAACATGTAGAGCCAAAATATTAGTGAAGTACTTCGGCGAAGATTTTGGTCGTGATGGATGTCGCATGTACTTTTTACTTCCTCACTTCTCTTCTTATACAAATCAAGGATGCGCTTCTTGCAATCTCTTGTGAAACTGTGTCCTTATCTGATTTTCACTTTCGACCTCAGGTGTGACATCTGTATTAATGGCCCTCCTGAAATGCATGATTTCAAGGAAGAAGCGATTGCATTCATGAATGTGGTCCAGGGTCGAAGTGTGAGTATCCAGTATAAATCTGGTTGACCATATACTATTCTGTGTCTGTTACAAATTGTACTGAGATGACAAATTCTCAACTCTGGTCATTGAGGAAGCCAGTACGTTTCCTGTAGTCATATACTGTTTTGAGCTTTGTTATTTCATCTCTGCCTGAAGGTGGAAATGACAATGTGGATACAGTTCTGGTAATTACATTCATCTTCGCAGCGTTAAGATCTTGTTTGTTCTTTTGAGGGAATCTGATACATCAAGTTGCAGGTGCCCTGATTTTTATTTTTAAAAACATTAGGCTTTAGGCAAGCAAAGAGACCTTTTTACTTATATTTAAACTTAAAATTTGCCATGGAGGAGTCATCCCATATTACCATTATTACTGTTAACAATAACTTATGCTTAATTTTGGTGGTATAAAAACTTTAGTTTTTGTAAAAAAAAAAACTTATATTGCTGCTTTTAAAAATGCCTGTTCACATAACCAATAAAAGGAACACAAGCAAAGTGATACATAGAAGCAACATGAGGAGGGTCTTGTCATGTTGTTTAGTTATGAACTTACTGTAGATAGAGAGACGCGAATGCAAGATTTTTTCACATTTTCCCTTAAACATGGTTTTTTTTTTTTCTCCCTTTCATTTTTATGTGACAGGGAAACCGAGCTACTTTCAACCCAGCATAAATTTTAATTACAGAGTATCTTTTTAGCCATTCTATATTGTTGTAACTTCATGTAAATCTTTGTTATCCAGGGTGATGAAACTGAAGATATGATTTACAGCAGTGTACCCCATTACAGCTCTGGCAAGAGAGGGTTTGGGGAGGCACCTAATTTTAGGATGGTTGTCAGTCATGTAAGGGGAAAAAGGTTTGTTCTAATGACTTTCCATCTTTTAAATTTTGGATCTGGTAGCAGTAAACAGAGAATTCTTGTCTTGTTAAACAATGGCCGTAGGGTCGTTGTACATTGCATGAAGAAGTTCTTAGATTATCGTTTTATTGTGATACCTTTTAATTAGAACTAAACAGAATTGCATGAGAAGTTGGAATCGCCAAAACTGTTGTTGTGATTAAAGATTATTTGTAGCTTCCTAGGTTTGCTGCGACTGACAAGATATGGTGGCAAGGTCTTTCCCGTATATTAGAAGGCCTGGGATATGTACAGGAAGCAGCTGAAACGGTAAGCAATTTCTTTTGTAGGATGTTCTTCTTACAATGTGTTATTAATTGAATGTTGTTTTGATGCTTGGTATGAAAAAAAAAAATGTTACTGTTCACTCACAGTATGTGGGCCTTTTAGATGCTATTAGTGGTATTCCTCATGTTTTTTTTTTAAGTCCTCATTCACTATTCCGAAGTCAAAAGTGGTATAGCCTTTTCATGTTCAGCCTTCAGATCTAATAAGAGGTGCTAATAATGTGGACAACCTTTTGCTGGCTCCATGCCAGTTCTGCTCAGATTAAGTTAACTATTGGAAGACCTATATCTATATACAACAGGACAAACATTTTTTTTGTTTATTTTTTATTTTTTTTGCTGTGCTTTGTTCAAAAAAAAAAAAAAGAGCCAAAACATAAGAATGTAAACTGATAATGGATTTGGTTATTGCAGCCCCGTGTCTCCATGCAGCACCCTGAACTGACGGAGGAGGGACTAAAGTTTCTTCGTAGCTCACAATCAGAGCAGCCTCTGTTTGCGTACCCAGACGCGGCAATGCTCTTGGCAATGAGCGAACCAAGGCCCTTCTCTGATCGCTCTGAGTGGGGCAGGGGCTGGGCCGATCCCGAGATCCGCCGGCAGCGTCTGGCTGGCAAGAAGACCGGGAGAAGAAAACGGAAGTGGCGCTCCCGGTCCCGGCAGCAACAGCCGGCTGGCTTCACCACCGCCAAAGAGAGACTGGCCGTTATCCTGGCAAAGAAGCGAAAAAAGGTGATGGTGTGCATGGTTGGTAGTAGGATTAGATCTATCGTCGCTGGTGTTATCGTCGAAGTTTGTATGGTCAGTTAGAATTTATATATATGGTAGAAGCGAAAGGCTTTTTTTGTTTTTTATTGATGAACATATGTTTTGGTCAATTGGGTACGTACCGTATGATGATGAGTGGGGGAAAAACTCATGATTTATGAGGATAACGAACACTGTTTCGGCTATCTATCTGAGGTGGTATAGCATACACGAACCTCTGATTGACTGATTCTTCTCTATGTACAGTACATGCATTTCTTACTACTCTAACCGAAAGAATCATCAGAGTTGCAGATATTATTATCTGTCGTCTGCTGCTGCTACCAATGTTTTTTTTACCGACCGGGAGGAGGTTACCGCCGGTGGCCGGTTTCGGATTACCGGACCGGTTACCGGTAATCCGGCCGGTTACCGGCCGGTTAGGAATTTGAATTCAAATGAATTCAAATTCTCCAGTCCATCGATAAGTTACCGGTTTACCGAAGCGGTTTTTGATTTTTACCGCCGGTTTGAGCGGTAAAAAATTAAAAACCGCCGGTAGTTTTGTTTTTTTAAAAAAAATTTTTGAAGGAATTTTTGATAGTTGGTTTTGACATTTTGATGTAAAAAAAGGGCACACAATGCGGAAATAAATATCATAAGTCAATACGGATACAATAACCAAATGTGATGGGAACACCCCATAGTCGCATACCCGCATGATCGGGCATACAAATAATCAACGGCGCTACGACATATTCGGGAACCCCCATATCGCACGACTCCTCATACTCGGGCGGTAGACATAATAGAGATACCTCATTTCCGCGCTGGGCTAGCCTTGTAATCTTGCCAAGTCAACCCCGACCATACTTTTTTGTCTCCCATTCTTCAACCAACCGATTGTAAAAATCGGGGTCTTGCCATTCAAACACCTATCTAGTCATAGGCTGGGCGGACGCGGCGTCGGGGAATGGGATAGTTGTAAGAAGCCCCGAGGTGTCGCTGTATGAGGATGAGGAGTCTTGTGGAGTGCCGTAGTCCGCCGCCGAACCGTACATCCTCCTCTGCGATTCCGGTTGGCCATGGTCCCGGTCTTGAGTGGCATGTGTGAACTGGCTCTCCCGCAATCATCCATAATTAGTGGGGTTCGATAGAAACAATTATGCGTATGTAGGTTGAAGTGCAATTGATACCTGTGAAATGAAGACCGGTACCGTCACCGCCATACCCTCCACCACCAGCACCACTCCCACTAGCACCGCCACCGCCATACCCTCCACCACCGCCACCGCCATACCCTCCAAAGACCGCCACCGCCCGGACTCTCCAGCCACCGCCTTCATCGGTTGCCACCATCGTCGGTCGTGTCATCACGAGGATGTGGTGCCTTCGTCGATCTTTGCCATCGTCATCACCGGTTTGTTTTCCTTTTCCTTGCCGCCGAAGGAGCCACGTTGAAAGACACATGTTGCTTCCTCTTCCCCAAGTGAGTTGCACCCACATTTCTACGGGCCCAATCACTGATACAATCATCCCCCGTCGCGTGTCGCAGATCCTCGCTTGCTATGTGGTCACTGCCAACAGAAGCAAATAATAGCAGGTCAGGTGGACATACAATTTTGTTTATATATATGTACATACAAATATAAATTGTACCGACAATATTTGATGGCGAGGGGCGTCCGCTTCTTCTTCATCATCATCATCAAGAACCGGTGCTTGGTTTCGATCGGCCGTACTCCATCCATTCCCTAATCGGATTGCTCCGATCATAGAATGAGAATTCGTGAACCGGTCAATGAAGTCCTCATCATCATAATTCCTTGGTGGGTTCACATCCGCAAGTCGCGCAGCCGAAGGTTGTAGTTCACATAAACAAGCTTGTCCAATTTTTTGTGCGACAACCTATTCCGAACCTTGGTATGCAGCAAGGCAAATGTACTCAGTTCCGCCGCATCCACCGGAGGAGACACATTGTGAAACAAGCCGCAAAAGCAAGGCGCAACATTAGAGTACGCCGACCAAATAGCATCCACCACTGGGCTGCAAAGGCACCACATTATATTAGCTATATGTTTGAGTTTAAGAAACCTATTGGGCCACAATATATGAGGTACAAAGGCAGCACATTACATGGGGATGTCCTTTTGTCAAGTGCCATTTTCTGAGCCAATTCCGTGCCAAACTCACCACGCTTCGGCGGAAAACCTCACCTCCCCGCAATGCACGCACGGCGCTCTTTGCACATCCGTCATTCTCTCAAATGACTCCCTTAGGCCACCGAACATTGTAGGAGTTGGCTCGAGAGTATATGAGAGCCCCGGATTTAAAACAAGAAACAAATAAACAAACGGTAAGTATTACATATATATAGCTTGCAAAATAAACACAACCCATTGTCATACCTGATCCCACATACGTCCCCGATGTAGACGCCGGTAATCCTTGTGTCCATAATGGCTTTGTATTCGTTCCGTGTCTCCGTGTTTCTCCCAAAGAATGACTCCAACGCCGCTTTGCGCTTCGAATTCGTGAGACCACAGCAGACCATGTTGGGGCGCTTTGTCTTGATCGGCAAAAACGAAGAAATCCGAAATTGGTTGCACTTTATCGATGATGTATTCCAATGCATCCCACCACTTTGCATGCTTGACAATCTCGCATGAGCCCATGCACCTTCTTTAGACTTTGCCCACTTACTTTGCAAGAACTCCGGAGATCCCATCCACATTGCATGAACTTTTCTCGTTTCCTCAAGAAAACTCTCCATGAACATGTAGTTGGTCCCAAATCTAGTGGCATTCCACTTAACCAACTCACCACCAATTGCTTTCCTCATCATATGGTTCGGACCGGAAAAAGTTGTGCAACCATGTTGAAATTCTCTTGCAAATCGGCTATCATACCGCATGATCGGGCCGCTCACCAATGTCCTTCAACATCAAGTTGATGGTGTGTGCAAGACAAGGTGTCCAAGCAATGTGAGCCCACTCATTCTTCAACGCCTTGCAAGCTTTCTTGTAGTTCGAGCCGTTGTCCGTGACCACATGGACAATATGTTTGGGGCCAATCTCAATCACCACACGTCGAATCTCCCGCAAAAATGCACAACATTTATTATTTATATACATATATGTAAACTAAAAAGAACAAAATGACAACTATGTTTACGAGGTCCACTTACGGCGTTCAAGAACTTAGCATCTTGACTTTTTCAGGTTGCATCAATTGACTTGTGAAACCATGTGATCCCATTGCAATAAATCAAGAAGTTGATCACACTCATTCTAGTTGGGCCACCCAAGAATCACACATCAAAGTGACGCCATAGGTGGGCGGTCCTTCGAAAGTGGAGGTACTTATCCTTCAAGTCTTTGACATTCTCATCTAAGTACTTGCCATCGATCTCCTTTCCAAAGGTGACGTGACGCCTTCACGAAAACAATAAGGTAATAATAAGAACACGAAAAATAAAGAGAACACCTCAAGCCATCAATCTCCAAGTATAGGTACTTACCCCACTTCTGTGTCTCTCGGATGGCACCAATAAAGTACGGATTGTCGGCATGACTACCAGGTTGTCCTACATTATGGAAAAACTTGGACCAAGCTTTACCAATAGCATGCCCGGCTTGTTTGCCCTTACGCGTCCCAGGACCCCGTATCAATTCTTGGTTGGGTCATTCCTCCGCTAGCACCGCGGGCCGCCCGGTAGTCCTCCACCACTACAGCGTCTCCCCGGTCGGTAGATCTCCCCGCCCGTGAACATCCTTTGAAATGGATTGCCACGTGCACCACCACCGCCACCGCACCACCACCGCCACCGCACCACCACACGCCACCCGCACCACTACCCCCTCCACGCTCATAATGTCCCCCTGTTTGCTCAACCCTCCGCCGGGTACTCATATTCAAGTCTCGACCGCTCGGTTGCTTCGCGCATCCGAGCCTCAAATTCATCCTCGCCCATGGGAGTGTTACCCTCTCCTCGCGGCAAAGACGTTCACGTGCCGGTCATCCACGAGTCCCGCCATCACGACTCTTCTTGGATTTGTCAAGTTGTCGCCGGAAGTAGTTACGCACCTCCGTTGGATTTGTCAAGTTGTCGCCGAAAACCGCCCTACCGAAGCGGTAAAACGGCGGCCCGGCGGCGACGGCGGCGGGCGGACGCCGCTTGCTTTCGGGAGCGGATAAGCTTCGAGTTCGCGTTTGCCCCCCGACTCGCCGTGCCTTATCCGCTCCCGGGGAGGCCAATGGGCCTGATGGGCCTTGACGGGCGCCCCGCGGCTTTTTTTTCAAACTTAAATTCAAATTGTTTTATACCAAAAACGAACTCAAATTTGAAAAAGTATTGCACCATTGGCTTCTATAAATCGCAAAACTATTTTACGGTATTTTTTCCACGATTTTTTTTCAACTTTTAGAATTTGAATTTTAAATTTTTTTTACCGGCCGGACGGGTACCGGGCCGGACCGGTAAGTCCGTAACCGCGGTTTACCGCGGGAAACCGCCGTAAAAAAAAAACCCTGGCTGCTACTACTACTCTTATGTACTGTACATGCATGCTACAGGATCCGGGTGATCCATGTCTACAGTGATGCAAGTCTCGCAGGCTAGGCTTTGCTGCTGGATTTCATTCATGCCCATCCGTTTCACTTCATTCATTCATGCCACCTGCTCCTGCTGCTCCAAGGATCCAGCCCTGCTGATTGCTGGGGCAAACCAAACCAAACGGATGGCGCCTGTGGCTCCAAGTGTGCGCGTGCGATGTGTCACGCCCTGGCACCGCTGGGTCGGTCGGCTGGGGCTGCCTGAATATATCTGCAACTGGAAGCGTGGTGGATCAGAATCAGATCAGTCATGCAGTGGCAGTGGCAGTGGGTGTGTGGGTGAGTGATCTTGAGCATGCTGCTGCAGCGGCTGCGACAGTGGTGTGGCTGGTTCAATGAAGCCAAGCCAAGCGTGATTGACGGTGGGCGGCGGCGAGGGGGACAGCGGACGCCGCTACAGCGGCGGCGGCGGCAGTGGAAGAGAGGAGGGGGGAGGGGGGCCTATTGGGCCGGACTGTGCTGTGCGTGTGGGGACGCGGGCCTAGACCCGTCTAATCGAGCGGCTGTAGCGTAGCGTAGCATGGGCCGCCGCTACGGTAGCTGTGTGTGTGTGTGGGTGAAGAGACCCAGCCAGAAGCATATCTAGTTCCAAGATTGCTACGACTAGTAGGAGTAGAAGTATGCTTCATCGTGACGGAATGTCATGATTTCGGTTCGAGCAAGCACGGGCGCTTCGAACTGCGAAAAGTTTGTGCTCTTGTGTTCAGGTCCTATTCGATCATGAATGAAGAATTGTATGTAGATTTTCTTTTCTTTTCTTTTTTGCGACTTAAACTGTACTATATAGAGTTAGCTCAGTGCTATTTACTTCTTCCATCCCCGCCCACCACCCCCAAAAAAAAAATATATTACCAGAGACATGTTTTTTTTTAATTGAAATTACCAGAGACATGCTTGTCAAACTATGTTAGATGCAACTAAGTTTATAGTAAACAGTATGAAGCGTTTCCAGGAACTCAGAGTTGCCAAACAGTATTAGGGAATAACCATTCAACCGCTTGGTTTGATTTAATCTATCTATAACTCCTATATAGGAGCTCCCCACTAGGAAGGTATTTGGGAGTTATTGGTCCACGTCATCTATAACTGATTGTAGCGAAGAGGCCAGCAAGACACATCATGAACATCCGAAACTGCTCTGCTGCCGTTCCCTCCACTTCGAACGTCATTGTGCCCCCCCTGCTGACCTTCCGCCTCCAGGTCCACTTCGTCATCTGCCCACGCATCCACCTCCACCGAGCCGGTCTGCCCAACTATTCGACTCCCCATGAGTAATTATGCATCAATCTGTATTGATTCCTGAGCACTGCAAATGCATATGGAAACCGAACCATCACGGTACCTTCGTGTTTAAATAGCCATATCTACGCTATCATCCCCGTACTACAACACTAATATACTTGCCTGGCCACCGGAGCCGTCGAGGGTGAACTCCGCCAGCGTGGCGGGCGGAGCAGCGCCGCCTCTATTGCACTGGACGCTGCCGGAGCCGCAGTCGCCCGTGGCGCAGGTGAACTTGCTGGTGGCGGCCTCCGCGGCGCAGAGCGTGCGCGCCCACATCCAGCTCGACCAGCTCGCGGGGGCGTCCACCGTCGCGGACGCGCCGTGCGCCAGCGCGAAGCCCGTCGTGGACAGCAGAGCCGTGCCGGCGCCCGACAGCAGCCCCGGCCACACCGTGTAGCCGCAGTTGTTGGTCATCGTGAACGTCGCCGACCGCGCAGCTGCACGCAACAAGCCGCCGGGAGATCAGAGGTCAGTTGAGTAATCAGCAGAGCACAGAACAGAGAGATCTCCGCTGCTCTGGCCCTATCGGCTGGCTACGCAACATCTGCGCCCCACTCCACTTCCGCGTCGACAACAGCCGGCGTCTGCATCTGGTTGCTTGGTGCCGCGCTTCTGTGCTTGCCTCCAATCGGAGAGTGCGTACGAAGAGATAGAAGCAGGGGAGCCCGTGCGAGCGGTGGAGAAGACTAGCATGCCGCATGTGCATAGTTTTCTTTTGACTCAAAACTCCTTATGTGTTGATGCAGCCTATTCTTAGATTTTTTTAAAAAAAAATAACTCTTCATGGCAAGGGAGTCCTTCTAGCCATTGGTACACTTTTTTTAACGTTTTCTAATTAGCTCTAGGCCAGTGAGTGAACAATTCGGTTATGTTTACAGCGCATTGTATACTTTATAATTTATTTATACAAATAGCATGCACTTTCGATTTCTTTTACAATTTAGATTTTAACTAAGAGGCTCAAGTTGATCCTCAAGGAAAAAAGCAAAAGACAAATTGAGAGGTATTTCAAAAGTTATTAGAATCAGCAAAGCTTCCAAATAATCAATCAATAATAATATCCGAAATCTATACTATACTCGCTATTAATACAATTAACCATTGCGATTGTTCTCAACATCAGCCATGAAGGACTAAGCGGAGAAATTATGCCACCGCCAAGGACTCACTCAAGTAAAATAATTGTGAGTTCTTTTTAAAAATTACTTGCAAGATACATTGTGCAAGCTTAATAATTTTTTCGTTATACTTTTTTTTGAATAAAACTGGAGGGATCGGGATCCCTATAGGTGATTTTTTTCGTTATACTCGGGTCACATACTTCAATTCAAACAACTTGGCACTTTGGTCTTAAAAAATAGTTGTCTATACTCAATACACTGATATTTCATCTTTCTATTATAAGCTACACTATCGTGCAAAAATGATATCATGAAGTTTTCTCTTATAATCATTGCATCTTAATTCCCGCAGAACGCCAAAGGGGAGATTCCCCTAGTTTTCTTTAAAAATTCGATCCCCTACGGAACAAGCATTCTAGAGAAATTTAAGCCTTTATTTCGGGCAAGTACCACACATGCAAGTATGCAACCATTTATTTGATCCAAAAGACTTTGATACGAAATTTCCCTACATGATTTCAAAAAATCCTCTATTTCGGGCTAGCTGACTTTCATATCTATCGCCATGTGAAATCATCACCTCTCCTTTGATAGCTTTTACGTACGTACACATGCATCCTTCCACGGCAGGCATGTGCGTCCACACAGTTTTTTAGCCGGTTTTTTAGTGTTTACCCAAGCGCCACGCGTCCACCATCCAAATCCACCATCATTTCCATTTGCATGCATCGTGTCGTGTAGATAAATCTGCCAATTACCCTACAAAAGAAAAAGATAATAATTAGTATAGTATTATTACTATTTATATAATTTTTTTCTGCCTGCCTTCTTTCATGGGCCTGAAACTGCATGTTGCTGCCTTCTTTCGTGGGCCTGAAACTGCATGTTTGTGCCTTCCGCTATATGGGCCTTAACTAAGGGTCTGTCTTTTGCGTATTAAGGGACTGTCCGGCACTCCGGCTTCGCCACCGCTGCACGCGGCTACGCAGACGACGGGATTGGAAAGCGAAGGTACGATCTTCTCCCTCACCTCCCGCTGCGTCTCTTCCTAGCGGCTCTCCATCCCTCGTGGCGCGTCTCTCCCTCCCCCGCTCCGTCTCTCCGGCCATACCCGGCGTGGGAAGCATCTGCTCGCCGGGAGATTGACGGCGGCGCAGGGGCAGGCTCGGAGGATCCTCGGGATCCAGAGCGCCGATGGTTCGGACGGAGTCAGAATCGGATTGGTGATTGCATTGGAATCTAATCAAACATCTCATGTATGGTATTTACGCTATCATGTTGTACACGAATTTGTTTTGCTTGTTTCTTCAGTTGAATCTTCTATATAAAATTAAAAGGTTTCATTGGGATTTCTTGAACGAGCAGAACAATTACTATCTCGCCGAGCAGAGAGGTACTAGGCGTTGCTCTGTATAAGTCTGAATATATACAAACTGCCCCATCATACATATGCCATGTCAGGCTGTCAGCGCTATGGATTGCATACGCTACTATTATGGATTGTTAATTTTCAAGTCAATTTGGATACATACAAGTCAAATTAGATATTATTGGCTATTGTTAACCTGGTCGTTCCCACAAGATTATATTGCAATCAGGCTCAATGTTGCAATGTCTGGGGCTTATCTAAGCTGACCTGCATTTTTGTGGTGTCCGGACGGGTAGCGCGCGTGCCGCAGCATGCTGATGATTGGAAGGTGTCTAACGTTGATCCCGTTTTTGTTTGTTATTACAGGAGACTGACATTTCAGATAACATGGCAATGGAAACCGAGATGATCGATAAGTATATATGGATATAATTTACACGTGCCCATGCACAAAAAATTTGCAAGGCCCCTCTTTAAAAATATATATAAAGTTTAAAATGTATTACTCACTCATTGGCGGAACGCGGGGCGTATTTTTTTGGCTTAAAAAAAAAAAAGCAAAGGGGGCTCTCCGAGCCAGCCAGCAGGCAGCCGATGATGCTTTGGCGAGCGCAGGCCTGAAAAAGGCGTGGCGGGCCCACCGTGTCAGGCAAAAGCGAGCGATGGGGAAAAAGGATCATCGGCGGCGGCGGCCGGGCAGTGACGTCACCCCGGGGTGTTTCCGTAATCTCGCCGACACCCACCCCAGGCCAAATGATTTGGTCAATCGGATCTGGGGACGCCGGGTGGGGCCCACTCTCTCTCGTCTCGCTCCTATCATGCATGCATGCGTTCCTCCCGACCTTTTTTCTGTTCCCCGAATTTGTATTGATTGTAATTGTGTATTTATTTATATATTTCAAAAAACTCATGTTAAATATTTATTTATGCTGTAGTATAAAGTATAAGAACAAAAAATACTCACTCCATTCCAAAAAATTTAACAAATTTACAATATACATATAGTGCTGATAATATCAAGTTTATTTAATCAAATTTATACTAGATAGAAATATAGTAATCGTTTTCATATACTAAATTAATTTCGTTTCATCCTTGGTGAAATGTCCCTTTATACCTTCTATTTATTTAGTCGAGTTTAAAAGAGTTTGACCTTGTTTGAAATTTGGGATTTCATCTCCTTTTAGGTGAGTGAGTAGTAGTAATAAAGAAAGATGGTGAGCATCATGAGGCGATGCAGCAGCACAGCAGGATATGGATATGGTATCCGGACGACGCCGCAGTGCTGCCGCCTTGTAGCCTTTTGCCGGCCGGCCGGCCAAAGGATTAAGAGAGACAGTGTGTGAAAAGAGGAGATATTGCAGCATGCAGGGCTGCTGGTATATATCATCTTTTTTTTTCGACGGTGGGCATTGCCCGTATATCATTAAGAGAAGTGGAAAAGGTGTGTTACACGACCCAGATTGTGACCTCGGCGAGATGCCTAGACACGCCCCGGGTTAGCACACATAACAGAAATCACCGGGCTTTAACGGTGGTGCAACACCGATGTACTAACTAAAACACTAAATTTGCGACGAAGAAGAAGAAGCGGGGGTTTTCAGCCCTGCTGAAGCACGTGCAGCACCGGCGTGAGCCCCCGGAAGCCAGCCGCGGCCCACTCCTCCGCCTCTGCAAGTAGGATGTCAAAGAGGTGGCGCGCGGTGTTTGGTCGGGAGGCCGGCTCGAAAGTGCATCTATTCCTCTCCTTCCACATTGTCCACGACGTGAGCAGTACCATGGAGTCGAAGGCTCGTTGGTAGTCGCGCGGAACGTCCTCGCGTGCCCGCAACCACCAATCTACCAATGTGGAGCCTGCCGTGGGGCACAAACCATCGAGGCCGACCCCCGGAGAGGATGAGGCTCCATACACTGCTGAGGACACCACGGCGTGAGTAGGTGGTCGATGGTCTCGTCCTCCTGGCGGCCGCGGGACGCACGTCGCGCACGTTTGCAAGCCATGCCCGAAGCGCGGCGGTGTGCGGTCGGGGCGCTGTGCGAGGCGAGCCGGATGAAGAACTTGACCTTTGGCGGTCGCCGACGCTGCCCATAGTTCTTTCGCTCGGCAAGATAGGTTCTCCCGTGGAAGAAAGCCTCGTGGGCCGACGCCCTCGAATATTGTCCGCTTGGCCGCCCGGCGCCACACGATGCGGTCGGGGACGCCGTCCCGAGCGCCACGTCCCGGAGGAGGTCGGATAGAGCTAAACTCATCCACGACCGCCGCCCGCGTGCTCCCCTCGATGTCATGGACCCAACGCAGTCTGAGCGCCTCGCGCGCGATCCTTCCATCGCCGTTCGCGGACAGCCGGAAGAGATTCGGCGCGGGAGGAGATCGCGCGCTCGCCGGCAACCAATCGTCCCGCCGAACGGGGCCGGCGCGTCCCCCAACCGCCACGAAAACCAAAGCACGGAACATCGTTGGGCGGCCTTCTCGACCCGACTGGCGGGGCGCGCCCCACGCCGCGTCCCGGTCAATCCGTCGCCACTCCCACCGTGGTCGTGAGCAAACCCTTGGAGACGGAGGTCCCAGAGTCCTAGCCCGCCCCAGGCCGGTTGGTGCACAAAACCGTTGGCCGTGCCACCATGCATTGCCCCCCACCGACAGCTCCTTCCCCGCCCACACGAACGCACGCCTCCGCTTGTCCACCTCCTCGATGCCCCGTGCCGAGAGGGCACAGCAGATGAAACATGCACCGGAACGCCGAGGCGTCGTGTGAGCCAAGGTCTTTCTTCCCATCTTCGTGAGGAGGTCCGCCCTCCACGTAGGTATCCGGGCGGCCACCTTGTCGATGATACGTTGCTCCTCCGCCGACAGCCTCGTGAGTGTGAGTGGTGCCCCAAGGTAAGTCACCGGAAATCCTCACGCTTGCGGGGAACACCTCCCTGGGACCTCTCAATCTCTCGTTCCGAGCATCGGATGGGCGTGAGGACACATTTATCCACATTTGTGGCGAGTCCGGGAGGCTCCCGCGAAGAGCTCGAGGATGCGCCCGATGCGGACGGTCCGTGACCTTTGGGGGACGGGAGAATGACGAGGTCATCCGCTGTGAGGGAGCAAATGGGCACCGGCGACTGTCCGCGCGGGGTCGCAAAGATGCCCGCCGCGTCGGCCCTCGCGACAACGATTCAAGACCTCCATGACGATGTTGAAGAGGAACGGGGACAAGGGGTCTCCTTGGCATAGCCCCCGCATGGCGGATCGTCGTCCGAGTCGCCATTGACGAGTACCGGTGTGGCGGGCCGAGGATAGCATGGTGGTCGACACCCACTCAATCCAACGCGGTGGGAACCCGTGCCCTTAGGACCTCCGGGAGAAAGGGCCACGCCACCGAAGTCGAAGGCCTTGGCGAGGTCGATCTTGAGCAAAGATCATTGGCACCCGCTTACGTACAACCATCGGCAGCTAGCCGCGACAAAGGCGGAAGTTCTCGTGTATCGCGCGACCCTTGATGAAGGCGGGTCGGTTCGTCCCCGACGAGCTCCGAGACGCGGGCGCGAGTCGTAGGGCGAGGGTCTTGGCAAACGGCTTTCCCCACGAGAGTGTATAAGACTAATGGGTCGGTAGTCCTTTAGGCCCCGGGGTCGGCCGGCTTTGGGAGTAATACCATCGAGGCGCCGTTGAGGAGGCGAAAGCTCCTCAAGTCAAGCTCCCACAACGCGCTGGAAGACCCTTAGGATGTCGGCGCCGATGATGATCAGCCGTGCCGCCCGATAGAATGCCGAGGTGAATCCGTCGGGGCCCAAGCCGGCAGTCAAGGGCGATTCCTTGATGGCCCCGCGCACCTCCTCCTCCTCGAGAAAGGTTGGTCTAGCTCGGAGAGGTCGAGACGCGGAGGTTAAGCAAGCTCAAGTCAATGCGGTGGTCGCGGGTAAACGGGGTGCCGAGCAAGCAAGCTGTAGTAAGAGTAGACCGTCCCCGCCTTGGCCTCCTCCTCCGTGAAGGTCCGGCCGTTGTCGACTATGGCAAGGAGGTAATTCTTTTTCCTTCGGTGGCATGCCTGGAGGTGGAAGAACTTTGTGCACGCATCGTACTCCCGAAGGTACTTGGTGCGTGCCCGCTGCCGTGCCATCGTCCGTTCAACACGGAGGCAAGCCCCGGGGACATGGCCTTGACCTCACGGTAGAGCTCTCGAGCTCACCGAGCGACAATTGTCTCGTCTCTTGCGCCACGTCGAAACCGTGGTGACTACCCTCGCCACGAGTTGCGACGATATCTCCCACAAAGGTCGACTTCCAACTCGGAGGGATTTTGCGGTACTCGCATCTTGATGTCCACCGCCCCGCAGTATCCACGTGGAGGAACGTCGGCCCCGGGCATCCGCCACCACCTCTAGGAACTCGTCCCCTCCGTATGAGGTACTCATCAAAGCGAAGCGCGACGGGCGGCCCCATGGCTCGCGATCGAGCACAAGGAGTATGGGAGCGTGGTCGGAGCGATCGGTAGAGAGAGACGCGATCCGGTGATACGGGAATTGCGTGATCCGTCCTCCGTGACGAACGCCCGGTCCGGCCCCGCTCCGGCGTTGGCGTGTCCCGGCCGTTGGACCAGGTGAAGTTCCTGCCCGACAGGTGAACCTCGTGCAATAGCGGTCGTCCGGCCAAGATGGACGGAATCGAGTCATTAGCGAACGGTGAAGGCGTCCTCTGTTCTTGTCGGCAGCTTGATAAATCAAATTGAAGTCGCCCAACACAACCCACGACCGGCGGAAGCCGCGGCGTCCCCAGCTCCCGCAGAAGGGCGGCTTGTCCGCCCGGTGGACGGCCCATACACATTGGTAAGGCACCGAAGCCGCCAATGCGGTGCCGCCGGAGCGTGATGGTGACCGAGAATTGGCGCACACAAGACGACGACACTGACCAAACATCACGGCGCCCGGAGATCGAAGCTCCGCTGCCGTACCCACGAAAGACAAAAGCGGATAGTCGAAATCGGCCCCTACTACATCATTGTTCATCGATACATCAAAGTTCGCGATCTTCGTCTCAAGAAGACGACGATCGGCGGCCTCGTGCGACACAAACCGATCTAACAAAGATCCCTCCGCGCGGTTGTTTAGTCCCCGCACATTCTAAACAAGCACATGATTGTTACTCATTTGGGAAACTTATTTTTGCGACTAGGGTGCACGCATTCCAGGCGCGTCTGGCGCCTGCGCGGCCACGTCCTCCACGCCGGCGCGGTTATGCGGAACAAGGTTGCGCCGCGACTTCGCTTGTGCCCGAGATCGACCCGCCGAAGTGCGAGGAAGCGTGGCCGCCCAAAGCGTCATCGGGGTGGTCGAAACACGGCGTCCGGACGGTTCTCCCATTTGTTGAGCGGCACCCTCGAGCCCTCCTCTCGGGGGCGAAGTCACGAAAGGTGGACCCGGCGCCGCCACCGGTGCTCCGGCGAGGCACCCGGTGAGTCCCAGACCTTGGGCGGTCGCACGTGTGGTGGTGAGGAGAGGATTGGCTCTGGGCGGCAACTTGAAAGATTCAATGAACGATTCCACCGCCGCGAGATCGGGAGCCCTGTCGGGTGGAGCCCGCCCCCCCGGTAGGGAACGGCTCGGTGAGGCCGTGGGTGGAGTGCGGCGGCGGCGGTGGGGAGATGCATGCCGGGTCCACGAAGGGAGCGGTGGTGACTGGCCGTGTCTCTGCAGCCTCGGCCTCCCCCATGCGTAGCGACCCCGGCGGCGCAAATCCGTTGGTGGCGCGGCATGGTCCGCTACTCAGCGGTGACGAGTCGGACCACCCGATCCATCTCGCGGGTCCTCGGCGGCGGCGTCGCCGTCTGCGCGCCCCTCCGTGCGGGCGTGGCGCAATGTCGAGGAACGCGCCGACGGCCCCCCCACCCGGTGGGGATCGCATCCTCACCTGGTAACGAGGCGAGCGAGGTCGGGGCGGTGGAGCGAAAGAGGTCCGCCCGGGCGATGACTTCGTTCAGGACCATCTCTCTAGCAATAGCAATCGCTTTGCCCTAGGCCCTAGGGTTTTCATTCCCTTTAACTTTAGATATCGTGTAAGTATGAAATTTTCATGGCTCTGTACATAGTCCTTCTCATCGATGAGAGGGTTGAACCTTTTTTTTTTTGGGCAAGGGGTGTGGGTGTGGATGGATCGTCATCTAAATCAGGTCAATGAAAGTTTGTAGGAGTATATTTTAAAAATTTTCGTTAGAAATTTCTTACTACCCTCTAGCCTAGAAATATTGAGGTTTAGTCAATGAGAAACAGCGGTAGACAACAAGGTGACCTTGTATATGTATGAACATCATGTTGTAATGGCTACAAGTACTTCCTACATTCCAAACTCAGAAGTCATTCTAAGAATCTTGGAGAGTGAAATCATTCAAGCTTGACCAAGATCATATAATAACATTTAGGATACCAACGAGTAGTGTTTAAAACCATGACGAATTGAGAAACAAAGAAGTAATGTATGAACAACCTCATGGGAAATATATTAGTATCTAAGCCTACATCAAGTAGTTTTTTTTTTTTTTTTTTTTGAGATCGGAGATATAACCCGTTTTCCATTAAGCGAGAAGAGAATGATCAATAGACCTAAATATAGTTGATACAAAGCCCACAAAGACAACCGAAATAGCAAGAAACATCAAGGACCGTCCACATGACAACCCCAATTAATCGAACCTAATACAATATAGCTACTCCATGGTTATATTTTCCTTGAAGGCACAGAGAGATTCAAATCGAATATGAGTATCTATTAACTGCAAAGGTTCAAATAGGCACATCATACGCATACACGTACCCATATTCTTCGATTTCCTAGAGAAGAATGATCCCATGATTTTCCAACTGGTTCTATTCTACTCTACACACGGGTACGTCGTTGTTTTGTTACTTGTTAGACAAAAGTGGGTTGATCTGATCTCTTTGCAGAAGTGGCAACTGAGTGCTGCAGCTCACCGTTGGATGCACACACACGACACACGGCCGGGACCGGCCGGCCGGGCGACCAGTCGTCGGCTCCAATCCAAAGACGGAGGAGACACTGTACTGTGATCTCTGGAACTGGAAGGACCATTTGTGTTGTGGTCGGCAAAGCCGGCCTAACGGTGAAACAGCATATATGCAGCCTCATCTGCTAACTGTAAACTGTAGTTGCAATAAGCTCGATCTCACCTATGCATCCATCCATCCATCGCTGTATATAAAAGGTCAAGTATAGTAGGAACACTACACACTGACATGGCCTAACTTTACAGTGTTTGCTTATAGCATTGCATGTTAGTATCGTTTTCATCTGGTAGCTTGGATCTGCTTCTACTTCATCTCACTCATATTCGGAGTCTAAAAGAAGAATAGCAGTTTTTTGTTACATATGAAGATTAGGGCCTAACACGTACATTAGTTGATTGATGACGGGTTTAATACATGCATGCACGGATGGAGCCATAATATTTGTGTAATAGTACACTGCTAGTGGTTTGTTTAGTGATTTTTATCGGTTTATATTTGTTTACAAGCACATAAAAATTCGCATAGACGGATGGTACAAGATATATATATATTATTGCTATGGTTACATATGCCCGCTTCTGTCTTCTATCTTCCTCCACCTTAGCATACAATACTAACTTATAACATTTTACTATACTTATTAATTAACATATGAGAAACAATGAGAGACTCCTGACTACATGCATTACATGTGACCTTTTGGGTTAAAACCGTCAAACTTTTTTTCAACTTTTGTAAATACCAATACGTAAGTTGCATATTAGAAGACTTAGGGTCCATTTAGAAGGTCCATTACCAGAGTAAATCCAAAAACAAAACTTCTAAAACCTTAGCTTCGTTGACTCTTTTAGTTGCCTAATTCTTTTTGAACGTATTTAGTTGCCTAATTCTATTTTTCTCTTTTTTTCATATATAGTCATTTTTACTTTGAAGTAATCTCTACTGTGCGGCATAGCGCTTATACAAAAGGAGCCGAAGCCGTCAGCTTGTTTTCTCACAGAATCCTACTATTAAATCAGCCGTACGTGAGCTTGTTTTGCATTGAAAAAGTGCTATGTGATCATCTAGTTTGTTCGAAACGCCTCGCATATGTAATGTAACCTAAACTTGTGTCCTACTCCTATATATGTATATACACACTGCTGTATACGTCGTCCTTTTATTCTTAGCAGAGGAAGCATTAGAATTGCCAAGTTATCACTGAAACACTGATAGTAAACTGTGAGGAGATCAGCAGGAGAGGAGAGTTGTGGGGCTGTACTACACTACAGTACAAGTAGCAGCAGGATGAGGATGGGAGCCGAGGGGTGGTGATTTGATCTGGATCGGGCCGGGGGTTAATTAGCAATTGATCACGGGATTCGAGGGGATTCAATTAATTACTCTAGAAAAATTACCACTCGATCAGGAGGAGGGAGGCTGTAATTAGCAGCGGCAGCAGCTGGGCGGCTCCACCACGTACACAGCGCCCAGCTGCACCTGCTGGACGCAGCGTGCAGCCGCAGACCCCGACGCGCGGCAGCAGAAGGAAACTGTTTTTCTTCGCGCCTCTCCAAGGTTACCACTGCACGCACATCGAGATTAATTACCATCCCCAGGCTTAAACTAATTAATTAATTATACCACCTACCCCCTGGGTGGGTTAAATTAGGTTAAACTACTACAGTATACTACTTCCTCCTTCTCCAAATGTAGGTCGTTTTTTTTAACTTTTCAGATGCATTTCTTTTTTCTACGCATCTAGATATAGTCTATAACTTAAGTCATATAAAGAAAAACAATGTATCTAGAAAAGCCAAAGTAAACTATAATTTGGAACGGAGGGAGTATCTCCCTAAGTTGTTACATAAACTACCATTGCTACTGCAAATGAGATGGTGACAGTGGTGTGGATGCATGGATCAGGTGACACGTTCAGGTCTAGTGTAAACAAACCATGGCCGGTCGATCGTAAGTACGTGTGCTTAATTCCTTTCTCTTGTTTCAGCAAGATATAATTATTCATTCATTCGTCCAAATACAAAGCCGAAACAAAAAAAGATCAATGCAACAAGAGAATTTTCTTGGAACAAGATCGATCCACCTGCTGCATGATATATTCCAAAGCTAGCCCAAGATCGAGTTGTCACAGAAATTAAGTTAAAATGCAGGTGACACACGTACAGAATCTCTCAGTGCTGCTGCTGTCATGGCCTGGATGAGCGATGCAGGATCTCTGATGAAGATCATGACACTAGCTCTGGGTTTTATACGTCTCAGCTCATCGATGCATATATGCCAGCGGGCAGGTGTAGCAGCACTGTCTATCTTGTCTAAGAAAACTACAAAATACTAACTTCAGTTCTCTTGTTTGTACTAATATTTTCTCTTACAAAATATTATATTGTCTTTCTTCAAATGGCAACAAATATAGATGCTTGGCAAATATCCAAAAAAAAAAAAAAAAAGAGGTGCAAAAAATGGTTCAGAGACACATTACTGCTTACTACAGTACTACTGAAGATATATAAGAATGGTCTACGAGTTTATTTACTTATATTTACCCATCGATCATGCTTGGCAGCTTCGTGCGTGACGGCCAGGCAACATCAATTTTTCAGATATGATTGAGATCCTTGTGTGCCATGCCAATAATAACTATGAAGCTCGTGCAAATCTACTTTGCTACAATATATAGATACATATCAAATATTTTTTTGTGACAAAAAAAAAACCCATACACACAAGCAAACATGTGCTATAGTAACTAACAATCCGGTCTTGTTTTTGTTGCTTGAACCTTTAGCAATGCCTGAACTTGAGTGTATGACATGTTCTGGTTTCAAAGCAGCCACATCTTAAGATCGATTACTTTTCGGTGAACATAATTACATTCATCTAATCTAAACTAGATAGTAGTAGATACTCTTCATGAACCATAATTACATTCATGTTGGCTGGCAAAGATTATTTTAGAGTGAGAGATTGTGCGTGCGCGTGTAATGTTACTACTATCGGGGGTAGGTTTAAGTGAGTGTTTTCGCTCTGCCAAAAGATGTTTGCAATCGGATTGGATTGGTTTCATCAACAGTGAAAAGGAGGAATAGTAGGTGGTTTCTCGAGATTGGGGATTTGAGAGATAGGACGTCGGCAAGCAGGTCAAAAAAAGTAAAAATTGCTCGCTCGTGATGTCTTTTGGGTAATTTGGGTCGGCAGTAAAAGGCTGCAGAGGCCCATGCCCCCAGCACATGCATAGCCCACTCTGCATGGGACCACACCTCCCCAACCTTTCAGGATCCTCTGCGAGCACGCACACTAGAGCCTAGAGGCCTCGTCTATGTACAAGGAAAATATAGATGGCTGTATGAACTTTGAGTTAAACTAGGTAGAGAGCTGCCGGTTGCATTTAATTAAACATAATCATAATTTTACTAGTAAAATAAAACAATCACAAATGACCATGTCAAACAACAAACAACAACAACTACAGTAGCACAGAGATAACCTAAAAAATCAAAAGCAACCAAGACAAATTATGGATATGAGATGCGACTTTGGAAAGAGACCTTAACTGCTCTGGTCGTCTACATCACGTGAACTTCAAATTTGAAATGAATAAGCTTGCACTGTACCGTTTAAGTGTTACTATATATGTATCCTATATGTAAATAGATAGACAATGATGATGTAATAAGCCGAAAACAACCCGCGCTCATTGAAACCGAAAGAAAATGCAGAGTGAGATGCACATGTTAACACCACCGCATAGACATATGCACAAAGCTATTTACCAATGAAAAACAAAGACAAGATTACACGTAAAAGCACCGAGGTAACAAAAATGATGGCAAACATGTATTGACACTAAAATAAATTTGTCAAGGAATGTTGAGCACAAATACGTTGCTTCTAAATAAACTAGTAATGATAGTGGCATAAAAGCATGCGTTGGTGGTTAATTCTGGCATCTATTGCTGATGATGGACTAGAACTCTACACATAGATAGAAAGAAAAAGCAAATAGAGATGACAAACCAATAAAGTCTACAACAAATAATGCAATAGCCTATCTAGCTACGAATTCAACATCTGTTTATGTGCTTGCCCAAAAGTTGAAATCTAAGACAATATTTGGTCTCCCTTGTGCGGTCGAAAAACGACAAACAAAAAGACTAAGGAGACATAATAACAAAAACCATGCTAATGAATCATTTTGTTTCCCAACAAACTTTGAGGTGACTGATACTACACCAATAACCCTATTTTAGACAAAGATTTGATTCAAAAGACTATATAATGTCATTGTAGTATTAATCCCCTATTCGCAAGAATTCTTTAGTTATTGAGTGAATTTTATAAGGCCCGTTAGGTAAAAAGCTCCAAACACTCTGGCTATGGCTCCTTCGTTCACGGTAGCGATGAGCCGGTTTTTCTTTCTCATCTTAAATTGAAGAAAAAGTTAACGAAGCCTTTTTTTTTGCTAATTCATCAACCCTGCCTCCTCCCTACACTATAGCAAGAAGAAGTCGGATCCATCTAAAACCATATCAAGGTATATAACATGAAACCTCTTTTTTGAGCAAATATACCATGAAAGCTACATACCAAACCTAGAAATGGTTTTCAAACCTACACAAAGAATCATGCACTTCAATCAAACCTAACAACCTATGATGGCCTCAATAGATGATTGTTCACCACAAATAATCCCATGGGATGGCCCCAAAGCCCAAATTAGATGGCAAATATTTGGAACCGAATGTCACATCGTCTGTTTGTGAAGACGTTTCGTTTGTTAGTGGTAAATATCATCCTACCAGGCTCAAAAGAATCGCCTCAAGATGTACATCTAAACTGTGTAATTAGTTATTTTTTTACCTACATTTAATACTCCAATCATATGTCTTTTGGTGTATTTAATGTGATGTGATGGAGAGAAAGTGGGAAAAAGCTTAGAAATTTTAGCCATCTAAACAAGTCCCAACTAGTCTCTCCTGCTACCACCACTCCCATCACTGTTCATTCCCCTCTCCCTACAGGCCCATAGACCTCTTGTTGGAAAAAAAATACATGCAAGAAAATTGAAAACCCTATAAAAAATTGATTTTTTAAAAGTAGGAAAGAGAGATGGTAGTACTACTAGCAAGGTGATGAATGATGAATGAAAGAAGTAGAGAGAGAAGTGAAGAGAGAGAAAGAAGAGAGAGGGGGGAAGGAGAGGAGAAGACCACAGGAGGCTCCCCCCAGCCGCAGCGCAGCTCCCCATTCAAGCTCCAGCAGCCAGATGCTCTCCCCCGCGAGAGCCCTACCGCCGCCACCCGCAGCGCGCATCCCCGCCGCCGGGTAGGCTAGCCCGATCCGACGGCCCCCGCCGCGCCCATGGGCCGCGGCGGCGGCTCGCGGGCGGCCCCGGCCGCCGCGGCGCCGCCGTGGCACGTGCTCCCGGATGAGGTCTGGGAGCACGCCTTCTCTTCCTCCCCGCGGACTCGGACCGGGGCGCCGCCGCCGCCTCCCTCCTGCCGCTCCTGGCTCCGCGCCGAGCGCCGCTCGCGCCGCCGCCTCGCCGTCGCCAACTGCTACGCCGCGTCCCCGCACGACGCCGTCGACCGCTTCCCGTCCGTCCGCGCCGTCGAGGTCAAGGGCAAGCCCCACTTCGCCGACTTCGGCCTCGTCCCACCCGCCTGGGGCGCCGCTGCCGCGCCCTGGGTTGCCGCCGCCGCCGATGGCTGGCCGCTGCTCGAGGAGATTAGCTTCAAGCGCATGGTCGTCACCGACGACTGCCTCGAGATGATCGCGGCATCCTTCAGAAACTTCCAGGTCCTGCGCCTCGTCTCCTGCGAGGGCTTCAGTACCGCCGGGCTCGCTGCCATTGCTGCCGGTTGCAGGTGAGGCCGCGCATCCAGGCCCAGATTTGACTAAAACCTTGCGTGCTTCTTCTTGGTTTCCTTTGCGCAAAGATTTGAGCTTCCTGGGAGTTCCTCTAAAGGAATCTTTCAAAAAAGGCTCTTGTTTCTTGTCTCCTTCCCCCCTCCCATTTTTAGCTAAATGCCCCACAATTTTTGGTGTCATTTTGGGTTTTGTGATCTAATAAAGTAAATCTTGGTGAGGATTGATTTGAGCTTCTTGGGGAGATTTTGAGCTTAGCATTTGATCTTTTCTGTGTGCTCGTTGACTACTTAGTATTTGTGAATAGTAGTCAGCTCCAGTTTAGATTTGATCTAGTCTTTATGTTAACTGTGCAAATGGTAAACCTTCTAGTGTGATCTGGAGTGTTCGGCCTGTGCTCTGTTTTAGATTCCTACTTGTCTATGTCAAAACTCAAGAGTGATTTGTACTCCATCTAAAAGGATTGACAAGGGGATTTCAATACAGTTTTGTTGCTCATGTCACCATCAGAAGTTTGACCTTTCTTAGCTTGGATTCCTCAGCAAGCTTTTATTTTGTTCTTGGGAAGCTTTGACTCTGGATTCCACTGTTGTTCAGTGATTGGACTGCGGATGTTCTTTCTTGCACGGATCTGTGAGTTTGGCAGAATAAACATTTCTATTTGCTTGGGTAATGATGAATGCATCCCTTTATCTTTCCACCAAAATGATAGGGGTTGTTTCAAGATTACAGCCAATTGGGCGCACCTTTACTTAAACAATTGTACTTCACCCACCTCATGAGATTCTAGATCTGACTTGAACCGTTTTGCTTTTCATTTATGCTTGAGATTCAAGTGAGTTCCCGTTCTCATATAAGGTTATATCTGATTCGAAGAATCAAGCCTTTTATAGCATGCTTTTCACATCTAGATTCCCATCTGTGTGCTTGAGCTTGCCTCTCCCTTTGACATTTAGTTCTATAACAGCTGCTATCCTGATTTAGGTGTATTTGGTCATATCGAAAATGATCGGATGGATGAAAACAATTTCACTTTGCTTTTGCACACAAGAAAAATTACTTTGTATTTGTTTTAAAAAAACTTTGGAGGAGCTTGCTGTATCTCCAGAAAGAATTAGGATCTTGCTAAAGGCCTACCTTTTAGAACAAAAAACTGAGCTTGGAGAATCTGACACCTAAGATACTGTTTTTTATTAGTTTGATCCTTACCATGCCAAAGCGGTATCAATGTATTGTTTTTGGGTATCAATGTATTGTTTTTGGGTGACAAACCTGATAATGATCTTGGCTTTCTGAGACACAGGCGCCTTGTGCATTCACAAAAAGAGAATTTTGACCACATATGTTTTTGTATAAACACATCGTATTAACAGCATGAGGATGGATTGCTTCTGGATAGTACAGATTGTTGTGGCTGTTACTGATGCACATATTTGTATTAGAAACAAGGTTGCATATACTTGTCTTGACCTTTTTTCTATTACTTGGTGACGTATAAACCTAGTTTTGTGTTATCTTTAGCCTTAACTTTCTCTCATGTGATGCAAGGGTTGTTGCAACCTCCAAAAGGTTGGTCCAGGAAATTGGGGCATGCATATCTTTGAGACTATGGTTGGATGCAGCTATTCATTGACATCAAATGTTGTAGTTTGTTAGTTTAGGCTTTTACTTGTCTAATAATGGGTGTGGAACCACCATCCAGGTTATGTATAAACCATGGAAACCTAAGCAGGTTATGTTTGGGCTGACTACAAACTGGCTACTTCCATTTTTTTTTAAAAAAAAAAAAAAAATCTGAAACCTCGGAGTGCCTCGTGGTGAGTAAAACTTTGGTGTCTTGTGTTTAGCACATTTGCTTTCCTTGTCATTTGAAGTCCATACCCTTGCTATTTGCTGCCCCTGGTTTATATCTGCTGATTGTTCTCAGATATTTCTGGAACAATCCTGTAACAATGGAAGTGGGTGCTGCTTGCCTGCGAACTAAGCATTTTTATTTGAGAAGCATAAGTTGTGGAATATTGCTTTATACTGCTTATTCCATATAAAAGCACCTCAATTTGATGCATCTGCTTCTGGATGGTTCTTTGTTGACAAGTTTCTAACTATTTTCTGCATTTTTACCTAAAAAGGTGGAATTAGCAAGTCCAATGTTTCTAGCTCTTCCCAGGCATTTGCATGATACACCTGGAAAGCAATATGACGTGTATTCGATATCTGCAATTGCAATTATTAGCTGTTGCTTTCTCCTTTTTTGGCTTTTGAGCAGAAAAGGTTGTCCACGTTAACAGAGTATGTTTCACGTGTTGGGTGATCGAATATTAGCAGGTCTCAGTGAAAGCTAGATTTATCTGTGTTGCTTCTGTTGCTTCCTTTATTTTGTCCAATATGGGATTCTTCATGAACTTGTTTAATTATGTGTAGGACTTGTAAGCTTTGGTAACTAGTTATATTTCTGAATTTGCCTGCAGTAATTAAGTACACCTCGAGTTCCTTCAGTGATTTTCTCACAAATCTTCGTGCTTATTTGAAAGTAATGGGCATTGACTATTGGCTGCCTTGTTCCAGTTTTCATTGTTCTGTCAACATATGACTTACCATCTATTAAACTGTTTTTTCAACTCCTAATTTTGATATGCTCTCTCTGCAGAAATCTTAGAGAACTGGACCTTCAGGAGAATGAAATTGAGGATTGCTCTATTCATTGGCTCAGTCTCTTTCCGGAATCCTTCACTTCTTTGGTAACTCTGAATTTTCATGCCTAGAGGGGGATGTCAATATCACTGTACTTGAACGACTAGTAACCAGATGCCGCAACCTCAAGACCCTCAAGCTCAACAATGCCATACCTCTTGACAAGCTTGCTAACCTCCTTCGCAAGGCTCCTCAGATTGTAGAACTCGGAACAGGAAGATTCTCTGCAGATTACCATCCGGATCTCTTTTCAAAGCTTGAAGCAGCATTTGCTGGTTGTAAAAGCTTAAGAAGGCTCTCTGGAGCTTGGGATGCTGTTCCAGAATACCTGCCAGCATTTTATTGTGTATGCGAGGGCCTCACATCACTAAATCTGAGCTATGCTACTGTACGAGGCCCTGAACTGATTAAATTCATCAGCAGATGCAAAAATTTGCAACTCTTATGGGTATGTAGTCCTTGTCCACATCTTTTGCTTAGTTGATGAGGTTTTGAAATTTCCTTTAAAGTTGTATCATACTGGATCATTGGTGCATGAACACTTAATTTCAAGGAAGTGAAATTACCTGCATAAATGCTGTTTATTTTAGTAAATATTAGATCCTGTGCATATGCTTTTAGTGTGGTTAGCACTTCCATTTGGTTGGGTTGCATGGCTCAGAGCGTCACATGTAGTTACTGGAGCTAGCGTTTCTCTTTTTCTCTTTTTGGGAAACATGAACCTTGTTTTGATAGAACAAAGTTATTAGTATGACATAGAAGGCTTCTGTTTTAGATCAGCATGAATGGCTTCTGTTTTAGATCAGCATACATATTCCAAATGGTTCTTTTATAAAGATCGACGTTCCAATTTTCAGGTGATGGACTTGATTGAAGACCATGGTCTAGCTGTTGTGGCATCATCTTGTAATAAACTGCAGGAGTTGCGGGTCTTCCCATCTGCTCCTTTTGATGCAGCTGAGCAGGTTTCTTTAACTGAAAGAGGTCTTGTTGATGTCTCTGCCAGTTGCCCAATGTTGGAGTCAGTCCTCTACTTCTGCAGACGGATGACCAATGAGGCCCTTATTACCATCGCAAAGAACCGACCTAACTTCACTTGCTTCCGGCTGTGCATCATTGATCCTCACACACCAGATTACATTACACACCAGTCTCTTGATGCAGGTTTTAGTGCCATTGTGGAATCATGCAAGGGCCTTAGGCGGCTTTCTGTTTCAGGGCTTCTCACAGATAATGTATTTAAATCCATTGGGGCACATGCTGATCGTCTTGAGATGCTCTCGATTGCCTTTTGCCGGTAACAGTGATCTGGGCCTGCATTACATCCTATCGGGCTGCAAGAGCTTGAAGAAGCTAGAGATCAGGGACTGCCCATTTGGTGATAAGCCCTTGCTGGCAAATGCTGCCAAGCTGGAGACAATCGCGATCCCTTTGGATGTCGACGTGCTCACTGACCCTGGGCGCATGCCGACAGCTTGCACGCAAAGATGCCCCGCCTTAGTGTGGAGGTCATGAATGATCCTCGACGGGGATGCCCCTTGGACGCTCTTACAGAAGAGAGCCCTGTTGAGACATTGTATGTCTACCGGACAGTTGCAGGTCCAAGGTCTGACACACCAGCCTGTGTGCAGATTGTCTAAGCCAGGGCACCTGTGGTTTACAAAGGTACTAAAGGTACTATGGAAGTGCCCATTTTCAATATCATTGTGTATCTTCAACGCCTTGCTAGCATAACTTGGATAGTCTCTTTGAAGTAGAAAGGCTGGTGATCTTTATAATCCTATCATAATATCTGCTCAGCTGTACAACTGTTTCTGCGAGTTTAGGGCGAGACTCAGGGCCCCTTTCAGGTGTTAATAACTGTAGGGAGGAGACTGGATGAGTTACAGGAACTACTAGATAGCCTCTTGAGAAAACTTTGGTTTGTTTTCTTAGCGTGCTTAGTTCTTTTTCATGTATAAAAAAATATTGTATCATTCCAATGCCGCAATGTACTGTACTATTGGAACAATTGTACCTGGAGCCTCCACTTTTTTGACCTCCCTTCTCTAATTATGGGTTGCTGTTGCTCCAGCCTGTGATCTGTGAATGCTAAATAATTCAAGCTCGTATATGGCTCTCTGCCTTCATGTGGTGTCTCGTTCTGGAGAATGGTGACTTCATTGGTTGTAGTCCACCCACTACCCTTATTAAGGCTTGAGCATCTGAACTGGAAGTGTATCCCCTGTGACTGTGAGGCTGTGACGCTGGGTTATTTAGAGGTCAGTTCAATTTAGTTAAGTTGTAAAATTCAGTTGTGTTGTAAAAGGTATTTCTCCAGCTGAAGTTGAATTTACCACTAGGGATTAGGGAAGAGTTGGTGTTGAATTTAGTCACATATGAATCCATCCATATCAGCATGGCTTATCAGCATGGCTTATCAGCCATGGTAGAAACCATCAGCAGAACAACATCAGAATCATTTGTCTTCCTAGGCTTGAATTTATCATCTGTCTGGCTGTGTCTACTGTGTTGTGTGCTCTCTAAACCTTCACAACTCTGCATGCATTGCACTCTCCATAGTTGGGTTTAAGCCAAGCATATGATAAATCCTGAATTTAATGGGATCCGATATCAGATGTGTTGCCTTTCCATTGTTAAAACAAGGTTCTTCACTGTTGTTCCTGAAGTAGGGATCGTCTTACATTCCGTTAAAAAACCAATGTGTACCTCATTTCACATGGAGTAGGGGATCGTCATATTTAAAAAACCAATGTGATTCAGAGCTCAATGGATTCAGGACAGCGAAGGAGACGGTAGCACGCAGCTGCGTCACTGTCACTGTCACTGACCATATGTCAACCGATGGAGCGAACAACACTGCATTGTTTAGTGAGAAAAAGTTCAGATTCCCTCCCAGACTTTTCGCTCTCAACACCAAAACCGGACAAAACCTCCCGGTCGGTTTGGCTTGAGAGGATTTTTCTCTTTTTCTCTCAACACCAAAACCGGACAAATCCACACCTCCGGTCGGTTTTGGCGTTGAGGGAAGGAGAAAAGTGAACTTTTGTGAGCGTGATAGTTTTGGGGGAGGGAATATTTGGACTCACAATAAGATGGCTAGAGTCTTTTTTTTCTTCTGGTGATGGACAAAAGATTGCAGAAGGAGAAGCACTTGGATCTCCTCACACAGAAACAGAAAAGCCCTGCAGTGTGCAGTCTGCAGATCCTTTTATGCGGCGACTCCACGAGAGGAAGGGGAGAAGCAGTCCATTTGTGGGCTGTCGAGCAGGCCTTGTGAGCCCGAATTAGCATATGTTTGTAGCCCAGCCATGAGCCACCAAATCTATGTTTGTTTGTAGCCCAATTTAGGATGAAGAAAAAAATCAGTCATATTTGAAGCTCACAATAAGATGGCTAGAGTCCGAATTTTCTCTCTCAAAAACTGTTAAACCAGACTGAAATTTCGCAGACAAATTGTTTTTCTTTCCCGGTCTAAATCAATCCTTTGTACCACGATGCCGTTGACACGGCAGTTATTTTGACGACTTCTAAATTACATACATTGCTTTTAAGGAGTAAAATTTCTAAATTTAGCTAACGTTATTTTAAAAAATACGTGTCATTATCAATTTAAGAGATAATGTTTATTAACCATCACTGTTCTACTTTGCGGCAGGCGGAGCATGCAGCGGCTGAGGTTGCGCTCAATGAGTTATCAAAGAGGGGGTTCGTCGACGCTGGCTGCCAAAGTTCTGGTTAGTTCTTTGTCGATACCTCATGAAACTTATGCTCCATGGCAGCCTGCAGTACAATATGGAAATCATTTTATGTTGCTTGTATGGAGAATCTCCTTTTGAACGTCCTTCCTAGGTTTTAGTTGACTACCAGGGTAACAGTGGTCACCTTAGATATCTCAGTAACTTTTATTGTAGGATAATATGCTAAATAATATACTTACTTGGTTTCTGCCACAAGTATAGCACCACGCAGATGATATTATCTTTCATCTTTGCTGGCCATCTATCCATGACTACCACAAGCTTAATAATCTTACAATCATCCTACTATCCCAGAGAATCCCTTTGTTTCCCCTGGAGCTCAAAACGAATAACATTTTCACCTCTTGATTTCAGGAAGTCATGTTTCTGCAGGTTACTTATAATCCAGTGCGATAGATATGTTTTGAGAAGTTTAGGCACCTAGGCGTTTTCCCAGTCTGTACCGGTTGACTATGCAGATGCTTCTTCCTGTATTCGTTACCATGGTTACAGGCATACAGCTGATTTTTTGTGCTTGGTTCTAAGACGGAAGATTGATTTTCTGATGAACATTGTGGTTATGTAGGATAAGTGTCCATGGTATAAATCATATCAAACTGATTAGTGTTCTTGGTATATGCTGAATATTTAACAACATAGCATTTTAGACTAATTGGTAAATATCATCTCTGTTTCTTCTATGAAGTTGTGTTTTCATCTTTAGTCAACCTTGCTGAAACTTCCTGTTTCAGACTTTATATTTTCTATATACAAGATTTACTTGCATTGCCAATGGACATTATGGTGAAGTGTCACGGATGTTAGTTGCAAGCCATCCTTTTCCCGGAGTCAAAGAACAATCAATTTTGTTATAAAAAAAGAACAATCAATTTCATCTGGTTTGTAGATCTGTGTCAGAAACTGCCTAATCCCAGTGTCAGAGTATATTGATATTTCACTGTTCTTGACAGTTCCTACTGCAATAAGTCAAACCAAAGAGGTGTTATTTATTATCGATTGGTTGGGAAGGTGATATTCTTTTATGATGTCTGATGTTGACTTGCTAATTGTCCCATCCTCATTGCCTGCTTTGACAGTAAGTACAATGCAAGTGGTTGAAATTTCAGTGTGGCATGTTTGTGAACTTTTTCTTCCCTGTACATCAATAGTCAATACTTATGTCATTGATATCATCTATTCAGTATTTGTATTTTTCTCGAACAATCTATTCAGTATTTGTATCGGTCATTAGAGAGAAATCTGTGCTTAATATGCATGTTTCTTTCCATTTTAATTACATGAGTGGCAATGTAACAACTTGAGGAATGTTGTTGAAGCATAGAGGCTAACTCTGTTTATTCCACAGGATGAAACCGGGATATACAAGAATCTTCTTCAAGAAACTGCTCATCGAGCTGGTCTAAAACTCCCCATCTATACTACTATTAGATCTGGGCCAGGTCATACACCTGTGTTCACATGCACAGTGGAGTTGGCAGGAAAGACATTTACTGGTAATCCTGGCAAGACAAAGAAGCAGGCTGAAAAAAAAATGCTGCAATGGCTGCCTGGTCTGAATTGAAGCAACGTGAGTACCTTTTATTCGGTACCAACTTGAGTTTCATGATGCATGGTTCTTGATTTTGTTGGCTTCGGTTGTGCCTTCTTTTGTTTTTTAGTGCAACACATTTGGTAGGAATAGTTGATAAGTGATTCTTGGATACTAGAATATAAGAAGAAACTATCATATCCTCAATAAAGTTTATGTGCCTATCTAATATTTAATCCGTAAATTGTGTGTAGTGACATTTTTAATTTATTGTTAATTAATTTGCCCTCTGACTGTTTAATTTGCTGTTCCTAACAGTGCCCAGGGTAGGTGAGCCGTCGTCCTCATCGTGTCCATCTGATCAGGATGATGAAGAGCAGGAACAGGTCATAGTTACTCGTACTCTTGCAAGCTTGAACCAGGCAAATAGTGGCAAGGTGCCACATCAAAAGGGAAAACAACAAAGCAATAACCGGTCATTATCACGGAGATCTTATCCTAAACCAAATACATCATTCTACCGACCATATATGCAAAATCAGGCTTATCCCAGTGTTCCACCAGATCAAGCTATGTACCATCTGTGGCATCGGATGCAAGCGACACAACCAACACCTCGCTTTCCAGTGGTACCATCTATGGGTAATACAAGGTTTCCCCACCAGCAGCTATGCTCCCCATGTACCCTCCACCTCGAGGGCAATTCTCTAATCCGGCTAACCAGGATGCTCTAGGCCTTCTTCCATGTTTTCCCGAAGGTGCTCCTGCTCTGCCACGGTACTTCTCACCTTACCCTGTCTCCTATGTGCCAAGAAGTCCTTTGCCAGTAACTGTTCACAAAATTTATGAGAAAAAGCAGGACCATGCTGAAACAGTTGAGCTTCCTGACACTGTGGTATTCTCGCCATGCACTACCTAGACTCCTTTAGGACATCAGAATGTGGCGGTCCACCATGCAAGGTTCAAGAACCAACCAAAAATGGGAAAGAAGGCTGTACAGGGAGCAGTACTTCCCCTGAGGAAGAACATGACACAATCACTGTCCCAAGCCCAAGCTCTACCACACAACCGTCATTGCACAACTTGGAACCAAATGAAGATAAGCAAACCATTGCAGGCAGGTTTGAAGCAGCCCCATGAACAACAGTTGATGTCATCCTCATCCCGTGTTAGTCCTATATCAATTCCTTCAGTTGCAGCACAGAATTCTGTCCAGCGAAAGCATTATGCTAGCTCCATCCAGCATGATGAGCCTATACACAAAAAGGAATGCTCCGCGTATTAATCCACCTGAATTGCCTGATCTGTGGTCTTCCCGCTCACAAACTCTACCTAGATTTGGATCTGCACCTCCTGTAAACTCACCAACTTCAGTGTTCCAGCAGCGACCTCCTTGGTTGGCTGCACCTGTTACAGTTCGAACCGCTGTTCCTGTCTGCTCAGCCAGACCAAATGTGGTGAGTTCTACCACCGGGACAGCTCCAGCAAGACCTGCTGCCCAGAACCGCTCTGCACCAGCTTGGGCCAAGCCTGAATCTCAAACGCACAATGGAGACAGAGATCAGAACAGCACTGCAGCAGCGAGTTCTGAATTCAGTAAACTCCATATTTGAGCTGCGGTTTTGGTTCTGCTGAGCTTTTTAGTTAGCGCTGCAGTTTTGTTTTGTTTACTTCACTTCACTTGCGTCTTTTATTTAGTTATTAGATTAGATTGGTTGAGCCCTCCAAAGAGTTGCTTGAGTGCGGGCCAGTGCTTGCAGTTCCCACACACTTAGATGTTCATTTTACATATTTACATATACCAGACTGGCTGAACAGTTCCTTATGATGATAAATGGACGAGAATTGTAATATAGAAAATGCAGAGTACTTTCTCATGTGATCAATATCAATAAGTTATTACCTTTGTTGATTGATTGAGCGTGAATGTTTGGTGAACTTTGGCTGAGGCTTCACAGTTTCATTATGTGTCTCATGTGACTAGCTTGTTGTTGTCCCCAATTATAATTAAATTTAGTATCGAGCACATTAAAATGTAACTTTCCTGCCCAGATTTCGTGGTCAGTCAATTTATAAAAGATCCCCCCTGGCTTGTTAACCCTCGATCTGGAATATACCCCTGGCTGATGATGAAGCTGATGATGCAGCTACTTCGTCGACCCTGCTAGCAGTTACATAGCTGAATCTCAGCGAGCGTGGAGCCGCATCGTCATGGATCCACTCGTTCCTAAGACTTGCTGCTACCCATGACGCCGCCAGCTTGCCTCATGGGATGACCGGCAATAGCTTGCCGGCAGCTAGCTCTAACAGGCGCACTGAAACAGAGATGGGAATCGATGTTTGGTGCTGAAAAAAAAAAAAAAGAGAACGATTGCAGAACGATACTGAATCAAATGCTAGACTGACTAAACTGAAAGAGAACCAAAACAAGGGCCTACTGTACAATGTGTGAAAACTATGGACTCTTGATAACTTTACATTCAAATCAGATGAGGTGTTGAACATCAGTTTCTTGCTCCTGAACATGAGGAACCGACGGGCATTGCCAGTGGTGGTAATCTTGCAGGACTTTGCACGCAGCAGCATCATAAGAGGGGCATCAGCAGCGATGGCGTTGAATGTATTACGGAAGGTGTTGCTCATCATCAGCATGGACACTGCTACTTATCAAACAACAAATTTTGTTCAAGGCATTCAGGTAGGCTATGACACCGGACGCAACAAAATCCTTAGATTCGCCGCTCCCACTGAAATCGAATCAACATATACAAAAGGAGAGGTGATGTAGTAGAAAAAAGCATGCATGGCACATTGGCATGGAACAAGAATATAATGGAAACAGATTTCAATGGACGACTAAAATAACCTGAAAGATTTGCCAACCAAGGCATGTATGGCGGCACCGTTGCTCTCATCTGCAGTGACGACAACAACAACTTGAGTTGCTGCAAATGAGTCAGTGTCACCTTTTGGGACTACTGAGGCTGTATATTCTTGGACAATGTTTGGAATCTATTTTTCAAAAAAAAAAAAAAAAAAAAAAGATGTATTGTTATGTAGCTCATCAATAAGATTAGTTTCTCTTCATTAATAATGTGATTGTCAATGGTCAACCAAAAAGAATTAAAAAATACAGCATATATGTTCTTCCATTGTTTTACTGTTACTGTTATTATAAATTAAAAGGTAGGTACCTACCTACAAGTGCAAGGAATTAAAGTGTGGTGGCAACAAACCTTGATTATTTCATTAACAGCTTTGTAAGCTGCATCGATCAGACCTGTTCCATTTGAACATGCTATTTTCTCCCCTGCATCTGCTGACACAATTTTCACCGTTGCCTTAGGTACACCAACTGAACCACCTGTTGCCTGGAAACGACATTTCAAGGTTGTCATACACACCCACATGCAGTATGTTTCTGGTAATTAATTAACCAAATTAAGTTTAGTACTAGCTAGGGGTAAAATAAAATGAAGTTTAGTGCTTAGTACTAGCTAGAGGTAAAATAAAATGAATTTTAGTGCTAGCTAGGGTAATCGATTGAACTGCAGCTCAGGCTAAAAAACATCGGCTATATATACCATTACACTTGTAAGGGACCAAATATCCTTGTGCTGAATTGTCGTGGTCTCATTATTTAATGGTGACACCGTCTTGTCGTGCAATGTCCCCAGTAGCGGAGCGCTTGGCCCTAAATTGGTCGGCTCCAGCTCATGGTGTATATTGTACTCGGCTCGCTGCTCGTGCTAGCTGCTCCTCTCGCGAGTCTCCATATCATTGGGGCTGCACCTGCATGATGAAGACCCATGGCAAACGCCCCAATCAAATCTGATTGATTGCAAACAATTTAGCAGTGGTTGGTCAGTTGGCATCGAGTACTAACAAGGGCATATGTAGTAGTACTACACAAGGGCAAGTCATCCCGAGGGGGGCTTCTTGACACTAACGGTGACAACACCACCCTGTCATTGGAGGGTGCTTGCTGCCCCCCAAGGAAGACACTTCTAGGTTATCGTCAATAAGGAATCCAGAGTGGGGCTTCTAGATGCCGCTGATTGTTGGTGCTCAAAGTTAGACGCTTCTAGCTTTCTATCCAAGAAGGCTTTGTGGCATCTGGACGCATTGGAGGGTGACTGCTCGGCGTCCCAATAAGGCAGATGCTATGTACGTGCCATGGACAACCCGCTCCTCATCTCCTCCCCGTCCTGCTCGGTTGGGTGCTGCTTCCTCTTACTGGATGCTTCCGCAGCCTGTAGTGCATAAATTGTTCAGTTAATTATAATAGCATCACAATTTGATCGATTGGGATTGAGGTAGTCGACATCACATCATATTGTTTGGTCGTCTCCTCCCGTCCTGCTTCGGTTGGGTGCTGCTTCCTCTTACCGGATGATTCCGCATCCTGTAGTGCATAAATTGTTCAGTTAATTATAATAGCATCACAATTTGATCGATTGGGATTAAGGTAGTCGACATCATCATATTGTTTGGTCGTCTTTTGCAATTATGTTCACATCCATTTTGGCCGGCTAAAACTGTCTGAAAAAACTGTCTGAATTGGTTGTTTATCCATGATTAAACATCAGCAATGAAATAGAAAAAATATATTAATCTGTACTTATTCAGAACATGCAGATTTGGCATGTAGAAACACAAATCTTGCTGACCAGCTGAATTCTAGTAGACATGCAGATTTCTAGAAAAAAAACAGCTGATTATGGCATACAGAAATACAATCAGCACCTCGACTACTTAGCACAAGTGGCCAAATACCCATTTTCAGATCATTCATGAGCTAGTAACTCTAGTCAACACTACATGTGCATGCCTATATTTCGAGCAAATAATATCATAACAAGACACTCGTTACCAAGGGTAACATACCAGAAGTTGTTGTGTCTCTGTAAATGGCATAGAACCTCCATCATTTTGAGCAATATCTTGTGATTTGAAGCCACATTCCTGTGCACATTTTTGGAATTTAGTGCACCAATGAGCACACAGACTAGGCCACACCTCCTCAGAACACCACTTCAGCCTAGCATCCAAGTAATGTTCATACTGCAGGTATGTCCGGCGAGCTTGTAAATGTGTAATTGAGACGAGTCTTTTGGTCCTGTAGTACTCCATCACACATTCCGTACGCCACTGATTCGTCATTTGCCTCACCCTCCTCTGCAAATAGGTTTCAAGAAGACGATCGGCCTCTTGTTGGTCTTCTTTGCTGACTTCAAACAAACGCTGCATGTTTACAAGATAAGCAAGATCAACAAAAGCAACTTATCTATGCAAGTTGTACTCCTTACTTGAAAAACAATGTGTTGCTTACCCAAAATTCAGAGAGCACACGATCTGCACTTGACACTCCGTCTCATTCGCGGGATCTAGAAAAGAATAATCTTTCCAGTAGAGTGCTGGACGCTTAATTAATGCCCCATTCTCGTCTCTGTCCTCAATCAACACAGCGGGGTATTCTCTCTAAGAATGACTCCAAGTTGAGTGGAGTATTTGTAAGGGGATCCTTGTTCTCATAGCCGACATGATCGAACGGCGGCTGCCTGCAATCACAAATATTTGTTTTATTGAGGTGTTTCAATATTTATAATAACATGAATCATCGATTAGTAATATACTCACCTGTCCTTATTTGGTTTAAGAAGCACCTTGGTGCTAGGCTTAGCTGGTATGAATTCTGCAAAACTCCCCACCTTCCTTCCTACTCTTTTATTATTTTTTCTTCTTGTTTTAGGTGGCTCTTCTGGAGCAGGAGCACCTCTGGTCATTTTTTCTGATGCTGCACCTCTATTCATCACAAGGAGAGGTTGTACATAATCATCACATGGGAGCCACGATTGCTAGTACCACGGTTGGTTTGAACATGACGAAGTCATCCGCACAGAAAGTATAGTAAGTTAGCATATATAGGGAAAAAATAAATAACCAGGACAAAAGTCAAGTCTGCATATGAAATAAATAACAAAAGGTAAATGCATGAAATGAATAACCAGGCAGCAAGTATGTAAAACAAACTAGAATTAAATAGTCCACACACACAGGTAATAATAATATACTCCAGTAGATTGAACATTTGCGGTTGTCAGACAAGAAACTGCATTACATCACATTACAACAAACACACTCGGCTGGACTTACTGCTGCGGGATGCGGCCGTTCCCGTTCCCGTTCCCGTTCCCGATCGAGCGGCGGTGGGATCGTAGTGGAGGAGAAGAGACCGAATGAAAGGATCCTACGACTGATCTGTTGACTGACGACAACGCAGCACAGTTAACGATCGATGCAGCCGGACGGCGGGGCAGATCGACAAGGCAACGGCGGGGCAGATCGACTGCGGCGGCGGCTCGCTGCTCGGGTGGCGCTGGCGGGCAAGAAGATCGGAAATGGGAGCGAGGGGTCTGGCGGCGGCTTTGGCTTTGGCAGAGAGAAGAGGGCAGACCCGGTCTTTTCTAAATCTGGGAGGACCTGGCTTGGCTCTCCAAATGACAGGTGTAAGTCACCAATCTCAAAGCACATATATCCCCATTCGATTTCCTGTTGTGCCGTTACGTACCCACGTTAACTACGGCCTCCATCCCAAGCCATCCATCTCAGTGATTCATTGAGTGGAGACGAAATTCCTCTCGTGCTATGATTCATCTGTCCTTTGATCTGATCAGGTGAAGGGGCTGGGTGTATCGTTCCATCGGAAGGCACTTACCAGCATACACCTAGCTGTTATTTGTTGAATAAAATGATGACTCATGTGAATTCACGCACTTTACAAGTTGATGTAAGCAAAGGATCCAGCAAGATATAACCTTTTTCATATTTTAGTGTTTGTGTTTTTTTTGTATGGAAGAAGGGTCTTTGGGTTAGCATGCAGCATGCTTGTCCTGTGTGTGGAATTAAAATGTACAGGTATTGCATCAATTCTATATGGAAAATGCATGTAGCATCATAACTCCAATGCAATCTATCAACAGCTTCTAGTTTAGAGCCATCATTTTTCTTTCGACAACAAACACAATTTCATTTCAACAGAATCTAGCTGTTAGGACCATTTTACAAGTCAATTGTTACACACTGAAGTGCAACTGCTAATGTGCACCGGTTTACATGATCGGCATTTGAACAGAGAAAGGAAGGAACAAAAGTAGTTGAATCTATGTCCCTAAGTGCGTCTTCCCAGACTATCAGCAGTTTGAATCCTCCTCCTTTTGATCTTGAAAGTTGTTGTACCTCCATTTGGACTCATCTTAGGAAAATGCAAGCAAACCATGTCTGTCAAACCTTGAAATGGTAAAACATAAAAAAAGCCTTTTGTGAAGTAGTAATTTGGTAAAACATAAAAAGATGCTAACATAATAACCATTTGTTTCAGTGGTTTCCTCCTCCAAGCCTACGACCAGTTCAATGTTCGGTAGTCCCCTTTTGCAAAAGATTAAAAAAATGTCCTCAACTCCTTAGAATTTTCTGTTCCTAAAACTTAATAAATGGCTAAATGTGTTTGCGGGGACAAGGTGCAAAACAAGATACTAGGCACGAGTGTCTTCTGGAATCCCACATCCCAACCCGAAACCGACTTTATTTTCCATTGACCAATGACCACAAATTCCAATTTCAGAATCGAATTTTTAAACCACCAACACTTATTATAGAAGACCCCAAAATGTCGGTAGTAACTACCATGAGTAAGTATTAACCATGCTCTGGAGTTGTTGCCAGAAACTGAAACCATTCCATACCATTTGTATGCATCACACCAATCCCCAAATGATACCTAGAACTAGCTAGTGGCACAGGTTTCCCCAATCTAAAACTAGCCTATCGACCATCTGTCTCCCAGTTTCAGCTTGAGAAACTGAATATTTCGATCTCTACAACCACCAATGCCGCTATGGCACTCAATGCCCAATCCCCAAATGCGACCTTGAACACATCCCAACAAAGGAATTGGGCAGAGAATCAAAAACTTTGTTTGCTTTTGTTTCCCGCTCACCTCCTTGTCGTTGCACATTGGAATCTGCACGGGCACCATGGGGAAGAAGAAGTCCCCAGTTGTGCCGGCCTCGACGTCGTCCGACCCTTTGCCAGCAGCCTTGGGAACAGGCTTGATTGCCGCTTGGGATCACATACTGCTGGACCAATTGCTGCCGTTGATCGGCCCTGAGCAGTAAAGAAAAAATAGTGTTTGTTAAGTGGTGCTGTAGGATGCTGTGTTACAGAACATTTACTCAGACCTGAGCTTGCAAACATGCACATGAACAGCCCAAGGACTCCAGATCGGCAACTCAGAAATTCCAGCTACTTCATCTGGATTTCCCAGATTTCTGACTCAAGACACACCGGCACTTTGGAACTAACTGAAATAATAAGATGCACTGCTATAGTCTACAAGTGTTCCATTGTAGTAATGCGAAAACACAGAAACAGAAATAGAATAAGTCTGCAACAGAAGTTGTCATCCATGTAAACAACTAGCAGTGATGAAGATGTTAACAGTAATACCTTTGGAAACAAAAGACTAGGTCCACTTTTTAATTGTTGCTTGTGTATTTCAGAAGGAGATGTTTACAATACAATACCTTTAGAAACAAAAGACCAGGTCCATTTTGGGAATTTATCATGAGGACTTGCACGAGTTCAAGTTACTGATTGAATCATCGGTGGTAGTACTATGTTTATTGTTTGAGAGTTGCAAAGAAAGGTGGGGGTGGGGCGGTTATTGGGAGCAGTAAACACTCACTTATAAGCGTGTGGCAATGGGCAGCGAGCTCCGCATTGCTCTGCTCAGCCAATCCATCGAACGAATGGCGGGCGTGGCGAATCACCTAAGTGCCCCGCACCTAATAACGGAAGCAGCGCGCAGTCGCGACGCGGTGGTGGGCATTCGGCGGCGGAGCAGCTCACCTCGACCAGAAGACTCCACACGACGGGCGGCTCGCGCGGAAGGGGAGGGCTGCGCCGCCGGGCGACTCGACAGAGGGTGGGCGGTCCGCGCAGCTCTAGCACGACGACGACGACTCCGATCAAGCTTCGCCACCCTCGATGCCGCGTACAGACGGCTTCCACCACGGCAATCCCGCCGCCACTTGAGATCTGCCGTTCGCGAGCCTGGGCGCGGCGAAAACGACCTTTCGGTGGCTTCCCATGGAAGACAAGCCATGGGTTTGCTTTTAGATTTTGGATCAAACCAAATCAGCACAAAATAAATAATATGCAACAACATGAGTACCCAGGAAATTATTATTTCCATCCATTGATATGTGCACAAAATGCATAATATATTCATTTTAGACTGTTTTCATAAATTGCAAATTTCAGGGTGTTACAATTTTATCCCTAACTTAATCGGCCAACAAATCTGATTCATCTCCTAGTCCGCCTCACACTTGAATATCTTGACCAAGTAATTAATGGATGCATTTTTGATGGATAATGGCTGCGAATATAGAAATCCTTTTTCCCACGTCTCTAAAATCTTTCCTTGCTTACTCCAAATGTGACGACGACCTGGACTTGCATTGAACACCCTTGGCCCCAGTGGCGAATCCGAAACACCTCAGGGGGACTAAAAATAGTATAAAGTACTTTTAGGCATACCTCGGGTGAAATTTAAATCTATATTTTTATGAGCTACATTATACTAAATATAGAAATTATTAAGAAGATTTCGGTCCTCACCCCGAGCTACAACCCGGCAGCCCGGGGGTGTGGATCCGCCCTGCTTGCCCCCTGTTGCAACTTAAGCAACATATCAACCAAGTCCGTGTGTTGCACCGGGAATTATTTTTGATTAAACCTCACACGTCTACGTGAGCTCGGTAGACACGTGAATTCATATACATATATGGTCATTATTATTTTCCTTCATTGATAGGGATTGTTAAGTCTCTGAACGGTGTGCAACAATTTCGATCTGATTTTCATGTAGCACTCTAGTCTTATAAATTAAACATCAGCTTCACGGTGATTACGCAACTTGCTTGATTTGCTCTTGGTTTATACAATAGCTACCACTATTGTTTTCGTATCTATCAAAGTGTAGCTATCAAGGTCTGAACTCTAGACTATCAATAAAATCAATCTTGATACGTCCCTTTTTTTTTTTTTTAGATTACACAGTACAACGCAGACGCTCAACACGCACGCACACTCACCCTATGAACACACGTACGCAAACCCTACCCCTATGAGCACCTTCGAATGACTGAGCCGGCAAATCTTGAAGTTCCGAAGTCACCACTGGCGCCTCGCTATCGACGGGGACGTCGCCTACCACTTAATGCACAGCGCCGGAAAATCCTGAAATAAATCCAGGATAAAGTGTCGCACCCAGGATTTGAACCCTAGGTCCCTTTAATTAATTCTCCAAATCATTGCATAGTATAACATGATAAGCTGTGACGTTCACAAGCATATTCGACATATTGTATAGAAATAACACAAGCTAACATCCACAATTCTGTTTTTTATATACATACCGTCAGATCTAGATAGAAAAACGTTAAACAGCTCGTATGGATTGTTGCAACAATGTCTTTATAAACCTTAATCCAAATGTAACCATTTTGAACAATATAATGTGTAGACAATGTGTGTGTATATCACAATGTGAGACAGGCAATCAAGTTAGTGCAAACACAACACAGGAGGAGCATGCATGCATGCATGAACTTTTGTATATAGTCATGATTAACAATAATCCTGCTTGTGATCCACCGGCGGTGTCTGGCCCTCTACCGCCGGTGCTTGACGGACGTCTTCTTCCGGCACCGGCCATCGCTCTACAAGCTCAGCAACGTCGCGGCGAGTGGCATATCCTCGTCCAATGGCAAGGGCTGCCATGTGAGGAGGCAACATGGGAGCTCTTGACGGACTCAAGCATCGGTACCCCGACTTCTTGCTCGAGGACAAGCTATCTCCGCAGGCGGGAGATGTTATGTCGGCCTCTAGTACCCGGCGTCGAAGGGCCACGAGTGGTGGCTAGATGGAGGCGCCGCACGAGGGGAGGTGTCGACATTAGATGGGCTAGGCCCAAACACCACTACGGGGGTTGATTAACCGTGGCGGTCAAATCCGATTAACGGTGGCGGTTTCCACGACCGCCACGGGTGAGGGTTTATTTGCCCGCCACCGTTAATAGAAAAAAAAGAAAAAGCCCAAATCTAGATGGGCCTAGATGCGGATCCGAGCACCCGCCATCGTCGGGAACCACGCCGGTGGCCGACACCGCCTCCGCGAGCCACGCCGGTGGCCCGCCTCCGGAGCGGCCGCCACGCCCGGTGGCCGCCTCCGCCTCCGGCGGCCACACCGGTGGCCGCCTCCGCTGTTGGGGAAGAAGGGACGGGAGCTCCACCGCCGGGCTGCCGGAGCTCCTAGGGTTCCATGCCTACGGTTGGGGAAGAAGGGAAGGAGCTCCACCGCCGGCCACCGGAGCTCCTAGGGTTCCACGCCACCGGTTGGGGAAGAAGGGAAGGAGCTCCACCGCCGGGCCGCCGGATCCGCCGTGTCCGCGCCTCCACTAGATCCGTCGTGTCCCACGCGCTTGACCGCCGCCTGCCGCGCCCGGGCCGCCGCCAACCGCGTCGACAACGCCTTTCCCCCCGGATCCGCCCGTCGCCGCCCTCGAGGATGGGGGGCTGCAGATCCGCCACCGCCCGGCGGGCCACGCCTGCCGCGAGGGCCACCGGGATGGGGAGGGAGAGAGTAGAGGGGAGGAGTCGCCTGCCCGCCCGCCGCCACCAGGATGGGAAGGGAGGTGGTGTCGAGGCTGCGGAGATGCGTGCGGAGGGAGAGAAGTGAGATGAGGGGAGGAGACGGGGAGGAAGAGGAGTGAGGGATCGAGACGGGGGGGGGACACGGGCGAAGTCCGGGAAACCCTAGTGACTCACTTCCTCCCTCTCTCCATATATACGAGCCCGATTTTTGGGCTTTTTCCCCGGCTTTTGTCTTTGGGTGGTTGGGCCACATTAACCGTGGCAATTTTTAATCGATTTACTATGGCGTTTTTATAACCGCCACGGTGAAATCTCATGTTTGGTTTTGTAAATTGATGACACTTTATTATGCTAATCCTTTGCTCTAAGTGTGATTAAGAGATAGGATTGCATGGATGACTTGGAGCAACATGATCATGGACATGGATGTTGATGATGGACATGGCGAATCATCGAGCTCACGTGTTGGAAAGGAAAGGAGTCGGAGATCAAGGCAAAGGTATAACTTGATATGGTTTACTTTCGGTGATCAAGACACTATAGAAAAAGTGTGATCACATTTTGGATAGATAGCCTGCTATCAAGAGGGAATGCCACGGCTAATCCGATGATGAAGTGCCTCTAGGTTCATATTGACTTGCATATGCATTTAGAACCTAGTGCACTAACTTCACCTTTGAAATGGATTGTGAATTTGCTAACACACTTGCACATGGAGATGTACACGTGGTGGTGTTGGCACATTTGCAAAGGCGGCGGCAGTTTGCAGGGTTGAGTTGAGTTCGACGTTTTTGAGAAAATGAGATGCCTATTTTTCTATTGCGCCGGATGCAATTTGTCAGAGAAATCTTGCTAACCCTCATGCTCAAGATGGTATACTTGTTGGGTAGCAAGTTGGAACGAAAGACGTCAACGCGGTGATGAAGTGGGCTTCAATCAGCAGCGTCGGACGCTGGAATCAGCAGCGTCGGACGCTGGCTCCAACGTCCGGCGTGTGTGAAGATCTCTAGATTGGTTTTGGCTAATTAGTGACATCCTTAGGACTAATCTCTCTATGCTAAGTGTTTGTTTTAGTTGGAGATTGGTCAAGCCAAGGTTTGTGCATGATGGTCATGGTGGATGGATCGAGATGATTCAAATGATGATCAAGTGCATGACTTGGAGTGGATCGAGGATCAAAATGGGCTCAAGGCAAAGGTATATCCATAGGGCCATTTTGATTTTACACTCAAGACACCATAGAGGGTGTGAGTGATTATAGGATCGATAAGCCGTACTATAAAGAGGGGAAAACTATCGTACATATCGATCCTCATGTGCCTCTAGGTTCAAAATCATTTGCATGCATTCTAACCTAGAGAGCTAACTCCGTACTTGATGGAAAATGTTTTCAAAATGCTAACATATGGTGTCGGGGTGTTCTTCGACGTGTCGGCAACAAGAATCAAGTGACGGAAGTCGGTTTGGAGCAAAGGCGAAGGAACGACGACGAAACGATGAAATTTCGCAGCTTCGGAGGCGCGGCCGGACGCGGTGGCCGGACCAGCGACCGGAAGCATGCGAGATCGGCCGGGCGCACCGGCCCGGTGTGTGGTTCGGTCAAAGAAACGAAGAGCATGTTTTCGTGGTTGTTCTCGGGGAGTGACCGGACGCATGCACCGGAAGCATGACCGGACGCATGGTTCCCTGACCGGACGCATGCGAAGGGGTTCTATTTTTGGCTGGTTGGGTTTGTCGGTTCGGCCGGACTCATCGACCGGACTCATGCATGAGTCCTGGTCGGCGCGGCCCTGGCGCCCGCCAGAATTGCATGTTCCTCCCCAACGCTCCATTTTTAGGTGGAGCCTATTTATACCCCTTTGGCCGGCCATGGGAGGTCTCTTGAACGTTTGAAATCATTCCTAACACCTCTAGAGCTGAGCACTCATCCTCCTCCTCACTCCTTTGCTTGAGAGCATCCATTCTAGTGAGTTGAGGTGATTCAAGTGCACTTTGCTTTGATCTTTGCATCTAGTGGCGCTTGAGGATCGTTGTGAGCCGGTGGTTTTCTTGTTGCTCTTGGAGAGCACCACTCCTAGCCGGGCTTGGTGATTGGTGGAGGCGTTGGCAAGAGAAGGTGTATGTTCTTGGCCACCTCCTGGTGATTTGTGAGAGGATCACACACTCCTCGTCGGGAAGACAAAGTGTGAATAATCTATTGCTCGTGTCTTGGGTACCTCTCATTTGCATTGGGTGTAAGAAGCCTAAAGGCAATTGGCTTGGAGTGAGCTCCACCTTGACCCACACGTGAGAAGGTCGGCACAACGGAGATTAGCTTGAGGGTGCTCAAGTGAACTTCGGGTTAAATCTCGTGTCTCCATTTGTCTCTCGGTGATTGGCTTCAATTTGGTAATCATATTGTTTCATCCTTGGTGGTTGGATTGACTAGCCTCGACATTGTGGTATATCACCTCTACACTCTTGCATTACTTTCATATATCTTGTGCTAGTGTAGCTTGAGTAGACTTGCTTAGTTGCTAGAGTAATTAGCTTGTTCACCTAGTGGTAAAGTAGTGACTTAGCCCTTGTGTGTTAATTAGAGACTATAGCAACTAGAATTGTCAATAGGAGGCTTGCCGACAAGTAGAGCTAGAGCAAACGCATTTACGCTTTGTTATTTACTAACAAGTTGCTCTAGTGTTTTTGTAGAAATTTTATTAGGCTATTCACCCCCCCCCCCATTTAGGACCTTTCAGCGTGGTGGCTTCGCACGGTGGAAAAACGTTGCGTCGGCGCGTCTGCTTCCTGCGCGACGGACGCGTCCGGCGGGACGACCTTCTCGGGACAGCCCAAGATCACGGCGGCGGACGCTCGGTCTGGCGCGTTTGGCGCGCGCCGGACGCAGTCCAGAGAGGACGCTGGAGTTCTTCGCGGCGGACGCTGGAACGTGAGCGTCCGGCACGTGTTGGAAATTGTGTTTGAAAGGGAACAGTCGGGACGCGTGGAGCCTTATTGTGCGGCGGACGCTTTCTGTAGCGTCCGACACCTCTACTCGCAGCGTCCAGCGCGTGCGGCAGAAAGAGGTTTTTGCCCCCAACTTCACCATCTCTTTGGGGGGCTTAAATAGAGGTGTGGCCGGCTCTTTAGAGTCTCTCTTGCATATTTGAACACTCTAACACTCTTGTGAGCCAAAGAGACTCCCCTCCACTCATCTCTCTTGTCTAACTTCGATCCTTGGTGAGATTGAGTGAGATTCAAGTGCATATATCTAGTTGATTGCATCTAGAGGCACTTGATCCTTGAAGGAGCTGCGGGATTTCGTTTCTCTTGGGAATTTGCTTGGTTCCCTAGCGGCTTGGAGTTCATGGTGGTGTTGAGCTCGATTGGTGTTTGTTCGAGGCCACACCAATGAACTTGTGAGGGGTTGATCCTACCCCGCGGGAGATTCGCGAAAGGAGTCACTAGTGGATTGCTCGTGGCTTGTGGATCCCCTCTTGTAAGTGATTCATTGAGCTCCCTCCAAGGGATTTGGCACCGGCTATTAAGCTTGTGGATCATCAAGTGGGTGTATCGCCACAACGAGGAGTAGCGTGTCGGAAAACACGCGAACCTCGGTAAAAATCATCGTGTCAAGTGTGCTTTGCTCGTTGGAGATTTCATTGAGCCGATGATTGGCCACTACATCTACTCGACACCGTCGGTATTGTATCCTACCACTACTTTGCATTACTTCCATAGTTTTGACTTGAGTAGTTTGCTTAGTTATCAGATTGACTATCTTGTGTAGCTGATTTACTTAGTATATCTTGATCACCTAGGAGTTCTTAGTGACAAAGCCTTTATGTGTATCTAGAGATATTACAATCACTAGAATTGCTAGGTGGCTTGTCTAGTTAGCTTGTAGCACCGCTTTTGTTGCTTCGCCATCTTATTTACTAACCGATTTGCTTAAGTGTTGTTGTAGAAATTTTAATAGGCTACTCACCCCCTCTAGCCATTAGGACCTTTCACACGGTTAATAAAAAAGCCGCCATGGTTAATTGGAACATTAACCGTGGCAGTTTTCTAAATAACCGCCACGGTAAATCTTTTGTAAGTGTCTCAAAAAATCAATTCTCGTAGTGAAATTATCTTTGAATATTTCCTTATAGAATTATTAGAATTGAGGGAGAGATATAAATACCTCTAAATATTGGATTTTGGAAATTAAGCAAGTTGTAACCTAATTGTTGTCGGCTTCCCTTAGGGAGCCGAATTCCGCACCTAGCTGCCACCCCTTCTACGCTCCAAACAGCGATCACGGCGCCCGCCGCCGCTCATCGCAATTCAAACCTCGCCCGCCAATCTCCCACTCATACAACCTAATCTCCCACTAAGGAGTTCTCTTGACATGCAAGCATGCCACCTCCATGATCCACTAAGACCATGACATCCAAATGGCGGGCCCTACCTTTGTTTGAACTAATAAAAAATTTTATAACTCACAAACCGAAAAACCAAATTAAATTTCGATTACACCATTGAATTCCTTTTAATAAATCCTTCAAAACAAGATCTCTTATGGATATTTTTCGATGAAATTGTAGGTGGACCCTACTGATGGTAGTTGGTATAGAGTAAAGTAAAAAAAAAAAAAAAAAAGAGAATAAAAAAAAGGAAAAAAGAATAGAAGGGTGATAGTAATATTCGATCTAACTCATAAATTTATCCTTCATACCCAAGAAAGAACGCCAGAGAATCCACCTACTTATATGAATAGAGATTTGTCTTGAAAATACTTTATAAAGTATAAATATATCACTTTTTCATGATTTTTATAATAACAAGAGCTCAAAGTTGCCTTTTGGAGACCATGATGCAATATTAAATGACTTCCTTTATGAGTAAATTTTTTCTTATATATATATTTGGTCAAAGTTAAAAGCTACTTCAAAAAACGAGAGAACAATACTTATTTTGGGACGTAGGGATATTACTGCTATTTTTTTTTTTTTTTTTAAATCAGGCCACAACGTACGAGATTTAAGCTGTAAACTACTCAGAAAAGGTCAGCACAACCGTGATATACTGTAGGTACACTTAGATCGTCCAAACAAATAAATCTGGCCAGATAGGGAAAACATTTAAGGCAATTAAGGAGTACATAAACTGGACCACCTGTTATTAGTATACATAATTAATATATAATTAATATATACAACCAGAGCAGTGGCATCCTCTGCTGGCTTCATATATCATTCAGTGTGATTGACTCGCCACAAAGTCTAAACCCAAGGCCGAAAGCATCTCGTTCGTTGGCGGCAATGGCACCTCTTACAAACATGCCCTGCTTTCTCCATTTCGCTGTTATATTCACCACCGTCACCATGGTCGCCACATCTGTAGCCGGGCTATCGTCCGAGTCCCAGGTTGCCACTGCTGCGGCGCCACCATCTTCCGCGGAGGCGTTGGCGTTCCTCCATGCACGCTGCGCCAACACCACATACGCGACTGTTTGCTACAACACCCTCCTGCCATTTGCCGGCTCCTTCAACGGCAGCCAGGTAAAGATCACTAGCGCAGCCACCGCGGTGGCGTTTGGGCAGTTCAAGATTCTCCTCAAGAAAGTTAAGGGCGTCCAAGCTGCTGGAGGATTGGGCACCGGGCGCCGCGGGGATTTTGCGTTGGGGGATTGTGTGCACGATCTAGAAATGACCATCTACGACGAGGCGGAGGCATTCGCTGCTCTCCGCGTGCTTGACGGTGGTTCAGGCTGGAGAGGATAAGCGCGCTGATGCACTCTATGATCTGAACATGTATCTTGTCCAGGGAGGTGCGGACTGGTGCATAAACGATTTGACGGATGCAGGAGATGCAGCTCTCTCTTCTTTGGTTGCCAAGAAGGTGATGGCCATGGCTACATACTGCAATCAGTACCAGCAGATTGCCTCTGACCTTGTGCAGGGCATAACACTGTAAGGGACCATCGATTGCCTCTTTGATAACACAATAAAGCAGTTTCACATGATATATACGAGACTATTTACTTTCTGCTAGATGGTCTTGGTGCTTGAGAACAAATATGTATCTTCCAATATTTGAATCATGACATAGGATTGCCCGAGATATGCGATCTCTCTAACTGGTTCACATACATATAGAAGGATGAGTTGTTTGGCATGATTTTTGGGACCTAAATAGAATGCTTAGGGACACTTCTTTATAGACAAAACCCACATGAACCAATATATGCTAATAACAACAATATTTATAGCATCAGGTACTTCGCCATCACCAAACAAGATTTGAATTGACTTTCTCCAACAGTTTGCATGCCTTCTAGTCCACAAGCACAACACTTGGATACTAGCTGTGTTTGGTTCAGTCTTGGGGGTGGCAACATTAATGGAACTAGGAGAATTCCCCGCGCGTTGCCGCGGGAAGTAACAAAGAATGCAATGGCCATAAGAAAGAGTTTCATCGTATCATCTCATCTCGACAGAGACAATCAAGAAGGTTGGAAAGTCAGCTTCAGAAACAACATGTGTATAATTCTTATAATGCTCTAATTTTCTCCTGCATGCTTCTCACTGATTACATAGGCACAATAATTGGAGAAATCACACTTCATAAATAATATGTTTCTAGGTATGACCAACCAAACCTTGCTCAGTACTGTACATTCAACAATCTATATCTTACTGTTTGACTCCAAATGATTGTATAGCCATGTCTTTCACGCTTGACAGGAGGTCACCTATTAAGAACTATAAGAACATTCTTGATGGTGGACAAAAAGCAGGATCAAGAATACTCCAAACTTACTCTATATGTCTGGTTGCCCACGATTGCTTGCAAAGGCATGGGTGAGTGGGGATCCACAGCGAGTGAATACATGGAATGGGATTTCTTCTGCCTCTTGAGAGGTCCATGGTTGTGATCAACTACACTGTTACGAGGCAAGCTAGATTGCATTCCACCTCCCTGCCTTGAGTGCCTACAGAAGTTTATGAATACAAAGCACATTTTAATGATCATGGAATCATTATTGAAGTTACCAATTTCTTCATCTCAATGAATGCAAATGTTTTAACCTTTATACAGGCCTACATGGTACCTTATTCTATGGACGGCCTCCTCTTCATTGACCATGTTTAATAGCATTCTGTGTTCCACATCAGAGACTTTCAACTCTTTTCTTAGTTCAGTGATTAGACTTTCTTTTTCCTGCACAAGACCTTTGTTAAAATTTCTTGGTGAGGAATATCATAGGCTAAAGTAGTCACAAATAAGTTTCCATTGATGGAATTACCCATGTTAGGGCATCCGATTACATTTTTTGAGAGAAACTTGTAGATGCAACAACTGAATAGATATAGTTCTGCAAAGTAATCTGATTCAAAAGCAAGGCAAAAGACAAAAAAAAGGTAATTGAGGGCGCAGTAGAATATATAGTGCCACGCCACATAATATCATACATGCTTGATACGACAGCTAGGAAATGAATGATAGCCTCCATACACCAGTGGAAATACCCATGATCCAATTTACGACAAACAATACATGATGAGCCAGAGACATCAAATAGGAAAGATGCGGCCATGAGCATATCTTGTGGACACATAGTGAACATGTGGTATTTATCTTGTGACAATCATAAGATTGGAATAAATCAGGCAAAGTGTGTTGAACGCCTGAACTCAAACGTATAGATCACTGGTCAAAAGCAAGAAAGATCAGGGCATGGATCGAGTATATATAGAACTGAATAATGGCAGAAGGGGAAGTGAAAAGATCATGGATTCATGGCAGCGCTGCTGAGGCGTCGTGGAAGTGAAGAGCTGCATTACAATTTTTAGAAACTGTTGTCCACTCAGTAACTCATAAACGGCTGCATGGATTAAGTAGACGATGCGTCGATGCCGCACACGGCCAGAAGCAAGCGGTTTGGAGCAGCATGCAGGAAGCGGCGGCATTTTCTTTTGCATTGACTGTGGATCAGCAGGAGAGGAAGTAACGATGGCCTTTTATTTTCTTTTTTGATTGAAGGTGGGTGGAGGCGTTCGCATTTACGTAGGAGGCAGCCGGGTTGTGAGGAAGACGAAGACGAAGAGGCCACCGGGACGAACAACCGAAGATGCCACGGTGGATGCCTATGTGTCCTATTCAGAGAACTCCCCTAGTGGGTCTTGTCTTTATAGGGGTTATAGATCAGATTCCGGTGGGACCTGTTTTGCATTGCAAGGGAAAATAAACAATTTGTTTGGTTTGTTTTATTAATGCTTAGAGTTGGCAGTGAAATCAGTTAAATCTGGAACTACGTATACAATAAAAGAACACTGTGATCTACGACAATATGATCAGGTGGCCAAGCCTGCGCTGGTCGGTGCGCTGTTTGGTCCATCCACACTTACCAGGCTGCTTCAGTTGTGCAAAGTTTTTTGAGAAGTGCAAAAACTCATGTAAGCTAGGAATTGTAAGAAGTACGGATGCTGTGGTGCCATTACTTACCAACCGTGGCGCTGTTCATTGTGCCGTATCGGCTGGCAGAGTGGTCGCCGGTGATGATCGTGGCATCCATCCCGTCACCCACCAGCGCGATGTTCCACTGGTCGGCGGTGATCTTGATGTACTCCTTGTACACGCCTTTCTTGACGTGGATGACGTGCCTCACTGTGCTTCTCAGCGGTGCTGCGGCGATCGCTGCACTGATGCTCTTGTAGGCAGTGGCGGAGCCAGGGGCATGCCCGCCCCCGCCCCCCAAAAAAACATTTCCAAGCAAATTTTTTATTAGTATAAGTCCATGATTTTTATTTACATTAAGATGGAAAATATAGCAAAATTCTTATCACATATACCTTTTAATATCTTCTAGATAATATATCATATAAAACATGATCAGATAATATTACTAAGCACATTAGAAGGATAGATATCAAAGTTTACGAAATCATCTCAGATGTCTTACTGTTAAGAGATAAAAATAGCATCTTTGGTCCAAGAATATATATAAAAATGCGAGTCCTCGTGCCGAGTCAATGAATTAATAGTCACCATGAAAAATTTAAAACTCGTGTGCTCATTCTTTACAAGTTGGATTTGCTCGGCCCCACTTATGAATAATTTATGGCTCCACTGCTTGTAGGTGCCCGTCCCGTCGAGGGACACGACCACAACAGCGTTGCCGGTGCCGGCGGTGGCTGACTCCACAGCAGGACATGTGGTGTTCGAGTTGAGGACAACAGCTAGCAGGAGGAAACAGCAAAGGCGTAGCAGCAGCATGGTTTCCATGCCTGTGATCTATGGCAAATGCAGCAGGAGTGTAAGCTCGTGAGCTCCGCGTGTATGTGGCCAATGCGCGCTAGTGTAATGAGTACGTGTACGGGGATGGGGTATATATAGTGCACGTACGTAGATGGATGAACAGACGGCCGGCCTGATACATTGCTTGCTGGCTTCAAGCATGATGCAAGTAAGACAGACTACAACAGACTGCAGCCTAGCTGCAGTTTTGTATAGGCCAGACAAAGCCATTTCTACAAATTATATGTGTCTGGTCTTTCCAGCAGCTCATGTACCAATCAAGTTTTGGGTTTCATTGGATTTGCAAGCGAGATGACCCAGATGTAGTAATATAAAGACGTCTAGACATGTACCAGATAGATATATGTGGTATACGTTCATCTCCACAAGCAAGCTAGGAAAACATCGTGGTTTATGTGGTAAAGTCGGACGATGTATGTTAAAGTACATATTCAGCGTGCAAGAGAGAAAGACTGGTCTGATCGAGCGAGGTTACGGGCGTGTAAGAGGAGGCGAGGTGTCGCCTGGGGTGGAGGGGGTCGGTAGTATATATGGCCTTTTCCTGAGGTGGGCCTCATAGAATGTGTGCCTCTGTAGATGGCCCTGGTTTTACAGTCTCTAAAAATTGGAGCATTAAGGAATGAAAAGCAACACAAAGGTTTCAGGATAAAAGACAAAGATAAAATTATACGTGTTTGTTTCGATTAGGTAATTCAATCGGCCGTCACATTTTATATTTATCGTGTTGCTGGTCTTTTGTAAAACCACATACAAAATGATAGTGACATTGAGTCTATGCGTTAGCCATTTAGCGCATAGGTCTTCTCATGTAGTGCTATTTAAGAATTTTGATGATGAGAGGAGGAAAGAGAGATGTGAGAGAAAGATCTGGTCATTGAGTCATTGTTCACGAAACAACCACCTCATTATAAGCTAAAATCTAGCACTATGGAGGCTGGGCCGTGTCGTGCCCAGGCCGTGCTTTCACGTGCCGTGCTTGAGCCGGCCCATCGTGCCCGTGTCAAATGGCCAACTTTACAGCTAGCTAAACATAGAATGTAAATGTGAACATGCAACTAAATATGCACCTTCCTATTTACATCATGTTACGTCTAAGTATGAACAGGGGTTCAGAGTTCAACAAAAGGGAGACTGTCACCGCGAGGCACATCCTCTCTCGTGGCGCGGACGAGAGGCAACGGAGATGATGGAGATGTGCACTCCACCGGGCCGGGCGGGCGGGCGGCGCCGCATGGAAGGCAGCCGCACTGGAGGTCCCCCCAGGAGCGGGCGGCGCGTATGGCATGCGGTGGCGCCCGACGGCCGCACAGGAGCTCCACAAGGGTGGTGTGCATGGCCGGCACGGCCTGGACCCTCTCCCATCCATGGCGAGCTCCCTCTCCCCATCCATGGCAGGCACGATGACGCCGCACCGGATCTAGCAGGTGCGGATGGAAACGGTAGACACCACCCCAACGCTGTCCGCAAGATCGTTTCTTCAACTTAAATGCGCATGAAGACTCGGCGTCCACCCCAACGCGTCGCAAAATCGTTTCTTCGACTTCATAGCGCATGAAGACTCGGCGTCTCTAGTTTAGAGTCTTTAGACGTCGTTTCTAGGATTTTTCTCCTCTCTCCTCATTAAATCCGCTGCCACATCAGCAAAAATGCCTAAGTGACAATGTAATTAATAGATATAGACTTCAAGATGGTTTCTGCAATGTGAGTGCTCTAACTACTAACTACTCGAAAAAGGTTAGCACAACCTTGATACACTGTAATTACACATCTGGAACGTCTAAATAAATAAATTAGCCAGATCTGGACATTTAAGGAAATTAAGGATCGAGTAACATAAAATGGAGATGTTATTAGTACTCCCTCGATGAGTTACTTATAAATTAAAACGGCTAGAATAGATATTATAGTATAATACAACCAGAGCAGTGTCACCCTCTCCTCACTTTCATATATCATTCGCTGTGACTACTGGCCACAAACTCCAAAACCAAAACCAGAAGCATCTCTCTCGAGCTGATGGCAATGGCGAACTTGTCCTTCCATCTCTTTTTGGCTGTTATATTCATCACCGTCACCATGTCTGGCACATCTGCAGCCGGGCCATCTGAGTCCCAGGTTGCGACTGCGCCATCTTCCGTGGAGGCGTTGGCGTTCCTCCATGCACGCTGCACCAACACTACATACGCGACTACTTGCTACGACGCCCTCCTCCCATTTGCCAGCTCCTTCAATGGGAGCCAGGTAAAGATTTCTGCCGCAGCCACCGCGGTGGCATTTGGACACTTCAAGAGTTTTCTCAAGGAAGTTAAGCGTGTCCAAGCTGCTGGAGGAATGGGCACTGGGCGCCGCGGGGATGAAGCACTGGGGGATTGTGTGGACGAACTAGAATGGGCCCTCGACAAAGAGGATCTGACATTCTCTTCGCTCCGTTTGCTTGACGGCTCAGGCGGGAGCAAGGATCAACGCGAATTTGCACTCCATAATGTGAAAATGTTTGTTAGCGCCGCAGGTGCTCACGGATGCATAAGCTACATGACGGATGCAGGAGATGTAGCACTCTCTTCTTTGGTTGCCAAGAAGGTGATGGCCATGGCTAGGAATTGCAATCAGTACCAGGAGGTTGCCTTGGACCTTGTGCTGGGCATAAAAGTCTAAATAAGGACGATATGCGCATGTATATAACGCAATAAAGCAGATTTGAATCATTTTATTTCAATCTTTTTTAAGGGTCGTCAAAAGCTTTCCAGCCATTTTTATTAGATGGAGAAAATAAAAATACAAATGTTTGACCCGGTTTTTTAGTGGAAACCAAGCCCAAAACCACCTACTTGAGAGTGCGCTATTCATCCCGATCAACTTTTGAAACACGATCCGAACAACTAACGACTTTGCCCCTCTACACTTGATGAACCCTGAGCCAACTAGGTCGAAAGAGACCCAAATAGCAACTCAACTGCATCGGCAACTATCTAACCACTAAAGCAACTAAGAACATCTCGGCCCTAGAACCAACAAGCAAAAACAAATATCTCTACCAGTTAGCACAGAGCACAAACAACCCACCAAAACAGAGAAAAAACTACAAAACAAATATCGGAAGCTACCTTGAGAAAAAAAGCAGAAAAATCATGTCCTATACAAAATCAGAAAGCACCATGTACGGCAGAGGAAGAAGGAAAAATATATAAAAAAATATGTATAGAAAATTAAAAGGGGATATACTCTGTATTACATAATTAAGGAAAACATCACGTGAGGGAAACAAATCCATTCAAAAATAAGTGGCATATAGAAAAAGTAATAGAAAAGAAATTTAGTATACAATAATCATAAATATTTTTTATAGATGTTATAAAAATAAAGATATGACATGATAATTTTGTTAATTCAATAGTTGACATATATAAAATTATTTGCATATTGGAATAGGAAAGGAATTGTATATATAAGTATTCAAGGATTGCCTATTAGAATAGGAAAGGAAGTGTACAGTCCAGAGATAGCATGATGTAATTGGCTATTGAAATAGGAAAGGAATTGTACAATTCAAGAGATATAGCCTGAGATAATTGTTTCCATCCAAAAATAAGTGGCATGGAAAAAATAAAAAAGAAACAGAAAAAGAAAATTTGGAACATCCTATATAATAATGATAAAGATATTTTTTGAGACGATATAACAATACAGATATGACATGATAATTTGTTAATTTAATAGTTGATGAAGTATGTAAAACTATTCGAAGGTGGCATATTGGAATAAGAAAGGAATTGTATATATAAGTATTCAAAGACAGCGTATTGTGAAGGACCGAAACGGCGACCAGGGGGGGGGAGGGGTTGAATGGGAGCCTCAATTTTGCTTTTCAATTTTGGGTCATCGGCTCAACCCCCAACCTCAAAAAGCGAACTCACAAAGATACGAATGATACACGTGCTAACCGGTAGCAAGATATCAAACGCGAAGAGTTAGGCACAATGAGTCGAACGCAAAAATCGGATCTCAAATCGGGCTCGAACGAACAATCGACGGACAAGAGATCAAGCGATAAAAATGAGCTAATTAGAAACTAGAGGAGCTGCTTGCTTTTGTTTCTCGAAAAACAGCAAGACGATCAAAACTTCCACTTGCTAGCTGTTGCTCCTAGTAACTTACTTGAATAAAGAAATCCAAGTACTGTAGCTAGAAAGAGATGTCACAAGATTTTGCAAATCAAAACATGGACAAGCTAATAAGCACTTCCTCGACTTCATAAGTGAGCAACGTGAGCAAGAAAGGCAGCCAAGCTACTGCTGCTCAACGCACGCCGAAAGGTGCTAGTCCGCAAACGCCGCAAGAGAACGGCGAACACCGGTGATTAGCACCCCTGCTGTTGGGCAGTCGGCCTCCCCTTGTGTGGAGCACGAGACCTGATTGATCAGCTGCACCAGTAACTAGGCGCTGCCCTCATGGATCGAAAAACAAGAAAATCGATTCAAAGAACAAGCAGTCCAAGGCTCACCAAAATCACGTACAAGAGACAATAAGCTTTCATCTTGAGAAAAGCTACTGAAGCATTTCGTCAAACATCTTGTGAGTGCAGAAAAGCAACATGAAGCTGAGATTATCAAAAGCTAGGAATTTCACACAAGTATTCGATCTAGCAGTCCTGCACAAGAAGAAATCGATTGACTCGATGGCCAACTCACAGCACAAGAGAAAATTCAACCTTTTGTTGTCGTAGAGACCAATCTTGGTGCAGGGGTGGTTTGGTGCGGCCGGCTTGGTGGTGCTGCAGCCTGAGTCTTGGTTACCTGCCGCTGGGGCACGCTGTGCAGGGAGCCGGCCGCCCTTGGTCGTGGCTTGCTGCTGCTGGCGTGCACGAGCCCAGGGGAAAAGCCAGCTGCCGAGTGTGGAGGCCAATCTCACGCAGCCGTGCGTGCCCCTGCGCCTGGTGCCGAGCGCCGAGATGGGCACCGCTCGTGCTCCCGTGCTCTGCCTGAAAACGAAGAACAGAAACACAACCGAGATCCAAAATCTTCCAGTAAAAATCACAGCAAAAAGGAAGAGATTGATCCAAAAGCCCGGAGGCGACAGGGAGATTTGGAGCTCCCCTTCCCCCAACGAAAAACACCACAAAATGTCACCAATTTGATGTTCTTGGACGTCTAAACAAGAACCCTAAAATTGGGGAAAAAATAAAAACGAAAATAAGAGAGCCAAAGAGGGGAGGAGGCTGTCATCCTCCACATATAGTCTGAAATCCTCTTTCCCAAACTACCCCTAGATACATATGAGCCGAACCGCTAACCCTAAGGCTAATTTAGTCCGATAATTTGATCCGATGACCACCGCTCGGGATAATTTGATCCGATGACCACCGCGCCTCATCTCGCATCTGCCCACGCAATCTTGGTTGACCACGCAATCTTGGTTGACAATGTAGGTAACGCATCGGTAAGGCGACTATAGTGTGCCAAGCCAATATGACAATGTAGGTAAAATTTGGAACCACATCGCATCGGTAAGGTCGGTGGTAAATATCTTGAACTCTTAATAGAAGGTTTCATTTTTCAAGATGTGAACTTTAATATCAAATTAGTCTAAACGCCTTAAATGTACAATTTTATTGCATAGTTTCAAACGGAAAAGGAGACGTGACGGAGGGGCTACACTCACGTCGCACGCACGATCACCTCACCGTCACCGGTCATCACCGGTTTACTTTGGTGGCAAACTTGACGTAGGAAAAAAAAACACATACAGAGGAGACCCGCATGGTACTTGAAGGGCTTCAATTTCCATTAACCTAAGCTTCCAATTTGGTTTCACTTTTATGGTTCTTGGTTGTTTTGTCCTTGTCCAGATTCTAGGGTTAGGTCGTTTACAGTGTTTTCATTATTTATCATATTTCATAATTTATGAAGGACGTAGATTTTTTCTATACAAGGATTAAGGCATCTATTTTTCCTTTTTCATCAATGAATTATTCTATAGATAAGGGACCTTGTGAGTCCTCTATGTATGTAGGAGTCTGTGCGGTCCGTTGCTTCATCATCTTTGTTGAGGTGGCAACGGCGGCGTGTTTTGTCAAGGATACTGCAGCGGCCATGGGCGATGCGGCAAGGCGGATCGAGCTTGACCTTCTTGCTCCACGAGTCGTCAACGAGCTTTGATCTGGGGTTAGAGGGGCTTGGAGTGTATCCTCGGCCGATGCGCTTTCAACAACGATTTCATCTCGGTCTTCGCGCTGGCTGTCTACTGTGGCTCGCCTAAAGGCTAGCGATGAGGCTCCTCTAGATCTAGGTAAGCACGACGTCTTCTTTGACGACGACGGCCAGTGACGGATCGACGACCGTCAATGGAGACCTCTGACGATTTCGGGAAGCACGGGGTCCTAGACTTCAATGTAATTTGTTCTTTTTCTAGCTAGGGGGCTTTGTGTAAGATGGCTGGGGCGGTTGTCCACGTATCCTCCAATGGTGTATTTGTACATGTATTTGTATGTTTTCCTTATCTAGTATTAAGGACAAATAAAAATATGGATCCTTTTTTTTTTTGAGATGTTATAAGCTATATTTGTGAAGGACCTTGCATGGAATAAAATACTGGATCCTTTCTCCCCACTTTTCTTGCTTGTTGCTTCATAAGAGTGAATCCATTTTATGGTTGTTGAGTATTTGACGTTTTGCCAAAGTGAACAATTAATCTTTTGTTCTTTTATTGTGACATTCTTTGCCAAAGTGAACAATTAATCTTTTGTTCTATTGGAATTGAATTCAATTGTATAAGCTATATTTGTGAAGGAAGAATTCATTAGAGCGTCCACAATGTTCGGTTCGAAGTCGGTCCGATCCTTGATAGACCCGACTCGATACACTGTGGCCTCAGTCCGATGGAGAATCCGCCCCTATAGATAGCACCTGATCATTCGTATTAAGAGCATCAGTAGTGTATCGAACCCGGGTTGGTTCGAAGTTGGGCCCCACGATTGATTAGACAAAAATTTCGATGCACACCCCCACAATGTATCGAATCGGGGTTGGTTCTATAGTGGGCTCCACGTTCCAACCGATCCCAAGATGCAAACAAATGGCGGGAGTAGTAACGCGGGGAGAGAGAATACTAGTTGTCTTTGCGAAGGAACGGGTTCGATGCAAAGGACCCGGGTCTCCATCAAACCATGGCCATAGTGTGACGACCCGGTTCTATCTCAAAGATTCATTGCATCGAACCGACGAAGAACCGAAAGACCGCGGACGCTCTAAAGAAATCTTCTTGCTCTCCCACCGCTCTCTCCTTTGCATGTTCCTCCATGCGTCGGCCTTGTACACCTGGATAGTTGTTCATGGGGTCCACTTGTAGATCCGATGTTGGTTCTATACATTGCCACAATTTTAACAAAAGCCATCAAATCATGGGATAGAACCTAGGCCGGTTCTATACACCGGTTGTTGCTCTTAAGGCACCCATGATAGGGTGACTCATAAGTTACCTATTAGCGTTCTTTTCATATAAAAGTTAGTTCTTGCTCAAGAGATAAACTCATACACACATATTCTAAGAACCTCGTTCTCGTTCATGCTAGGAGTTACTATATGCTAAGAGTCCGCACCGTTGAACAAATTGGCTAAGACCCAGTAACTAGCTCATGTCTTTGCAAGTGTCCTAAAATCTGTTAATTAAAGTGTGCTTAAGTTGGGAAAAGGGAATTCGTAGAATCTATTTTTTCGTTTCACATACCATGAATTTAATACAGGCTTATATTGCCTTCATGTCACAATTAAATGATATTTAGGACAACGATATGATCTTTAAAAGACAACTTTGACTTCTTTAGACATGGGTTATACTCCTTTTTGTGTCACAATTTGATGATATTTAGGACAACAATATGATCTTCAAAGCACGAATTTGACTTTTTTTCCTATAAATATTTATTGAAAAGTTATATATATATATGTATGTATATTTTTGTCAAAGAAAATTTAAGATAAATCTATTTAACTTTATGAAAGCGCCCTCCGCCGCTCCAGCCTCTGCGCGGCGCCGCTCCAGCAACCCTTTTGCGCTGATTGCTCCCGGCGCCGTACGGAAGCCGCACCTCCGACGCTCCAGCCTCTCTGCAGGGCGCCGCCGCCGCCGTCACCTCCACCTGTGCCTCCGCTACAGGTTCGTTTCTACGATTTGGGTCTCCACGGCCAAGAAACCTGTCACGAACAGGATGTGGCCAACAGTAAGGAAGGGGATTAGTGACTGAGTCACATCTCGTTTTTCTCCAGCTCCGCTCCTCCGCCCCTGCTCACGGCGGCGGTGGCGTCGTCGGCGGAGGCGGAGATGGCGTCCGTGGCCGCGGCGGAGGTCGCGGCGGCGGCGCTCCGCTCGGTTCTGTCGCGCGCGCAGCAGGCGGCGGCGCGGGCGGGGCGCGCGCCGGGGGTCCGTGCGCGTGGTGGCGGTGAGCAAGACCAAGCCGGTGCCCGTCATCCGGGCCGTCTACGACGCGGGCCACCGCTGCTTCGGCGAGAACTACGTCCAGGAGCTCATCGATAAGGCGCCTCAGGTTGGCTTGGGTTGAATTGGTCACCCGTTTCTCACTCCAAGAAAATCCTGCGTTTGGTCCCATATCATGCAAATTGATAACCTGATGGATGGAACATTAAAATTAGAAACAGCATCATTAGTATCTGTATTCGTGTGAATTGTGATCAATATCTTGAGACTGACGAGCTTCGAAATTTTTGTTCCTAGGTTTAAAAGGAAGAACTAGATACCAATGGGGGCCATATTGATTTTTTTGGCAGCCAAATTCGATTCACTAAAATATTTTTTACATGAAAACTCATCAAAGTACTAAAGAGTGAATTTAATCGAGCATTTCAAGTTAAGCGAATAGTAGCAAGGATGCTAGTGACTTCCCTTAGTCCTTACAGTCAATTGTAGGTTAAGTGGAATAATTGGTAAGCTAGAAAGGGCCACAACTTTGGTTGCTAGAGGCACCACATCAGAATACACTAATGAAATGGACATATTATCTGTACTATTCAAACTGCTATATATGTTTGATCCTGGAAAATGTATAGTAGCTTTGTTCATATTTTTAAATGTATGTTCAGTAATTGATAATGTTGTGGCAATGTTAACGATCCATCTTAACTTCTCTCTGCATTTAACATGAGAAGTAGGACATCAGTTGGTCAATCATCTTCGTTTTTGCCTTTTAAATTCTGTAGGACAATCTAGGACCTAAGGTTGGACCATGGTTAATTGGTTATCCAGTAACTGTTGAAAGTTGGCAAGTTTCGATTTTTGTCACCTTTGGGGATATTTTCTCAAGTTTTGATAGATCTGATGTCTAAGTTTGCATAGCTCAGTCCCCGCACCTTACTGGGCACACTTTCTAGTCCTTGTTGTCATTTACCTAATCTTTTTCAATCATGTACCTGTCTAAGCAAGTGTTTTTCTCATTGTAGCTTCCTGAGGATATTGAGTGGCACTTCATTGGGAATCTGCAAAGCAACAAAAAGCCAAAGCCCTACTTGGTTTGTACTACTTCTGTTATTTTTTACGTATATACATTGGCGTGCTCTGCTACTAATTTTTTTACCATCGTTTTTCTAGTTATATGTGAGAACTTTTCAAAATACAAAGGTATTGACTTCATTAAAAATACAACACTTTTTAAGTATGGAAAATCCACTAGTATTCGTGCCATGTGGAAAAAATTGTACTCTTTTCATGTATTTTTTTATATGTTAATATTTTTAAATATCGCGGCAGTTGCACCATCAAATGACAGTAAAAAAAGAATGGAGGGGGCATCTATTTTCTTGTTTTGCAGAGTTCCCTGTCTTAACTTCCAGTTCCTTAGGTTTTGCTATTACCTTAGATATTTGTTTGTTGTGTCATATACCCTATTAAATATTTCTATTAGTGCTTTGATTGATGTATCCTATTACTTTATTTTGATATTTTGATTCTGTACAGATTTTGGCACTTGTGCCTGATGCCCTTGTCTAGTTCATAGTTTGAGCTAATGTTTCTTTTTCTCGTTCCTTTAACTTTTAGCTGGTGTGCCAAACCTTGATATGGTTGAGAGTGTAGATGATGAGAAGGTATGTGATCAATTTAATATTTTATTGTGATTCCATAAATTGCTTTGCTTTTGTTCTGGAAAACACTTTACATTTGAGGCACACTCGTACATCACTAGCTCGCTCTGTCACTCACTTGGTTGCCTTCTAGTAAAAAAGGTCTCCTTTTGCTGAGTCAAAAAGGAGGTAAATATTATTACTGTCAGACTCACTATCAGCATCTAGTATAACTTGTTATTTTCTGTCTATATAAGATAGAGCTATTCATTAAGTATATTCAACTTGGGTTTATATAGGCTTCAATTTAGCATTCTTCTGTACAGCAAGATATTGTTGCATTAATTAGGTCCTAATTAACAATAGCTGTGGCATAGACCTTTGGGTTACTCATCATGATGTCTTCTCAGTTTTTCAATCTTGAATCAGATTAGATGTAACAATCATTCTTTCAGATTGCTAACCGTCTTGATCGAGTGGTATCTGACTTGGGGAGAAAACCTCTTAAGATTTTGGTCCAAGTCAACACTAGTGGAGAAGAATGTAAGTACTCTTGTTTCCTTTCTCATCACTAGTGTGAACTTGGTCTTCAGTTTCCTTTCAATACGATACTGAAAGGATGAAAGTTCTCACTTTGGGCTTGGTTATAGTGGTTTCGAATGTGGAAACTGTGTTCCATTTAGTTTTGAGCATTGATAGTTGATATGCAGCACATATGTATTTTTTTCTATTGCAGCGAAATTTGGAGTAGATCCGTCAGGATGTGTCGAACTAGCAAAGCATGTCAAATTGAACTGCCCAAACCTAGTGTTCTCTGGTTTGATGACAATTGAATGCTTGATTACTCTTCAACTCCTGAGAATTTCAAGGTAAACATATATTTTGGGTTACAGATTTTGAGCATGTATATGTGTGCTAATGTTTATTACGGCGTTAAATTCATAGACACTGGCTAACTGCCGGGAAGAGGTGTGCAAGGAGCTTGGAATACCAGAAGAGCAGTGTGAATTGTCTATGGGCATGTCAGCTGATTTTGAACAAGCGGTAAGGGAAATACTGTGATCTCTGAGTGGATAAGAGATATGGTAGTCTGATAGCTGCATTGGTAACGATATACTATGTTTCTATGTGCCTGCAGATTGAAATGGGAAGCACAAATGTAAGAGTTGGATCAACCATATTTGGTGCAAGAGAATACCCAAAGAAGAACTAGGGTGCTTATATATTCCTATCGCAATGGCACAGACCACGTGGGAGTCTGCAACAGTTCCAAATTTGATGATGCATGCAGTTGTGTGCCCATTCTACCCAGCTGAGAACATTTTGAAACTTTGTTTGCAAAAGTATCAATAAGGATGTTGTTTTGCCATTGCTGCCCTTTTGTTAATAAAAGCATACAAAACCAGAGCATCGATTGTATTTTGACATCGATTGACTGGTTCTTCATTAGCCATTCATTACTTGCAGATTTAGTCGTGCGTACTTGCAGTGTACACTGTCTACAGATTTTGTTCACAGTTCAGTCATCCCTGTTAGTATTCAAAATTATACAAGCAGGTTCATTCGAACTTCAGTGAGGGCTTCTGCAGACTATGTGTATTCATACATTCTAGACTTTACTGAAAGGAAATAGCATACATCACAGGGAAATTTTGGTAAGTTAAATTATACTGTTTCGGTCAGTATTTTACGAGCTCATGGACATATTTGCCCCCAACAAAAAACCTGGATTCTGAGCACAGCAACGCTAGTACACCTGCTATCAAGTTACATGAGTAACACAACCATTGCTACCAACGCTATACAAAGATGGTTGTGATCAATCAGCGTCAATCAGCGCCAGCCTCCAGCAAGTATAAGAGGCCTGTAATGAAACCAGGTAAGAGGCGGAATATATGCAGCATCTTCTAGCTTCAAATAAACTCATCTCGATCGTCGATATCATCATCCTCATTCTCTTCATCCTCTTCCGGAGCATCTGGGTCCACTCCCTGCAAACAAGTAAATGAGGAAGGTTTGGGAAAACGAAAGAAGTATATAAGGTAGACCGAAACAAAACATGGAAACAAGAACTATCAGTATGATACACCGATGAGGACATCATCGACTCAGATATGACATTGTTAACCACTCCAAAACTAAAGGCCGAGCTTGAGTCAAGGGTGACTCAAATGCAAGAACGGGGTGATGATGTCCTCATCATATACTGTCCCAAATTATATATGATATACTGCCTCCATCCAAAATTATATTCTTTCTATGTATCTAGATATAACATATAACTAGATACATATAGGAAGGTTGCGTGCTTAGAAAGAATGACTTATAATTTGGAATTAAAGGAGTAGCTATGAACTGCACAAACCTTCATTTGTTTTCCAAGCGCTCCAATCCAATCTTTGCAGCTTCATTTTGTGGATTTATTCTGAAACACAATTTAGTTCCTTTTCATGAACTAGAAAGGTAATACCAAGAAACAGGAAAGCACAAGGCAGAATACTAAGCACAGAGTCAGTAACCACAGGGACAATATCAGCCAGTTGATTTGTACCACAAAGTAGGATTAAAAAAAATAAACAGGAATAAAGCTTATCAGAACACAGAAAGTAGCTATTTACTCGTATACATCAATTACAAAACTGTGATGCTTCTTGGGTAGCTTTTGAGCTGTAAACATGTGGTTTGGGCCATGTGGTTTGGGCCTTGCAGGATAAGGATGGAAGGGAACTATCTTGTCAATTCAGAATAGTTCAATTCTTCCAAAATCAGCAGAATAACCAAAATATTAGTTGAAAATACAAATTATTCAACTAACCCACTCAATCCTGTCATAGCAATCTCAAGGTGTGGTTGGAAGTTGAAGGAGAGACATGATTAGTACAAAACTTTCCACAATTTAGTAATTTATTTACAATTCGTAGATGGTACATAAACCCAACTCCAGGAACTATCATCAAAACCTTACCTCAATAATCAGATTTACTCCTACATATTCATATACTAAACTTTATTTATGTACCACGTCTTCAGGATTCAAACCAACAGCAAAGAAAAGGTTAATAGATGATGAATGCTATTGCAGAATTGCTACTTAAATACCCAAGAAAAATGCGCACCTTAGTGCAGAGATTGATAATGGGAAAGTGCATCAGAAAGCATATTTGTTGCCGCATGTACTTGAGCCAACTTGATGTGTAGAGAATCATCTGCCCATTGTCTTAGATACTTTCCAGTAGCATAACAGCCTCCTTATTCCGTCCTTCCGCAACATGCAGATCAGCCAGGGCCAGTGCAGCTCCAAGAAATCCAGGTTCAAGGCGAATGGCTGATTCATAGAACTTTCTTTGCCTGTAAGTGGCGCAATGAATAATATCTATATCAGCACAATCGACCAACAGGAAGTATCATTCAATAAGTGTACAAAGTTGAATCACAAGATGTCCATTTGAAAGAAGGGGAATTCCCTGTGAGCCACTATAAAAGTTTGCAATTCCATTTGTGCCACTAAAAGTTTGGCGGCCTTCAGCGCCACTGCTTCAAACTTTTGTTGCCCTCCATACCACAGCCGTCAGATTGGGCTGTAATGGTACTGCAGGTGTGAAAAGTCAAAAAAATCTTTTTGTTTTTGTAAGATGCTAAAAATGTTCTAGTTAATGAGACATTTACACCTAAGGGTATTTTTTGACTTTTCATGCCTACAGTTTGACACCGTTAGAGTCCAATCGGACCCGGTAGTGGCATGGAGAGCAAAAAAAGTTTGAAGCAGTGGCACTGAAGTCCACCAAACTTTTCAGTGGCACACAACAAATTGCAAACTTTTATAGTGGCTCACAGGTAATTCTCTCTTTGAAAGATATATATAAGTCAATTTCAATAAAGTCACAGTAACTTAATTGAGAAAAGAAAGGTTACAAAGCACATATACTTTTCTTAAGAAGGATCCTTTTGTTCAATAGTCTGCTGCTGGTCTTGCGCAGAAGTCTGCAAATGCAGACCAATCTTCAGTCAAGGCTGCAGCTCGGTGAGAACACTAGACTAAAAAGTCTGCAACTGCAGACAACTTTCAAAGGTTGAATAGCACCAAGCTATAGTGAGAACATTAGACTAGAAGGGGTGTGTTTGGTTAGTTTCTTATAACGAGTCTGTCTAGCAAAACTAAGCAGCCAGGCTAGCCTAAGCCTGTCTCTAGCAAAAGCCAAGACCCAGGCTAGCCTAAGCCTGTCTCTAGCAAAAACCAAGACCCAGGCTAGCCTAAGCCTGTCTCTAGCAAGCCAAGACCGTATGTTTGGTTGTCTGCGCTTATGCTGAGCCTGGTTAGGATGAGTTCGTGTTTGGTTGGTTGGCTTCGCTTTTGCATACAGTCACCTCTTCCTTTGAGTTGGTGAGTTCACCACCTTTGACACAATTCATCGAGCATCTGGCGTGCCTCACTTAATAGCAGCAGCAAGTGTGCTTCTTTGCTTCGTCAGTAACGAAGTCACCTGCAGGAACAATCGAGAAAGAAACCAGCATCCATCGGTGATCTTTGTCGTCAATCCATCTCGCATTGTTTATTAGATTGGACGGTGGTGTACCTTAGTAGAGAAGCCAAACACGGATTGGGTGCTCCTCGAAGAGGATGGAGCAGTCAGCCATGAAGCTGATGTCTGAGGCCCCGCCGGGAACAAGCCACTGCACTTCACCTCCATGATTTTTTGTTGACTGGTCGAACTTGGTCGACCAGGGATAACCAGCGATTAATCATGATTAATCGCCGACCAGGTCTATTAATCGGCCTGGTCGAGCCTCGTCATCCAGGGTGTTTTAGGGTATATACTCTAAATATACTATATATATAGCTCTCTATACATACTATATTGTAATCCCCTCTATAGTTGAAAAGAAAAAGATGTTTTGGAAAAGGTTTGGGTCAAACACTGGGAACATAAATCATGAATAACCCTGTTCCGCTAGGGCGCCGCCTAGGCGGGATTCCTAGCGCCTAGGTGCTGGGCGAAGCCGCACCGTGGAGCCTAGGGAGTCGGAGTTCTAGGCGGGCGCGGCGCGTGGCGCGTTGAGCGGGCGGCGCGCGGGCGGCTTCCGCAGCGCCAGCGGCCCAGGCGTCAGTAGGCGGGGGAGAAGTGGAATCGCGGGAAAATTTCCCTCCCACGGCGGCGCGGCGAGGGCGGCGATGGCGTGGGGCGCGGGGAAAGTGGAGTGGGGCGGGAGGATTACGGTGGAGGGGAAAAGACCCGCCCGGCTCGGGGCCCGGCCTTCGTGCTGGCGTCCTCCTCGTCTCTACCGGCGACACCGCGTCGCCCAACTCCAGCCCAGATGAGGCGCGGTCGCCTTTTCGGCGCTCCGCCCGGTGGGGCGCGTATACCGTGGGGCTCGTCAGGTGCCCGACACTGGAAGCTCCATCCCGTGTTTGCGGTCTCATCCCGGTGGAAGGCGGTTGTCCCACACAGGCGCTGCGCCACAACTCATTTTCCAAGTCAAAGGTCAGTCTGCTGCTCCCATCTCTCTTCTCCCCTGCTCGGCTGCTGCCTTCTCCCCTGCTCCCATCTCTCTGCTCTGAAACTGCAAGTCTGAAATTGAATGCTCTGAATTGCCTGTGAAATATGTTGGAATGTGAATGCCTGATCTGAAATATGTTGTTTCTCTGAACCTGATTGCCCGACCTGAATGCCTGTGACTGAATGTGAGTGCTTGTGCTTGATCTGAAATCATGTTGTTACTATGATTTGTATTAATTGCTGATATATATTCAGCTATATATGCTAAATTGGCAAAATGCCAAAACGCCTAGAAAAAAAACGCCTAGCGCCGCCTAGTCACGGTTACTCCCGACTAGATGCTAGGCGAGGGTTCGCCGAGGAAAATCCGCCTAGCGCCTAGCGAAAAATGCAGGGTGAATAACTTTTAAGTCGTTGAGTTCAGAAATGTGAAAATCATATCAATAGATTAGTCTTGAAAAATACTTTTATAAAAGTATACATATAAAATTTTTAATAAATATTTTTATAAAAAAAGAGAAGTCAAAGTTGCGCTTTGGAGACCGTGTCGTTGTCCTAAACGTCTTTCTTTTCAACTATGGAGGGAGTACACAATAAAGGAAGCATCAAGACTGCATTAGCGTTTTAGGTATATACTCTAAAGATACTATATATATAGCTCTCTATATATACTATATTATACACAATAAAGGAAGGAGCAAGCCCAGCAGCCCACATGCCAATCCAGCAAAACAGGCCCAAAAAGTCGTCCAAATGACCTGGTCGGTGATTAGTCGTTGACTAATCGGACGACTAGGTTACCGGGTTGAGCTGGTCGGGTCGACCACCTAATTGAACCCCACGATCGACCCGGGGCGACTAATCGCGATTAATTGGGCGACCAAAAATCAGGCGATGACGCCTCTCAGTCCACCGTGCGCTGCTCCACTCCAGCGAGCCGCGGCGCGTGAATGCATTCCCGCTCATGTTGGGGCCATGTCCGGGAAGCCTCCTCGCCATGGCTGGGGAGGCGCGGCGTGCACTGCCTCCTCGCCTCCTCCGGCGGGGACCTCCGCTGATCTCGGAAGAGTACACCCGGGAGGTGGCCCGATGGAGATGCATAGAGGGGCGCCAGGGAGGAGATGCGGACGGTCGCCGCGAGGCAGTGGAGATGCAGTTTGACACAGCAGCCGCTGTTTGCAGCCACGCCGAAGAAGAACGGCGGTGAGGAGGAGCACGGACAGAGGGTGACCATGGAGGCCATGAAGGGAAAGGTGGGCCGGGGCTGTCTCTGGCCTGCCAGGATCGAACAACCGATGCGGTTGTTCTACTGGAGCCAGGCCACGAGCATACGGCTGGCCCATTCTAGCCTGGCTACAACCCATAGACAAGCAACCAAACATCCAATTTTTGGCCCAATGTAGCCTGGTTGAGAAAAAGTGATGCAACCAAACACACCCGAAGTGTAGTGGGGACAGACTTTTGGTGGGCTAGTAGTGTCCCTTAGCTAATAAGTTTTGCAGGCTGATCCTGCAGCTATAGGACAGTAGTTTTTGACTGCAGTACAGCAGCGCACCTTCAGCTGGTTAAAACATACTAGCTATCGAGCTGCATGCTTGCTTCCAGAACCCCAAAAATATAAAATCCTTGAATCAATGAGTCAGTGACCCATGGAAAAATAAGATTACCTTCTCCTCCCATTGGAACTAATTGCATGAACATCGCCAACTAGCTTGAGAGCTTTTGCAGACTGATGCATAACCTTCATTGCCTCACGTGCAGTGAATAATGCATCTTTGCATTTAGAAAGTGCTAGATAAGCACGCACCAAACCTGGAGAATACCTCTATTTAGACTAACAATATGACAATAGATTTTGAATTCCAGATGCACTAAGCCTACCAACCTTGATAAGAAGCGAAGATCAGCTCTCAATTCTTGAGCCCCCTGAAGTCTGTCACTGCCAAATCTGGTCGATTCAATGAAAGATGCAGATTGCCCTTGAAAGAACAGTAGGCAAACAATGACAAACCAATGAGGGAAATCATGATATGCCCTAGCAATGGAAGATGGCGATCCTAAAAAAAGCAAAGATGGTAGCAGACGCTTAAAATCTAAACATGAACTTCCGAGAGAAAATAAGCAGCAACCATCCATGTGCCGCGCAAATTGTAATGCAAGAGGAATCACCATAAATAATGTAAATCCAGTTGCATAGACAATATCTTGCGGTATTACCTTCATAATATAGCCAGTTATATGCCTGTCATCAACTCGGAGGCTCTGAAAAAGAAAAGACATCGTAAGAAGCATTAGATTTTTAGATAAAGAAAAGAAGCATTAGATGAAAGGTGAGTTTCGATCAAACCCACAAAGGTGTGTACCTTTTCTGCATATGTCAAAGCTTTTCTTTCATCCTTTCTTTCCCACATTGCTGCTAGAGCAACACATGTCTCTGGTCTTGCAGGATCAATATGCAGCATATCATGTACCAACTTATTCAGTTTGATGTAGTCAGATTTTGACTTTAGAAGAATTGCATACTCATCCATATATGTCATATTGTTTGGATCAATCAACCTAACCTGCAAAAAAAAAAGGAAAAAAAAAAACAGTGAATATAGCAAATGTTTATATAACCATGTTACTTGTTCACACGATTTCGAATCAGGGGCTTTAGCTCTGTACATTTTCAATTTACCTTCTCAAAGTTCATTATTGCTTCATCATTCCTGCCCATGATGGCTTCAACCTTCAAACAAGAAGCTCAAACATCAGGATCAACACATGAAGGTCATAAAAACCACCAAGATAAAGCTGAAACGAACAATTAACTTCAAATGTTCTCTATACACTGACATCAAAGTTGAAGGAATATATATGATCTAAGAAAAATCTGAGAGAACTTGACAGCTCTTAATTTCCAGGTTAACAAATCTTCCACATAGTGAGGACAATAATACAGATTAGAGAAGTGAAGAAAGACAAACCTTAGCAATTTCCAGCAAGATATGCACATTATTGGGGAACCGTTGCATTAGTTCTAGATATATGTCAAGGCCACCTATAAAAAACAAGCAACAGTAAGCCTAGTTATATGTGATCGCAAGAAATGAATACATGTCAATATTACTGATTTAAAATCTGCAACTTTATGTTCAACATATACAGGTGGAGTCTACAAAAAGTAATATTATCTAATAATCTACATCAAATAAAAAGAATACACATTATGAAAGTATTTTTGTGGTGAATCTAATAACATCAAACATTTTCAGTGAACAAGATTTTTTATCTCTTGATGGTCAAAGAGACAGAAGTTTGACCAAAATGAATACTAAATGACTTCACATTTTGGATCAGATGGAGTATCCATTACTGATAAATATAAAGAAATGACATCCCTGTAAAAATACTTTCAAAGCTACGAGTTTATGCTTAACAGATACAAAGTAAAAGTTAGGAAGTGTCTACTACAAAGTTACATTCAGTGGCCAAGAGTCAGTGCTGATCCTAGATCACTTATCATCTAACAATAATAACAATGGAAGCTCTCAATGAGAACGTAAATTATTACTTCACAAGTTCAACGAAATTCAACTATATGTTGGAATCCTCAGATAAAATGTTTCATAAGGACACTTATGTTACCTTTATAATCATGTGAAGCAATGCAACACTGCGCCTCAACATACCGCTGTCAAGAAAATTATAATTGAAGTGAATAATCAATCTGAACCAATTTATAAAAAAGAAAAATGCAGTATGATCATCTCTGGATGAGTAGACATAGTTTCTTGAAAACCACAACTAAATTCAAAATTGCAATAACAAGTACTGTTCTGAAAGAAACATATCTATCAGACTTCATCAATGACGGTTACAACGAGGCAGACATAAACATGCATATAAATTGCATAATTGGTGGCAAAATTATGCAATTCACATAATCAGAAGGAGGCCAGATGCATTCCCCACCCCAACACACAAAAATAAGCATCAGACACGTGATCAAAACATGGAGCTAAGAAGGTGATGACGTCACTGGGATACAATTTCAATTTAACAGAGTTTAGCATTTATATATGCAAAATGTGGTATTGGAGTCCAATGGTTTTATGCCCTGTTTTTACAGAAACATTTTTAAACGCCGTTTAATCGCTGAACTGTGGCTAGCATTGCCATTTTAATCACAGTGTCGTTTAACCACAACACACGTTTAATCATGTTTTAATCTACGTTTAATCACAAAAACTCTAAACCATAGGCAAGCGTTCACATAGCGCCTAGTGTTTTTTTAAACATGGGGTTTATGAGAGTTAATAGCAAATCAAACATAAGATGGCAACCACAAATCTAGTTACTTGATGGAATAGGCTGTTTAAGATTAAAATTGGGTGGCATTTATGCCTCAACATGTTCACTTACACTCCACCAATGTTGTGAATCTAGTTACTTGATAGAGAAGGATATTTAAGATTATTATGCATCGAGTGCTCTGCACGCTTATGCCTCAACATTGTTCACTTACACTCCACCAACGTTGTGCATCTACAAAGTCACCCGGCACCTTGCCTCCTCTATTTGGTGCCTGCAAGGAAGTTTAACTGACAAATGACTAAAATTTACAGATAAAAGGTTGTTGAATAAGCTGATGTATGCGTATTATTGTTTCTGTAAAGCTTTACATGTGTCGCATGTGTATTCAAAACAAAAATGAAACCCAACAGTCCATGTGGATTATATGTACAGAAACAGAATAAATGTAAAACTATAAAAAGGTTTGACAGGATATGATTCTGAGTTTGTCAGATCGTGCTAAGGTACTGTGTACAAAATGAGAAGAAAATTTCAGTGTTCAGCAATGGAAAAGTAAGAACTTCCTCACAGGATTGACAATATCAACATCTTTTGGTATAAAATGCAAAGTGATGGTTTTTTTGTCACAGTACATTAGAGGAAACAATAGCCTATCAATTGTTGTTGCAAATCTGGCAAAACATGTAAAGCATGAATAGACTCTGATAGATCAAATGTTGTACAATAGATTAGAGGAAACAATAGCCTATCAAGTTTTGTTGCAAATCTGGCAGGCATGTAGAGCATGAATAGATTCTGATAGCTCAAACAAACAATAAAGTTGACGACCAGGACATCTGACAATGAAGCCGCAGAGAAGTCCTGAATTCTACCATGCGAAGTTAAAACTTATCCGCCCTCAGAACTTCCCTATTTACAGCTTATAAGCAAACAAAACATACACTTACTTGTGGAAATAATAAAGAAAATTCCTTTGCTGAAAGCCCCATTTCTGCCAAAGCTGTGATAACCGAAAACATAAGGACATTGCCTGAAAAAGAAGTATGGAGATGTAGACAGTCTTGTGAGCATAGAAAAGTTGAGTAGTTTCTGTAACCAAGTTTAGAAAGAATTTTCTACAGAAGAACAAAACGGGCAACTTATGTCGATGAGGTTGGAGAACACAATCTCCAAGGAAGCAATTTCTTTGATATGTTATACCTCAAGCACTCCTTATAACAGACAGCAGCTGTACGACTATTTCTTGATATTCGATAAAGCTTCCCTAACATCAAATTCATTTTCAGTGTTCTCACTTTCGAAGGAATGCCTTCCATCTGCAGAAATCATATACATCACATCATTTGCATTTGTAAAACAGGATAATCAGGTTGAAAATGAAGATAAAACATAAGTAAACGAAAAATAAGTAACCTCATGAAGTGCTTCACGATGCTCACATAGAGCAGAATGGCAGAGAGCAATCTTGAACTTCACCTGCAACAGCACAGCAAGACTGAATGAGATACTTGCTACCTGTGACATACAACATGAGAACACAAGAGTGCCATGTTCAGCCATTCACACCTCATTTTCATTGAAGGATAAGAGATTTGAAGAATTTGGAGAAGGTGACCGGCCTGTGGCGGATACTGAACTTCTGGTGTTACTTGTTGCTTGCCTCGGTATACTTTTACTATATTGCAGAGCTTTGCTTGTACGCACTCTGCCATGGAAGAAAGGGAAATTAGAAACAAAAGATATCAATCTATCAATGTGTTTACTTCTGCAACTTGTTGTAAGCAAATCATGAGTATTTTTGGAAATATTACCAGCGCCCTGCGGAATTCTTTCTCTCCATAGAAAGCATCAGCATGCTGGACCTGCACGATAGGCCAACAAGCATATATCAGCTCAAAAAGAAAAAAAGGGCCCTGCAAGCAACAGAACTGTCATCGAAAATGTACTTGTGTAGGGCAATCCGTGCATTGACTATCAAGAAACTAGTAATCAACAACCACAGTTTGGCATCAGAATTGAGACAGGAAGTGGAGTAGACAGAATCATAGCAATAAGTTAGACCAAACTAGCACACCACTTGCAGAGCTGCTGCTAAGGGAATCTCCACCTTACCAGGCTCTCCACCTTGATGGACATGCCAGCATCGTTGCCCGCACCCGCCGACGACACAAGGAAACACCCCTGCAAGTGAAGGAGAAGAGCGATGATAAATGATAATGACTGTTCTGCAGCGACGGAAACCTCGCTCCATCACCCAATGCAGCAACCCAGCCCCGCTCGCACACGTCGCAGGCGAGAGGCCCTAGGCCAGCCCCCCCAGACGCGCCCGGCGAACCCCGAAACAGGTTTTTGCTCCGCCCGAAACCCTAGAGATTCGAGCGCAGGGAGGATGGGAGGCAAAGAAGAGGGAAGGGGAGGCAGGGATCGCGGCACGCGTACCAGAGTTTGGGCGGGGCCGAAGAGTGCCCGCGTCGAGGAGCGCCGCCATGGACTCCCGCGCCGCATCCATCCCCGGCGGCGAGCTCTGCCGAGGAATTTGAAATCGGAGCCTGCGGGTGTTCGATTGGTTTGATTTGCTGACAACAGTCGCAGTGTAGAGACAGGAGGAGTAGACAGAAGAGGTTTTTTTTTTTTTTTTTTTTTTTTTTTTTTGAAATGAGAAGACATGGAACAGTATCTGGGCTTGTGCTTTTTTTTGAGTCGAAGCTGGGCTTGTGCTTTCTTTTTGGAAAAAGTCTAGTTTGATCTCTCCAACTTTTACGAAAGTCAGATTTTTGGTCCCTCAACTCCAAAACCCGGACAAAATAGGTCCCTCAACTTTTCCCCAGCTTCTAGTGGGATTTCGTCCCTCGGGGTTTGGGCGGTGATTTTCGCTACAAGAACTCCGGTTTTCTACGAAACCGTAGTTTCGTTTTTCTCTTTCTTATTTATTTGGCTGAATCTTTCAAAAATCATAGTAAATCACAGAAAATTCATAAAATAGAAAATCAAATTTTTGTTGGACTCCACATGAGTAGAGCTACTATAATGAATATATAATATGATATACTTTAGTATAAAGTTTTTGCTAGAAGGTTTTGCCTTTTTCTTTTTTATTTATTTCAAAGCCTTTAAAAAATTTTAGTAAACTATAAAAAAAAATCATAAAATTGAAAAACCAATTTTGCTAGACTCCACATGAGCATATTTACACAATAAAGATATATAGGTGTACTATTTAATTTATTGGCAGGATCCACCATCGATCGGTTCACAAAATATGCGTGCGTGCATTGAGCAAACCTAGCTAACCTAACCCGGCTAAAGAGCCACGGGTAAATACGTCTTGTGTTATTGCGTCGCCATGTGGAGTCCAACAAAATTGAATTTTTATTTTATAATTTTTCCTGTAATTTACTTAGATTTTTAAAGATTGAGCAAATAAATAAAAAGAAAAAGGCAAAACCTTCTAGCAAAAAAAACTTTGTACTAAAAAGTATACCATATTATATATTCATTGCATAGCTCTACTCATGTGGGAGTCCAACAAAATTGGATTTTCTATTTTATGAATTTTTGTGATTTACTATGATTTTTGAAAGATTTAGTAAATAAATAAGAAAAAGAGAAAAAAATGAAACCAAAGTCACTGTAGCCCGGAGTTACTGTATAAACCACCATCCAAACCCGCCGAGGGACGAAATCTGCACGGTTTGAAAAGTTGAGGGACCCGCTTTTGTCCGGTTTTAGAGTTGAGGGACCAAAATCGCACTTTTTCAGTTGAGGGACCAAAAGTAGACTTTTCCTTCTTTTTAAGTCAAAGCTGGGCTTATTGCTTTATTTCGGGGCCAATTTTGGCCCAACAGTTTTCTTTTTCGGTTTCCCTCCCTGTCGCCCAGAACAACGGAAAAAATAAAATCCTGTCAGACCGAGAAGCGTATCAATTTTAAATTTAAAATAATATCTACTTGGAAACATCAACGAAACAACAAAACCAAGCACAGAATTGGACAATGGATTGAAGTTGAGCTTTGAATATCACAAACGGTTAACAGGCTAGAGCTTCAGCACTGATAGAGCAGAAGCTTCAGCTATGTAGCAAAAAATGGCCAAAAAAAAAAAAAAAAAATCGGGCGCAATCAAATAACAATCCACAGCCATGTACGAACTGAAGACAACGTATTACATATTACATAAAGGCGTAAAGCCGTAGTCAGGATTGAACTACATGTACATACATCCTGCCGAGGCAGTGAGCATTCAATCAGGCCCTCCTGGTAGTGTTGAGACATCAGCATGGCCAAACCACGAGCCTCAACAAGTTCAAAAAGACCACTATGGCACTTACAACAAGCTTCAGGAAACAGGCGATGGATCTAATACACTAGCTAAGTTACAGTGACTGATTGATGCAATTCCGAGGATGTTGCGGCGGTTACTTGGCAGTCCGAAACTCATGCCTCTTCCACTTGCTCTTCCTCTTCCTGGAGAAGGTTCTCCCTGTTGTCGTGAGCCCAGAAGCCACGCATCTATCTATAAGCATGCTGGCGATAGTCCCACCTGCTTGCAAGAAAGAAGATCTGATAGCGAGATCCTGAGAGGATCTGCGGGGCTTCACCATGTCCCAGATTTCATCCCTCACATCTTCGATGCAAAGCTCATAGTTCCCACCCTCAATCCATTTCTGGTGTACGTCTCTGAAAACATGAAAAAGGGTTGCATGAGACATGAATGATCAAATTAAACAGAAAGCAGTCCACTGATGTCATGGCGCACATCATAGAACAAGTTCAATACATAAAGACTCCACTAGCATGTTGTTGAGCACTACTTGTAACCATATTTTGAAGACTATTGATAAATGAGAAAGTATCTATCAAAAAATGAGATCAACTATCTGAGTTGACTAACTTATTGTATTAAGCATTTTTCTAGGATTAGTTATAATTATCATTAAATGCATAAAGCAAAACAACAACTGAACAGCCCTGTTAAAGCCGTCTGGGACTATATTTGTCAATCACATCCCACGTGTTGCCTAACAACATTGGAACTGGTGACTAAAATTAAATTACAAAGAAAAATAAATAGAGGATGCCTTGTAGCTGTGGGTGCAAAAGGAGAAATAAATAATAGCATCTGGTGGCTAGAGATTAACTATTGAAGCAGCTGATATACTGCCTGTTAAGGCCAGCAGAACAGACTAAAAGTTCAGGCTGTTCAGCAAGCACAAAAATGACAGATTCAATCTAGGAAGATGGTATCAGGTAGGAATGTTAACTCTAACAGCCTCCTTTCTTTTCTTCAGAGTACAGGTGCTTCCCAAAATAAGAATTGAACAGAACCCAATCTTTGTACTTGCCCAGTACTATTGAACACAAATTTCAATTTTTTTTTTTTATATATATGTATACCCATAATGATGACAGGCTGACCTAGGCAGCAGAAATAAAAATAGGTAATGTAACTGAGTTGACCAAAAGTAAGTTTCAAGCCAACCCCATGTAGTTTAATAGTCAGTCCTTTTTTTCCCCTCTTTTACTATTAGGCAGGTAGATTTCCACAAAAATACAAATAACAAAGTAGAGCGCAATGGAGCAAGTCAAACCAAAAGTTAGTTCCGTTACTGCTTTTAAGCCAAATAGATTGATCACAAGGGTATCACTTTTCAAATTTAAGTTTGAAATGGTACGCTAAAACACTTTAATTCGCCATCAGAAAAAAGGAGACCTGCATCAACATGTCCATGACTATGACTATGAACAAGTAGATTTATCATAAGACTCGAGAAGCATCCATAAGAATTCAATAACAATACAGTGTACATTAGTCCATACATAATTACATACCTAAATAGAGAATGGATATCTGCAGTTGTAAAAGGAATCCCTTCCATTAAGATCAAGACATCTAAATAAATATGTCAAGCCTTCAGGGGTATCTTTGTTTCTAGAGCCAAAACAAAATCAAGAAAGCTTTCAAAGTCCATCTCACGACTGTTTCCACCTCCAACTTTGCTCCGACGGACATGCTCATCAAAAACTGAAAAACACAACCACATTGTTGTTATGTATTCATGAACAAACTCTCAAAAATAATTCACGATCTATGCCTAAAGACACTTGTATTGGGACAACAACAAAAATATAAAAAATAACAGTAGCAGAGTTTAACCTCTTTCAATGAAAATCTCAGTCAATGTGCCATCTGCATATTCCTTGAGCTCTTGTTTGCTCAGTGTACCATTAAGTATCCTTATCTAGTGCAAGAAACATGTCTGCACAGGCATGAGGTAAAAAATCAAACCGCGGACCATACACCACAATAGAATGGTAGGTATAGAAAATACATTTCAAATCCATCAGGCAAAACAACTATTTACTAGAATTCCAGCTGCCATACCACATATGCGCTGAGCTGAAGTTAAGGAAAACCAATTTTCTGCCTGCTCGGTATCAGTTACCTCTTCCTCGCTCTCCTGAAAATACAAGTGCTGACAATCATCAAAATGCACAAATCCCCAAACCATGTGCAATTGGAGTGTGCAGCAACATTGCACTGTAAAAATACCAAGATTCTCAAGTTCACCACATTGAACAGTGCAAAAAATATATTAAAAAGGTACCTGATGTAGTTCCATTAGCTCCTGAAGACAATTGCTCAGTAACACTTTCTTTATGCATGCTTTCCCTGAAAGCATAAACAGTATAATACAGCATAGACAATTAATCTCATAATGTTGTTTTTCGATATAAATCCACTGTATAAGTGTAGGTTTTTTTATACCCGTCTGTGTGGATCACAGAAGAAAAAGAACTTGACGCAGCTATCGACAGTACATCTGAACAAATGCAGTGGGCATGTCACGCAATTGTGCCAAATTGGGGATGAGTCCTCTAATATATGCTTCCATTTCCTATGAAAAAAAATGAGTGAGTCCTCTTATACATGCTTCCATTTCCTCTACGAGAACAATTAAGGCATAAAAAACACTTCTAAGGTGCAAAGTCATCATCAACATGTCCTGGGGTGTCCTTACATGAGGCTGAAGGAAAACCATCAGAATCCTCATCAAGCTCACTCATATCAATTCTTGCTTGAGTAAGAGAAACCTGCACAAGCACCAGTAAGCAAATGATCAGTATATAGCACCATAATTTTGCACAATTCGATTCTAAGGTGCAGCCTAACATTTATTTAGCAAACCTGGTATAAACAATGAAATGGGATAATTAATGAAGCAAAATTAATAAAATGTGGAATTGCTAACGATGTGGGTTTTAATCAACCCACAATATATCAATAAAAAAAAGTGAAACATGTGGTACAAAAGTAGCTAGCAATTTTAACTCCTCTTCATTGCAGAAAATAACTCACCGTTCATGGCGTAAAAGATAAAAATGGTAGGATCGCAATCCTGCCAGAATCATCCTTCTCAAACTTCATGAAGTTTGAAGGGCTGAAAAACGTTTGCATTTCTGACCAATCTGCTCCGTGCAGACTGTAGCAATATGGCAGAAATCTTCATAATTCATCTGCAGTATTCAGGAAGAAATAAAAAAGGGAGATATAATAATGAAAACAGTGCTACATGAACAGCTAAAGAAACATAACGACATCACTCATGTAGCTGTTAGCAGTGAGCGGTGTGCACATAACGAAACCAGTATGCCAATATTCAGACATGCAACAAGAACAAAGACTTTACAAGTGGATGTGATGTAAAAATGTATCCAAAGAATCTTACTTTTTCAGCACCAGTAGAATCATCAATAACACAATTTTCTCTGAGACAAACCCACATGGCAAGATCATCAGCATTCAGCAGAAGCTCTGATTGTTTCTGTAATTGGTAATGAAAAGCTCCCATAAGGGCACAAGTCATGGACAGGACAATGCCAACAAAATGCTTAGTGTGTCACCAAATCAAAAGAAAAAGCCTGATGTTACCTTTAGAAACCTGTATTTGGCCAACCTCTGAACTCTAGAGCTAATGGATCCTTCTTCAGGTTTCTGGACACAAGATGGAGATTAGTTTAGTATCATAACTATAAGGTTATTTAAATTCTACAAAATAGAACTAAATGTAATTACTGAGGGACAGGGGAACGAAATTTCCACCCCTCTACATAAGGCAGCTAGAGCTGCAACTGTTGTATTTTTAGTTAAGCTGTAAGTTTAATCTTAAGGGTACAAATAAAAAAGAAACAAGGAACAGTCAACAAACTGAATCATGCACCTTCTTGTAAAAACTTGGGATGGAACGCTTCAGCACTCCTCCGCTGCGCTCATGTGAAAATCTCAAGCAATATCCTTTTTAGTCTCCAGTTCTGGCGAACAGCGCGTTTAGAACAAATAATGAGTCTGGTGCGAAATGTATGTGTTGATTAACAAAGCAACCATGAGATTCTAGCATTTTATTTAAATAAAGCTTGTTTCCAAAAGAGAGAACTGGCTAGTAGTTTTTGTATCACTGCATACCCATGAGTAAGGAACTAGTACCAAACTACTTTATAATTCAATAATAATTGTAATAAATTACAAAAGATAAAAGGGTCCTAGTTCTCCGTGCAGGTGCAGTGACAGAAATTCCTAGCACTCAGCCACTGTCCTGAGTATCCCCTGTCATCAAATTACGAGTATGGATGTATGTAGTGCAAGCTCAAACAGCACACATCCAAAACCTACACTCTTCAGAAAGCCCATCCCCCAAATGAATCAACACCAAATCAACAACTGCAAATCATCAGTACCTTTTCAGACACCCGTGGAGTTGCATTACGTCACCATAAATCTATGGTGCGCAGATCCCATCCTCCTAGCACCTACATTTCAAACTGGGGCGGATGTAAACCCTAGTCCTAGTTAGCACCTAACCACCACTTCGAAATCCAAAGCGACCGAGCCTAGCCTAGAGCGGAGGAGGCCGGGAGGGAGGACTAAAGGGAGGAGCAGAGGCAGAGGCACTGAACTAACCCATGAGGGCCTCGGATCCGAGGCCGGCGCCCGACGAAGCGGCGGAGGTTGCGGACCCACGGCATGGACGAGGCCGGCGGGATCCGCCTCCCGGCGAGCCCCGACGCGGCAGCCGCGGAGGGAGACTCCGTCGCCGCCGGCTTCCGCGCCGTCGCCGGAGCCGTGCTCATCGCGGTGGTGGATCGGGAGCTCGGGCGAAGCGCGTGGGGGAGCAATGAGTGAGACGGGCTCTGTGGGCGGACGGCACGAAACCCCGAGAAAACCGGAAAAATAGGACAAAGATGTTTTTTT